>OX454416.1:132049125-133249125 GCA_949715475.1 Microchrysa polita | reverse complement strand
CAAGCGCGTGGCGCCTACCTACATTCAGCCCCAATTACCTCGTTCGCGTTCATTCATGGAAACACCTCGCGACTACGACTGCGATCAAAACAAGGAAGCAGCGACTGCAAATTTGGCAAACCAACGGAACAGACGAGCCTCCTTCGCAGCTTCGGGGCCATTGTCGTCTTCAATTCGGTCGGCCTCAATGAATCAAAAGAAGAAAAAACAAAAAACCAAAATTACTCACGTCGTGACTAGGCCAAGGCCGCCAGCCAATTTCTTCAATTTTGCGATTTCTGCATTTCGTATTGCGGCCGGAACACGTTGAGCATTTGCCCGGATCTGATGCATCCAAAATCGTGCAGATTCCATTGCAGAGATGCCACGAACGCGACGTAATCACACGTAAAATTTATTGTGCAACTCTTTTAAGTGCAGAGCTGGAAAACAAGTTTTTCGTTTGGTTCACAGATCACAACACAACTCGGACAACACGGAAGGAGCAGCAATCTCTTGTACGCAAGAAAAACGTAAACAACATCCGAGGCGAGAGCACGTCTCCACAACTAGCAATTCCGGAAAATGACGTTAATTAGCCGTAATTCGCGTACAAATGCGAGAAACTGTTGAATGTCCGAATCGCCAGTAGGAGAAAATTCACGAACAGCCCAGTGCAAATCGCCTGATCGAATGACACACTCCACTGACATTTGGATGTTTGTGTATATGCGAGCGATGACAGTTCGACTGTTGTTGGACGCGCTTGGTCGCTCGCACTTTTTCGTACAAGTGACGTCTTAGAGTGTCGAAGGCCACGGGGGGGTGTGTAGACAAAAACAGCTTAAGTAACGGAAAAGTGAAAGTATATTTTTCTGTGCATCGATTAAAGTGGCGATGCATTCAAATCATGGTCTTTTAGGTAATTCAACCGTTATAGAAGGAACAATACTTATTTATGCAAATGTTTAATTTACCAGAATTACAATGGACACGCTTCTAGGATGGAGTATAATTCACATTTATTCCATTTTGCTTGCTCAGAAGGACAAGGACATTTTCTCTCAACACAATTTTTTTGGAACGCAATTTCTTAGGAAATATCTGTTCAGTGTTCTGAGTAAACTAAACTCCGCTCACTGATCCTGTATATAAAAATGTCGAGGCAGTTGCCAAACAAACAGAAAGGCAAGTGTTTTTCAAACTCATTTTCCCTCAATTCTCGTGAAACAGTACAATCTTCTAGCCTATTCTAGTACAACTTCGCACTTATTCTATTACAAATTCATCATATGTGTTAGAAAAGGACAACCCTACCTTTGCACCAAATTTACTTTGTTTTCCTTCTAACATCACATCGCCACCTGACGGCGAGACATCTCAATTTGACAAGACACAAACAAACAGGTGCAGTGTGCGTGCAAGTGCGTTGTTTTGTGTAAATTTGCAAAAATTTTCGCGGAATTGTTTTTCAGGGTGTGTCGCCATTTCGGCATCGAATCCTTCATGTTCGTCCTATAAACGCGTACGCGATTGCAGTGGTTAGTGATTTGTCGTGAAATAATAGTGCGAGTGTGTATGATTTCCAATAGGAAAAACAAATCGTATTGGACATAAAGATTTGGTGTGTTTTTTAGCCGTGAGTCCTTGTGCAGTCCATATTGCAGATTAGATAGTGCAATATGTGTTCAGTGTTGTGTTCACGATCAGTGTATCAACTATTAGGTATTTTCAAGAGGTTTTGGGCGGTGTCGACTTTAAACTAGGTAAGTTACTGAGAAAATAATTTTCGATCGTCAGTATGGAAATGTTGTTTCCGGGAAAAACGCGCGGTGAAAAATGCTGCATTGCGCATTTGTGTTTCAAAGAAAACACTTTTGGCACACGGGATTTGGAAAGACCGGCTATGCCGGAAATGTCATAATTAGAGACCGGATTATATGCAACTTAAAAAGGTTGAAATAAGCATGCAAATATGCATAAAAAACCTTTGAAATATGCAACTAAAATGACAAAATATGCAACATAAAATTAAAGAAAAAAAAATTGTTATTCCGTCTTTATTAGCACTCTAGAGCACGGAAAACACATTTTAGTTGGTTCCGGCCAAAGATTGGTTGTTTTTATAATAATTATTTATTAATTTTTGTCCAAAAATGTGGTACATTACGCTTTCAGGTCCCCAAGGGAAATTTTTGATGTTTCCGATATTTTCCGCCATAAAGCGGAGACATAGCTTTATGGCGGACGGTGTCGCTAGTGTCGATAAGAAGAACAAGAAAAATTTCCCTTGGGGACCTAAAAGCGTAATATACCGGAACTTTTAACATCAGCCGATGTCACTGGACAATATTTAAATTTAGGCGCCATATTAGCAGATATTTTGCCAGGTAAAGTTTTGCCGGTACCGTTGATATAATTGTCAATTTCACGTATTTCTTCGTATCCAGGGTTGTTATTAAGGATTTTGTCAAACTTTTCCTTGAGTTTTTCTGGGAATATAGCCGGTAACTCAGTGTTCAATCTTTGTAAACTTTTCATTAGTTGGATGGAGTCCTTTAACTAGGAGATGCTACATTCTCAAGGTTGGCATAGAATTGAGTACTCGCAGTTGATGGTAATGCTTTCTTTTTATCTATTTTCAAATGTGCAAATGGAGAATTATACTAAAAAATATGCATCATCAATGCATTATCAATATAATATGCAAAACCCCAGTATAATGGGCAATATACGCAAATGCATATGCAGTTATGCATTTGCATATAATCCGGTCTCTAGTCATAATATTGTTCCTTCTGATTCAGACGGATGCCGAGGAAAACTGTTAGCTTTACTCGAATTACCGCGGCGGCTACGATTATTATCGTCCCACAGTGGTTCAGATTCACATTCTAGCGGGACAAAAATCAAAAAAGGCAAATATGAGATTTCTGTAATTTATGCTTGGGAATGCATTTATACTCAACCATAGAATTTGGAAATAACAATTATATCCTTTTTGTGCAGAAGCGTCCATGCCAAAACGACCCGAAAAGAGGGGCAAAAGTAGCTATTTAGAATATCACACAAAATTGTATGGCAAAAATTGTGTTTTTCATGGCAGTGTCTGTGATTTTCCAAGTTTTTCATTTCAATTCATAAAACTGAATATCTGTGGAAGGCGGTAGCATAAATTTCAGTTTAATTTTTTTTTCGGTATGCGTTCTGTGAGTATGTTTACTATTGGCCTTTTTTACAGTACTTTTCTTGTTGTAACCTTTTATGAACCTGAGTGAACCTCATAAGGGGGTATTCAATCGAAAGCCCTATTAATAGACATTACTTCAAAGAAAAAATAATATCCCACATTTGATCACTTTCCGGGATATAGCTAATTTTCCCAATTTCCAATTTCTTTTTAATAAAAAATAAAGATTTTAAAAAGCTTGTAATATCAGAAGTGAATAAGAGAAACCCATATTTTTCTAATTATGTATATCTATAAAATATGCATAAATTTTGCAGAAAAATATATACATACATGATAATAATTAGGTAATGAAATGCAAAGACGATATATTTGAAAATATACAGCGAAGTGCGCAAGTAATATGTATTTTACGCCTTTGTTTAAGGTGGAGTAATTAATTTGATCCATTTTCTTCCATCAATTTGAAAAAGCTTATTTATTTATTATTACATTCCGAAAACGAGTATTTTCCGTAATTAAAAAAAATCTTGGTATTATCGAGTGTATACTCCATGCAAGCTTCAACTTTTTTTTATTATATATGAGGGGACAGGCAAATGACTTCGTACTATCGAGTATTTAGAGATATTGACATTCGATATATACCAGGAGGCAATTTTTATTAACATTTTGCCGGTTTGAGACGATTTAGTTGACCGTGACTGAAAAATATATTTTAGAAATTCGTGTTGGCTTACTTATGAACATTTGGAAAATGAGCTATATCCCGGAAAGTGATCAAATGTGGGATATTATTTTTTCTTTGAAGTAATGTCTATTAATAGGGCTTTCGATTGAATACCCCCTTATGAGGTTCACTCAGGTTCATAAAAGGTTACAACAAGAAAAGTACTGTAAAAAAGGCCAATAGTAAACATACTCACAGAACGCATACCGAAAAAAAATTAAACTGAGATTTATGCTACCGCCCTCCACAGATATTCAGTTTTATGAATTGAAATGAAAAACTTGGAAAACCACAGACACTGCAATGAAAAGCACAATTTTTGCCATACAATTTTGTGTGATTTTCTAAATAGCTACTTTTGCCCCCTCTTTTTGGGTCGTTTTGGCATGGACGCCACTGCACAAAAAGGATATAATTTTTATTTCCCAATTCTATGGTTGAGTATAAATGCATTCCCAAGCATAAATTACAAAAATCTCATACTTGCCTTTTTTTATTTTTGTCCCACTAGAATGTGAATCTGAACCACTGTGCGTCCCCTGCAGTTAGTGAATTCCTTAGGTTTGCAACCCAGTAAGGCAGAGGTGTCAAACTCAAAGCCTGGCTCGGGCCAACAGGTTTAGGTGGGCCGCAGGAGGAAAATTTTAAAAACTTTTATGTAATCGTATTGCTAAAGTTGATTACAGAATTTTTCTTTTAAAATAAGGTAGAGAGTGTGGATCGCTATAGCTATATCCGTGAAAATGTACTTCAAGAACATTAAAAAATTAAATTAAAACGTGAAAATATGATTGATCTTGAAGTAACCACTTCCGGTTAGCCTAACCTATTTTCTGTTGAAGACAATGGAGCGAGTATTGGTGGACCAACTAGAGAATACCTCGCTGATGTATAGACCTTTGAGTAGATGTCAACATGCTTACAGAGCAGGTAGATATACTGAGTCCGCTCTGCATGAAGTAGTGCGGGTAGCAGAAAGAGAGATTAACAACAAGCATACCATCTACGAGGTTACTGTCTAAGGGTCACCTAGCCTATGGCTTTATACCCCGGTCCTTGCGAAAGCGGTTTGGACCTCCAGCATATTTACTGACTCGGATCTTGTAGTCAGATGGGGATTTCTCCATCCGGTGAATGCATTCACCTTCAGGAACCCAACCCCGGGGCTGCATCACCAGCTCGATGTCTTGCTTAACAACCGACAGCCCCCTCGTGACCAACGCCAAGATGGGAAGGGACCATGGTCCCCTGGGCTCACCCATCCCCGAGGTACACTATTCGCTATGGACTTCTCCATAGCAGGTGTGATCCTCCTTCGGCCCCCTATTGGTTAAGCCTTACGGCGAATTCGGGCATGCACACCCCAGGCTCGTTGGACCTGTGACTACGCGTCTGTGCAGACAACGTAGCGCTGCTTTTCACATCCAGGTGGCCCCTTCAGTTTACTAGTCAGCAATGCGACTCAGGCAGTGTGGTCATCAATCCACAAACTAGCTAGATATAGGCGCGTAGGCATTTTCCACCAAGGCCGTTCTCCCTAGCTAGCCCCTTCTCGACTCGGGTCATGCGGAGCCGTCACCTCCGAAGCTCACACGACTTCCATATGATGCACCCCCCCCCCCCCCCACCAGAGGACATCAAAATCGTGCTAGGCATTTAGTGCTTCCCTCCCGCAAACTATGGGGAGAGGTAGGCACGCCAAGAGCCACCCGTGCATAACTCAGGAGTACGGGACCGTTAGCGCCCGAATGGTCTTTGTACAGATCCTTGCCATGGCGTATCAACTGTACCAGGGGCCCCTTGCACTGTTAGGTCCGTGGTGTCACAACTCACCAAAGATCTCTGTCCGACTACAAACAGCCTTCCGAGCTGAGTGTCACACGGACACAAACCCCCCTGCGGGGAGAGAGATTAACAACAAGCATACCATCTACGAGGTTACTGTCTAAGGGTCACCTAGCCTATGGCTTTATACCCTGGTCCTTGCTAATGCGGTTTGGACCTCCAGCTTGTTTACTGACCCGGATCTGTAGTCAGATGGGGATTTCTCCATCCGGTGAATGCATTCACCTTCAGGAACCCAACCCCGGGGCTGCATCACCAGCTCGATGTCTTGCTTAACAACCGACAGCCCCCTCGAGACCAACGCCAAGATGGGAAGGGACCATGGTCCCCTGGGCTCGCCCATCCCCGAGGTACACTATTCGCTATTGACTTCTCCATAGCAGGTGTGATCCTCCTTCGGCCCCCTATTGGTTAAGCCTTACGGCGAATTCGGGCATGCACACCCCAGGCTCGTTGGACCTGTGACTCCGCGTCTGTGCAGACAACGAAGCGCTGCTTTTCACATCCAGGCGGCCCCTTCAGTTTACTAGTCAGCAATGCGACTCAGGCAGTGTGGTCATCAATCCACAAACTAGCTAGATATAGGCGCGTAGGCATTTTCCACCAAGGCCGTTCTCCCTAGCTAGCCCCTTCTCGACTCGGGGCATGCGGAGCCGTCACCTCCGAAGCTCACACGACTTCCGTATGATGCACCCCCCCACCGGGGGACATCAAAATCGTGCTAGGCCTTTAGTGCTTCCCTCCCGCAAACTATGGGGGGAGGTAGGCACGCCAAGAGCCACCCGTGCATAACTCAGGAGTACGGGACCGTTAGCGCCCGAATGGTCTTTGTACAGATCCTCGCCATGGCGTATCAACTGTACCAGGGGCCCCCTTGCACTGTTAGGTCCGTGGTGTCACAACTCACCAAAGATCTCTGTCCGACTACAAACAGCCTTCCGAGCTGAGTGTCACACGGACACAAACCCCCCTGCGGGGAGAGATTAACAACAGCGGTATCGCTATGTCAACCTTTATGGATATAGAGGGTGCTTTTGATAAGATCTCATACAGCAAACTAAGAAATGCCCTAGCTGAGCCGGAGATCGAGCCTCTGATAATGACATGGATCGAATCGATGCTTAGTGGGAGGGCAGTAAATCTTAGTAATGGATGTGCCAGAATAAGGGGAAGGGTAGTCAGGGGCTGTCCACAAGGAGGGGTACTTCGCGTTGATTTAGCCCATCACGAATGCGTGTAGTGATCGCATCGAGGGCAGTGGTGGTACTATGCATCTTCCTGGAGCCATGCTGGTAAGGTTCTAGCTTCGCATGTGCAACAAGAGTGGGGTGAATAAGGGCCTCGCATCATTCAATGCTCTTAGCAAACTTGTTGAATATGCATCTTCCTGCACAAGAGATCCGTTGGATTGCCAATTATCTAGCTGGTCGGCACTCCTTCACCGAGTTTCGAGGCAAACGTTCTAAGCTTAGGAAAATCAAATTAGGTGTTCCACAGGGAGGGGTACTCTACCCCACTCTGTTTAACATCTACATGTCCGGCCTTCCCACACCACCTGAAGGAATCGAGGTGATTTCCTATGCTGACGATTGCACCGTACTCGCCACAGGGAATGATAAGGATGAAATGCGCCTCCGAATTAATCGCTATCTAGGACGATTACAGGCATTTTTCCAAAGCCGAAACCTCACCATCTCTGCGTCCAAATCCTCCGCGACTTTTGTAACCACTTGGTGGGAGGACATCAGATGGGAGATGGATATACGTATTGGCAACAATTCTGTTCCTACTGTTAAAAACCCCAAAATTCTCGGGCTTCACCTAGAGAACATGATGACGTCTGCGAATCATGCAGCTTCAGTCTGTGAAAAAATGCGCAGTAGGAACAACATCCTAAAAGCTCTAGCTGCTAGCACCTGGGGCAAAGATTAAGAAACCATGCTAGCTACTTATAAAGCGGTGGGTCGAGCGGCCGCTGATTATGCAGCCCCAGTTTGGACACATAGTCTATGTGACACAAACTGGTCCAAAGTTCAGGTCTGCCAAAATGCCGCTCTACGCATCGCGACAGGTTACCTTCTGATGTCTGCCCAGGATCACTTACATCAGGAGACAAAATTGATGCCATACGTGATCACAATCTCCTACTCTCAAAACAGTATCTTGTTGGTTGCTACCGTGAGGATCATCCCAATAATCATCTCATGGACCGAATTCCTCCACCACGACATGTCAGGCGTGGTCTACGAGACCTTGAGAGAGAGGTTCAGGGATACAAACGGGACCCTTATGATGAAGTTACATACCGAGCCGCCATTGCAGCGATCCACACTGAAGAAGTGAATCGGTCTATCGCGAGTTTAGGTGCGAATAGAGTCCTCTCAGAGCGCCCACCACCAATTTCGCCTGAGGAGATTAGGCTCCCGAAAGCCACTAGAGTAACACTAGCTCAACTTCGGTCGGGCTTTTGTTCACGCCTTAATTCGTACCTTCTCGCATAAACCCGAACATCCAAAACATCTGTCCAAACTGCTATGGTACTCCTCATGATGTGGGTCACTTGTTTCAATGCCCCGCTGCGCCCACTGATCTTACCCCTATATTGCTGTGGGAAAACCCTTTCGCAGCAGCTATGTTTTTGTCCTTAGACCTCACGGACACAAACATTGACGAACCATAAATCGTACCCACATAGATGCACAGAGGTTTCACACCTTTCTGCACCGCTACAAGAAGAAGAATGTCTGCGCTATTGAAAAGAAGAATTCAATCTTGTCAGTGGTAACCAAAGTTGATTATGTCAAAATCAAAGAGAAATGGATGGAAAATTGCAACCCACTGAAGTCGGGTTTGCTATCGTTTTCTCATTCAACATTTTAAAAATTTGCTGTGTGCAAAGATTGTTAACTAAAATTGACCGACATTTATGTGTCTGCGACTTGAGAAAATAGTGTTTTCATTTCTAAGCGATTGGATAAGTGCTAAAATGTGTTGACATTAAATTTCGATTTTGAAAAATTAACAGTCTTGCGGAATCTACTTCATTTCATACAAAACGTGTTACTAACTTAGGTTGGCAACCAAGTTGCAGGTGTATAAGGGCTGTTAGATCGAGCTTTTGTTCGCGCCTCAATTCTCGAATAGACCCGGACATCCAGAACATTTTTCCGAGCTGCGGTGGTGCGCCTCACGATGTGAACCAACTGTACCGATGCCCCGCTGCACCCATTAACCTCACTCTAGCAGCTGCTACGTTCTTGTCGCTTGCGACAATAGGCGAGAACGACGAAACTTAGAGCACATCCACAGACATGCACAGCGGTTCACGCCTTTAAAACTGAATTACTACTGTCAATTTATGATCAGAATATTTTCTTGTGAATGATTTACGTTTACTTTTGTTATATTTGCCTTCATTTCTTAAAATAAAGCTATGTTTACACGTATTACGCCATGTTTTCGATTTACACGGATTTCCCATATAAAATAGAGAATCTCGATTTGCACGGTTTTCTCAGGAACCAACCCTCCGTGTAAATCGAGGGATAGGTGTACTTATTTTAGCCGTGTGTCACTAGACAAAATTAAACAGGCTTGAATTCAGGTATCATTAACTAATGTATGTTTAAATACAATCTAGGGTATAAGGCCGCAACCACAACCACACTGATCGGGGTTCGCCGCGCTATACAAAAGATCAAAGCTGTGGACAACACACGACTGGAAGGGACAAAAACGACGGGGGGAATTCAACGAATTGATCGGTCAACTGCTAGCAGTGTGGTTGGGGAATCCAATGTACCGATCTTCTGCTCTGGGTCTGGCAAACTCCGGACAGTGTGGGGCCGGCATTACACAACAACGTCATCAAGTGTTAGGAATATTTGTTTTAACGTTTCCTCGCAGGGGTGTATCCGCCAATCAGTATGTATAGTCTTTATAATAACTGCTCGAATTACTTAACTTCCTCTACAAATCGTGAGTTCAAAAATCATGTACATAAATGTACTACTATGATATAAGAGCGTATCAGCACTGACCTATCGCATTTGCCAACCATTCAAATCACATGCACCCTTGTATATAATTAAAAGTATGGAAAACACTTCACAAGCCCGTGATTACAGTATCGTGGAAAAAAGCCATCAAGGTTGCATCTAATCACACCACCCCTACTTGTTAGTGCAGTAAATGACCCGTAACACATGCAGAGATGCATCAGCATTAAATTTATTCTAAACAACTTGGCGACTGCAATTTAACAAATAAATTTGCGTACAACATGCCGGCAAGTGATTCATAGTCATTGTCTCAATAGCGATGCGATAATAACGTGGACGACGTGAACTAATTAAAGTAACTCCCAACTCTGGCGGAAATAATTACATACATATATATGTACATACATAATTGCATTGAATAGTTTAGGATAACCTTGTTTCTTTGCGATTACAGCATTGGGAGTTCCAGAATTAATTTCGGTCCCAGAATGAATACCCTAGAAAATGGACGGATGAACCGAATTTGCATATTTGAAATATTTAGATCGATTTATACCTACATGTACCTACAATCTATTTGATTTTGATATTGCTGTAAAATTGGACATTGAAGTATGCAATTTATCACGATTATCAAAAATTGATAACGACAAAATTCTTTATATGAATAATTCCAATGAAATGCATACTATCACCCTATGGATACAGATCATTTCTACGAAGTGGGTGTGTTTCGTCAATTTTGGAAACACCCGCGTCATGTGTAACTTGAATATCCATAAAAGACACGTAACTTATGTGATTCATTCAATGCTCTATTATAGACGACTATACTGATAACGGTTAATATTCAGGTGAGGTGTCTAAAAGTGAAATTATAAAGAGGCATCGCACAATTGGTAGTTGGCGTATAGGGTGACGACAACGACGCGACGTTGACTCACCTGTGTTTGAACGATTACTTTTTGATGAATCACGGATTCGAGTCTTGCATAGAAAGAGCACGACGAATCAGTGTTCTTTTGAAATTTATTCGACACTTATCTGATTAACGAATGTACTATTTATACATAAAGGATTGGATTATTTAGTAACTTTTTCTTTCTTGTCCTTTTACCACCCAACGGGGCACAGTGTTTTAGAGATTTGAAATTGCGAGCCAAAAAAAGTCGTTGTCGCATTTTAATTTGGCACATCCAGGTGTTCTTCGGCCTGCCTCTGGCATTGGAATGTGAAACTTCCATTTACATCGCCTTTATTTCTCAGGCGGACGCCTGCGAAACATGGCAATATCAATCGATTTTTCGGTCTTCGAGCTTTTCGTTGATTGATTGGTCTATAGACAAGCTACCTCGGATGTAGCTACTTTTGATGTGGTCCCTTTCGGTTAAAACCAAATGACATGCGTAACATTTTCATTTCGGTCGCTGCCATTTCTTTCGCGTAACCTTCATACATGGTCCAGCATTCAGATCCATACATGACTGCGCGACGTACAACCGTTTTGTACAGCTTGCTCTTTAGTTTCAATTGCATCCACATACATTATGATGTCACCTTTGTGTACCAATTGCGGCCAAGGCCCGACGTCGGGCTATCGTGCCACATTGATGATTTGTGTACCATCGAGCCAAGAAACTTGAACTTAGGACAAAGCTTAAGCAATAACTTTTATGTACATATCTGGTATCGGTGCATCAGGGTCTGAGAACGAACAGCATAAGAACTCAGTCTTTGTTATACTAACCCTAGCTCAGTTCATGCTCCTCCAGAATGTCACACCATTTTGTAAGTGCAACTTATCTATATCTATCTATATAGGCAATAATGTTAGGTCTGCTGAGGACTATATTGGCAAAAAGAAGAGATATTTCTAGGCCGTCAGATATACGTGTTAATAAGTAGCACAACGGACTCAATACACTGCCTTGCAGGCTTGCCAACTCTAGCTACAAGTAAGTAGATCTACTTATTTTTTCGCATTTCTACTTACCTACTTACTGGCCACTCAATTCTACTTACTTTTGATAAAAATTCTGAAGCGATATTTCCATTGCATTCTTTCAATGTAAATACGATTCCTTTACTAAAACTACAAAACCTTTATCTAAAGCCTTGAAGTAGAAAATCTCCATTATTACTCGGCCGCAAGCGATATTACAAATTTCATTGGTTTGAATGCAATGGCAAATTTCTGGCACTCTTCCCACTAGTACGAAGCGCAATACTCCTGGCGGCCCGCTAGCGATGCATTTTTCTACTTCATGGCTTTGTATGTAGATGGTTTTGCAAATTAAAAAAAAAATCGGCACCAAATGCCCTTATTTGATTATTATTTCGCTTTTAAAGCAAGGAGTGTCCTCCAATTAATATTGTGGAGAATATTCTATGAAGTCTTAAAGTGTTAAAATTGTTTGTTGGGTTTGATAGTATGGTTTTCCTTTTCCTCTCTTTTTTACTATTTTTGCAACTTTCTTTTTTAAATGAAACGTTGCAGCGCAATAATTGTTTTAGTCGATTGCATAATGTAGCTGACCAGACGTACAGCATTTTGTTATAGAGCACAGAATTTTGACCTTTCGTGCATAGCATTAATAAACGTACAGCATTCCCAATGCCACGCAAAGAAACCTAATAAGCTCTTCGGTAAGGCCTCTGATCAGTCAAGATAGTCGCATTTTCATTTGGCGTTCGTTCATTTTCGATAACTCAGGTGGTCGATCTTTCTGAAATTTAACGCACTTGTAGCTAGTTGCTGCTCACATTTCCTCCATATTTTAAGGCCCTATCTATTCGCATTCGACAGTTACAGCTGTCCAAATCGGACTTTTGTCTTTTCTAATCGAAAATTGCCCAAAAAATTTGGCAAACATGTGGAGCACCGCACTGCCCATATTTGGCGAAAATTTCAATGCTTTGCTGACTAGACTCCTGTACGATCGATATTTAGCAAGATAGTCGCGCTTTTATGTTTGGCAATCATTCATTCTCAATAACTCGGGAAGACTTCGACCCATCTTTCCGAATTGGCACTTTGTAGTTTGAAGAGCTACTTGGCGCTCACAATTCCTCCAAATTTCAAGGTCCTACCTATCTGCACTTTTGTGTTTTTTAATCGAAAATTGCCCATAACTCGGTGCGGAAAATTTTGAAATTTGACAGATTTATATAAAACACCGCCTATATTAGGTAGCCGCGAAACGCTGCCCGATGAAATATCAGTTTACCTATTGCAATGAACGAAACAAAACGAAGCTATCTATCTATAAAAAAATCTCTGCACTACGATCGTGAAAATATGGGTTCGCTCCCATCACGGAGCAAACATTTCCGTACATCAAATAAACAACTACATGATTCCTGTCCGAGGGTCTCGGATTGGCAGAGACAGTGAAAAAGTCATCACCATCCGCACAATGCTGCTGAGACTGCAGTCTCGAACTCAAAATTTGAAAAAGCACTGAGTATCATTTAAAAAAATGTATCAAAAGTGATTTTTGTCCTTAAAATAAGTTTTTGAGATTTGTAACATATTTTCTAACAAAATGGGGCAATTCCGGACTCATGGTGTTTAACAGATTTTGGTTTTGCCCCTTCTAATCGAGATCCTGTCTACGCTTACTACCTTGCTTGTTATAGCTATAGAGTTATAGAGTGTTGAAACATATATTTGTTCTTCACATGCTGGTGAAGTTTTATCAATGAGGCCACTGTGAATCTTTGGGTCTCTTTATGGGTCCTGTTTAGTATCAGCAGAACATATCGGCTATATTCTTCTTCAATCCTGTTTACGAAGATATCACATGAAAGGAAGGACAGAATGTGGTCGTTTTATTGGTGGTAGCCACGTGACATATTATGCTTTCTCCAAATCGGCGTGAAAGAGGGGGGATATGATAGAGGGTTTGCATTAGGCCTTCGTCGTGCTCTGTGGCTGTGATCGTTCGGTCGCCACTCTGTGAAATATACACTCATAGAGAAACGAGTTTCCAAACTCGGCACGACTCGTCGCAAGTTTATTATTCAGAAGAAGATGATAAGAAATATTCTTATCGTAGAATAATTAACTAACAATGCGACTAGGAAGTGGTATGACTGACAACCGTATCACACTCCGAATTCAGTTGTCATAAGCGGCGTTTTTTTCGCATCACGGGTAAATCTGACTCGAAAAAAACGATCGCGGGTAACATCCCGGTTAAGACCAAACAGCTGACATTTGACAGTTTTTGCGCATCTTTGACTCACCTTCTTCGGCTTATTTTTTAGATGTGGTGGATTTTATCACAAAAGATGATTATTACTTTGCAAAATCTTTTCTCGTGATTAGAAAAACTCTCACATTTGATTTGAAAAACAAATTCCCTCATATTTCCCCTATGCGTCCGCCATCTACATTTGAGCTCTATCCCGTGTAGGCTAGTTGCACGCGTGAACTTTACCTGGGTAAGTATCATTTTTTTTATATGAAGTTCAACCCAAACCTGCAAGGGAGAAACACAATAAAACGTGCCCTTTGTAACGTTGATGACTACACACGGTAGTCATCAACGCACCATGCTCCAATAAGAGTTACGGTAATGAAGAGAGAGATTAGCCCTTCGGGAGTCTGGTCAGCTTACATTAATGCGTTTTTTCAATCTACTTGCTTTTATACCTTTCTACTTACTTTTCCAAAAAAAAAACTACTTACTCATCGAATGAATGAGTTGGCAACACTGCTGCCTTGGTGTACTCCGACAATCACCGGAAGCTCTTCAGATTCACCGAGTGTGCATCTAACCTTAGTCGTAGCTCCATTATAAATCTGCAAAGGTTGTCTAAAAGTAAAAATTTATGTTCGTAAGGACGACTTATGTGAGGATAGCTCAGCGATCGCAGTTAAGTCACCGGTTCTGAGCACTATGTGTATATTTTCTATGCAGACATGTTTCTTTAGAAAGATCATAGTCGGTACAAGGAATGTAGCCAAATTCAAAAAAATATGCAAATAGGGCTCGGAATCGGATCGCTTGAGCGATCATCGAATGAGTCGTCTCTGGCAACATAAACCTTTAGGGGGGGTCAACCGCAGCCCCGCAGAAGACCGATATGTGAGACTTTGTGCGCGACGGGATCGTACCATTAGTGCTCGTGGACTAGAAAGTAGACTATTAAGCACGACTGTGACCATTGTTAGCGCCCAAACAATCAGAAATCGTTTGCACGAAGACCAACACCGGTCAAGGAGACGTGTTACCAGATTACAACTGACCATCAGGACGCATCGTACGAATCGTTTAAGATTTGTTCGTCGACATATCCAATGGGACATGCAACAATGGCGCAAGGTGCTCTTCTCGGATAAGTGCAAAGTCAAATTTTTCAGTGACGACCGACGCATAAGAGTCTGGCGGAGAGCCGGAGAAGCATTTTTAGATCCTTGCGTTAATAAAATTCAGAGGTAAGGCGGTCCCATTGTGATAGTCTGAGCCAGAATTAGCTTGCAAGGCAAACTGACCTTATTATCCTAAATAACGGGACAATTACGTCCGAAATTATATTGAAAGGATTGTTAGGCCACATATCATTCCTTTTTCATAACAGGCGTTGGATGGTTTTATCCTCATGCAGCATAATACTCGACCGGCAGTATGTGCCCGGGCGCGTATATCGAAAACCTTGTTCAGCTCGTCCCCACGTAGGTGACGAAATCGATCAGCTTTTCAAGTGCTGAAACCGTCTGGAACCCTTATCGATTTCGTCACCTGATAGTGGACGAACTCGCATAGGATTCCGAGTACATTTTTTTGTCTAGAACGGCTTGAAACCCTTGTTCATCTCGTCCCCACGTAAAGTAATGAGTTTCTAAGTACTTTGCCACTTGAAAAGCTGATCGATTTCGTCACCTACGTGGGTGAATAAAATTCATTACATTTAATGAAAAACATATTGTTTTATTAAATTAGACCAACAACAGTATATTTTTCCCTTGAAAGAAAGAGATGTACTGAACTTCCCTGAAAAGATGCTGTAAAAAGAGATTGAATAGCAACGGCGAATGGATACGGCGGCTCCGGCATACGTTGACAGGCAGCTCTGTTCGGGAATTGGGGTGGGTACTTGCCGATTCATTGCCTTCAGTTCTCTACAATTTTATTTAGTACCTATACCTGACACTAACACGAGGAACAAAATGAAGAAAAAAATTAAATAGAGACCACTTGAAGAACACATGCACATGGATCCACTCTGAAAAGTAGAAATTACACCGCGCTCGGGTGCGCCTACATTCCGTCCTTAAACGTGGCAGGAATTGAGGAATTACAAAAAAAAGGAAAACAAAAGTTAAACAATATCCGTAAAATGCATAGATACTATAGAAAATAACGAATTGCTGATAATATTCGCTATTGCTCTTTTTCATCGTTTTGGCAATAAAATTATCCGGCAATGAATATAAAGATATTCCTGGCGCGGGATCGTCCACTTATCCTGGGATCGGGATAATTTAGCAAATTTTAGGGTTTGGCCACTTTTCTTTGCATTTTGGTCGGACTAACAATCCGAAACATTGGGATGGTGATGAATTTTGAGCCAATTTTCACACGATTTCTTTCTACAAATGACAATTTTGGCGGGCTTCAATATTCTCAGATTTCCCCATTTTAACCCCTTTTTTTTGGTGAAGTGAACCCAGGCATGCGATATCCCTTTTTATTTTTTTATTTGTAGAAGTACAGGGGCAACGAGTGGCACACACCCCACCTGTATCTCCCGAAACTGAGCTACAGCAAGCGCATGCCGCTGCTCGCTCGTTTAGGAGCCCTATCTTCGTTGCCTAACCTGCATTGTAGTACAGGCATTGGCTACGTGTTTTCCGCTCAAAATTTCAAAGAAAACCTTTCTGAGAAGCCGACAGGCACTAAGAAGTAAGAGTAACCTCTGGCCTGTTTATGCACCTTATTCCACGAATAATTTTGAAAATATATAAATGCCTAGCCATCTATGGAGCAAGAAAAACTGCGTATTATTCCAATTCTCAGTGGTTCATGTATTCAATATCGGAATATACTCTGTAGTCCATACTGCCACAAGCACTAACAACTCAACCGCAAAATTACTTTGAAACGACTATCGGATAACCAACAGTGTACATAATTTCTATAGAAAATACATTATTACGATATACCATATACATAGCTGTCGCCTGTCGGCATTAAAACCGTCTTGCCCGAAACAAATAAACAAACAGTACCTAACCATTTTCAATTACAAATTGCGCACAATTCCTTAGAAAACGTTTTTTTTTATCTGAATTTCTTTCTTTTCATTGCCATTTTCATTCATCGATTTCGGAGAATTTCATTACTTTACAGAACAATGAGTCCATGACAGAAAGACGACAGACAAAAAAAAAGTACCCAAAAAGTAAAAAGAAAACTTTCAGTTCCTAGAATACTATCCACGAAACGGATAAGCTTTCTTGAACATAAAATGTGATTCGTGGATATAATTGAAACGAATTGGAAAATTTTCCAGGAAAATTTATAATGGAAAACGAGAGTACATCATAATATTTTTTTTTTATTTGTGTCAAATATACTACATATATGTATTAAAACCGAATTGCATTGCATTGCATTTGCAATTAATTTTGTTTATAGGCGAATCCACGAATGCACAAAAAAGGGGTGTAGAGACCAGTGGCGTAGATAGCTTTTCTGAGAGGGAGGGAATCATTTGGCAAGATTGTTTATATGTATTACTTGTACGGTTATCAAATTTTGAATTATAGAATAACAATGTCTGCATTTATTACACTTCAAATTAGCAGTGTTTTTCAGCAAACTTTTTTATTTGCAAAATAGAGAGCAATTTTTGCATAAAAAAATCGTCCTGAAAATATTGAATTCTCCGCAAAAATTGTGACACTGCTTCGTTAATTTAGCTTTTTTACTACGGTAAGTGAATCCACAGTATTCCAATTTTCGTGCAAATTTTTGCTATTGTGAATGGAGTATCAGAGCTTTGTATTGGGATAGATCAGTGGCTCTCAAACTTTTTGGAGTCACGGGACATCTCAAAACAGGTATTAAAATAAATTATATAATTAAATCTCCAGAAAAGGAAAATTTTGAAGAGCAGAGCTCATTGGGAATGCCCAGTATATGTGGATAAAATACAGCTTCTGTGTTTTTAAATCGAAATTCTCCGATAACCAATTCGTGGGTAGATATTTCTAAAGTCTTCAAACTTGTAGGGCACCATTGCAGCTATCTTCTATAAATTTCGAGGCCATAGCTATCAGCCAATTGTTTAAAAAGGATACCAAAATTGTGAGTAGAACTTACAATTTGGACCGTTAAACATTTGTTAAAAAAAACATCGTACAAAAGTTTCGATTAACACAAATTCAATCGTCGAATTTATTTGTGCCTTAATTTGAAACCCAAACACATCAATAAAACACTCGGACATACTTTTCTTCTGGTACTACTTCCTTTTCCATTCCATAAAGTAGAAAGTTGTAGAAGAAAATCGGTCGATGCTGGTCAAATATTTTACAGTGTTAATTTCTGGTGCAGTGTAGCAGACTAAGCTTCGGAATTTTAAAACTAACAAACATTTTTGATTTTTGCTTTTTGTTGTCAAAAGCTCTTTCTAAATTTTTCCTATTTTTGTATATCTTCGCGAAACCCCTGAGATATCTTCACGGAACCCTTGGGTTCCGCAGAACTCCATTTGCTTGTTAATTTGTATTCGAATTACTGCCTGCATAAGACTATATTTCCTTCAATTTTGGAAATTTCTAAAAAAATATTATAAAAAATTTACCTAAAAACCGGTTATAGCTTTGAGAGTTCTTCGTATTAAATTCAATAAAATTGTGAACAACTAGAGAAAGTCTAGACTTGCTTTGCCCTGCTATATACGATAAAACCTTTCGTCAAATTTTAACTTAAAAGAAGAAGAAAGAATATTGATAAACTCAAACAGTAAAGGATGCTCAAATATTGTGTAGTAAAAGTAGTTTTGAAGCGTTTTCTCTTCATTCGCATTAGCTTTCCATTCTCCTGAATAAATCTTTATAATCTTATCTACTGTATATTTCCCCATTGGAAATTGCGCTTCTGTGGAAGAGCACCCCGTGTTCCACATTATTTTCAAAATTTTGAACAGAACATTAAGATTTTCCAGCAACAAATTTTCAATCAGTGCTTACATATAATTTTTCTAGCAGCACTTGTAGATTACTTCAGTAATGCTTGCTGTTCGAAACTCCAGATCCAATGTGAAAAGATAAATGAACGTACAGCCCTGTGCTGTAGGGTTTCTATTCTATCGATACGCTTCAATTTCACAAATGAAACAATTGAAATTTGAGTAAGTGCTGAATTTTCTATTGCAGTTCTGAAAATGGTTACACGTTTTTATGAACACTACACACGTTGAATAATTCCAGCTAAAAGTTTACTTTTGTTTTGTTTTACGTATCTAAAGTAATATAATACAAAATGTGTGACCGAAGGGGGGGGGGGATTGATCCCCTTGATCCCCCCCTATCTACGCCACTGCCGCAATGTAAATTTTCCAACTAATCGAGCCTATGATCTGCCGCAAAAGTATATGAGCGGGTTCTGGTTCCGGGCTTTGAAATATACTACTAAAGACCATCGAAGGGAGTGACGATTTTTTTCTTTGGGGTTTTGTTAGGAGTAGTCAGGAGGTTAACATACTAAAATCACTCGGACCTGAGAGGTGAGCTAACGTGGGAAGGGAGGGGGTTCAAGGTGCATTTTTCGGGTATTTATCTCGAAAACGGTGAATCCTAGAGAAAAGAGTTTTAAGCAAGAGTTAAAGTTTGCTAAATATCTTACATATTTGTTCATACATACATATGCAAAATTCCTAACGGTTCTTCCGATTTAGTTTAATAAAAGTCGAAAATTGTTTTTTTTTAATTACCCTGGCTCTGGTGTCTCCACCGATCGTTAGGGTTTTCATATTCCCTTTAATCCTCTGTTGGCTTGTCTCCAATGATTCGAATGTCAAAGAGTAATATTCTATATACATACATCAGAATGCAGACAAATATTATGGAAAATTGGGGGGGGGGCGGTTTTTTATTTCACGGATTTACAAGAGGTAGTATATAAAAAATTGGAAAATTAGGGGCGGCTTTTTGGATATAAAAAAAATGAAAAGCCAAAACGAAAAATTAAATATATATCAACTTCGATTTAGTGTAAAGAAAACCATGGAAAAATTTATCAACTGTATCATTAGTTCTCTTTTGAAAGTTGTGTTTTAAAGATGCAACGTGCTTGCTAGGCTTTGAAGAGCCCACAATTGATACGAAGTACTGCATTTAGAATCTTAAAATATTTAGTGAGATTTGCCTAAATTTTAAGTCTGTAATGCTTGCAAAGTTATATATTATATCTAAATAAGTTCTTTGTAAAATAAAACTTATTGGAGAATGGTATGCTAATTTCGTCCTCCAATTGAAAATTAGTGCCTCTTCTTTTCATCAGAGTTAAGGATTTGCTTGCATTATCCCTAATTCTTGTTAAAAGGAAGGGTTTCCTGATTTTAAAATGGCTTGATCTGCTACCCATTCTCATAAGGACAACTTTTGTTTTTCTGATATTTTCCGCTACATGTTCGTTATACGGACGGTGCAGAAAGTTTCACTAGTGGCGATAAAAAGAAAGAAATATTCTTCATTCGAGTGCTAATAGCGTAATGTTCCCAAAATTGAAATCTCCATCGTCTCTGTCTCTCCCAGGCATGTGTTGTCCACAACTTTGATGCTTTGTGCGCGGTTTTGCACAATCGGTGCAATCGGTGTGGTTGCGGCCTAATATTTTTGTTCAGTCTGTTAAGTCATAAGAGATCACGGACACTAGTAAATATTGAGCCTCGGACAAACCATAAGAAGTTAGAAATAAGTAGTGCATAAACACTCAGCACAATTGGTATCAAAGCGTTAAAAAAATCTATAAGAAATTTCTTGCCCAAATGCACCATTTTCGACACAATTTCTTTTCATGCATTTTAGAAAACACATTTGGAAGCAATTCAACTTCAATTTGCCCGATCTCTTCGCGAATGGATTCATTGATTCATCTAGCATTGAGTTTGGTAGTAGTAGTAGGTAGTTTGGATTTTAGTAAGATGAGGGATGGAAACACAGTACACATTACCAGAGCCGCAATAGCAGTCCTCCCTAAAATATTTGTGAAAAACAAATCTTCTCATTAATTTTTTAATTTCTAACGTAATTCTAAATTCCGCCAGGTTTCCGTAAGACATCTGTTTATTTTTTGCCGGTGGTGAATAATACGTGACCAGGACAATTCAATACTTAGCTCTAATTTTGGAATTTCAAACAAAAACTCTCAAGGCCTTTCTGAACTGAAGTGAAATACTTAAGAGTATGAATGATGGCGGAACAGGTCTCTACTACATTTTTTTCTGAGCTGGCTGAGTTGGTAGACATTCTATTCCCCGAATTACTATAGCGTTGGTTCGAATTCCACTGTGACTATACGAATTTTTGTGTTGAGTGTTGATATGTGATCCTACGGCTGCTCTCAATTCTTCTTTTACGCGCCGGCATTGAAGCAAATCCAGGCCCTGTCTTGGTATGGATGTGTAGTGTCTGCAACCGACGTATCGGTTCTAATGCCAGGTCACTTCAGTGTAGTTGCTGTTCGGAGTGGGTGCATTTCAGATGCTCCGGTTTGAGAAGGATGGGTCATTACATAGAAGGTACATTTGTTGCACCATGCTGTAGGAATACTGGGCAGCCTCGGGTAATACCAGGCCTCTCCCCACCACCAATGCCCCTTACTCCCCCGAATAATGTTGCCTTGAGCGTAAGACACAGCTTAACTTCCGCCCCTCCGCCAGCAATTTTTACACCGGTGTCCATATTGCAGTTCAACTGTAATGGCATCCTAGGGAAAATTTCTGAAATCACAAGCTTCTTGAGAAAGTACGGAATTCTGATTGCAGCCATCCAAGAGACGAAACTCCACGCGAATTCACCATTCAACGCTGAAGGTGAATCTATCATCATACGCAAGGACAGAGAAGGCGCCACGAATGATTCTCACCCTGGCGGTGGACTTGCCTTCCTAATACACAGGTCCGTGCATTACAGTGTATTAGATGTAGTTTCAGACGGTACGGCGGAATTGCAAGCCATCTCAGTTTCATCAGGGAGCACCAATATTGAAATTTTTAATATCTACATACCACCACATTCTAGCTGCACAAACTACCATTTCAATATTGGTCCTCTTCTTAATGGAGAGCACAGGATCATTCTTGGCGACTTCAATGCCCATCATGAACTCTGGCATTCCGCGCTTCACAACGATGCCAGGGGTCAAGCTATCGCCGAATCTCTGGACGCATCAGATTTCTGTACCCTCAATGAAAACTCGCCAACCCGTGATGCAAACAATTGTATTAGCTCACCAGACATTACAATTGTCAGCGCCAGTCTAATTAGTGAGACCTCCTGGGAAACACGTACTGGTCTTCCCTCTGATCACCTCCCAATCATAGTCAGAATTGACAAACCAGCTGACCTGACCAAGTCAGAGAAGCGAACTTTTGTCAATCACAAAAAAGCAGATTGGGAAGGTTTCAAAACATTCACGTCATCGAAGTTCTTCGCGCTTCCCCCTCCCACCAATATACATAAGGCCGAACGGAACATTAGGAGCGTCATTACCAAAGCTGCGGCACGGTTCATCCCTGCAGGGCGCATTCCAAAGGTTGGTCCAAATTTTCCAACAAGTGCCGCAAGGTTAGCCGATGAACGTGACAACATTAGGCGCGCTAACCCTGGTGACCCCAGAATTCGGGAGCTCAATATTCAAATACAGCGACAAGTTAAAGACTACAAGAAGGCCAAATGGAACGAGCACCTCAATGACTGTAACCTTAATGAAGGTGCTATAGTAAGTTATGGTCTACTGCCCTTTCGAACCCCACAAAAGATAAGGGCAATATAGCCATAACCTTCGGCAAAAAAAGAAACAAGCAATCCTCTTCAGTGTGCGAGCCAGTTCAATAAACAATTTATTGAACACTCCAAGTCCGATGGCCTCAAGCGCAAAATCAGAAGACGGATTCGCAGCCGAATTGTTGACTCCTTACCAATTTATACTCCGGACCAGGTTAAAACAGTCATTGAGAATAAAAAAAAATTCTAAGGCCCTTGGACCAGATGGCATTTCAATGGCCATGCTCAAACATCTTGATCTTCCTGCCATTGAGTATCTCACTTCTTCTTCTTTATGGCACGATAGCCCGACGTCGGGCCTTGGCCGCCTGGATTGAAAACCTTCAATTGTCGCGGTCACGCGACCTTGTCCTCCAATTCCGAAAGCCTAGCATCTGGTGGGCGTCCTCACATACAGAATGCTCCCATCGGGCTCTCGGTCGTCCACGCAATCTGGCTCCGTCCACTCGTTGCGCGTTCATCACCTTTTTGGGCATGCGATCGTCGTTCATCCATCTCACGAGTATCTCACGGCAGTCTTTAACTTGTCAATGTCTACGCTTGCCATCCCCGACATCTGGAAACAAGGTCGCATAGTCCCATGCCTTAAACCAGGAAAAAGTGCCAAAGGAACTTCCTACAGACCGATTACGATTCGCCAGTTTGGTCGCAAGGTCTCTGTAACACAAACTGGAACAAAATCCAAGTCTGCCAAAATGCTGCTCTACGCACAGCTACAGGATGCCTTCTGATGTCTGCCCAGGACCACCTACATCAGGAGACACATTTTATGCCAATACGTGACCACAATAGACTACTTACAAAACAATATTTAGTAGGTTATTATCGAGAGGATCATCCTAATCGTAACCTTATGGACAAAATTCCCCCTCTACGCAACATCAAACGTGGCCTTCGTGACCTTGAGAGAGAGGTCCAGGGTTACAAAAGGGATCTTTTCGATGAAGATTACTACCGGGCTGCTATTGCAATGATTCACACTGAGGAAGTGAGTAGGTCTATTGCGAGTTTAGGTACGAACAGAGTCCTCTCTGCGCTCCCACCACCTATTTCGCCTGAGGGGATTAGGCTCCCGAGAGCCACCAGAGTGACTTTAGCCCAACTTTGGTCAGGCTTCTGCTCACGCCTCAATTCGTATCTATCTCGCATAGACCCAAATATACAAAACGTATGCCCAAATTGCGCTGGCACGCCACACGATGTAGCCCATTTGTTTCAATGTCCAGCTGCACCCACTAATCTCACCCCCATCTCACTATGGGGAAACCCCATTGCAGCTGCCACGTTTTTGTCCCTGGAGATTACGGACGAAAACGACGACGAACTATAAATCGAGTCCATATAGATACACAGCGGTTCACACCTTTCTGTACCGCTAAAAGAAGAAGAATAAACTATGTATCTAAGCGGAAAATCAGCTATCATATTAAATAAATCGAGAACATTCCGTCTCCATTTTGTCATTTGTCATATTTACATCTGTGGCATATTGGACTATGTATTATATACGTTTCTCCATGCAGTTTGAATTTCACTCAGAATCAGAAGTATGTATTAATTTTCAAATGCCTAAGCCGCATGACAATTGATTTGTATTGCTTTTCCAACGATTAAAATTACAACGAGACCGAGTTCTTAACGTGCGAATAGCACATACTCATGTAGAGACATAGAAGGCACCCAAAACCCAAAATATTCAATTTCAAGTTTTTTTTGGTAGAGGATGAAGGGGTAGATGGGCCGGATCTGGCACACTTTTCATATTTTATAGGGACATCCATTTAATTTCAAGTTTTTAGCAACATATTAGCTGAATATAGTTTTGTAGGGGAAGTAGGGGTAGTCAGACCTGTTTCACTTTCCATCAACTTCAAAGATATGTCATAAATAGGCATTGATCAAAATTTCAGATCGCTAGCGATATTTTGTCGAAAGCTATGGCCGAATTAAAATATCAAGGAGGGAATTTGTATGGGAAGTAGGGGAACCCTTGGTCTTCATCAAACCAACATCTGACCAGAATTTCAAACCGCTATCTTCATTATTTCGGGGAGTTATCGTGCGAACAGACAGACAGACATGGCATCTTCGAATCAGGGACCGACCCTGGCCACACCTCCGAGGACTCCTTTGAGGTGGTGTTACATATAATATCGGCGTAACAATAGGCGTGTTTTTTTGTGCTCGGGTGTAGGTTAGTTTAGGGTAACTACATGGGGTTACAATAACAACATAACCCAGATAAACCCAGTAATGTATCGAGGGTACGTACTCTGACGAAAGTTAACCCGGAAGAATTGTTACAGATGTGACAACCAGAGGCGCTCTAACACGAAAAAGCATGAGCTAATACCAAAACCATTGGTTAAATGTTCATTGTTGTTTTTGTAAGACATGTTAATTTACTGGTTATTTATTTATCACAACTTTGAACCTTCAGCTTTTTACAAAGTTCATGGTTGGTGCAATAGATCTAAACAGCTTTTAACCCAAATCGTTTTTTTGTGCTTATATACCCTAACCTGCACCTTTTTTACAAAAAAACACGCTTAATATGTATATGTACCCTATACCATCCTATGGGTATAATTATTTCTCTAGCGCCAAGTTAATCTATGAGACATTTTCAATGTGGTAATATGGTACATACGATCGTATGTATTTATTGAATTAAAATTAGCCACTGGGTTATCAGTTCGTAAACGCGTAGTCGCGCATAAAACGGAAAAAACAGTTTTTTTTGTCGACTGACTTTATGAATGAAAGTTCAAAATCCATACAACAATGAGTGCGATTACAATGCATCAATTGATCTGGTCAATTTGTTCCGTCTTATCAGTTTGCGATTATATTTTTTTTCCATTCAAGTGCAAGCATTAAGGCGCGTCTACATTAAACGACAAATTGGACTATATTGGCCTTCCAACTTTTCCAAATCGTTTGGAACAGGAGATCGGAATAAATTGCTTCCTGCAATGTGATTCGGGAGCGTACATGCTACCAGCGCAGGTTATTATTTCATTTGCAAAGAGGCCACGAAAGGTGAATTGAAAATCAAATGACAGTCAATTTGTTTCTAAATAAAATATACATAAATGCTGACAATGACAAGGAATGATAAGAAATGTTGGTCGTAGGTCATGAATTTATTTGCAATACACGTCCAATTAAAAATGCAATAAAATTGTGAAAATGCGTTTGTGATAAGCAGTTACTAACGAGATCGTGGTAGAGTGATTGCACAGGATTTTTTTAATTGACCGGAAATGAGGGAATTTTGGATGGTGATCTTTGTTGAACTCCAAAAAGTGTATATATAGAACATTTTAAATATATGAACATATCTATTTAACAGAATGCACATCATATATTTATAAGTTGAATAATTGCGCTCCTTTTCAATTTGTTTCTATCTACCAGAATTAAAACAACGACAAGAATAACGTAGATAAAATTCGAAAAAAAGTGACTACAAATTTAATCCTCATTTTCCTCAAAATTACCACATCCTGCTTATTTCAAAGCGCCACAACTGAATCCATACAGATACGAGTAAAACTGCACCTCCTTACTTCGTTACTATAGCAACATGCAAATGAATTCCTCTTTTTTTTGCTTTGCGACGATTCTAAACAGAATGAAATATTACACCGCGTTAAATTGGCATTCGCATTGAATATCCTTTGGTGACTTGCTGCCAAGTCTGTTGAACTACGTCGTCATTTTCTGTATAAACTTTAAACCAAAAAAATGAGTTCCGCGAGTTTGTAACATTATCCTTTCACACGAGACATCTTCTTCGGGAAAAGTGTGAAGCCGTATATTACGATATATGGATCTGAATTGGATCCTTTTGTAAGTCGTAGGTCCTCATAGATGGTATATACGAAAGGAGGTCATCTGAAGAGGTTAACATTTTGGTTTTGAACGGTCAACAAACCACTTCCACTGTACGCGTGCAGTATCGGAAGACATATTCGTTATTCCATGCATATTCATGAGAAATTTGCACGTTCGTTGTGTCGATCGATCGTGTCGGTAGAAAATGTGGAGATCCGGGCCTAACTCTGAATTTAGTCGGATCTCTATCGTGAATGTGTCCACTCTCGGTGGTACGTAATTTTTTTATTAGTTCATATTGTCAAAAATACTTGAATTGGAAACAATTGAAAATCGAATATTGGAGTTGACATTTGATACCGGAATGTTCTTTTCGGTTGCGCAATCATGTGCTCTCTAACATATTCATGAAGAGTTTTTCGCAATAATAAATAGTTTCAGAGTTGGGATCAAAAAACGGAAAAACAGCGAAAATTGATAATAATCGGAACATATTTTTTAGGTAATTTGCGAAAAGGGCTCTCTTTCAAATGGCGCCATAACAGATGTTTAATTTATTTATTTAATTAAATGATTATGTGGGGCCTTTTCTAAAAAAAATTCTCATTTTAAACTCAAATTAATATTTTCCCAAATTATACATAATTAACAATAGGTACATGGTCAATATTATCATTTTGAGATGTTTTAACTCTATTAATGCTCTGTTAATATTATGTTAATACTTTGTTAATAGTCTACGATCTATTAATTGTCTGTTAAAACTCGGTTAACGTTCTGTAAACAATCTGTCAACATCCAAACCAAAATGTTAACATCCTGATAACGGTTGTGAACGTTCTGTTAACATTCTGTTAACGGCCTATTAACGTTCTGTTAATACTCTGTTAATGCTCTCTTAAAATACAGTAGACATTCAAAAATCTGAACTATTTTTTTTTTTTGTGATTAAAATCGAAATAATTACTGTGAAAATGCTATTTACGTTTATAACCTTTATTGATTACTACTTAGAGAAAATTTTGAAAATAAAACGCTCACAAAATGAAACGCATTTTCGGAAAATCAATTCAATATAATCTAAGCAAAAAATCGGTACATTATCACCATATGGGATTTCTAATTTATAAAATACCATTAGTTGCCTACTAAGACAAGAAACAATATGCGACTCATGACACATGACTCATAAATGTATGGATTCTCAGATGCTAGACGTAGTGGTTATGTCGGTGACTGTAAGCTAGCGCTCAGAACTTTTGGGAGTGCACAGTCAGGTGAGACAAGGTTGCATTTTGTCATCTATTATGTTCTATGCATAATGCTTTCGGTAGATATGATACCACAAAACAGTATAATCTCGTAACAATGAGGCCAGGGTAAAATACAATTTTTAAGCTCACCCAGTATTCCATGTAATTTTGGAGTCGGTGCTTCCTTATACGTAGTAGAATCGTAGTAGAGAAAAACACACTTCCAGTTATCCGATTGAATTCATTTAAGTTTTATTTTTCAATGTAACTCCCCTTTACTTCAATACAACGATGAGATCGTTTAATAAGATCCTGCATCCCTTTCAAAAAGTAGTCCGCGGGTTTGTCTTGAAAGTGGTCCAAAACAGCATCTTTCAGTTCCTTCTCAGTCTCAAATTTTCGTCCTCGGAGGTCCTTTTTTAATTTTGGGAACAGGAAGTAGTCACTTGGGGCCAGGTCTGGGCTGTACGGGGGTGTTCAATTTCTTCAAAGCCGCATTTGACCACAGCAGCCTTGGCCACCGCGGCGGTGTGAACTGGTGCATTGTCGTGAAGAAGCAGCACCCCTTTCGCCAGTTTTCCATAACGTTTCTCCACGATGTTGGCCCTCAATTGGGTCAAAAGATCTGCATAATATTTCCCTGTTACTGATGTGCCCTCTTTGAAGTCAATCATTATAGTTCCCTTAGAATCCCAGAAGATGGTGGCCATAATCTTTTTCCGGCTCTGCTGCAACTTTGCCTCCTTGGGGCGCTTCTCATAAGGCCTCCTCCATTCCATGGACTCCCTTTTGGTCGTGGGATCATAGTAAAGGACCATGGTTTCGTCTCCTGTCACAGTTCTGTTGATAATTGCATCCGAGTCGGCGCGACACAGCTCCAAAAAGTCTTTCGAACATTTCATCCGCTGCTTCATTTGATCTGCTGAGAAGAGTTTCGGGATCCATCTTGCCGAGATCTTCCTCATCCCTAAATGGTCGGTAATAATTCTTTCGACGGTGGTTTTTGATAGACTTGTCCTTTCTGCAATCTCTGATAACTTTAGCCGCCGATCACTCAATACAACTTCCTCGACTAATTGGACGTTTTCTTCGGTGGTCTCAGTTATTGGGCGTCCGGTGCGGGGTTCATCAAAAACATTCGTCCTTAATCCACCGGTAATTAGTCGCCTGGGATGGTGAAGAGTTGCCGTATATGAGTTCATCTCGAATCTGGGACGCCGCCGTGTATCCTTTCAAAAAAAGGAATTCAATGACCGCGCGGTACTTGATCTGCTCCATTTCAAATACGAAATCAGAATGCGACACAAATAATTACCTAGCCGGGCCCTTGATTGCACAATTGAACTCATGTTTAGTCCTGTTATGACCGAAGAGTTGTTCTATCGAATAGCGGTAAAATGAATTCAATCGGATAACTGTAAGTGTATTTTTCTCAACAATTTTGGATTCTACTACGTAGCACATTGGAAATTGGCCAACGCAATAGCACCTAAGTTTTAAACTTTCGTGTCTACGATTGTTTCCAACAAAAATCTCCTTACACTTCCACTCTCCGACAACATCAATAAAAAGGCGGAATGTTGTTAAACTGGACCCATATTGGAAACAGCATAGAGCCAAAGCAGGAATTGAAATGTTTAGTTGACAGTGAGCTTTCATCATCAAAAATGAAGTGGTCTGACCTAAAGCCGATTTCACAAGGAGCTTACAAGAACCACAGTTAGTTTTTGTAATATATACAGGGTTATTGGTTAAGTCGACCTATTCCCTGCAACACGTTATAATAGGGGAAAAATGCAACAAAATGAGGCCATAAATGTTAGGCCGATTTTCAACGGTCACTGAGATATTTGAATTTTTAGGTTTTTTTTAAATAACCTCGAATTTTACAATTTAAAGTAAGAATTAAAAAAAACTACTAAGGTAATGGGTTAAAACTTATTTTTGGATTTTAGTCAACACTATAGCAGACATTTCTTAATCATTTAAAATTTCAAAAACCCATCACAATTCGAAATTTTTAATTTTAAATAAAAAAAAATTATCTTAAATTTTTTTAAAGTTGATTTTTAATATAGTATTACTAAAAAAAATTATATGACACGGACTCTGCAGACCACTGGAAAAACATACTCGTGTTGTCAGCTTTCCAAAAAGGTTTCAATGTGAATATAAATATTTGAAATAATTGAAACAGTTAGCTGCAACTTGTTCGGGGACCATAATTTCGTTTGATAAAAAATGACAAATCCATAAAACAATTAAAACAAGTCTGTCAAGTTAGCACTACCACTTTAAAATTTCGACAAACGCTATAGTGCATTAAATGTCGCGATTTTGTCGTAATTCAATGGAAAAAGAAAAAAAATTGTCGCGCCCCTCCTTCTCCTTAAAAACTACCCTTAAGTGCATTTGAGCCTCAGTTAACCAAATTCGAGTTCCAAGAATCTCCCCAATACTAAAGGTGTCCAGTAAGATATCACAGTGGCTGCTTAAGAGATTTCCACCCTGAAAAAAATTGTCGCGCCCCTCCTTCCCTTAAAACCTACCCCCGTCAAGTTAGCACTACCACCCCGGTAGCGGCCACTTCAAGCATTTCCGTAAAACAAAAAGTATCCAATTAATTGTCGCACCGGGGTGGTAGTGCTAACTTGACGGGGGTAGGTTTTAAGGGAAGGAGGGGCGCGACAATTTTTTTCAGGGTGGAAATCTCTTAAGCAGCCCCTGTGATATCTTACTGGACACCTTTAGTATTGGGGAGATTCTTGGAACTCGAATTTGGTTAACTGAGGCTCAAATGCACTTAAGGGTAGTTTTTAAGGAGAAGGAGGGGCGCGACAATTTTTTTTCTTTTTCCATTGAATTACGACAAAATCGCGACATTTAATGCACTATAGCGTTTGTCGAAATTTTAAAGTGGTAGTGCTAACTTGACAGAGAATCAAGATATGTGTGTTGGGACGCAGCCTCCGCTTCCCACGAAACAGCCGTAAACCGACGAATGTCAATTTTTGCACTCTCCGAGTCGATATGCCCGTAAATCGGGAAATCGCTCGGAGAGCAACAACATTCTTAACATTGTATGTATGACTAACTTGACAGACTTGTTTTAATTGTTTTATGGATTTGTCATTTTTTATCAAACGAAATTATGGTCCCCGAACAAGTTGCAGCTAACTGTTTCAATTATTTCAAATATTTATATTCACATTGAAACCTTTTTGGAAAGCTGACAACACGAGTATGTTTTTCCAGTGGTCTGCAGAGTCCGTGTCATATAATTTTTTTTAGTAATACTATATTAAAAATCAACTTTAAAAAAATTTAAGATAATTTTTTTTTATTAAAAATTAAAAATTCCGAAATTATGATGGGTTTTTGAAATTTTAAATGATTAAGAAATGTCTGCTATAGTGTTGACTAAAATCCAAAAATAAGTTTTAACCCATTACCTTAGTAGTTTTTTTAATTCCTACTTTAAATGGTAAAATTCGAGGTTATTTAAAAAAAACCTAAAAATTCAAATATCTCAGTGACCGTTGAAAATCGGCCTAACATTTATGGCCTCATTTTGTTGCATTTTTCCCCTATTATAACGTGTTGCAGGGAATAGGTCGACTTAACCAATAACCCTGTATATTTACTTATATAATTAGTTTCCGGTCATTCGGAAAATTTTTCAAACAATTTAAGTTTATCGGACGCTTTATTGCGGTTGGAACTAAATTAAGATTTTCGAATGTCTACTTTACTGTACACGCTCTGTTAACACACTGTTAATGACCTATTAGCACTGTTGAGGTTCTTTTATCACTCTGTTAATGTTCTGTTAACGATATGTTAATGGTCTGTTAACGGTTTGCTAACGTTCGGTTAACACTATGTTAATGGTATGTTAACACTATGATAATGTTAAGAGTTGGTAACATTTAAAACTCTGTTAATTGTTAATGTAAATGTTAATACCATTTTTTCCTATGAATTGCTACTCATACACGGTTAACACAATGTTTGTGTTATGTTGATGTGTAGTAATATTATGTAAATATTATGTTAAATTAAGATTATGTTAATATTTTGCTTATCTTATGTTACGATTGAAATATTGTTCATGTTGGATTACTCATGTAATGCCATGTTAATACTATGCTAACGTCATTTTAATGTTCTGCTAATGTTAGGCTAACGTTATGCTATATTAACATTATGTTATCATGATGCTAATGTTATTAGGCCTGTTCCAAAAACCGGGATCCCGGTACAAAACCGGTGTTCACTTGGTACCGGACCCGATATTCTAAAGTACCGATATCCCGGTTTTTTTGGTACCGAGTTCAAAAGAACGATTCATTTCAACCATGTGCCGGTTTTTCAGGTTTTTTTGGTACCGGTTTTTAACCCGCTACTAAAAAAACCGGCCTATGGTTCAAAAAACCGTCGGTACTGAAGAAAAACCTGAGTCGGTTTTTAACACGGTACTCAAAAAAACTGGCTTATGGTTAAAAAAAACCTTCGGTACTGAAAAAAAAACCTGAGTCAGGGACACCGCTTGTGGTACCGGGTATTGAAAAAAACCGAAACCCGGTACTGAAATCTCGGTACCGAACAGGCCTAAATGTTATTAGTATTACATTACTCATGCTATTTATGCAATGTTATGTTGACGAAATGTTAATGCCTTGCTAATGTTATGTTAATTTGTAGATCATGATATTTTTATTAAACATAGTAATCTTATGTTACTCATTTAAAGTTTCGTTACGCTTTTTGTTACGTTACAACGTTACAATTTTTTCACGGAATGAAGTTAATTAGCGATCCGATTAATATTACTATAAGCAATTGCTGAAAATAAGCTTTATTAAGTTCGATGCACAAAGCTCGGTAAAAAGTTTTATCATAATCATGAGAATTCATTAAGATAAAATTTACTTCTTCTTCTTGATGCCACGATAGCCCGACGTCGGGCCTTGCCCGCCTGGATGGTTGACCTCCAATTGTCGCGGTCTGTATATCGCATGACTGAAAAAAATTATTTAGACTTTTTATCTAAAGTAAAGTAGTTAACTTAAATTTAGATAGTTTTACCAAAGAATAGTTGATTTCTCTAATCTTCGCAACGGAAAATACTATTAAATACGTTCATTTAACCACGCAAGATTAGAAGAAAAAGTTAAGTCTATTCTTCCACAAAAGTTGTTGATTGTGCCATTTACGAGTAAACATAAAATTTAGCTACAAACAATCGTTCATATTTTCATGATGTAGTAAAACTTGTCTTCAACAAAATTTAGCTATCTAACATTGGTCAATTTATAAATAACAAATTTACTGAATTTACAAATTTAGTAGTTGAATTTTATATTTGAATAGTACAATCAACAACTTTTGTGGAAGAATTGACTAAACTTTTTCTTCTAATCTTGTGTGGTTAAATGAACGAATTTAATAGTATTTTCAGATGCGATGATTAGAGAAATCAACTATTTCTTTGGTAAAGCTATCTAAATTTAAGTGAACTACTTCACTTTAGATAAAAAGTCTAAACCATTTTTTTTTTTCAGTGTACTGAATATAAATGAGTAACGTTTTGTTCCCTTCATTCCTTAAGGAAGGTCAAATGCACTTCTTCTGTCCACTGAAGCAGCGCGTCGTTCCAAACTCGTGATATGCATGAAGCCGTATTTATTTGAATTCCGAAAAAAACTTAAACATTTTGGCAAATATGTATAATAAATATATTTATACCTTAGAGAAAGCATAGCAACCCATGCCATGCGTTAGTCCAGAGTGGCTATGTTATCACACAACCCACATGTCTTTGACTCCAATTTTTTTTACACTACACTCCACGAAATAATTCAAACGTCAAAATATTGTCGATGCAATTATTAACCCTTCTGTCGCCGCCTACGAGCTATTATGTCTAAGGTGTAGCTGAATTTTTCTTGATATCAATCTTATTTGTTGAGGCGGTCTAATTTTGGTTCTAGAAACAGTTTACATACTATGCCTAACGATGATGCGCCGTTCTTTCGTTTCTTTAGACATAGTGTTTACATTTCGCCGAATGTTTGATCGCATTTGTGGCCGTCGGTTCGGTTGAAATATACATATGTATATGGAAAGGGGTGGAAAATATTGTTGAACGACATTTTTCATCAAGAGATAGTACCGATGGTCTGTCTAGGTCTATGTGCCAACCGAAGGGTTAATTATCACGTTGGCATTTTAAGAGAGTATAAATACTACGCGAATATTATATTCTCAATTGTAAACAAAAATTTGACATTTGAATAAAATTTTTGTTTAGATGTGTGAACTGTGTGTTCTGATGCCCACTCTAAGACTAACGCATGGCATGGGTTGCTATGCTTTCTCTAAGATTTATACAGAGTCGCCAACTCTACTCCTTCCAAAGAATTTCGTTTCGAGTGTGGGCGAAAGTGAATACCCAGTTCTTCTTAATCGATCATTGCCATTGCAAACGATTTGTAGGTATGACAATTATTTTTAAAGTATGTTCTTCATCAAATACAAAAAAGTAGTGAGTATGACTTAATTTCTGAGGTAAGGCATATTGTTTTTTCTCTAATTGCAAATAAGTAAAAGAACATCTTCAAAAGTTTTAAGCACCATACGCCCGGTTTCATCCTACATATACGACTACATGCTTCAGCATTTCATCGAGACACACATGAATCAATTTGGCAATTTTTGCAAAAAAAAAAGAGCAAAATAAGTATCCGAAAAATTATAGAACCCAGCAAGAGAATAATCTTTTTATTTTTGATATCTGTGTAATCATCATCAAATGATTTCAGCACTATAATTAAAGTTTGGATTATCTTCCTTGCACCTCAATTTAATTTCGGATTTTGAACCCACCAACAAGAACTCAGAATCTGATGAAGTAGAGTTCATTATCTGCTTGATAGTCGTCTCGTCTGCTGGTCCTCAACACTATATTTACCTTCTCTACTCTATTTTGCTGACTGTGCAGATTTGAGTTTACGTCAAAAAAAAAAACTGGAAAAGATTGTGCAAATAATAGGCGTTAATCGAAACAAAAATCGACGACGAAAAACTTATCCCGTGATTAAATTTATATGCGGACGAAATAAAGAAATGTGTTGAACTGACTTAACTGCGAAGACTTCTCGTGAATATGTTTGGTGGAGGATGGAGGTATGTGTACATACATACATATTTGATGGAATTATGACGAACAGAAGGAGGAGTGCCGCGGTCCTCGTCGTTTCGTTTCCAGGAAATTACCATTCGATGTAATGTGTTGTAAACTGTTGTAGAGCGAAGAAAGAGAATTCCGAAAATTACTAGCGAATATTATGGAAAACGTGCAGTAAAGGTGAATATTTTCTGGGTGATTTAGTTGGAATATAGTGGTCTCCTATACATGGAGCAATTCATCGATTTGTGTGTGTTTTTGCTAAAGTCCCTGAAGCTGCCTAGCCAAAAAACACACAACATGAATACAGATTTAAGAAAGAACTGGTCTCGTCCCAGGAATAATTGATGTAAAATATCCAACAAAAACCCCAAAGTAAGAAAAATTTCAAAATCTATATTTTTAAATATGTATGCATATTTCTTATTAAAATCCCCAAGTACATGCAATTTTGTTTAATACGGAGGTCACTTGATAAGTTTCTTGAATCTTGATGTTCCAGTAGGTTTTTTTTTCTAAATCTGTGACTTTTATCGGAAAGTTCGACATGTTTTAGCATAAACGTATACTCAGAATGTTATGAATATGATGTACAAGTAGTAATATCTGTGTTGTTTATAGAGTGAGTTGAAAAAATGAATTTGGCAAAAATGAATTGAAGAGATGAATTATTATCTCAGCCGAAAGGCATCGATAGGCTTCATTCCTCCACATAATTTATAAGTGGTTTAACGACTTCAAACGTGAGCGTAGTTAGAATTTCGAGAGCTTCTCTAAATCGAATTTAATTTTTTTCTCATATTAGCAGGTAGCCGCATTATTATCGTCTAATTAATTCAATTCTGCACTCCGCTCTAGAAAAGAACGTAAAATAGAATTCCAAAACGAAATTTTTCGAAAATAATGTGCTTGGTACAACTGACCTTTATTCACTTGCAGACAATTTTACAATTTTCTCCTCGTACATGGATACGTGTGAGCTTCTAGCTTTAAGCTTATCCGTCGGAAGTTCGTATGAGTGTTCTTTAATATTTTTTACGGAATTTGTTACCGAATTATACGCAATAATTGATCGGGTCGCCGGATTTTTGGGGAATCTTCTATTAAGACGTTCAGATAGGACTATGTAAATGGACATCGAGTTAAAATTGTTTGACTGTCATGAATGATTTTTCCCATTTTGGTGGGTATTATAGTCTTGGAGATTATGGCTCCAGGGTGATTAAACAACATTTACCAAATCGACCAATGAATCGTTTGTAACAAGTAACGTTGCTTTGAGTTTAAAGAGATTATTATTATTACAGGAAACGATTCAGCTGGCGCGTACAGCTGCAGACTCTCATTTTCTTGAGTGAAAATTTTAGACTCAGATTAGGCTCTCTTACCGATTATTTAATGAAAATAATATACTGCAGTTCTATACACTCAACAATCTGATCAAATCAATGGCAGATCTTATACGTAAGCAAAGGACTTAAGTTTTATGAGGCTCAGTTTCAGTGAGTGGTGATATCTTATGTTTTTGTAACTTCTTCTTCAATTCTTCCTGTCATAGGCGGAGCATGCTGCTGTCCTCTACAATTATAATTGGAAAGATAACGAAAGATTTTTTATCTATATGAATTTCGCAAGGGTTTTTTTACACAACAGAAAATTGTTCATTCTTCTAAAAAACGCTCGCTAAGAGCTTAAAGTCTTCTTGACAAACATTTTTCCTAGAGAGTGCACAAAGCTGTAATCCTATTCAATTAGGTTCCATCGCAGTCTATAAGCGCTGTAGTTTTTTTTTATCATTTTCTGGAGGGTTTGTCAGTCGATAGGGGCTTCCCATCTAATTTCTAGTACATGGAATGCGCATACAATATGAAAATGTAATCAAAAAGTGGCTCCAACATCTGGGTAAACTTTTTGAATATTTAGACCAGATTTTCAAATGCATACTAGTAGACGAGGTGTTTAATGTAACTTTTCATACTAAAGCAGCATCCACAGCTGCCAAATGCCAGCCGGAAAATGATGCAATCAAAATTTCATTTTGAAAATTTTCATACATTTATTTATCAAAATCGGACACTGTGCTTGTGTTAAAATGTTAGGTCATTCGGCAATTTGATAGTTTCAAACGAAATCGAACAAAAGTTGCCAAATTGTCACTACACTGAAAAAATCATTTTCTAAAAACAAGAAAAAATACAATAAAAAACAGCCAAGAAATAATTTTTCCTGATTGTATTTTCTTGTTCCAAGAAAAGTTTTTCTGATTTAAGATGTATTTTCTTGCTCCAAGAAAAGCTTTTGCTTAAAATAATGCCTATGTATTTATTTTAAGCAAAGACTTTTCTTGGAACAAGAAAATACATCTTAAATCAGGAAAAAATCTTCCTTGGCTGTTTTTTATTGTATTTTTTCTCGTTCTTAGCAAATGGTTTTTTCAGTGTATGTATTCGATAAATGGTGCACCGCTGTACAATTGACAACTGAATGATACACCATCGCATAAATAAATTGGATATCTAAATTTGGCAGCGAGTGAGGTTGTTGCTGGTGTTAAAGCGATGACTGCTTCCAATTGATTTCACGAGCTACCAATTGGCAGCCAGTGTGGATACCACAGACAGCTGAAACTGTCAAGTTTTACGTTTCGACCAGTGAATGCTATGATTTATAGATTTTAGACCAAAAAAGTTTACCCAGATGTTGGGACACTTTTTAATTGGTCTAAGCGTATTCCAGTAGTCTGGCTGATCTAGCGGATAGTGCGCGCACCTTCGGTGCACAGGGTCATGAGTTCAAATCTCACCGTGAGCCATGTTGTTTTTCGAGCTCACGAGCTTGTGACGGACTATGATCTTACTCAGATGTTAAACGAGTACTCATTTACGGGGATAAATAACACTGCTGAGCGCGATGCTGATCTCATTACCTCAACAAAAAAAGCAGATAAGATCTTGGAAATGGGATGTCACTAACACATTGTGCGGCCTTAGTCCAATGTTGGATTGTCGCGCCTGTTATTTAATTTTTTTTAAGCGTATTATAAGGTTTCCGTCGCCTAGTACAATTAACCTAGGGTCCAATTTTCAGAGATCTTTTGTTACGAGGAAAAATTTCATTCTCCGAAGGATCGTTACAACGAAAACATTTTTCAATTTCTTTCTTTTTCTTATTTAGGGGTATTTTAGGCGGCTTGCAGTCGAAAAATCAGGAGCTAGCGGCCAAGTACTAAAACATGTCCAATATCTAATGTAGGTTTCCGAATTAGCTGATTTTAGGCCTCTGGGCTTCCAATAAAAATGGACATTGAAGCGTATTTACGTTTTAACCCTTCCCTTGTTTAAAGTGAAGCATTACGAAGAAATGCACTTCTCCTGAATGGCTACTTGTGCTTTAATCTTTTTTTTTAACTTAATAATTAAGTATGAACTTATGATAACTTAAAGAATAATATTTAGCATGCATTAAATAAATCAAAATCTCCATACAATTACTTTTCGCATCTAAAATTTTTCTTTGCCGGGCAGAGCTGCATTACTGGTTACATTTTAAAAACTCGTTGAATGTACTTAAACCTTATAAAACGTTCCAGCATTTGAACCACTTTTTCTGCACAACAATTTTACCGTTACCAAAGCTGTAATCCAAAAGATGTAATCCCCGTTATAATACGCGAGATGAAATCCGGCAACATCACCTTGATTGCTGGTCCCCCCATTCCATTCCCACTACAGGGAGCGATCGCTGCGACGCTCAGTGCCGGCCTAACAGCCATCCGCGATGGAGCCCGCTATCGCCGTCACGGCCAGGTGTGAAATCAGAGATCGGAGAGTAACGCTTCGGGAGCTGGCTAACCAGGATCCTGAGGTGTGTGAAAAAAACCATCGACAACATTTTGACCGAAAAACTTGGTTATCGCAAGGTGTGTGCGCGGTGGTCTCGCACGTGCTGTATGAAACCCAAAAAGTAAACCCGTAAAGTATGCCGAGGGGTTCCTTCAGGAATGCGCCGAAAATACCGAAGAATTCTTGGACTCCATTATTACGGGAGATGAAACATGGTGTCACTACGTCACTCCGGAAAGAAAAGAACAGTCGAAAGAATGGCGCCATCCCGAATCGGCGGCCTAGCGGCGGATTTCTTCGAAGTGGGTTTTCAGAAGTGGATAACTCGTCAGGAAAAATGCGTAGAAAAATCTGGCGACTATGTAGAAAAATTGTTTAAAGTACAAGCTTTCAGATGGTATACTTATTTATTGCATATAAAAAATGCCTTACACCTGAGAAAAATATGGGTACCTTATTTTGTATTTGCCCCTCGTAGATGTAATACCTCACCGTGTCAAAAGCCCTACAACAAACGTTCAATAGGTACACATAATCCATAATTCATAAATAAAAGGTTTTCCTTTGGGACGTTGGGTTTCTATGACAGCCCCAAGACCTGCAGCACGTACACGTCTTTATACCTTATTGTAGTCTATATCCATTGCTCAGAGGTGTAATTTCCGTATTGATCGCAAAAATTACGGCGTCGCGTCGTTTGTCCTCAATTGCAGACGAGAGTAAATCGTATTCTGCCTGACAGTGGTTTAAAACTGTAGCAGGAGTCTCATTGTCTGGCCATGTTTAACTCCTGACGACACAAAGGACACTTTAATTTTCTTCTAGATATTAAAATTGTCTCTCTCTAGCAGACAGACACACATTATTCAAATTAGTGACAAATTATGCACTTCTTAGGGAACGATTGTGGTTTTAGTTTAGACAATAGTTCGTTGGTTTTTGGCTTTGTCCAAATGGCATCGTTATGGTCAAAATTTGAGTACCATGTGTTAACGATATTAGGCTGACGGCTAATTTGAATCTTTCTAAGAACACCGATCTAACTAATGGTCTAGTTAGCATTACTTCAGACGGCGTGCTATGACCATAGCATCGCGGGATTTGTGTTGAGTTTTTTGACGTTTTTTATGTTCTCTTGTTATTGGAGTCGACTCTTGTCCAAGTACGGCCTAGCATATTGTCGGTATCGCGGTTTTGCATTATGTACCTATAAAATAATAACAGTTTCGGCGCGCCTTAGTAATATTGTCGAATTATTTGAACCGTACATGCCTACCCTAAAACTTGTTCAAAAAACTCAACCCCTTCAAATTGCAATTCTCAATTACCTAAAAAACCACACCGCTGCTGAATTCAATTATCAAAAAAAAAAAAAACATGACAAAGAATACTCCGAACAACTAAACATCATTCCATTTTGGTAGACACTTTGTTCGCGGTTCGTTGAATGAGAAAAAGCAAGAATCTCGCTGAGTTGCGTCTTTTTTTTATCCAATACCGAACATAATAATGGGATGTATAGTAACATAACTTACATGGACCTCATTATTTCAGTTTGTGGTTCATCATGCGGTTGATTTGTCTGGTTGGCTTGCGATTTGTGTAGCACTTCTCTTACGAATAGAGGTAGACCGTAGACCGCTTAAAAGTTAAAGAACTGGTAAAAATTACATGGTAATTCTAGCAATTCACCTCTGCGGTATAGCATACATTACTTGATGGGCGTTGCTCAATTTTCCTTACTTGCATTGCAGCTGTAGAAAATTGTATTATTAAAAAAAAAGTTTCGTAGTACGTTCCTATTAAATATTTAGTTCCTTTTTTTCTCCTGCTTTGGCTTCTCCGGGAACTTGTAAATGAAAAGCTAAATCTGAACCATATATTTCGGGGAAATACCCCGCAAGCTTTTCATATACATACATTTCGATTGAAACAACTGAAATTAAATACTATGTACCGGAGGCTTAATATGTTACCTTCTTCATTTTCTTTTTGCAATCCATGTATCAATGTTATGATGATGACCACTGCGAAGAGTCTTTCCAGCGAAATCTATTTTAATCCGTTTTTAGGATTAAGATACTCATTACAAATAAATTTAAAAAAAAACTTGCAACGTTTCGCGCTGTTGAAGATAAACAGGTGAAAATTGATTTCACAAGAAATTGAATTTTTTTTTAATTGAAATAACAATGCCGATTAGATATGATGTGAATGAATTCGAAGAAGTGTCTATTAATGTTTAGACGACGACATGCAGTCTTCCACAGAAATCAGTAATTGGGGCTCGATGTTTGTTTTGTGGGTTTTTGTTTTTTAGTGTCATTTACGTCAAGATAGGATAATTTGATACTAATCGCTAATCGGTTCAACATCAGCGACTTTAGTCGCGACATACAATGAAGACTTATGGGGACGCCATTGTCTTGTGTCAATCTTGATAATACGGATATTTATATTGTTGCAAGGGATAATTTGGATTAATGAAATTCCGAATCATAGCAATATTTTTTTTTTTCGAATTGTCGTATGACACTAAACCCGCGGATGTCTGCAAACCACTTCGTCTGAATGTGAGTTTCTACGAAGCAGAATTACGAGGATGGATTGAAAAAACTGCGGAAAGCATACAAATTTGTCAAGGTGTTGCTTATACTTTTCAACATAGCGTAATCTGAAAACGTGTATAAGGATCAGAAGACACATTTTCAGATTTTTTAAGATAAGAACCAAAAAAAAAACGTATCTACATACCTGTTTCCGACCGATAGGGTTCATTCTTTCTTTTTAAGAAGTGTATCGCCTAGGACAGTCATGGGCAAAGTACGGGCCAAATGCGGCCCTTTGGGCTAGTCAATCCGGCCCGCGACATGGTTTTGAAGAAACCCTAAAAATTACACATAGTGCGAATTATAATTTCTGTGGAGCTAGAACAGGATAACAATTTCCTACTCATTACGTCTGAAGTATGGCATTGTCGCATGTACTATTACCTAAGTTTGCACGCAACATCGCAAACATCAGAGGAGTAGTAGTAGTGTAGGGCCTTAAGATTTTTTTACGTATCTTCTCAGTCACATCAACAAATTGAACTTTAAACTTCAGGGAAAAGAAGTCAATTAATCAATGATATCAGGAGTAATGCGATTGAATTTATTTTTCAAACAACTATTCAAGAAAGACCTTACTCATTAACTATTCAAGAAAGACCTTACTCATTTCACAATACCAAAAACTATTGCAGTTAGGGAAGACAAACTTAAGAGTTACGAAAGTTATTGAAAGGAACCTTTCAAAGTTGTTGAAAGGAACCTCGACATTTATAGAAAGCCATTTAATTGGACTGCGAATCAAGTAGTTGCCAAGTAAGGCTTCAAATATAGAATACCGGCAGCAACAGCATTGCATGGCTGACAAATATGCTGAACAGCTGAAATGCTGTTCAGCACCTTTGTCAGCAAGATAAAATGCATTGTGCCTGACATTTTGCGCTGCTGCTGTTGCTTCCGGCATTCTATTTCCAGCCTAACACTGAATTGAAGCAACCCTTTCTCAATGCTTCTAAAGTTTAGTTCTACAAGGCCCCGTCAAACTCAAGCTTCCCGAACCTGAATGCTCACGCTCAGAAGATAATTGCAACGTTTGCTTCTTCCTACATTTGTGAACAGGTGTACTCTCCCATGAAGTTTCGATAGAACAGCTTTAAGGTAGGTTGTCCTCGATGCTGCCGCAGCGACTCCAGCGGCTCTAGAGCAAGTTCCCTACCCCAAGCAGCCGTCGCCCGAACCCCACAAACAAGCAAGTGCACCACGTTCACCATTCGTGCATGCATTATGTACAACAAGAGTCCCGCGACTGCTTTCTATATACAGACAGATTCGTGTATCATCCGAATCAGTACGACTATTGTGCGAAACAACTACCCTACCCCAAGCAGCCGCACCGCCATCTATATATTAAGGCCGCAATGTAGACTCGTAAATGTCAAATCCGCAGATTAAATTGCAATGCATTGTTGTTGCTTCTCATGACATTGTTGTTGTTTGACCGTGTCCGACGAACAATTTAAGCAGGATCCATGCCGTCATCGTACAGATGAGTTGCGGCCTTGATATATCTAGATGGCGTTGGCAGCCGTCGCCTGAAGCCAAGCGAGTGAACCACGTTCACCATACTCATGCGGGCATTATATACAACAAGAGCCGCGCGGTTCATTCGACGATAATTTTCATTTTGGAGCTATGCCAAGCGATTATCAACTAAAAACGAGTTTTTATATGCAATGGGCGAGCCGCAGTCGCTACAGCCGCTAAGAGGAAAACGTACCTTTAGAAACCGATTGACTGACGATCATTTCGCTTCCCTACTGCGAATCAGGTCATCATCGTTTGAACTAGATGAACATATTTTAGAATCTTAGTCTTATTCGCTGTATAAGACTGACTTATGTAAAAATTGGAAAAAAAAGTTCATCATTTTATTTTAACACAAAAAATAGAGATTGACCAGGAATTTTTAATATCAAATGGAAAAATAATGAACTCCAGAATTCATGTTTGCTCAATAAGGAATCAAAATGAAATTAAAAAAAAAACGAGACCGAGGTTTATTTCGGGCGATGCCGAAATTTGAATACCCGTCACAACTAAATGAAACTCAAGTTTGTGTGTGTTAATAATTTCTACCGCATACTATATCACGTTTTCCGATTCCACCTGTTCCTAGATACGTTGAGGCTAAGCCATTTATTTATATGGGGAATGTGAGTTTGGCAGTTAGACTCCTCATTTATAAAAATATGTTTCTTTTTTTCAAATTTTTTCGGCCCGCCTAGATAATTTGTGATTTTATCTGGCCCTCCCCTTAGAAAGTGTGCCCATCTCTGGCCTAGGACCTAGGAAATTTACTGCTTCTAGGATACTTGGCTTGTCCATGATAAATTAACGGAGCTCTGTTTCAATAACGAACCTGCATATCATAAATATCATTCGGTCGAAACAAGAAAAGGCAATTTATAAATTATATGAATTCTCTGGTTGCTACTTATTTTAGAAGTTCTAAAAGACACTATAATCATTCTCTGAATTATTACTAATTCGTTCACTATTTTTGACCACATGTGTCCACTCTGTTCCTTCCGTTAATGTCTATGAGTGATATGTGTTTCATAATGCATGTATGTATATTTCTGAATGTCTGACGGGGGATAATGACGGCTATATCTCTCAGACCACGGTCTGGTGCGGAGTCACACGTGTACACAGCTTTCCTTCACGTTCTCGTCTATGAGTCATATGTGACTCATAGACGAGAAGTCCGATGTGGAGTGTTTGCGACAGGCAGAACATGTTGATCAGATTATTCGCTTTGGACTCATTTTTATGGGACAGCAACATAGAAGTCGTCCTATGACGTTATCTGTAAGGCGGCTACGACGGTTTTACTCCACTAAACAATTCATTTTCCCCTTTATGGTTAGTGAAGTTATAAATCAAGTAAGGAATGGCGAAGGCAAACAAGCACGTTGGTTGCTTTTGGCAGCTATTTTTCGATCTTGACCTATCAAATAGATGACTCAGTGAAGATTTTCGTTGAAAGGCAGAATTACGTGGTCTTCTCACGTGCTTATCTTTCTCACCTGGCAGCGGCTATAGCAACATGGGGACGTTTTTGCTCAACAGTTCTTAATTTTTGTGGGGTAGCTCCTGTTACAATCCCAAAACATAGTGTTTTAATTAATTTCTACATGAAGCAAAATTAAGTTTTACCTATTCAACCTCTGGTTGGCTCTACTGACACGGAGTTACCACATTTAAAGGGTATCATTAACAAATACGAGTGATCGAGTCAGAACCATCTATGTGCGTAAAAAGTCACGAAGTAAAATTTAAGCATGTGTTGGAATGATCGCTTAATCACTTAAATATTGAAGAGTATTCAAATTTAGCCCGCGCCCGAAATTTGCCTCGGTCTGGTTATACCCTATACCCATAAGATGGTATAGGGTATATTGTTTTTGTTACGCCGATATTATGTAACACCTCAAAGGAGCCACCGGAGGTATGGCAAAGTATATACATAAATGATCAGGGTCGGTCCCTGAATCGAATAAGCCATGTCTGTCTGTCTGTCCGTGTGTCTGTCTGCTAGCAAGATAACTCCCGAAATAATGAAGCTAGCGGTTTGAAATTTTAGTCAAATGTTTGTTTTGCTAAAATCTTGGACGGTATTGAAAATGGGCCAAATCGGACCACGGGTTCCCCTACCTCCCATACAAACTACCCCTCCTTGATATTTTAATTCCGCCATAACTTTCGGTAGAATATCGCTATCGACTTGAAATTTTGATCAATGTCTCATTCTGACATATACTTTGAGTTGAAGGAAAGTGGAGTAGGTCCGACCACCCCTACCCCTACTTCCCCTACAAAGTTACATTCAGCCATATCTTTTGATAGAATGCCACGAAAAACTTCAAATTAGTATCAAATAGTAGCCGTTAGATGCCTTGACAAGGAGTAAAGATATGCCAGGTCCGACCCATCTACCCCTCTCTCCCCCACAAAAAATATGAAATTGATTATTTTGGGTTTTGCATGCCTTCTAGGTCTGTACATGGGTATAGGGTATACACTCATCGTGCTATTTGCACGATTAGAACTCGGTCTCGTTTGTCTTTATTTTTACGATTGTGGCTCTATATTTGGTACACGATTTTGTTTTGTAAGAAGCCAGCCTTGATTGTTGAAAAATCTTAAGCCCGACGAATTGATAATAGACATTTCGACAAAATGCCGAGAGAATTGGAATTGGATAGCTGCATTCTGCCTGAATCAATTTGCCCTATTATGTATTAGATAGTAAGTAGTTTAACTTTTATTTAAAAATTGTATAAGAGGTTTTAACCCATTTTCCTCTTACTTATTGTTAATATAAATATCACTACCTTCCAATTTCGTTGAACTCAAATTGTCATAGCTGTAAGAGCGCTAAACTGCTTTATCACTTGCTAACCTAGTATTATGTATTGAATTGTCAATCGAATCCACAAAACACACAAAACACATATAGAATCGAACATGATCAGCCCATGGAGTCATAGAGGCCAGACCAAATCCCGAAAAGAGGTTCATATAAAAAAAAACAACTTTTTGTTTATTTATAAACCAGTTTTAACCAACCGTTACCTCTCCAAGGATGGAGTCATAAGGTTGCCACCGATACCTGATCTACAAAAGTAGGTTCTTCTGAGAAAATCGATTATCTTTATATGCCAATTCTGGCTTTATGTCCCCATCGAAGACTCTGTCTACGAACGAACGAAATCATGGGGCAGTCATAGACACCCCCCACCAAAAGTAGAATGACAGCTTACACACACACAAAAAAAAGTTAAATGAACTAACAATCTCATCTCATATCTAGTTAATTAAAAACCATTCGATCGTAAGTCGTAGTAAAAATAATTCTACTTATTAAAACTCCTTTTAATAACATCCGTAGCCCCAAGGACAGGAAAAAAACTGATTAATCCCCATTAACACTTGTGACTCGATCCACCATTCTGCTTCCAGATATCCAATCTATCGAACCCATTTCCGTGTAGTAATTTAAGCGATCAAAACAGCCTATAGTCTTCATTATATATTTTATGGCATCCAATCAAAACACAACCACAAGAGGGGCTCTTCTACCAATAAATTTGCATACTAAATTGCGTACCCATATTTTTGCTTGACTGCTTTAAATTAACTCTCGAGACTTAATTTATTACACTCGGCTAAATAGAAATATACATGTGCACCACTATGTACATAATAAAAAGAAAACATATTGACTCTTGATCTGCTTTCATCAACGATTTAACCAATAGCAAGTCGAGAGCAGGCCCATTATAAAAAACATCCTGTCATTCACTCCCAAGATTCGAAAGGCACTTTATATACATTCAGGCCGTGCTAATTCCTTTTCCTTTTTTATTTGTTACGTACAACGCGACGGTCGTCTTTTATGGCTTCTGAACTGAACTGGAATGATGATGATGTGCAAAAAGTTAATACCATAGTCTGATCATGCTAAAAGAATTTCTGGAAATTGACAGAGAACCGCCCGAGGATATCCTTCTTCAAGCGAATTCCTCAAGTCGCGAGTCTTGGTCAATTTTTATGCGAATGGGATAAGGGCTTGTCGAATGGTCTTTTGCAAAGATATGTGTCGATAATCTAGAGATAGAACGCCCACAGGACTGACTATGTAGTTCGCTGGATGCTTAACACGTTGTGCAGATGGTGAAATCAATAGTTTTAGCGAAATTCCACAAGTAGACTCTTCAGGCTGTCATTTCCACGATGCCATGCCATGATGCAGAATCACATCGTTGTCGACGACGTTGTCGGTCATAGTGTCTACCTTCCGAGAAAGGCAATCTGTTTCCAATAAGGCCAACAGCACATTTTCCATGAGAGCGCATTTATCGTCCTTAAAGCTTGAGCATGCCAGCATAGAGTATCTGGGCTGGCGGAAGTGAATATTCCTTCGCTCCACGGTTAGACAGTCTGACGGTTCCTCGTATAAACTTCCGAGTGTTCACTATGACTATGGAAATCAGCAAATTTAGCCGACATCAAAATTCCAGGACGAAAGACGGATTAAAATGAAATGCTTTTTCCTCTGAAATGCCTCGATGCATACATATATCTTTTGTGTCGGAGATTTTGTGAAATTTTTCCGTATTTCTCAAATTCAGTTGGGTTTTATGAAACGCGCTTAAACCGGCGCGGCGGCGGGTTGTTTCTCGTTCCCTAACAATTTTCATAATTATTTTATTTAACGTCCATCATGTTCGTTTCGATTTCTACGAAAATTATTATTCTCTTTCTGGAAATTATCTCATTTGGTTTCTAGTAACTTATTCCATTTTCGTTTCGACTGAATAAGTAGATAAAGAACGCGCCTAGTGACTACGACAACGACAAGACGATGCCGCATGTTGACACGAATACTTCGAACTTATAATGCCGGCCCGGATCTTATATGGGTTCATATCATATGCTCGAGTGGTGAAGTGGTTTTTTTTTTGTTGGCTTTCTGAAAAGTGGTTACTTATTCGTGAATGAGTTCGTGGAAAGAGTAATTTGATGTTTAATGGCATTTTACACTTAACTGTTATGATGGAACGTACCTAATAGATTTGGTTGGAAGAGAGCCACGAAACTTAATGGCTTTTCTGGTGAATTGTGGTGTAATGGATGGTGAAAATCGGGCACAGATCATTGATTTTGTTTGAATTTGGTTGTTGAACTTGTGTTCATCTGTTTCGTGTGGATATTGTTGCGAATATATTACGTGGGATAGAACATTGAAGCGTGGCGACTCTATGGACGTGAGCCGCGCTCGAAGAGAGCATGGTATGAATTTGTACGAAGGCTTTTGGGTATGCCCAATGCCCCTGGGCCCTGATTCATTCGTCGGTTTCGATTGACTGCATATGACATGTCACTCTCATCAGGTGCCGTCGCTAGTGCCGTGGAGGGCCCGACCGAGAATACACCGGCTGGTTCTTACTCACCCGCTTTTCCTGAAGCGATCGTGGAAATGCATTTCCCCTCTTTCGTAAAGAAAATATCAAAACATCTTTTCCAAAAACTCATACATTTCAATACAGAGGAACACATCTCGTTAGGCCACTGAAAAATAATTTTACGAGAGGTGACCTATCAGTAAACGTTACCGTTACAGAGATGTTCAAGAGAAACTGTAGAATACTTTCCTTGTAATGTTTGAGCCCTCGTACTTCCTCTAGGACCGCATGCATTTACGGGGGCCTTAATGATATTTGAAGACCGGAGGAGCTACGAGTTTGTCATAGAACGCTTTCCTGTTAACTATACCGTTATAGAGGTATTCCAGAAAACCTGTTTGCTAACGCACGTCTGAACAAGCGTAGTTGTTTTGGGGAGCACGCATCCACAAGGACTTAAGACATTTGCTTTGGTATCGTAGCTTCAAATCAGTCACTTTTGATTTTTTCGTTAAATGTACCGTTATAAAGTTATTTTTTAAAAATCTTTCCCGAGAACCTGATATGTACATATAATTAAGAAGTTTGGCCGATCGTAGCTCCATTTTGAAGACACCCATACATCCTTTGAAGACATCCATTTTGAAGACACCCATACATGGGAACTTTTGGCTTTTTATTAGGAGCCATAGAAAATACAAATCGTTGCAAAGACCACATTCTTCTTCTTCCTTACTTTATACCGCTCCATAGTGTCGCGATGGTTAGCCTGCGGTGTAAGCACGTCGCCCATTCTGGCAGTATTGTCTCAGCGTACGTCTACAGGCAGCTCTATCTTGAATCGTGTCATCACCGAGACCAATGCGTTGTTGCTTTTTCATTTGACACATCCACTTTGCATAGACCGCATTACCGTTATAAATATTCGCACGAGAATTACCAAAAACAAATAGGTACATTGTACGATGTAAAACCTTGTGGCTAAAAATCGGTCCAATTATCCGTTAGACTTATACATTCCTTTTGGGGGTATGCATCAATGGGGACATTTGGCTTTCTACAGGGCGGCACACGGGAACCTCACAATTTCGAGAACGTTGTAAAAAATCGAAAATTCATGGTAACGATTTTTTTTTTGCTACATAAACACTGAATACAATTGATGAATTTATATGACACCCCTGTAAAAAATTTAATGTTAGAAAATGGTGCTCTTTTTCATCACTATAATTGTGGAGTCGTTTTCGTAATCTGTCCTGAACTCTTTGCAACAGATCACTTCAATTTGGTTCACATGTGATTGTACAAGTAGGATAGATGGATAGAAATTCCATAAGATGTGTCCACTGCGAGAAACTCAACTGCTTTTCACATCAGATCGAGATTTTGTGACATATCAGCCGGTCCCTGACTTAACTCACTTGGGCTTCTTAAAATAACGCACTTTCATGAAAATATGTAACCCACAAACTTTAAAACAACTGAAAGAAACCATCCGCGAAGAGATCGGTCGAATATATTGAATTTGGTTCTGTTGGTAAAAAGGGAGCAGGAAAATACTCCAAAAGCTTAGTTTCGGCAAACTTCTTTGGCTTGAAATTTTTGAAACGGGCGTCATCTAAATTCCTGAATAAATTGTGCTGAATGGATTAGCGGCAAAAAAAAATTGTAAAAATTCGACTTTTTACGACGTTTTACGAATCGTCAGGTTTCTTTGTGCCACCCTTGGAACTACAGAAGCTAGAAATTAATCATAAAAGACTATTCAGTGTATATATTACCGTTATAATGTTTTTCATGAAAATTCCCAAAAGAAATCCCCCTTCTTGTGATGTTTTGAACACACGAAGCGCTCTTAGAGGTCCACCTATCCATCAGCATCTTGGGCACATTTTCTGAAAACATGGTTGAAAAAACTAACGCTCTGACACCGTTAGGAGAACACGAAACGATAAGAGCTTTTTCCTTTTTTACACCTTCCTTAAAACCACAAGAGCTACCAGTTTACCATACCACATTTTTCAGTAGGTACATATTGCCGTTATCGAAATTTACCTTTTTTGCACCCAGATTTATGTTCAAATTTATGTGCTTACATTTTTCATGGTTAGCGTCATTATTAACCTTCCCATGTCGAAATCTTTACCAAATTTGGTATGCATGATCCTTTGATCGCTCTGATAATAATTGGAGATCGCAATTTCGATCACCGACTGAAATAACGGTGAATTCACCTTTTGAAGCTTACGAAATACATAGACTCTCTCAATAATTGCCCCTGGCTGTTCGTGGATAGATTTGGATAAAAATGATGGTAAAGCTTTGCATTTTAGTAAAATTCAACGATCATGTTGCAGATGTCCTTCGGCAGAAAAGGTCCTGCTTTGTGGGGATGTACTATATAGGCGATATATTGATATTCGTTGAAATGGGTCTCCCAGACCATCATTCGGTCTCCACTCTCCAATGCAGGAAGATATATTAACCAAATTTGTATACCATCTAAGCTTATACTCTAAGATGTATTATGTATAATACAGTAAGGCAACGTAGGCAATTTCCAGCCAGAAAAGAAGAAAAGGATACCTAAACTGATATTAAATGTTCCAGAGACATGGTTAAGGTAAATTATGATGACGCGTTAATTAAAGGGTTCAGTGAGTTTGCGCAGGATAATTTGAAATTAATACTAATATGTGCAATTTTATGAAATAGAAATATTTGAAATAGAGTGTAAATATTTTGTTCGAAAATAACGGGATAAATTACACATCATTTTCAATATTTTATTTTGCTTTATTTGAAGGTTCTTTATATGCGTTTCAGCACAAGATACCCATACAGGGGAACCATATAACAAAACCGGTTGAAATATCAGCTTAAAAATTAATAGTTTATTGTCTGCGGAGAGTGGGGAATTCCGACACATTAGAGGTTATAGTGACTTTACGATATTGTCCGCCTTTTTTATTGTCTTTAAACGTCAATTTTTTGTCAAGTAAGATGCCCAAGTACTTGATATGATTAGGGTTCCAATCGATTGACTTCGACCCAAGTCGTAAAGGACCGTATGGTAGCAGTTCAGGTTTCCTCTTTCTACTGAAAAATAGCGCTTCTGTTTTTTCTGCGTTAATTTTTATCTTCCATCTATTGAAATATTTATCTAAGTTTTCGAATCCATTTCGAAGGTTCTCTAATAATAATAATAATGCCAGGCAGAGGATCCCGAAAAAGAGGGCTGTATCGTCTGCAAATAAGCACACATGACAGTTATTAGGAATCGGCAAGTCACTGGTGTAAAGGTTGTATAGCAAAGGACTTAGTACTGACCCCTGGGGCACTCCTGCCTTGAGCTCAAACAAAGTAGATTTGCACCCGCTTATGTTAACATAAAAGTTACGATATGTGAGGAAGCTCTGAATAATTTTGGTGATGTAAATTGGAAGTCCAAAGTTGTGAATTTTATGTATCAACCCATCGTGCCAAATATTGTCAAACGCTTTTTCAATGTCCATGTCCAAAGTTATCAGACCAGTAGAGTTTTTCAATTCAAAGTTGGATTTAACGATGTTTTTAATGCGCGCTAGTTGGTGATTCGTGCTATGTTTGTTTCTGAACCGAAATTGTTCATTCAATAGTATGTTTTTCTCATCAAGAATAACTGAAATTTGAGACTTAATGGTTTTTTCAAACAATTTCCCTACATTACTTATAAGGCTTATGGGACGGTAACTGTTTAATTCTGCTTTATTTTTGTTGGGTTTGGGAATGCAAATAACGGATGCGATTTTCCATGCCTTGGGGAAATAAGAATGATTCAGAAATTTTGGTCCCCAAACAAGTTGCAGCTAGCTGTTTCAATTATTTCAAATATTTATATTGACATTGACACCTTTTTGGAAAGCTGACAACACGAGTATGTTTTTCCAGTGGTCTGCAGACTCCGTGTCATATAATTTTTTTTAGTAATACTACATTAAAAATCAACTTTAAAAAAATTTAAGAAATTTTTTTTTTATTAAAAATTTCGAATTGTGATGGGTTTTTGAAATTTTAAATGATTAAGAAAGGTCTGCTATAGTATTGACTAAAATCCAAAAATAAGTGTTAACCCATTACCTTAGTAGTTTTTTTTAATTCTTACTTTAAATGGTAAAATTCAAGGTTATTTAAAAAAAAACCTAAAAATTAAAATATCTCAGTGACCATTGAAAATCGGCCTAACATTTATGGCCTCATTTTGTTGCATTTTGACCCTATTATAACGTGTTGCAGGGAATAGGTCGACTTAAGCAATAACCCTGTATACGTAGTAATTAAATCGGCTTTACTTTCCCAACTGCTTCTATCATTCAGACAATGGAATGAATTAATAGAGATAACAGCGTTAAGAATAATCATACATTTTAAAATCATTTGACAATAAAGCTACCCGATTTCAATTTTCTTTTTTATTTAACCAACAACATGAATGGAATCTTCTATACACAAAGAATTATGTAAATTCTCTTTAGTAAAATGAAATTGTAAATATTTTCGTGTTTTCCATTATATATATTTTTTTTTCAATCTTTATCCACAAAACATGCTCGCACATTCAAACATCTTAAATGAATACAATGCATGCTTTATGACGCGGTCCCATTAACTGTTTTCCAAGGAATTGAATTACTACTACACATATGTATTTACAAGAGAATGCAAAGAAATCTGAATGGGGTGAAAAAAAATCAATGAAAAGAATCATTTCTCGAGGCCTCAACGTTATTCTTTATTCCTTCCAAAGAGCGTTATGCATTTGGCCAGACACACAACACAACACACATGGATTTGGTATCACACAAAAAACCCGAATGTGAATCGATTTAAAAATCAAGACAACATGCAAAATGTAAAAAAACGAGACCGAGGCTAATTTCGGGCGCAGCCGGAATTTGAATACCCTTCACTCTCCTCGGGCTAAAAGTCTTTTGGGGTGAACCTATGACTTGTGTTTAATCCTTCCCCATTCTTCCTTCCGTTTTCGCATAAGTTCCGTGGCGTCGATAAAACAATATTTGTGTGAGGTTTGGTTGGAATAAGTGGGAAAACAAAAAAAAAATTGAAAACTCTATTGGGGGGATGCGGGAGCATGGCCTCATAGTACGATACCATTTGTTTTGCTTTTTTTTGTTTTGATAAAGACGCATTAAGGTTTTTTGAAATTGGTGTAGAAAACATGTTTCTTAGAAGATCCAGAATGGGGGGTTGGGTTTGTATGGTAGCCCGTGACCCCCTAGTCCGATTCCATTCATTTTTACAGATGTCTTATGGCATCAATCGAAATGCACTTTTACGAGTTTTGGTTGAAAGTGGTGCAGAAATAAAAAAGTTGTTCGTAGAAGAACTCAATTTGGGCGGTTGGCTTTGTATGACAGCCCCATGACCCCACAGTCCGATTCCATCCATTCTTACATATGTTTTGTGGCATCAATAGAAACACATTTGTGTGAAATTTGGTTAAAATTGGTGCACAAATGAAAAAGTTTTTCTTAAAAGAACCTAATTTGGGGGGTTAGGTTTGTATGGCAGCCCCAGGACCCCATGATCCGATTTGATCCATTCTTACATATGTTTTGTGTTATCAATAGAAACACATTCATGTGAAATTTGGTCGAAATTGGTGCACACATGAAAAAGTTTTTCTTAGAAAAACCAAATTGGGGGGTTAGGTTTGTATGGCAGCCCCATGACCCCATGGTCCGATTTGAGCGATTCAAACATACAAACTGCCTGCAATAAAAAGAAGCATGTGTGCAAAATTTCAGCTCGATAGCTTTTAAACTGGCCGAGTAAAACGCGTAGCAACAGACGGACAGACGGACAGACAGACAGACGGACATCGCCCAATCGACTCAGCTCGTCATGCTGATCATATATATACATATTTTATATGGTCGGAGATGCTTCCTTCAATGCGTTACAAACTTCATGACAAAGTTAATATACCCTTTACTCTACGAGTGAAGGGTATAAAAATATCAAGACACAAAGGAAAGATTAATGAATGTAAAAAAAGTAGTGTTACACACAAAAGGTAAAGGCATATAGACGGTGTACACATGTAGTGCATTACTTGTTACACATACGAGTGCAATGCAATACAGAGCGCATTTCAAAAAAGGACCCACGCACTTTTTTCTTAATCCGCTTACCGTATGTAGTTTAATCCCTTCAAGAGGCATTCATTAGGAAAATAAGTTCACTACGTATACTACGTGCGGTTTCTCATCTTATAAGGCATATCACATTCGTTTTAGAGGTACTTTATAGTGCAGTCAAATCAAATTCAATTTGGTAAATTATATAATAATCGAAATTATTTTTATATACATTTTTAATTGTGAGTAATATTTATGGCTAGTACCTACAAACAATAACGTTAATAATAGGCGCCGTTCGGTATCGGTCTGATACCGAAAAGCTCATATGTATATTCAATTTCATATTTAAGTGTTTCTGACACTATAAACTATTGAAATAATGAAGTATTACTGAAAATAAACACATAACAATAAAAATTCTGCGAAAATTTAACCTATGGTCGAGCCACATAAAACGGATTTTCTATCGCCAGTGGCTACGTAGTCGACGGGGCGAGATTGCGTGGACGGCCGATAGCTCGTTGGGAGCACTTCTTAGGAGCCCACCAGCTGCTGGGCTTCTGAAACTGGAGAACAAGGTCGCGTGACGGCGCGGCGGCATTTGGAGTTTAACGATTCATACGTCATGTCAGCGTATCTTGCCGTATTTATGGCGAGGAAAAAATCAACCTTGCTTTGCCAAGTTAATTATAGATATGTACTCGTAAATTGGTACAATTAACATTTATGTGAGACTTTATAGTCCATTCGTCTACAGTGGCTGCGCTTCAAATACGAGCGCAAACCGATACGCCAAAGTACCAAACGCTTAACATCAGATTTTTTTTTGCCTTTTGTTCAGAGTTTGTCTTTTCAAATCCACCACTATTCTTCAACTAGTGGTGAATTTGAAAAACTCTGAATAAAAGAAAAAACAAATAATCAAATCAGATTGCTTTTCGCTAGTTTGACTGTATTATAGTACAGTATTATAGTATTATAGTACCTCAATCATCTTAAGATGATTAAAATATACACGGCGAAAAAAGATTCAATTTCTCAATTATGTATACGGTTGCAAGAAGGTCATACAACAACAGACCATGTAAGTGAAGTAAATTGAAGACAATCTGTACAAGAAAACGAATCAACACAATAAATGCTGTGCTGCAGCACCATCGCTATTGCGTTGACGTTTTTCGTCATTGTTCAAGATTGGACCTTTAAAGGCCCATTGCTTAGAGTAAGTAGACGTACGTAAACTCTTGATTCAATTGAAGTTAGTTGAGTTCAATTACACAGAAAATCTTTTAATAGTTGAAGATATACAAAACAAACAACAATAAGTGCGTACTTGAAACATGAATATGTATCTCCCTATATAGGGGACAATTATATTAGGTATAAGAAATCCACAGTGTGAGAATCTTGTTGTTTTCTTGATAAATTAGCCCTCTAGATTGTGAATGATTGTCAAAAGTGAATAATTGAGTCGAATGTGTTGCAATCAGAGTATGTAAGTTGGGAATTATTTTCTCAGAGTAGTGACACATAGTCTAGTGATCGCGACAATTGGAGGTCTTCAATTCAGGCGGCCAAGGCCCGACGTCTGGCTATCGTGCCATAAAGAAGAAAGAAGAAGAAGAAGGGATTTGTGTATAAATACATGAGAGACATAATAGTACACCGACACACTACAGAAAAACCGTTGCACATAGTTTACTTGCTCTTTCTATTGGAGAGTTTCATGGCATACCTTCAGGATGAATGTTGGCGCTGCATTTTGGCATATTTAGTAGACATTTTTGATTTTTTCACCGCGGTCAATTCAAGGTAAGGACGAAAATATTTTGACGGATACACTGAACCAAATCGCCTGCTAAAGTAAAGAAAATATTGCTCAAATCAAGAAAAAAAGACAATAAAAAACAGCCAAGAAATATTTCTCTTCATTTGAGAATTAGTCACACTGATCCAAGTGAAATGCCATTAGCAGCGCTTTAAGGAAGAGTAACTTTGAATCAAGCAAACTTTTCTTATGAAAAAGACAAGAGAATCTAAACAAAAATAAAAAAGAAACTTGCATCCAACCAACATCGAACACATAACCCCATTCTTCCCAGTCAAACGCGCTACCCACTGAACCATAGACACTTCTGACTAATCTACTACAACGCTCCAATATAAGCTAAAGCTAAAATAAAGCTTTTCCACGAGCTTTGCATGGAAAATGTCCAAAAAAATTTATTATCAAGCATTTGTTTGCTTGAATTGAGAATAATGGTTTAGGCTTGAATCTACTTCCTATTTCTCAAAAGAAGGTCTTGAAAATAGGATCGATTTAAGAAGAAATTGTCATATTTTGAGAAATTTTGTCTAAATTCGGAAATTTTGCAAATGAGGAAAGAGTTTCTTAATTTTAGATAGCCCAATTTTTTCAGTGTACTGTTAAAATAAGTGCCATGAAAGGCAAACTATTACTTTCGAAGAGGCATGTTGCAGAGGGAAACCTGGAAATGTTTCCATCGCTCAATACCACAAGTGATAAAATCAAAAATCTAATAGTCGATCATTTGGAAACCTAAAACGGTTGCAGTTGATTGGATAAGAAATCTCTTTGTGACTTGCAATATTTCAAATTTCACCTTGCCGGAAGAAGAAGAATTAACGTCGCTTTCCTCTGATCGAGGATTAAGATTAAAATTTGCAGAATGTTCGCCGGAAGAATTTTTGATATCCGTCAAGGAAAAATTTGTTTTGTCAAAAAAAAGCTGTAAATATCCTGCTATTGTTTTCAACTTCATATTTATGCGAAATCGGATTTTCAACTATGCTCAATATAAAAACAAAACAAGAAAACGTGACAGGAACTTGGAGGAGGATATGCGAGTGGCTCTGTCATATATTCGGCCTAATATCACTGAAATATGTAAAAAAAAAATCACCAGGCACATTTTCTCATTAAATTGCTCCATTTTGTTTTAATAATAATATTCAACGAAATATTGATCCTTTTTCTAATAACACATTTTTCTCCTTGTATGGGTACGATGAACGTTTTGTCTTTTCTATCAACGCTCGTCTTGTCTTAACGACCCATTTTTGGGGTTCCGCGAACGAATTCGACGATCTCAGGGGTTCCGCCGCGTATTAAAAAAATTTAGGAACCACTGGTTTAGAGGAATGAAATCTAGATGACTAATGCATAGAGAAAAAACATGCGAATTTCATTTGTTGGCGTACCTGTAAAAACTAACAATTTAAAACAAATGTGCGAATGTTTCTTAAGGTGCTCTTAGATTTTTCAAATAAATAATCGTCAACTGTCAGCTACCAGCCCCGCAGGGGGGTCGGTGTCACCACACCACGGACCTAGCAGCGCAAGGTGGCCCCTGGTATAGTTGATACGCCATGGGCCATGGCGTGGATCTGTTCAAAGACCATTCGGGCGGTAACGTTCCCGAGCTCCTGAGTTATGTACGGGTGGCTCATGACCTACCTCCTCCCATGACTTACGGGAGGGAAGTCACTAAAGGCCAAGCACGATTATGGTGTCCTCTGGTGGGGGAGTGCATCGTATGGTAAATCGTGTGAGCTTCGGAGTTGACGGCTTCGCATGACCCGAGTCCTGAAGGGGCTAGTTAGAGAGAACGGCTTTGGTGGTAAATGCCTACGCGCCTATATCTAACTAGTTTGTGGATTGATAACCACACTGCCCGAATCGCATTGCTGACTAGTATACTGAAGGGGCCACCTGGATGTGAAAAGCAGCGCTACGAGTCTGCGCAGGCTCGTAGTCACAGGTCCAACGAGCCTGGGATGTGCACATCTGAATTCTGACGTGAAGCTTAACCAATAGGGGGCCGAAGGAAGATCACACCTGCTATAGCGAATAGTGAACTACGGGGATGGGTGTGCCCAGGGGACCATGGTCCTTACCCATCAAGGTGTTGGCCTCGTAGTGGCTGGAGGTTGTTACCCAAGTCATCCAGCTAGTGATGCAACCCCGGGACTGGGAGTTAAAGGTGTGCTTTTACCTGTTTGCGATTTACACAATTAATTATATTTGCACTTATTCATATTTTATTTATCTTTAAGTTTCCAATTAGATTATAAGTTAACACTATTTTTATGCTTTGTTCTTGTGTTCTTTCTTTTTATTCCAGGTATTCAACTAGCTTCGAGTACGACCGAATTCAGAGCGACCGAATTGACATTCCTCAAACTGACAGGTAATGACAAACCGATTGATAACCGCTAACTGTTACCATTAAATGTTGCGAGTGCACGTTGTGCAGTTGCAACATGTTGTTAAATAATTAGCAACATTAAGGGCCGAGTTCACATCTATAACTGTTGGGTTCTTGAAGGTGAGTGCATTCGCCGGATGGAGAAATCCCCTTCTGCCAACAACATCTTGTCAGTAAAACGCCGAAGGTTCAAACAGTTCGAGGGACCGGGAGATAAAGGCCGAAAGGCTAGGTGTTCCCCTGACGGTGAACCTCGTAGATGGTAAACTTGTCAGCTACCAGCTGTTTGAGCGAGAAGCTGGTCTCAACCAGAAAACCACGATGTTTTTTTTTTTGCTACCCACACCTACAAGGGACCCAATTATGATAAAAAAAAAACGCTTACACTAGTCGACTTAATTGTTTGCTCATCATCACATCAGAGTACCTGATTAAACCCACTTAAAACAGTTCAATGGCATCAAACTAAAGATACCGTGCGTCAAAAGCTGATTTCGTAGAACTCCTTTGACTATGAACCAAAATGGAGTCATCTAGTATTTTTTGGGTGGAGTTGCCAGTCTATTTAATATTTTTTTGGAACAGCCCTTTTCGTGGCTAATTTTTATCGAATTAGAGCAACGAGGACCGAACTTAAAGGCATTTGGAAGTCGCTAATCCATTCTGATAGAAACAACTAGAAATACATGCCTCACTACTATCGGCATTAAATGACTCGAATTCTGGAGTCAAAAATGAATCCAAATCACGGTCGCGCCCGAAATTAGAAAATCAATTGAATTGCATATCCAATGGGTGAAGTTGAAGTTACAAACTATCAACATATAAACGTTAACTTTTAAGCATTATTGTAATTCATCTCTGGAACTAGTTATCTCGAGAGCCAATTTAACAAAACACAAAACTTCACGGAAAAGTCAAAACCAACTTAGTCCATCGTAGAAATGGTCGTAGAAAATCATAGCCTCGATCGGTTTTCTGGAACATTCCCTAACTGCACTAGACTGGATGAACACATAACGATTTGATTTACTTTTCCACGAAAATGTTACATTCTCCTTAAAAGCCAACTACTCTGCAAGCTAGATCCCATTGAACGGAATTACAAATTTGCCAATTAGTATAGAGATCCAGAAGCTTTCAAACTATCCATTTCAATATCTCTAATGCTCGTCGTCACGTAACTACTCGTATACTATCTTGTTAGGAAATTCTCGTGAATTTAGAGCATATTGCTTGCAATTACGACAAAGTAACACAAATCAGATTTCCTGCTAATTTCTGGGTAGCAAAGCAGTAGTAGCAAGTACAGAACATATTCTGCAAATGAATTGCGGAAGTAGAAACAATATTTCGTTTATGTAATGTACATATCTCGTTTTCCTTGCTAGTTGAAATTTTCGTGGAAGTTTAGAAATTGTTATGTACGAGCTTTTTGAATGTTGCTGTTGGTCCGTTTTAATTGATTAACGTTCAATTCTTGGAATTATTGAAAAAATTTACAAATTTCGTAATAGGGCAATTCTAGGAAAAAAAATACGGAACTGATGGTATCGGAGTTGATACAATTCTTTCACCACCCTTCCGCCTACATACGTTACGTGTACTATAAAAATTAAATTGCACAGAAAACTTATTTGTGCTAAATTGGAACGTTTCTGAGAATCATTATTATTGTTTGTTCGAAAGGGTGCAGCAAGTTTCGTGCTCTAGAATTTATACCACCACGAATCCAAGAAGTGACAAAACGAAAACGTTTCGCAACGTTATCAAGTGGCGCTACTGCTATTGAAGTGTGGAGTGTGTGACTGATATGGGCAACGCAACATGTTGGCAATTTAGGTGAAGGTGCATTTACCTGGAAATGTTAAAACATTATTTTTTCCGGGACAAGTTTCGTAATCTGTATAGCTGGAAATACCTGGTGCTAGATGAAAATAGACCGTCTGGTCTGGTATCGTTGAATATGAAACAAACATGTCATGGTCACGCTCACGCTTGCCGGTATGAATAATCGACTTGCTGGGAACCTTATCAGTTTTGTAACAAGGGGTCGTGTTTGTCCTGTGACAGGATATGGTTTCGTGCGCTATCGTGCTCTAATGTCAACATGAAATATAATATCGCAATGTTATGAAGCTGTAAAATACTTTCTAGGAAAAAGAGAGCGCAGTTTGTGTTTTATTTTTGTCGTAGTCATAAATACGTAGAATGGGCCAGGTGGAAAATTATTTCATATTAGTAATGCTCTCAGCTAATGATAATGAAAAGGAACACAGCCGTCAATCATTTTTATTTCGAAAAAGGCAAGCGTTTAGTTGCCAATCCCTTGTTAATCGATTAACAATTGAAATTAGGGCGAAGCTTAGCTGTCACAGTAACACAGGTAATAGACACGGCTTTTGGTAGTGTTGCCAATTTAGCCGTTTCCGGCCAAATTAAGCCGGAAACGGTGCTGTTTAGCTGGAAGAAATTCATAATTCCGGCCGGCCGGATTTATAGCCGGAATTGATTTCCATCGGCCGTTTTTCCGGCAAAAATTATTTTATGGATTTTTTTTACTTTGAAACTAGAATCAATCTGTAACTATTAAAATATGCAAAAAAAACACAATGAGCTGGCATTTTGAATGGGTTCTTTTTCACCTATTTCTGCGTGTATTCACAAATCACAATGAGCAAAAATATTAAGATTTGTTTTCCGTGTATTTCTTTCTGTATTCTTTGAAAGAACTACCAGATTTCAGTCAAAAGATTCCAGCGGGTAGGTGTACACCCAGAATAACCGTTGAAATATGCGAAAAATCACAAAGAATAATTATTATTAAAAACAGTTCCTTTTCAAATACTTTTGTCCATATCTCCAAAGTCGGATATACGGAACGGATGAGCAAAATGTTGAAGGAAGCTCTTTTCCTTGGCCACTTTGAACCGTATTTGAGTCTGTACCGAATACGATTAGAAGTATAGCAAGTTCGGATAAATTGGGAAGAACATGTTGATCAAAGTAATTTTTCCCATTTCTTTAAAAAGAACTAAATCATGCTACTATAGGAACGGTGGTCGTTAAGGGGTTAATAATTTTATGATTTTTGTTTGAACTCTGCGTCGCAATTCATGATGAGTTCTTTTCCACAGACTTCTGTCTGAATTACTTGAACATGCTAGCGGATTTTCGAAGATTTTCCCGAATAGCAAAATAAGTATTGAAAACTTCGTAAAAAATTCACAATAAGCAAAATTATGAAGACTGTCTTTTTTCACATAATTTTGTTCCGTATTTCTTGAAAGAATTGCAGTATTTCAGTAAATTGATTCCACCGGATTTGTCTGCAACCAGAATGTCTATTGAAATATGCAAAACATTCACAATAAGCAAAATTATAAAAACACTTTTTATACCCTTCACTCGTAGAGTAAAGGGTATATTAACTTTGTCATGAAGTTTGTAACGCATTGAAGGAAGCATCTCCGACCATATAAAATATGTATATATATGATCAGCATGACGAGCTGAGTCGATTGGGCGATGTCCGTCTGTCTGTCTGTCCGTCTGTCCGTCTGTTGCTACGCGTTTTACTCGGCCAGTTTAAAAGCTATCGAGCTGAAATTGCACACATGCTTCTTTTCATTGCAGGCAGTTTGTATGTTCGAATCGCTAAAATCGGACCGTGGGGTCATGGGGCTGCCATACAAACCTAACCTCCCCCAATTTGGTTTTTCTAAGAAAATCTTTTTTATGCGTGTACCAATTTCAACCAAATTTCACACAAATGTGTTTCTATTGATAAGACAAAACATATGTAAGAATGGATCAAATCGGACTATGGGGTCATGGGGCTGCCATACAAACTTAACCCCCCAAATTAGGTTCTTCTAAGAAAAACTTTTTCATTTGTGCACCAATTTCAACCAAATTTCATACAAATGTGTTTCTATTGATGACACAGAACATATGTAAGAATGGTTGGAATAGGACTGTGGGGTCATGGGGCTGTCATACAAACCCAACCCCCCAAATTGAGTTTTTCTACGAAAAACTTTTTGATTTGTGCCCCAATTTCAATCAAACATCATAAAAGTGCATTTCAATTGATGCCACAAAACATTATGTAAAAATGAATGGAATCGGTCTATGGGGTCATGGGGCTACCATACAAACCCCCCCCCCCCCATTTTAGATCTTCTAAGAAACATTTTTTCCACACCAATTTCAAAAAAACTTACTGCGTTCTTGTCAAAACAAAAAAAAATTAAAACGAATGGAATCATACTATGGGACCATGCTCCCGCATCCCCCCAATAAAGTTTTCTGAGTAAATATTTTTATTTTCCCACTTAACCAAAAACACACAAATATTGTTTTATCGACGCCACAGAAGGAAAAAATGGGGAAGGATTGAACACAAGTCATATGATCGCCCAAAAAAAACTTTTAGCCCGAGGAGAGTGAAGGGTATTCAAATTTCGGCCGCGCCCGAAATTAGCCTCGGTCTCGTTTTGAAATACTTTTGTCTATACCTCCTGAACTAATTCAATATTGAGTAAATTTGCACCACGGGATTGGATTCCATCTGGATGTATCAAATGGGAAAGCAAAAATAACGCATTGGTCTCAGTGATGACACGATCCAAGATAGAGATGTCTGTAGAAATAGCGGAATTAAAACAAGGACAAAATTCACAATGAACAAAATTATGGAGACGGTTATTTTTTAAATACTTTCGCATTTAGCTCCTGAACGGATAAGCAGATTCTGGTAAAAATTCTACGCCTGGAGAACAATTGTGAAATCAGTTTATTTTCTCCATCTTTTGTGGATGTGTGAGAAGGAGTAAAGGAGTAAAATTATAAATGCAGCTTAGCTTCTCCAATTTTTGTCTACACCTCCTCAACTCTGTAGCGCATTTCACAAAATTAAATTTAGTATTTCAATTTTATTCGATTTGAAAGGGAATGTTAGTCCGAGCGTAGCGAGCCCAAGATGGGAGCTTGTTTTTCAATATTCACAAACAAAATAATTAATCGCCGTGAAATTTCATGTCCTTAAGCCTACTCGATTTCGTTTAGTGCACGTGTAAAAAATTTAAATAGAATGAATCGATTAGGCTGGATGATATGACTAGAAATATGAATAGAAATATGACTGTGTCATGGAGCCCTTATTAACGTGTCTTATGCCTTGATTACACAGTGCGAGCTATCGTGCGAGTTGGCGTAGACAGCTACTGCAGAGTAGCTACTTGCACCATGTGACCGCATCACGTATGATGCGGTGACATGGTGCATCATACGTGATGCGGTCACATGGTGCAAGTAGCTACTCAGCAGTAGCTGTCTAGGCCAACTCGCACGATAGCTCGCACGGTGTAACCAAGGCATTAGGGTAAGTACCTACTATGTCCACCTAGAGGAATGTCTGTCTATGTCTGTGAAAAAATTGCCGCGGAGACTTGCCTTTTTTCAATAAATTTAGGGTAATGGGTTTCACGTAAACTGACGATAGTAGTACCTAGTCTAAGCATGTAATAAATTAACCACCAATATTCTGAATAATTTGCAAAATGGAAGACAGTCTCTTAGATAAAATTCTTTGTTGAGCAATTCTCGGAGCATGGGTTTATCTGAACATTTTTCCAGTTTTCAAAGTGTCAATCCTTTACCACAGATAACGTAATCATGCCAGATTAAGTAAAAGGGTGAAAACCTTTTAGCGCGATTCATAGATATTGATAATATCGCCGGAACTTTGTAGCGTTCAACACAAAAGCTAAGTGCTGAAGAAGGAGGTAAGTTGCCCCTGAAATATACATATACATACTCACTTAAATCGAATTTTTGTAGTTTGGGTAAGCTACTCGCACAACGTCTGACGATTCATAGAAACTACACATTTTCGTAGATGCATTTAATTTTTGGGTTTGTAGCAACAAATTTATCAAAAATCTATACCATTTGCCGGCAAAGCTATTAATTTTGGAACATCAATTTCGTATCTTTGGAGTTTCAAATTCGTAATTGCGGAACATCAACAATGGAACATTGGAACATCAATTTCGTAACTGTGGAAAATAAAATAAAATTTGGAGGGCTCAAATTCGAAAATGAATAACAAGCTGGACACACATATTTTCCAATGACGCAAATTGATCATCATTAGCACGAGTGCCAAATTACGCACTTGGATCATCATTTGCTCAATAATGACTGGGAACGCAATTTGTTGTAAAATTTAAGAACAAGAATCTTAACAAAAATATTAAATTTGTTATCAATCTTTACACATTTCTATTCAAATTCTTAAAGAAAAGTGTGTCCTTAAATTATTGAATTGAATATTCATCAAAATATCGCTATTGTAAGGGGGAATTTCACCATTTACACAAACGTCAAAAGCAAATGACGAATTCTAATGACGTAAGCATATGTGTCACTCCAATTTAGAACTTTCATCATCATGATGGATTATCGTCATGATGATTTGGATATGTCTCTTGGGACTAAAATGGTGCCGTTGGCCATAGTTACGCATTGGACGTTCCTTTTAAGAAATTTTATGTTCCACAATTTCGAACCTTATGTGGTTATGGACTTGACAGAGAAATTGTACATTGTTATGTATATAAGAATTTTGACCAGTTGAGCTATCTAACTCCGAACAAAGTAAATTTTGACTGTACAATGCCAGCTATTGGAGCATATATGTAATAAAACTAAGAAATCTGCCTAAAGCATAGTTTAGGTAGTACTCCAGAAAAGAAATAAAATTATTATAATCAGTTTATTACTATATTTTTTTCGTAATGTGACTGTTTTGTATGATTTGGCCGTTTTTCTCGCTGAAATTTATTTAGCCGGATTTTTAGCGGTTTTTGAAAAAAATATAGCCGGTTTTCCGGCTAAATTTAGCCGTTTTCTAAATTTCCAGTTGGCAACACTGGCTTCGGGGTTGCCGTGGCCAACCATAGGCCAAATAAGCGAAATCTCATCTGAATGTGTATTTATCCAGTTCAACGTATTTCGAGATACAGGGAATTTGGACACCCTTTAATCCGAATATCACTCTAATCCGGAATACATAATTTTACCATGATATATTTTATACTCTGTATTTGAACAATTAATATCCTTAGTCCATAACTAATGCCAATATAATTATTTTATGAAAAAGCAGGGCAAATGTTTTAAAAATCAGCGTATGGCAGTACAAGTCTACTAAAAAGCAAAATGGTAAGATACGCCAGGAAATTTGAACAAAAATTTGGCCAAACTTCGGAAAAATTAGGAGAAAGCTCGATTTCTGCATGAGCCTTCTTTTCGAGGTCCTAAACAAGACCCTAAAAGTCCCCGTCTCTACGAGTGCCGCTAACGGTGCTAGAGGGTCAAAGAACCTCGAAAACAGGTTTTTCGGAATATCTCGATAACGGTAGTATACTCAAAAATGTCGTGTATGGCAAATTTGAAGCTCTTGTGCTTTTTCAATAAACGATGGAAATACGAATACGTTCGGGTACTCCTAACGGTGCCAGGAGGTCTAACGGTATTTTTAACAATTTTTCAAGAAAATCTCTATAACGGTAACTCGTACTAAAAGCTTTTGTGTGGAAAATTTCTAGCCTATAGAGTTTTGAAGAAAGCGGTCAAATTTCATATCAATACGTGCAGCCTTAAGGGCGCTATGATGGTTCAAACCTTAAAAAAAGGCGTTTTTCGTGAATGGCGCTAAGACGGGGGAGTGTGCTCTCTGGTCTTCTGGAAGAAGTTTGTAGCTTATGTGGCTGTTAGTAAGACGCCAAAAATCCCCAAAGATGGGGGCCTCCCTAACGAAGTTATGAGGGTCCAAAGATTCAATTAAGCAGTTTTTGGGGAATATCTCTATAACGGTAACGTCCACGGAAAACTGTTATATGGCAAATTTGTAGCTTATACAACGCTCAACTAAATATCCGAATTTCAGATCGATGCGTGCAATGCTAAGGGCGCTATGAGGGTCTGAACCGTACAATAACGGTATTTTTCGGTTTTTCGTGAATTTCTTCAAAACGGGAACGCATTCGGGAGGGAGGCCTATAACAATTTGTTGTTTCTGTAACCTCAACTTAAAATGCCAAAACAACTCATCTATGCGAGCACCCCCAACGAAGCTATGAGGGGTCAAAGTTAAACAAAAAACCGCTTCTCGGAATTTTTTTAATAACGGTAACCTCTTGAGAAAACCAATCTTAGATAAATTTGTAGCTCATGTGGCTCAAAGTCCTCAACGATGGAAACCCCCGCGCCTGAGGCAACCATACGTGCATTACAACGTTTAAACTAGCTAATTTTTGAGGAAGGTATGTGTAGTATGTAGTGTATGTGTGCACGTATGGTTGCCTCAGGTGCATTCAAATCGCTGGAGTATTTTATTTGGAACCATACAAACAACAAATTTTTACAGACTGCCTCCGGTATACGTTTCCGTTAAGGAGATTTTCACGAAAATAACCAAAAATACCGAACACATTTTATTTACAAGGCTGGTCGATTTAAAATGAAATCTGATCAAGAAAATAACATAGCAGCAAATAACACCTTCGTCAAGCTCCCCGCCAATAAGCGTTGAAAGCAATTAGTTTCCGCCAAACCTGCGCGGGAGCGGTACGCGTTACACACAACACACACACCACCCGAATTGGCAAAATCAGCGTGGTCTACCACGGCGAAAATTATTTCGTAGATTCTGACGGGTACCGCACCGCGTAGGTTTGGTGGAAGCTATTTAACTAATTCAATCACTTTTGAATATCCATATCCTTGAGACAAGATGCGAGGATGTATTATGTACATTGGCGGGATTGTATTTATATCAATCCTTTTTGCGGCTGACGACTTTTTCTTTGGCGGAAACCTTTTACAACAGAGTTGTTTTTGTGAGATGTTAACTTACCCCACCTGTCTTTATAACATATAAAAAATTGAGACATCCCCAATTTTTGCACGCTAACCCCTATTATTTCGTCTCTATTGATTGGAGTAAGGTAATAGACACGGCTTTGGGGTTGCCGTGGCCAACTATAGGCCAAATAAGCAAAATCTCATCTGAATGTGTATTTATGCAGTTCAACGTATTTCGAGATACAGGGAATTTGGACACCCTTTAATCCGAATATCACTCTAATCCGGAACACATAATTTTACCATGATATATTTTACACTCTGTATTTGAACAATTAATATCCTTAGTCTATAACTTCTTCTTCCTTGCCACGTTCTTTATACCGCTCCATGGTTCCGCGTTGCTCGACCTGCGGTGTAGGCACATCGCCCGTTTTGGCGATAATTTCTCAGCATATTTCTACAGGCAGCTCTATCTTGGATCGTGTCATCGCCGAGATCAATGCGTTGTTGTTGCTTTTTCATTTGACACATCCAGGTGTTCTTCGGTCTGCCTCTGGCCTTGGGTCCATCAAGTGGAACTTCCATTGATATCGCTCTCTTTGCGGGGTTCTCAGGCGGACGCCTTTGAACATGGCAATACCAATCCATTCGTCGGTCTTCGAGCTTTTCGGTGATTGGTTGGTCTATGGACAAGCTGCCTTGGATGTAGCTACTCTTGATGTGGTCCCTTTTGGTTACACCAACTGACATGCGTAACATTTTCATTTCAGTCGCTGTCATTTCTTTCGCGTAACCTTCATACATGGTCCAGTCTTCTGATCCATACATGAGTGCGGGACGTACAACCGTTTTGTACAACTTGCCCTTTAGCTTCAGTGGCATTTTCTTATCGCAGAAAACTCCAGAGTTTTCTCGCCACCTCATCCACCCAACCTTTGTGCGATGTTTGATGTCATCATCGCATGTAGCTCCGCTGTTCACCATCGAACCAAGGTACTTGAACTTGGTAGAAGACTTAAGCTGCTCTCCTTTGACGTACATTTCTGTTATCGGTGCATTTGGGTCTGAGAATTGGCAGCATAAGAACTCAGTCTTTGTTATACTTACCCTCAGTCCATGCTCCTCCAGAATGTCACACCATTTTGTAAGCGCAGCTTGCAAGGCAACGATGTTTGGGCTACTGAGGACTATATCATCAGCAAAAAGAAGAGATATTTCTAGGCCGTCGTCTTAATAATTAATTAATAATACAAATTGCATATACAAATTAACAGAGGTGCCCGGATAATTTTTCAAACAAAACCATGATTCAAAGTAATTATGACGGATACAATTCTACCAATTAATCCAAAACACCTCACTTCTGTCATCGAGAACTCCTTTACCGTATTTCTTCGCATATAGGGGTAATCATCGATCAAAGTGATTTGCTATATTACGCCTAGCTTCCTATTAACGCAGTTCTTTCTAAATTGCACAAACTGCTCTGCTAGTGTAGTATCCAGGTGATAAGTCTAGTACTACATGAGATTGCAAAATGTGGTGGAGAAATTTGTTTTTTTGTTTGTTTCTTATGTTTTTTTTGGAGTGCTGAGCTCCAATCCAAAGCTTCCCACCAAAATTTCGTTGCGGAAGAGGGTAAAAATCGCGAAAAGCCCCAAATCGCATTGGACCCGCAATTATGTTTTCTCTAACATGTTCATGGACAGATTTTCAGAGAAATGTAGAGTTTCGAAGTTATCAGCCTAAAAACGGAAAACTCCGAAAATTTTCGGGTTTTTGCGGGTTTAGCCCTATTCCGCAACGAAATTTTGGTGGGAAGCTCAGGATTCAAGCTCAGCACCCAAAAAACATAAGAAACAACAAAAAATTTCTCCACCACAATTTGCAATCTGAAATCACCTAGTGACTACACCTATGCTCAGTTTCTCACGATTCTCATTGAATTGAAGCATAAAACCTAGAAAAGCTCTGTGGACTTGTGTTATTCCTTCGGCTCCGGCTCTAGTTGATTCTGAATCCCTGTTCTGTTCTATCAAAACCATTTACATAGCAAGCCACGAAGTAATTAAAACGTCGATCAAATCGGCCGCTACAGGGATTACGATTCCCTGTAGTGCAGTGATTCCCAAAAGGGGGGGGGGCGCCCAACCTAGGGAGGCGTGACGATCAGGAAAGGGGACGCAGGCTCATCTCTAATATTGATGCCATGAATAAATTATGGTTTGCTTGCCACGGCCGAACTCACGTCGAAGTTCAGGATGCGGGAATCATGAAATTTTAAATAATTCCTTGCCTATAGCAATTTTTTACGCCCCCCTTGCGAGATCAGCAGATCTCGCAAGGGGGGCACGAGCTTAAAAAGTTTGGTATCCACTGCGTCTAGTGTGATTAAAATAAAGAATTTGGGAGAGAAAGACGAATTTCAGTCACACTAGGTATGACATAGTATTTTCATTCCATCTGTTCCTGGATATGAATTCAGGCTTTACTATAGGAACACACTTTGATGAAGAAATTTGTCCGTTTTTAGGTGGTCAACTACAACTTCCGCAGGTATTTCTGAAGGTTCTAATAAAGCACTATACGATACTGAAAAGGACATTGTGACTGCGAAAACCCTCACTACCGTCCAAGTAGGAAATATTTTGCAATTGCACTACAATGTCATAAAATTGAAAACCTTTGCCTATAAGCATATTACATATTTCATCAAAATTCATTGCAAAGTCAAAAACACTTGCGTGCAGAGTGCGGTCATCCATTTCATTTTATTTTGGCGTATAATATTCGTTGAACATTACCGAGTACCATAGAGCTAATATCAAGAATGTATTTTCAATGTCGTAATACCAATTAGTTTTGTGTACAATGTGTGCCAATACGTTAAATTGCGAAAAATTGCTAATAATAGCATATAATGGATGCGATGGATCAGGAAAGGCAAAATGGCTGTAGCTCGGACTATAGAAGTCAAGAAAAACATTCTAGCGTACGACGACGTTTATTATTATACATATACAACCAATGCCAAGGTCAACTGCTCAAAATTGCAATCATGTTCATGTACACTGCTTATAATACGCATTTGCAATAATAAATTACAATTTGCGAAAATAAGCGGAAGTTGTTTTGAGTCCGTCGTTCGTCTGAAGGACGTGACGTTACCTTAATGCCTAGTGCAAAAAAGAAAAAGGTCCGTCAAATCATTATTCGATTTTAATGACATGAAAATAAAACTTATATAATTATCAACGAAAAAAAGAACCATAATTACTTTCTTTTTACATAGAATCGTCTTTTAATTAAATCGCAAGTCATTATGCCGGCGCATGAACTTGGTTCCCCAGACTCTATACAACCCGACGATAAACTCTCCGAATGCGAACCCTCGTTTTGTGTTTGTGGTGAATTAAATTAATTTCATTTCTTAGAAATTTTCAAGAGAGCCTTTTTGAAAGTCTATACTTACAGCACCAGAGCTTCTGCTGGCCATTATTTTTTCAACGATTCAATTCATCGACCCGTTTTCGACATAAATGATACCGACGATGACCAATATACAACCCGACCTACCGCCTTTAAGCGCACTCTCTAGCAATATTGCTTTTCTGTAAGCTCTCTATATGTATGGCCGCGATAGGAATATTGTAGTATGTGGTAACGTATTGTCCATTACGACGAATGACGAACTGCCCTGCGGACTGGTTGGTTGAAATTGCAATTACCAATTCGTAGTATTTCTCGCGTTGCGCTACTTCACTTTTTTATGTCAGTTTCTATGTCAATGTCCGATTCGACTGTATAATTAAAATTAAATAAATGCATAAATTTGAGTTGATGTGAAGTAATCTAGAGTCCAAGAGAGGCGTCAGAATTGTCCTAGATATTTTATGCCGCTGAAGTGACACGATATGTTTGAAGGGGGTCAATTTATCGATCACTGGGCAGTGAAATGAGAATTGACTATAAATGACGAATGAATGAAGTTAAATGCTTTGCGCACGCACTATGATTTTTCCACATGTGACAATTGGGAGGAGAGTGTTGAAGTTGATTGTCTCGGAACTCATGACCGACATTTCTAATTCATTTCATTCAGGTGAAAGCTATATCAGAGACAACACATCTGAACAAATAAATTGTGTATAAACCAAGAACTGTATGTACCTTTGTCAGTTTTGATTACCAATTGTAATGGAAGGCCGGAGGGCAGGGATGACCATTAAGGTCCCAAAAGCATCAAAATGCAAAAACCCTAACTGGTGACCACTAGTGACGTGCGCTGGCAGACCAGCTCAGCTGTCGGGAGTAGTGGGGGGGGTCTTTAGGGTCACCAGCCTCCTCCATTAGCAAACGAAAGAGAGTCGCACGTCTGCCCGACTAAAAGAAAAAAATAGCACCTAAAAAGGCCAAAAACGGAAACATTATGCGACGACGAACGTCAAACTGCCAAAACCCGGAAACAATAAAACGTCCCGAGAAAGGACACAAAAGCTACCTTAGCAAAAAAAAGGAAGAAAAGGCCTACAGCCGAAATATATATAAACGGGGAAAACCGTCTCGAATTGTTTGAGGAGCATTACATAGCCCAAAGGGCATCGTGACAAAGTGGTAAAGTGGTCGACAAGGTACAGTGAACGCGGTTTTCTCGCGCGACTCCTCATCAAGTGGTATTTGCCAAAAGGCATCTTTCAAATCAAGGCTGCTTTGGGGAGCCGACTGAGAATACCATCGATGAGGGGAAGCGGGTATGCGTCTTTTATAGTGACGCTATTCACTTTTCGTGCATCAAGGCACATACGAATTTTTCCTGGTTTTACGACCACAGTGACGGGGGAAGCCCAACTACTTTGGGACTCCTCTATTACACCCATCTCCAACATCCTGTCTAGTTCCGCGAACAAGAGTTTTTCTACGGCTGGTGATACCGAAAAGTGCCGTTGTTTGATAGGTTTACTATCACCTACATCGATGTGATGTGAAATCAAGGATTTTCGTCCTAGTCCTTCCTTAGAATAGGAAGGAAAACTAGCAATGATAGGTGCTAAAATCGCCTCCTCCTCTGAGGATAAGTGGTGCTTATCAATTCCGTCGGAAAGCACACTAATACAAGCAGCGCTCGATGGATTAATCGGTGAAAATAACCCTGGGGCTAAACCGAATAGCCGTACAAAATCTACGCCTAAATATAAATTTTGGCTAAGCGACGGAATTATAAGGAACGTCATGTTTTTAGTTTGGCCTCTAAAGGTAACCGAACCGTTAGCCTTCCCAAGAACAGAGTGTGGGGTACCGTCGGCGGTCGTGAGTGAAAGCTGGAAACGCTTCCAAGGGTGCTTATTTTCCTCCACAAACCTCCGTGCGTAGTCCGAAGAAATACAAGAGGCGGAGGCACCAGTATCAATCAATCCGATGATATCTTCACCAAACATCGTAACCTTTCCGTGAGGTCGCAGATCGTCGAAGGGTTTATCAACCAGGCTAACCGACAGGTAAAGACGTCGATTGGTTCTCACGTTTTTCCAAAAGTGTCTCATCCTGAGAGTCGAGCGTCGCGGTTTCGGAGTGGAAACACTAACTTCTTCATTTTCGAAGATGCGCTTGCGAGCACGTTCGTACTGTTGCCAACGAAGGTGATATGGTTTGCGATGCCTCGGAAGAAAAACGGTGCTTTCGGTGTTGTCTTCGTCAGTCGCGTCACTAACCTGAATGGATTTTGTTACCATCAACCGAATAGGAGGTGGTAACACGGAATTAATTGGTGAAAGCGAAGTGGATCAAAGAGCTTCATCAGAAGGGTGTTGTAAAGCTGGTGTTGACGTGGATATATCAGATGTTAAGGTAAAATCAGGTGGGTATAGTAAGTCCGGTGAAATTGTCAAATCCGAGGGTGCAGTGTTGCACGGGGTCCATACCATCAGAGTGGCCCACAACTCAGCCAGTTACGACCTTTAGGCTGCCTACCTAAGGGTAGGAAAGGACCCGTCTTGATAGGACGGTTTTTACACCACTTTATATATTTCGGCCTTAGGCCATTTTTAGTTTCTTTTCGCTTGTGTAGCTTTGGCTATCATTCTAGTTCCCGGGTTTTGGGAGTTTGACGGTAGGCGTCACTTATCTTTACGCGTTTCGCTTTTAGTTTTTTTTTGTTTTATTAACGGGCAGACGTACGTATCTCTTCATTGATAACGGAGGAGGCTGGTGACGCTAAAAGACCCCCCCCACTACTCCCGACAGCTGAGCTGGTGTGCCAGCGCACGTCACTGGTGGTCACCAGCAGGGTTTTTACATTTTTTCAGATGTACCCGGACCTTAGGGTCCTTCATACCCTCTTCCTCGAAGTTCCGTTACAATAATGGCGCCCAACGTAGGGCCCCTATAAACACACCGTAATTCGTCTCAGGACGATGAGGACTTACCACCACCTCAAATCCCCACACTTAGGTTACCCCACAACATCAGTCCTTAAACTTTTCTAAGTGTCAAATCACTTCATTTTGCTTCACTATCGCTTCACGCTTTTCTTTTTTATTGCCCAGGCAGACCCTAGGACTGATGCCCCTTCCCCACCCCAACCTTTTAACGTAGCATATCCTTTTCCCACCTATAGGCACTAACCTGTCTTGTGATTGCGTTGTTTTTGAGTGCTTAGTGTTAGTACCCAGTGATGGATGCCTTCCTCACTTTTCTTGGACTTCGGGTAATTGAACCCCTTTCGATTACTAGACCGGACAGTAAGGACGATACAGCATCACCTTCGTGTGACAGGTTAGTGATCCTCGTAATTAAAATTTCGCGTACTTTAGTTTGAATTGCTCTTACATCCTACTTTGAACTTGTAGTGAATCGAATTAGAGAATTGCGTAGAATTGGCAACGGTGTCTCCTCTGCGTCTCGCTCTTGACATTACAAGGAAGAGGGAGGATGCAAGTAGTCAGTTCATCTAATATTTTTTTGCTTTGTTACCTATTTTTGCCTCCTTGACAGACGGCTCCTTTGTATATCCTTAGGCAGTGATAGTTCATCTTGTTACATTTTTTTGTTTGATATACCAGTCCTTTTGATTGGTAAACCATACACGAATTCATTGATTTATATTGGGGGGTTTCACAATATGTTTAGCGCGCAGAAATCCCATGGAGGGAGGGTGCAGAAGCGCGGGGTCCATACCATCAGAGTGGCTCACAACTCAGCCAGTTACGACCTTTAGGCTGCCTACCTAAGGGTAGGAAAGGATCCGTCTTGATAGGACGGTTTTGACCCCACTTTATATATTTCGGCCTTAGGCCATTTTTAGTTTCTTTTTGCTTGTGTAGCTTTGGCTATCATTCTAGTTCCCGGGTTTTGGGAGTTTGACGCTAGGCGTCACTTATCTTTACGCGTTTCGCTTTTAGTTTTTTTTTGTTTTATTAACGGGCAGACGTGCGTATCTCTTCGTTGACAACGGAGGAAGCTGGTGACGCTAAAAGACCCCCCCCCCCCACTACTCTCGACAGCTGAGCTGGTCTGCCAGCGCACGTCACTGGTGGTCACCAGCAGGGTTTTTACATTTTTTCAGATGTACCGGGACCTTAGGGTCCTTCATACCCTCTTCCTCGAAGTTCCGTTACACAATCCCAAAAAAAGAACTGTGGAAAAGTTTCTCGTGTCCTATTTGTTTCACCAACACTACAAAAAAAAATTTCGGAAATGTTTTGATTTATGATTCTTGCAACATTGCACTATCAGCTCTAGAAATAATTTTTTTTAACAATATTCTTTGTTTTCTGATTGCCACTAGCGCCACTTACTATACCATCGGGGGGAATGGGCTAATGGCAACACGTGTATGGATCCTAGAAGCATCATTTGGTTTACTGATGGCTCTCAGGCCGATCACGGTGTAGGTGCTGGAGTCTTTGGACCCAATACCAGGATCTCGGTTGCAATGGGCAAATGCCGTAGCGTCTTCCAAACCGAAATTTATGCCATCGGTATCTGTGCCATGGAGATCCTGGGACGGGGTCTGCGTGGTGCACATATCGCAATTTTCACTGATAGCCATCAGGTATCAATTAAGGCGCTAGCTTCACACAAGTTTACCTCGAATATGGTCAGCGAGTGTTTTGACCTCCTTCAGAACCTCTCCATCCGTATCAATCTTTTGGGTACCGGGTCACAGAGGCGTTGAAGGAAATTAATACGCGCACGAATTATCAAGGGGGGGTGGCTCATCTTCTAGTCTCATCGGTCCTAAGCCCTTCTGTGGAATCAGCTGGAGAGCTGCTAAGGTGTAATTGGTAACTGGTCTTCAGACCTGAGGCTTAACTACTGAACATCGCCTGGCCTAAGAGTTGCAAAAGAGCTAGTGTGCCCCTTCAGCTACTCCGATATTAAATGTCTGCGCAGAACCGAGCTTAGACTATTGATAGGCTTTCTTACGGGTCTCTTCGGGCTCCGCTACCATCTCCATAAAATTGGTCTATCTAGGGAGACTCAATGTCGCCTTTGTCTGGAGGAAAACAGATCCTCCATTCATTTATTATTGGAATGCCCGGCGATCGCCAGGTTCAGGAGATCAATCCTTGGACGCGATTTACTAAGCATCAGAATCATTAGGTGTTCCTCTCTGAAGGATCTTCTAGCCTTTATTAAATTGGTTGACGACCTTCTGAATTTAAGGACTATATCACAATATACCTTCTAGGTAGCAGTGCCCACCACTTTGGTTAAGTCCATTATTATTATTACTGTACCATCCGCCATACAGCGCACATATAGCGGAACATATCGAAAGCACAAAAGCTCTCCTTATGAGAACGGGAAGCCGAAAAAGCCTGATTTTTTGTTTAGACATCAGAATTCAAGACGAACTGACACACTGATTTAATAGAGCTATCCCCCAAAATCCGATGCTCCAACTAATGGAACTATACTTCGCATAGCTTCAGAACAGTGTCAATCGTTATATAAGAAAAATTTAAGAACGATTAGGAAACATGAAGCGGAGCTCAATATTATAAGCCCATACGTATTCATGTCCGAAGAAATGATTGGAAATTAATATAACTATGTAGAGTAGATGGATAAATTTTGTCCCGGATCAGTATTCATTTTTGCTGTCAACGAATCGAGCCTCAGTTTGTACGTACCACATATGGTTTCCAGGTATAGGGCAGGGGTGCCAAACGCAAAAACTAATCCGAACCTAATAACACTCTTTTCAGGTTTGGGTGGGCTGCAGAAAGAACGTGTAAATTTTCTTTAAAGAATTTTATTACGAAAGTTGATTAGAGAATATTACGTTTAAAATATACCAGTAAATCTGCCACACAATAGTGGCCTCGGGATAATTCGTGAGAGCTCCCAAAAGTGTAATTCAAGAACATTTAAAAACCTTAGACAAGAAGTTAAAATGCGCGAAAAGTAACTACAATTAATTTCCGGCAAATTTTAGACAAATGACAAAAACATTTTCGCACCGGACATCCACGTCGCTCAAAACAACATTGGAAGCCAAATAAGCGTAAGGCTAAAAATTGTACAATTGTTCTGTAATTTTAATGTCTAAATTTCATATTCTAGTGATTCCCTCATAAATTCCAGGATTTTCGGAATTATTAAAGTTTCTCCAATAAATCTTAATTCAAGGCGCCGATTACTCATTAAGTCGACTCAACTAGTAGCTTACGCCGACGACATCAACATCATGTCTCGAAGATTGGGTGATGCAGAAATCCTCCTGCATAATCTCAATAACGCCGCCAAAGAAGTTGGACTACATATCAACGAATCTAAAACCAAGGTCATGAAGCAATCAAAAACTAGAACGCCAGTAAATTCAAGCATCACAGTGGGGGACCTCAATATAGGTTATGTAGACAACTTCACTTACCTGGGTTGCAATTTGTCAAAGGACGCCAACGAAACAGATGAGATAAAGCGACGGATACAACTAGCTAATAAGTGTTATTTTGCGGTCCTCCAAATTATGAATTCGAAGCTGGTGCATAGGAAGACGAAGCTCCACGTGTATAAAACCATAATCCGATCTGTGCTATGCTATGGCTGCGAGGCATGGACCCTAACCCAAAACTCTGAACACCTGCTGGACACATTCGAGCGAAAGGTTCTCCGAAGAATCTTCGGGGCCGTTCGTGAACGAGGTGAATGGCGCATCCGGTTAAACCTTGAGTTGTATCAGCTGTATGATGAGCTACAGGTGTCGAAAATCCTGAAATTGCAGCGACTGCAATGGGCGGGACATGTACAAAGGATGAACGACGATCGCATGACCAAAAAGGCGATGAACGTGCAACGAGTGGACGGAGCCAGATTGCGTGGACGACCGAGAGCCCGATGGGAGCATTCTGTATGTGAGGACGCCCACCAGATGCTAGGCTTTCGGAACTGGAGGACAAGGTCGCGACAATTGGAGGTTTTCAATCCAGGCGGCCAAGGCCCGACGTCGGGTTATCATGCCATAAAGAAGAAGAACGAGAGGTCAAGTCTTTTTTAGTGCCGAGCAAATACGAGCTAACGATTTGCAGCCGATCAATACTATTCCGTAATGGTTGTTCAGATAGTGCTTAGCCAACTTGATATAAGTGGCCACCGCGGCTGTTCTTGACGACGGCGCATTCTTGACGTCCAATTCTGGACCAATTTTTTCGAGTACTTCTGGCCGTATGTCACAAATAACACGAACAATGTTGGCCTCCAAGGCGTCAATTGTTGCTGGTTTATCAGATTAAACCTTTGATTTAACGTAACCCCACAGGAAATAATCGAGAGGTGTTAAATCGAACGACTTTGAGGGTCAATTGATAGGCCCATTTCTTGACATCAACTTATCACCAAATTTTGATTTTAATAAGTCGATGGTTTCTTCGACGTGTTGGTGTTATTGCGTCATTTCGATTCGACAGTACGTGGTACGAAATCTATTCACAATTCGACGGATAGCTTGCTCAGATGGACGATTATGTATAGATACCATAAAAAGTCGTCTATAAGTTGCGCGAATCGACGACTGATTTTCGAAGTAAATTTTGATAATTTGGAAGCGTTCTTCAGGCGTGAGTCTAAACTTTATAATTTGTCAGAGTTTACTGAAATAAATAAAAAAAAATTTGATTCAAATGTAATATTTTGTGTTTTTTTTTTTCAATTTGAAGTTCTACACTGTAAAAACAAGGTTGAATTTTACATCGAAAACTCGTTGAATTTTACACCTTTTTTCTCGCAAAATTACAGTAAACGTTTATTTTTCAACGAAATTTCTAGTATACCCACAAAATAGTGTAATATTACACAGATTTTTCAATATTACTCTATCTCAGTGTAATTTTACACCACATTTAGTGTGAAGATGTGTCATTACTTTATTCTTGTGTAACTTCACATTTTCAGTGTATATTTACCAATTTTGGTGTAAAAAATACACTTACATTTGTGTAAAACTGACTTTTGTGCATTATTGCATTTTCCTGTATCTCACAAGTGACTTGTTCTGTGTGCAGTTAGTCTGTTCCGTCCGAAGTGCGTTCGTGTGAGCATCATATTATTGTTGTGTTATAGTGCTTTTTTGCTCTTGAACCGAAGGGGGTGTGGCAGCTCTTGGCCGTTGCAATAACGGGTAGCTCCAGGACGATTTACACCGAAGAACGGGCTGCCGTAAATATTATTATAAACCCGGATGTAAATTTACATATTTGCCGGTGTAAATTTACATTTTTTTCGTGCAAATTTGCTTATTTCTGATTTAAATTTACTTAAGTCTAAGAGTAAGTTTACTTATTTATGTGTGAAAATTTACACCAATTTTATAGTAAATATTTACACCGTAAAGCGTAAAATTACTCTCGTTCATATAGTGGTGTAAATTTACTACTATAATAGAAGGAAAAAAAGTTTCCTCCTATTATTGGAGTAAATTTTTTTAGAGTGTATCATTCTTTAAAAAAAACACCCTTTATAATTTTTTTATATCCTAAAATCTCGCCGCTAAACATAACGGTTACAGAACTGACCATTGTTTTTTTATGCACATATCTGGTTATACAGGGTGTCCGGAAACTGCCGCATAAAAGCGCCGGATTGTGATTTCCAGCAAAAAAGTTATACGGAACATACACTGAAAAAATCATTTGCTAAAAACAAGTAAAAAATACAACAAAAAACAGCCATTTGATGATTTAAGATGTATTTTCTTGTTTCAAGAAAAGTCTTTGCTTAAAATAAATAAATAAGAATCCTTGGCTGTTTTTTATTGTGTTTTTGGCAAATGATTTTTTCAGTGTGTGGATAGTTTTATTTTTTAGGTAAGTTTATTGGCTGTAATAATCATTTTATTTCGCTATTTTAGCTAGTCTAGTTTTGGAGAAATTAAGGTTTATGCCGTGCAAGAAAATGATTGTTTCAAAAATCTTCAAACGCCTGTGGCAACTAAAGGGTTATGAATTGGGGTATGTTCCCTGCAACTTTTTTGCTGGAAATCAAAATTCGGTGTGTTTATGCGGCAGTTTCCGGATACCCTGCATACAAAGTTATTCTGAAATGCCGAAGTATGGTCAAAACACGTTTTTGCAACACCCGTCTTCTACTATGAGCACATTCTTAACCTTTTTGCGGACACTAAAAAATTCGGATTGGTCTTAGTAGAATTCCAAATGTAACGCTCACAGGGCTAGCAGTTATAATTTCTAATACTTTTGACAATGAATAGCGAACCCACGAATCCGACCATATAACACTATGCAAAGAAATATGTAACTTAATTCCAAGTTGATCCTAGGGATTGATTGAATGAACCGAGGCAGTTTCCTATTTTAGAATTATCCACAGATAGACTGGAAAATTTGTACGTTAATACCGACATCTAATTGTCATAATCAGATATTCCCTTTAGCAGAGTCATTAAAGTTTCACACTAATCCACCATCACTTCATCATAACCGCACACTTAATTCGCTTTGTATTGAAGATGTCGGAATAGGAGATCCGAAATTGGCCTCTCTTCCTTTTAGTGTTGAATTTCGTTTGATAATTTTTTAAACTATTTGAGGCCTCTATGTAGGTAATGCCATACACCGATCCATTGACGCAATCCGGATTTGTGCAGGCTATGGAAAGTATAGGTAGTAAATATGTACTTATTTATGTGAGATATGGTGAGCACCTATCGACAAGTAACTTCGAAATCAACAATTTGTAATGGATTGGCTATTTCCGGTCTGATATGATTTAGATGCTAGATATGATTCTCTGGCATTTCCTGCGCTAATAAGAATGGTCAGTTTGTTGAGTAAAAGATGCAGCAGTACGTACATCTAAAAGTCTGAAATAAAGCCATTATCCACTTGTAGCCGTAACACCCATTTTCGGACCGAATCTATAACTAATCGGATTAGAGACTTTTTCTATTAATATAATCATCACAATCAAAACAGTCTAAAAAATGTATGTCGGACAGAGCTGTTGTAATCAGTTATCCTCAGTTGTGCATTTCACTCATCAGTCTATAATGGTGATGTCTTCATAAGCCCATAATTTGTAGGTACCGAACACATGCATTTCATTGTACACTCGAAGCAATTCAAACTAAATGTGTACCGTACATACATACTTGATAACTCTATGAACCATATGCGTCCGTATCCTTCATCCTTTCAGGAAAAACAAAGGTGAATGCAGGAGACAGGTCATCATAACAAATTTTCGTTGAATTTTCCTTGCACAAGAACCTCCGGTTTTTCTGTGCCATGTCATAAGTATACATGTCTACAACATTCATAAATTTTAAACTGGTGAATTTGTTAAATCCGCTCTCTCTTCAAGAAGTTTATCGTCACAATGAAATTTACGACAACTGTGACATAAATTACAACCGTCAAGTACACATGCACATTATTATGCGCTCGGAACATGACTTGAAAATTGAAAAGAAACAGAAATGAACAATCTCCTTAGGCGGAACTGAATAATTGACATCGGAGGAAGTTCGAAGAATCTTTTCATACATGGCGTAGGTGAGAAGAGTCAATGATATTTGTAATTTAAAATACCGGCGACCGGATCAAGAAGTCATCTGTTTTATGACATACACCAGTGAGGGGTTCATGGCACTTGTCACAATGGTGTAATTGCGGCTTCTTAAGGTCGTTGACACATGTGTGTGTGTTGGGAATTAAAATGACTGCATTGCAACTTATTGTTCAATTGTTAAGTCATAAATGTTTCGTCGTAAAACGTATTGCCTCAAGATGCAGCGGAATTGGATAAATGGTCATGATGTTTGGAATAGGACCAATTAAGATTGTTATGCGACAGCGGGATACTGGTTGCACAAGAAGCTAAAATGGAATTTTTGGTAGACAAGTTTGTGGCTATGTCCTGTGGTGTGCCAATGATTGTACAGGATAATTTAAGACATAACTTCTTTCGTTTTCAATAATTTGAAGTCAGTCACAGCTCGCACAGCGGTTGTATGGTCTAAATGAGTGAAACTACACGGGCAACAAAAACGCGAGAACAAAACCGGTTTTTATATGAAAATTGATTTTTTCCTTGCCTTGCTCCTCACGATTTTCTTTAAAAAAAACGGTTTTCATCTTTTTCTTGTTCCGCGTGTAGACAGGCCCAATAGACTTAACCGCTGATTTGAAGCTTTTAAAAAATCATTATTTTACATGAATTAATTGTTGAATGCTTTGAATCAACGCTTTCCAAAAGACCTAGTCGTATCATTTACCTATTGTCAAAAATTCATGATTTGAAAATCATTGGGAAAAAAAAATAGCTCCAAAAGTGCCCCGAGGCTTTGGTACTTAAAGCCCGTTCCATATAATCAATTTTTGTATTGTCTTAGGCATCCCTTTGAGAACAATCATCTATTCTTAGCCAATTCTGTGTTTTGATAATGTTTAATAATTACTGACAGGTTCCCAGTATACTCACCTAATTTTTTATAGAACTATAGGGCATGAGACAAGGGCTCTAGAATAGTGTCCGGCTTTTTGACGTTTTTGTTGATTCTCACTAGAATTTACCATTATTTTGCTGATTACTAAGGACGAATTTCATTCAAAAGTTATCAAACTCATTTTCCTAGTTATCCTCTTTCGAATATCATCCATCTCGCCCATATAGCGTTTTCTTGCATAAAAAAATGTCTATGTCTTGACGACTATGCACCAATTTCAAATTGAAAAAAGGACATTTCGTCCTTAATAACAAACCCGAAAGATTCCGGCTGTCGGCTTCGCTGTTGGACTTGAACTGCGTTGAGACGATGATTTCGCAGAACAGCAACTTGGATATATGTAACGATAATCTGTTGCTGATGTAGCCCTAGGTCTGCCCGTACCTGGACGGCGTTCGACTGCTCCAGTCTCTAAGTATCGTCTGTAAACTTTTTGCAACAGTGATCTACCGATTCGAAGTCTTCGAGCGACCTCACGTTGCCCAAAAGAAAGAAAGAAAGATTCCGCGACAATTAAAATATTTGTAGTTAGGAGCATTAAACAAACAGTGGTCAGACCTAAAGACGATGGCACAGAACGAGGTAGAAAGTAGGCGCAGTTGATGCCCTATGCCCCACAAGGGGTTAACAGGAACCAGAGAGAGAGCTAGGAGCAGCTATCTAGTTTTTCATTATTTCCTTTAATTGTTCTTTTCGCCGGAAGTCCCATACCGAGACTTTATGCGATAGTTTCCGAACACCCTGTCTATAAGTTATGAATGCTTCTGATCAGTGGCGTAGGTCGATTTTTTTGGGGGGAAGGGTAGCTTTCGAGGAAATCTATTGTGGTGCCTGCCTGGTTGCTTAAAAACTTCTGTAGAGGCTGACATCGAAGAGGTTTTCCACACATCTATTGTGTTATCGGTAATTTCGAAGAATTCAATGCTTATTGAATCTTCTAATAATTGGAAATGTATAATTTCTGAACTTTACCATGGAGAATTAAATTTGAAATTTGGTGGTGATTGTTTCGTTGTATCGTTGTGCTTCTTTCGTCTGCATAAACTGAGTTAGCTTTTACAGTTTTGTATAGATACATCACATGCACATCAGCAGGCAAGGAAGGATTTTTACATTGTCTTTTTTGGTTTCAATTTCCCGCAAAATGGTTTCTAATAGCTCTTATTCAGTACCTGGCTGGTTATTCCTATATCATAGAGAAGACACACACAATATTCAGAAAGTTTTTCCATTGTATTGAATGGAATTTTTGTTTATTTTGGATTGTTACGCCATATTTTGCTTGGTTACGCCATCTTAGATTGAAAAAATCATTACGCAGTTTCATACAACAGCGTAAATGAGCAAAAGATAACATAACTATGCGAATTAAACAACAATTCCATTCAATATAATGGAAAAGCTTTCTGAAAATTGTGTGTGTCTTCTCTATGCGATAAGACTAACCATTCGATAAGAGTTTTGGGAGAATGGGCCCTAGTTTTGAGAAACAGATTCAAGATTAAAGCACAAAGTATTTTTCTGAATTCAAGCAAACAAATGCTTAATAACAGATTTTTTTTTGACATCTTCCGTGTAAAGCTTCTGGAAAAGCTTTATTATAGCTTTAGCTTATATTAGTTTAATGGGTAGAGCGTGTGACTGGGAAGAATTTATTGGGTTACGAGTTCGATGTTGGTTGGCTGCAAGTCCATTTTTCTTTTAATTTTTGTTTAGATTCTCTTGTCTTTTTCATAAGAAAAGTTTGCTTGATTTGAGGTTACTTTTCCTTAAATCGATGTTATTGCATTGGATCAATGGGACTAATTCTCAAATAAAGGGAAATATTCCTTGGCTGTTTTTTGTTGTCTTTTTTTCTTGATTTTAGCCATATTTTCTTTACTTTAGCAGGCGATTTGGTTCAGTGAATAAAAACGTGCTTAAGGTACGTTGTCCTCGACGCGGCCGCACGACAGCGACTCGCTCATTCCATATAAAAACTCGTTTCTCTCTCATTTTAAAAACGAGTTTTTATATGGAATGAGCGAGTCGCTGTTGTGCAGTAGTGTCGAGGAAAATGTACCTTTAAGTTACATTTTCCTCGGCCCGACCCCAGCGGCTCTAGCGACAGCAACTCGCTCATTTCATATAAAAACTCGTTTTAGAAGCGCTTAGCATTATTATTAAAACGAGTTTTTATATAGAATGAGCGAGTCGTTAGAACCGCTGGGTTCGTGCTAAGCAAAATGTACCTTTATGCCGCATATACTTCAAAATTTCGTAGTGTGGTCGATCGCAGACGGTTGGCTAAAATGTGTTGTTTGGAAATTTAATGAAACACTATTGTGGTGGGCGATTTAATTTTGTATAAATGGATGTAGGGATTAATGGATAGGCGATATGGTTTGCGGAAATATAAAGTAAAGTACAACCTGGCTATAATGTACCCGGGGCTAATTTATTGGAAAAGAATTTCGGCGGGCATTTGGAATTTAATTGAATGGCTATTATAGGCATCAATAGATATTTCCGAAGATTCAAAATACAAGCCGGTTGTAACGTACCCGGGCCGAATTTAAAGAAAAATAATTGCACCGGTCGTTAGGATTTTTATCGAATTGTTGTAGGCATGAATGGATAGGTAAAATGGTGCGTATTTGCTGAAATGGAGAGTACAACCCTAGGCATATTTAATGAAAAAGAATTATGTGGGGCATTTGGATTTCGAATGTATGGTTAAGGGTATGAACGGATGAATGAACGAGGACACACTTGCCGAAAATTAAAGTATTGGCTACAACGTACCTACACTGAGCAATTGAAACAAAAAGAACTGCTGCGGGAACTGGAATTTGCCTTTAAGTATAGAGCCGTTCTGAAGTTACGGATGGATAGACAAAATCGCGTTTTTTTTTAATTTCTAGAAAAAAAACCCTAAAACCAATTTTATAACTTCTTCTTCTTCTTTATGGCACGATAGCCCGATGTCGGGCCTTGGCCGCCTGGATTGAAAACCTCCAATTGTCGCGGTCACGCGACCTTGTCCTCCAGTTCCGAAAGCCTAGCATCTGGTGGGCGTCCTCACATACAGAATGCTCCCATCGGGCTCTCGGTCGTCCACGCAATCTGGCTCTGTCCACTCGTAGCGCGTTCATCACCCTTTTGGACATGCGATCGTCGTTCATCCTTTGTACATGTCCCGCCCATTGCAGTCGCTGCAACTTCACGATCTTCGACACCTGTAGCTCATCATACAGCTGATACAACTCAAGGTTGTACCAGATGCACCATTCACCTCGTTCACGACCGGCCCCGAAGATTCTTCGGAGAACCTTTCGCTCGAATGTGTCCAACAGGTGTTCAGAGTTTTGGGTTAGGGTCCATGCCTCGCAGCCATAGCATAGCACAGGTTGGATTATGGTTTTATACACGTGGAGCTTCGTGGTCCTGTGCACCAGCTTCGAATTCATAATTTGGAAGACCACAAAATAACACTTATTAGCTAGTTGTATCCGTCACTTTCAGCGCCCGCTCTAAGGGGGGGCGCCAAATTTTAGGGGCGGCTTTTTGGCTAGCACTCGAATAAAAAAACAAGTTTAAAAAAAATCAATCAAGAATGCAAAGAGTCAAAGTAGCTCTTAGCAAAGTTATTTTAGTACAACGTTCTTAATTTTAGTGGAAACACTGTAACGTCAAAATCATATTTCAAAAGAGGTCGTTTAACGTCGAGCGACACTTTTTAGTCATCAGTTACAGTCATTTGCTATACAAGTTCAAATTGTCAGTTAATTGATTGACTGGCAATCTGTCAATTTGTATGGGAAAGGACTGTGACTGATGACTGAAAAGTGTGGATCGGCCTTCAGGCGTGTCGATTGATTAATCAATCGAAAGCACAGTGAGATTTCACTGTGCTTTTTTTCTGAGTGTAGGGGGGGGGGGGGGGCACTCAAGAAGTTGTTCCGCCACTGATTTTTCGTGCTCGACGAAGCCATGGTGACGGCCGAACTCACGACGAAATTAAATACTTCTAAAAAATTTCCAGTAGTTCCAAAATATGAACTGCACTAACAAAAAAATGTTCAAACAATTTAAAATGTGAGGAGACCCACAACTTACAACTTATTTACGCAAGGGGGCATGAACTAAAAAAGATTAGGAACCACTGATCTAGATAGTATGGATATCTACTATCAATCTGTTTGTTACAGAACCTAAGGGGCGGCAATTTGTCCACTTGCCCGGGGCGGCGTAAGTGCTAGAGCGGGCGCTGGTCACTTTATCTCATCTGTTTCGTTGGCGTTCTTTGGCAAATTGCAACCCAGGTAAGTGAAGTTGTCTACATACCCTATATTGAGGTCCCCACTGTGATGCTTGAATTTCCTGACGTTCTAGTTTTTGATTGCATCATGACCTTGGTTTTAGATTCGTTGATATGTAGCCCAACTACTTTGGCGGCGTTATTGAGATTATGCAGAAGGCCCTCTGCATCACCCAATCTTCGAGACATGATGTTGATGTCGTCGGCGTAAGCTACTAGTTGAGTCGATTTAATGAGTAGCGTTCCGCTGCTGTCCAAATTCATGGCTCGAATTTTATAACTTAATCGTTGATTAAACTATCCTAACATATGTTTTCTTAGTCTGGCTATCATCCCGGTACATTGGTTGTGCTGCATTTTAGTCTCGCACAAAGGAGTAGGCTAAAAGTATGATTGAAGGGGCTCATTTGTATCAAATTAAAAACATGAAATCGTTAGTTCAGTACAAAGATTGCGTAAAAGCAATTTTTTTTTGAAGAATACATATATTGGTTATATGACTGTCACGTGCTATTAAAGCGATTAAAAAAATATAAATACTAATTAATACTAAATTACACTGACTCCCAATATAATAAGGTCCACCCCACTGCCATTATGAATGAGATAGCAAATGGTTACCAATTTTTTGGTCTATGACTCTATCCTTAAATTTTCTTCATCTTAGATAGGAACGCTGTAACGTCAAAATCATGCTCAAAGAGAGTTGTTTTTAACGTGTTTTCGGTTGTCTTGTCTCTCAGTGTATAAGAAATTGTAAGTAGCATGACGAAAAGAATAAAAATTCAACAGAAGGATAAAAATTCCCAGAACTAATTATTTTCAACAGTCTTCTTGTCTCGTCAAATGAAAGTCAATATCATTTTTTTATCTTTTTTGATAATATCTATATAAAGTACCTACCTAACACAAAATGATATGCTTCCTGGAAAAAAATCATCTGCCTGCCTACTTTCTTTTTCAGACTGACTTTTTTTCCTAAGGCTGACCCAATTCGAGGAATCAATACTGTTTCTGAATCATTATCTCGCTCAAGAGAGTGGAGGCTTTATTGATTTAATTTTCACCTTGAAAATTTTCTATTTCCCCGATAAAATCACCTTGAAAATATGTACATGTACTTACGAACGTTCCCATCAAGAAGGCAAGCAAACCACCCCCTATTATCTTGATAGCTTTTCTATTGAAGACTGAGCTGATATGAATGGAATCGATTGGAACTTATGGTATTCACATTCATATGTACATATACATATGTACAAGTATGGTTCTTATGTGATTAAAAAATAATAAATACATGCATAGTATAATGTGCAGTATATTATATTTTTAATCAGAAATACTATTATTATAATATTATCTCGCAAATTTGTGCCGATACAAAAAACTACGAAATAGAAACAAAACAAAAATGAAGTTCTTCCAAGAATTTCAACCATTATTTTATCGCTATATTGTATTTATCTATGAAATTACTACTAGATGAATTCGGGGAATTGACAAAAAACTGTTTTATTTCAATATTAGATACGTATTTTTTATTATGTTTATTATTTTTTTTAGTGTTCTCGTATTATTGAGGAGATTCCTGGAAAACCTATGTGAACGAGCTTTGGGCTGTATAGTAGACATGGGCAACCGAAACTTTCTGATCAGTACATATATTGGAGTTGTCAGATTAAATCTTCTTCTTTATGGCACGATAGCACGACGTCGGGCCTTGGTCAGATTAAATAGTGAATTGTATTTGAGATTTCCCTATGGGATGCACATGCACATCTTTCACCATTTTCGGCTGATATTATTAGTTGTGGTAGGGTGACCACCTTCCTGCATTCGATTTACGGGTCACTAGCGTATAAAATACGGGTTTTCAATTTTTTACGGGGCAAAAGATTAAGAAAGAAATATTTTTATGCCGTTATTTTTGTTGTAATAAAATGCAGATTTGAATACAGGATATAATATTTAATGATGCGCTCGCGCCGACTGATTGACTTGGAGATGTAAGTGTTGCCATTTCAACACCCCTCCTCAACAATTACATTTAAATCATTTCTAAATTTTATAAACTTTTTACTGTCAAGACCTTTGGTCATTAAATCGGCTAATTGATCATTCGTTGAAATATAATTAATAACAATTTGTTTTTCTTGAATGAGGTTACAAATGAACTTATACTTGATATCTACATGTTTCATACGTTTATGTTGTTTTTGTTCTTCTACAATCTTAATACATGACTGATTGTCTTCAAAAATTGGAATTGGACTATTCATTTCTATACCTAACTCGCCTAACAATAGCTTAAACCAAACTGCTTCAGTAGACGCTTCAGACAATGCTACATATTCTGCTTCGGTAGAGGATAAAGCAACTGTTGCCTGTTTACGTGAGCTCCATGATACTACAGAGCCATAGACCTTAAAGATGCTTCCTGAGGTAGATTTCCGATCAACAACATCTGACGCCCAGTCAGCATCAGCATATCCAACAATCGGTACTTTGCTCGATGATCGACGAAATATCAACTTTGCATTCGATGTTCCTTGCACATATCTTACAACTCTTTTGAGATGTATCCAATGATCTTCATTTGGATCACTTTGAAAACGACTAAAGTAGCCGATCGATGCACACAGATCAGGACGTACTGTCAACATGCCATACATTAGACATCCAACTAGTTCTCGATAAGGCTTATCAGTTGAATCGACACCTTTATTAATACTCAGTTTCAAATTTTTCTCCATTGGAGTAGATGACGATTTACAATCGGACATACGGAATCGTTTCAAAACATTTCTCATGTATTGTTCCTGACTCAACTTCATTAGCCCATTTTCTCGGTCATAATCAATTTTGATACCAAGAAAATATTTAACGATTCCTAGGTCCTTCATATCAAATGTTTTCATCAAAATTGACTTAAAAGCTTCGATATTCGGCAGAAGATTCCCAATCAGTAGCAGGTCATCCACATACAAACAAAGGTAGATTATTTGATTTCCAACAGTTTTCACGTAGACACAATGATCAGCATTGGAACGTAAAAAGTCATGCTTTCGTACAAATTCATCGAATCTTTCATACCATTTGCGAGATGCTTGTTTCAAACCATACAGAGCTCGTCGCAATTTACATACTAAATTACCTGACTCGAAACCTTCGGGCTGCTGCATGTATATTTCTTCCTCCAGATGTCCATTCAAAAACGCTGACTTCACGTCCATTTGATGAACATGGAATTTCTTCTCGTTGGCAACTGCAAGCAATGTTCGAAGAGGTTTCATCGTAATCAAAATGGTGTTGCTGCGTAAAGCCTCTCGCCACCAGACGCGCCTTGTACCTCTCGACATGCCCATCCTCGTTATGTTTTATTTTGAAGACCCATTTGCAACTAATCAGATTTCTTCCAACTGGAAGCTCACACAGCTCCCAAGTCTTGTTCTTCATCAGCGCATTCATTTCCTCGTTGATCGCTGCTTTCCACAAAGACCAATCAGCCCTAGACTTCGCTTCTCGAACCGATGTAGGTGTACCATCAACAAAGCACTCAGCATTCAATGCAAAAGCCATATTCGTCGTACCATACTGGAATGGTTGCACTGCCTTTCGTTCGCGCTGGCTTCTACGGGGCGTTAGCTCATTGACAGTTGAGACCTCATCTGCTTCTTTTGCATCCACAAACTCATCATCGCTGTTGTTTTTGTACTCGCTGTTGGAATCCGGCATAGAATTATCAATACTGACCTTCAACGGAAGATTAATTGGTTTTTCGTCATTCGAACTTTCGACTTTCTCGAAGACATCTTCTTGATCGGGGACAACATCGAAGACATGTTGTTGATTCGAAAATTTTACATCTGATTCGAAACTCTCGTTAAATGTTACATCTCGGCTTATGATGATTATTCGTTTCTCCTCATCCCACAATCGATAGCCATTTGGAGCATATCCAACCATGACCACCTTTTTCGCCTTCGGATCAAGCTTCCTTCGAAATTGCTTCGGAATTTGTGCATACGCATCTGACCCAAAAACACGTAAATTTGATACTTCTGGTTTTCGACCAAACCAAAGTTCTGCTGGCGTTCTATTGATCCTGGACTCATCATTTGCAAAAGCTCTCGTAGGACTTCTGTTTGCAAGGTAGGCTGCAGTTCGCATCGCTTCTGACCACATAAATTTCGGCAAATTACTATCGACAAGCATCGTACGGGCCTTTTCCGTCAAAACACGATTAAAACGCTCCGCAACGCCGTTTTGCTGAGGGCTATAAGGCACTGTGTATTCCAGCCTTATACCCATTTTCCTGCAAAATGATTGCAATTCGTTTGAAGAATATTCTCCTCCTCCATCGAGACGCAAGCGTGAAATTTTCTGATTAAATTGAACTGTTGTCATAGCAAAATATTCTTGAAATCTTTCGAAAACTTCACACTTACGTTTCATCATAAATGTAATAGCAAAATGGCTAAAATCATCCATAAAGCAGACCACGTACCTTTTCCCATCATATGATTGCGGAGTGATGGGACCAATGACGTCGGTGTGAATAAGTTCCAGAATGCGTGATGATCTTGATTCCTTGACTGGCTTGAACGGCTTCCTCGACTGTTTTCCGCATACACACGATTCGCAGAAAACTTCGCAAGTTGAATTATTCAGCTTCTGCATTCCGATCACCATATCATTTGATAACATTTTCTGCATATCGCCACGATTAATATGCCCATATCGACGATGCCACAGCATGTAATTATCCGTTTGACACAAATTCGCCCGATGAGGCACTTGTAGGTTAAGTCGCATTTCATACAATTCCCCATGAGCTTTTCCTTGACCGACGATCTTTCCGTCTTGCAAAATATCGACCTTGCCATCATGAATCGAGATAATTTTTCCTTCTTTCTCAATTTTCCGAATTGAAAATAGATTGCACATGAGATCTTTGACATACAGAACATCACGAATGGTACACTGCACCTCCGATCCGTTAACTTCAATACTGCCTCGTATCGTTCCAATTTTATCCGCAACAATGGAAATCCCGTTCTTCGCGACAGCTATTCGTAACGGCGGCTCCAGGCTCTTGATGTCACAGAAAAAATGTTCCCTGTTGACCATGTGGTTCGTTGCACCAGTGTCCAGACAGAAACAGACTTCATCTTTTTCCGAATTTCCAGCAAATTTACTTTGCAACGCGATAAATGAAACTGCACGACTTTCTGATGAACCAAGATTCGCTTTCGGTTTCAGATGAGATTTCTTCGCGTAACACTTTGCCTGCACGTGCCCTAATTTTCCACAATTCCAGCATTTCACGTTCCGCCTCGCCTTTGAATTCATCGCGATTGCATTATTTTCATCACTGACACTTAACTTTTTCTTCGAATGATCCAAAATCCGCCCCTTTACAAATTCGATTGTCAATTTGTCCTGCTCGAGCGTTTCTAGTGCAGTCACCAAAGAATTAAAAGATTCAGGCAAAGTCAAAAGCAAATGACAAACAATATCGAGCGGCTCCAAATTCGCACCGGTATCTTTCAGTTCTCGGACTAATTTATTGAACGTGAGCAAATGATGAACGATACTTTCCTCTTCTGCACATTTTAACTGTAATAGCTGCTTGCGAATGTATATTTGGCTGGAAATACTTTTTCGTTGGAACGTCGTTTCTAATGTTCTAAAAATTTCTCGTGCCGTCGATTTATCTTTAATATATTCCAAGTGAGACTCTGCAATGCGATGAATTATTAACGACTTGCACTTCTTTTCTGATAACCTCTTGCGTCTTCTTTCTGCCTCATCCTTGCAATTTGCCAGTATCGACTCCAAGTCCTCCTCGACAAAACCCGTTAGATCATGTTCATCCAATAGCGCCATCAGTTTAAATTTCCAATTGCTGAAATTTCCTCCGTCGAATAAATGAACTTTTTCGATTTTATCAGACATCGCGATTCACAACTAGTCACAATTGAAATTAAACTATTCGTATGTATTAGGCTTCTGGGCCCATAACCTGTTGTAATAAAATGCAGATTTGAATACAGGATATAATATTTAATGATGCGCTCGCGCCGACTGATTGACTTGGAGATGTAAGTGTTGCCATTTCAACAATTTTTACATGTTATTTGAAAATTGCATTTTATTTTAGGCTCTCCCTTGACAGTGTGAATATTTAGTCGGTTACGGCTATCTGTCCATGTGTTACCGCAAAGCGAGAATATTCTCTCGATCGGTGAATTAATTGCCAGGACGAGTATTTATAGGAAGCCTTGTTAAGTTCGTCACCTGCTTGGGGACGAAATCGATGAGCTTTCTAGTGGCAAAACTACCCAAAACCCTTATCAATTTCGTCCTCTGTACGTCGAGTACATTCTACGTCAAAAACAGCAAAAACCCCCTTCTTCAGCTCGAAGAAGTGTTTGCCTGTTCTGTTTTCGATATAAAATATACTGAAAACCCTATGGGAGCTCGTCCACTTCCAGGAAACGAAATCGATAAGGTTTTTTTGGTTTGTAGCCACTAGAAAACATGATCGATTTCGTCACCTGCGTCTTGACAAACTGAACAAGGGTTCCTAAATACGCTAAAGGATAGAAAAGACCAGTTTCAAAAATCGAATCATATTTTGCTGCTATTATTGATAGCTTTAAATAATTCTGTCCCTGTGTCACTGTGTCAGGGTTTATCACTTCATCGGCATCTCTTCATCTCCTGAACATATTTATTAATTAGGGGCGAAGATACACAAAATTCCTCATAATTCCTCATTTTCTGAAATTTTATCCATTGTTTGCCCCGTATTTGATTTTTTGGATTACGGGTTTTTGGACTTTCGGTGCCCGAAAAACGGGGTAACCCGTAAAATACGGGGCATCTGGCCACCCTGGTGGTGGTGGATATCATCAAGTGAGTGATGAGATGCGCAATATTCGGCATGTATCGAAAAGCGCCTTTTCGCTTAAGTTTCCTTCCAAAGGGTAACCGCGGAAAAGGTGGTCGTCTAGGTTATTGCTATAGTGATGATGAATTTCCTCATCATGCAATACACTATACTTCCAGGTATAAATGTAATGGCCATTTGGCGAATTACGTATTTTCTGGAAACACATTGCTTGCTACTTTTTGCGTAATTTGCTTGCGATTTCAAACATCATAAATATGCATGCAAATGAACACATCCGACGCATAAATTCAATACCTCCAGTTCAATCAAAATCAATTAAATCAGCCATTTCAATTCAAACCAAAAAGCATAAATTTGCGCCATAAAACTTAATGAAAGATTTTGTACCCCGGTTTGTTTGTTGATGTTGTGTGTGGCATGACATGATCCATGATGGTAGTATACGAGACATTTTTCACGGAAAACGACTTCCACATTTGGTATCTGGATTATGTTATCGACTTACAAGAATTTTTTGGGCGTCTAAATAACAAACCTCGAATAAACACACACGCAGCATTCGTTTCGTGTCGTAAAAACCTCACATGAAGTGAAGATGAACATGTCACCATGTCACCATGGAGCGCAATGATTGAATATGTCACAAGTCACATGGCCTGATATTCTTTCGTATTTCGTCTGAAATCAATTCAAATAGAGCACATATCATCAGTGACCGCTGTTGCATTAAAATGTATGTACATATGTGGCAGCGCATGTGTGTCTTGTGATGGTAGATATAGGCAAGAGTGTCTTCAATCCACTTATATGGTTGAAATATTAAAGACGAGTAATATCGAGTTGAGTCGATTGACACATTTCTTTTCAAGAGATTTGAGTCATAAAACGCCTTTTTTGATAAATATGCGGGACAGACTGTCTCATAGTTGGACTAGTGCTTATTGATTGGTATACGAAGACCAGTGTTCTTGTCATGACGAACGGCATTAGCCCTGAAATAGATACATCTATTTAAATAGACATCTGCTTACTGAAAATGCATTCTTCAATATACTCCACCAACCTCTGTATCAATAGGTATCAATAGCAAATAGTGACACTAATCATAATTAATGGTGAATTCATTGAAATATGATTAAAGTCTTTGTTGTCAATGATCTAGGAATGAATGTATTTGTATTTAAATTTCATAAGGGTGTCGTCAGGGCCGAATTCCCCATATGGCCAATTTGGTCAAGTTCTCGCGAACCGGCATGTTTCTGAAACTTTCTTACCTTCAATTGATTTAAAGCTCGGTGATTAGCCAACTTATTTCGAAATCTGAAGACTCTTTTTCAATTTCAGAAAAGAGCTTGAAATCTACAAAAGCGGGCGCTTTGGTCAGTTGCAGATTTACATATTTGGTCAGTTAGCTTTGAAATTTTGCCGTCCTACTGGCCTCTATACAATGTTCTTGCTTATTTTTACGATTCGACGATTTATCTATTAATCTAAGCTGACCATACGCACAGCATTTTGCTGTACAGTACAGCATTTTGACCTGTCGTACAGCATTGGGTAATGTACAGCAGATTGTACAGCATTCTAATTCACTACATAATAAGGTCCCCGATGAGGCCTGTGATCAGTCTTGTCTGCATTTAACGTGTATACTGTACGATCGATATTTAGCGAGATAATCGCACATTTATCTTTGCAATCCATCATTTTCGATAACTCGGGAACCCTTCTCGATCTTTCTGAAATTTGGCACACTTGTAGAGGTAGTTGCGGCTCACACTTTCTCCAAATTACACGGTCCTGCCTATCCTCGTTTGGAAGTTATTGCTGCCCAAATCCAAATTTTGAGTTTTCAAATTGAAAATTGTCCATAACTCGGAGATTTGTAAGCAAAAAGCTTTGAAATTTGAATATCTGGTAGAGCATTGTACTGTTCATATTTTATAAAAATTTCAAGGCTCTAGCTGTCAAGTGATATAGTCGCACTTTTATGTTTTCCAATCATTAATTTTCCATAACTCGGAACCGACCGAAATTTCTGAAACTATGCACACTTTTAGAGATACTTGACGAATATTTAATCCAAGCTCCAAAGTCCTTCCTATCCGCGTTCGAAAGTTACCGCTGCCAAAATCGCACATTTGTATTTTCTAAGCTTTTAGATCAGTAGTTACTTTGCGAGCATAACGAAAAGCCAGATGCCAGATCAAACCACTGTCCAACTTTCAGAAATCTTAAATTTGTGAAATCTATCTGTTATTTTATGCGTTTAATATTTTTTCGGTTGGTACTCTTCCTTGTTATAGCTTTTCGTGTTCAAACATACATTTGTGCTTCACCTGCTGATGATTTTTTGTCAATTAGCACCAGTAGCGTAGATAGCTTTCGGAGAGGGAGGAATCGGTGGTTTGGATTATTATTTTTTCAGCACAGAAGAAATAAAATAATAGACTGTCGATCGAAGGCTGAGATTCCGGAGGAAGAGGTTTGGCACAGCGAAGCAAATATAGCAAGTCGAACTACGAAACACTAGACCCCAGATGTAATGTTGGTGTACCTACTTAATCGAGGTTGGACCAGCGACTCTGAGAAGATTATAGAATCGTCTGAAGATTATGAGTGCGCAAAATACGCTCTACACCTTGAAAGATCGATCCTCGAACTCGAAGGTTAGAATTGAAGGTTCCGAGCGGACATGATTCATAACGTTGTGAGTGATTTTTTCTGCAGCATCCAATAATGTTCTGCAGAGCGAGAAAACAGGACGTAAATATACGCTGAGGCCGCCTCTGTGAAGTACAATACTAAAAGATGGTCCGGCGTATGAGCGAACGAGATTGTTGTGATTTTATTCGAGAAAAATCGGGTAGTATGATGCAGCATTTTTCAACCAAATTCGTCCTGCATGTGCCGTAATCCCGTCCAAGGACAAGATTAGAAGCCTATTGTATCACTAGATATTCCACAATACTGATTTTCACTAAAATTAGTAAATTCCACCCGATCTGTTCCTGCGGCAGCCACACTTTCTGAAAAACAACGCTTCAGAAATTCAAAACTCATGTACGCCAGTATACGATAGGTATTGTCAAATTCCTAGCCAAGGTAGTAACATTTATACAATTGAAAATACTATAAAAAGGGTTAGGGTCGCCCTATGGATAGCATTTCGGTAAATATTGCTACGAAATGTACCCAATTAATAGCAAAAAGCTAAATTTATATAATTTTGTTTAAAAAAAAATATGTGTGACCACGGGTATTACTCCCCTTAAACCACCCCCCCCCCCTTATCTACGCCACTGATGCGAACACTGAGCACTTTAGGGTACCCTGTTTAGTATCAACAGAACCTTGCCGTCCCAAGGCTCACCACATATTTCACATATATCGGCTTCACGAAGATATCACTTATGAAAAGACGAACATGATTATTATTAATAATCGGCGTGAAAGGGAGAGGGGAGGGGTAGTATGGGAATGGTAATTTGCCTGAAAACCGAATTTCGCAAGTGTGTACAGCATTAGGTCTTTGGAAATCTGGTCACCTTATATTAATCCCAAATTGCCTGGCTAAAAAAGGATTGAATCAAGTAAGGGTGTATTCATTTTACCTAGAATTTACTCAAACTGCTCCTAATATGATTCAAATGTGTAAGATGTATGCGAAAATGGAGTAGAAGTTACGAGTAACACTAATTTTTTGCATTTATGGCATGAAAACTGCAGCCAGAAAAACATTATGTAATAAAGATATAATCGTGAGTTTATAAGCAAATTTTAAAAAGCATCATACAAGTAAATTTAGATGGAAAAATAATTTCTTTTAGGGTCAATTCACTAAAATTTGACTTTGAAGCTTATCCAATTTCAGCATGGCAAGCCCAAAATTTTTTCAACATCAAGATTTTCTTAGGAATTGAAATCGTTGGTCGCGAAAAGATCGTTAGGCAAAACTTAGAGTAGTCTGCCTGGTGTAATGGTTAGTGCGCGCATCTTCGGTGCACGGGGTCATGCGTTCAAGACTCACCGTGAACGAATTAAGTTTTGTTTTTTTTTGTTTTCACGCCCATTTATGGGGATAAATAATATTGCTAAGCGTGCTGTTGATCTCAACACCTCGACAAAAAAGCAGTTAGGATCTTGGGAATTGGATGTCGCTAACACATCTGCGGGCTTAGTCCAATGTTGGACTGCCGCGCCTGTTTTTTTTTTTAATTTTAGAGCTAAATTTTAAGAAAGGACAATCGAGAATGATTTTCTGCACTATTTAACGAAAAATAGCCCCTGAACGTGTTTAGACTTTTACTAGAGATTCTGATTACAATCAAGTGGCCTTCGATTCTGCTTTTTAGACCGTAGTTCGTCTATATTCAGTGCTATTTTTGGCAATGTCCGTTTTAAATTCTGGCTTTGATTGGTTCTACGCAGTGGTTTCCCAACTCAGAAACGTCTGCGGACCACTTATCCTGAAAATGAATCTCGACGGACCACCATTCAAAAATAATGAAACGATTTAAGGTTTCAATTTTTTGTCGAGGTATTGTATTCAAAAGTTTACGCTCTATCTTCCATCACAAATTGTTCTTATTATTTTGTTTGTTTGTTATTTCCTACCACAAAAAAATCCTACCATATAAAAATCCTTCGCATAACATATACATACGTCTGCGTACTATAGTTTGAGGAAGATGACTTACTGAGAATAAGGTTCGGCTTCCATCTCTTCGAAGGCGGAGTCCAGAAGTTCCTGATGCAACCGATTGTCATTACACTGGAATTTGAATACTAATACCATCTTGTTAGGGAGCATGATATAAGATTTGCCATGTTTGCCAGGTTGAGAGAATGGATAAAAACTCTTTTGTTCGCGTCAACACTATAGCCTCACCAGTTGAAATTTTTCTCGCATAGGTGTCTTGTCTCGAAGAGCTAACTTCGATTAAAAGTTATCCTGTAATCGGTATAGTTCGGTCTTTAGACTGGGATTTGTGACAATGTTCAGCGCGAAAACCATTTTGAATTTTTGCTATCGAATTCGAATTTTGATAATAAGTTATAATAATTTTGCAATTGGGCTAAGCAACGAACGTAAGCAACCCATCGCCTTCCCATAATCACGGATCATGTAGCATAGTAATTACTGGATAATCTGTTACATGATGATGAGAGCGCGTGTTTGACATGTGACTTTAATTAGTCAGAAGAAAATATAACTTGTTTGTAACAAGTCTCCAGGGTATCCCCGCGGACCACCTACGGGGCTCTCACGGACCACCGACGGTTCGCGGACCACCTGTTGGGAAACAGTGTTACAGGGTCGCATCTCTTGCCGAAACATACAGAGAAGCCTCTTATCTCACATCCACAGCATCCATAGAAAGAAACATTATCCGACAGTAGTCGGCTGGAGACATTTAGGGATACATGCTTTTTAGGCCAGTCAATTACCGATTTTAGGTCGCAAAAAATTGCTCGGGTCTAGTTTTTTGGGATATTGTTAGGATAGATACCAGAAATGTACCACTAAGTTTGCAACTTCGAAAAACATGTGCTAACCCCGTGACCCTCAAAAAACCTCAAAATTTTCGGACTTTTTTCTTATTTTTGTTTGTAATTTCTAAAAGGTGCTTCCTACAAGTAAGTCGTCCACTGCACTTTTAAAGCTAAGAAAATCTTCTTTAATTTGAGTGTAAATCCAGCTTTGTAGGTGCAAAGGATCCCAAGATACAGCACTTTAAAAAATGTGCTTTTTTTGTAAAAAAGTCCGAAATTGTATTTTAGGAGGTTTGTATGACAGCCCTATGACGTAATGATCCGATTCCATCCATTCCTAGATATGTTTTGAGGCTTTACTAGCAACACATTTGGGTGAGGTTTGGTTAAGATTGGTTCATAAAGAAAAAAGTTTTTCTTAGAAGAACCTAATTTCCAGAGGTTGGTTTGTATGACAGCCCTATAACGTAGTGTTCCGATTTCATCCGTTCCTAGATATTTTTTTATGCTTAACCAGCAACATAATTGGGTGAAGTTTGGTTAATATTGGTACATAAAGAAAAAAGTTTTTCTTAGAAGAACCTAATTTTCATTGGCAGCCCTATGACATAATGGTCTGATTCCAATCGTTCCGACATATATACAGCTAAGGAACTGGTTTATAACTTCATGTCACATGACTTTCTCTGTAAAATGCGCATTTAAGCCGATATTCAGCTCGGAACATGACTGAAATTACAATTTCGAACTTTTTTCCAAAAAACAATGTTTAAAGACCTTTTAGAAATCACAAACAAAAATATAAAAAAAGTCCGAAAATTTTGAGGTTTTTTAAGGGTCATGGGGTTAGCACAGGTTTTTCGAAGTTGCAAACTTGGTGGTACACTTCTGGTATCTATCCTAACAATATCCCAAAAAAAAAACAGAGCCGAGCAATTTTTTGCGACCTAACGCCTTATTTTTCGGTTTATTGACTGGCCTATTTCCTCTTCCTTAAAATAGGAGCCCAAGCTCTTAAGCTGTTTTCCCTCTTCCAAATAGGAGCACAAGCGCTTCAGATGCTCCTCTATCCTCTTTATTCAACTGAGAGACCGATCTCTTTAGCTGCTCAACCCAGCTGCTCATCTACGCTTCTACAATAACATCGGGAGTCCTAGCTAACCCTCCCCAGAACGAAATCTCACAGTAAAATCTATAATGGAGTTGGGTAGGATTGCATCCTATTTCCGATGGTAGTATTTTGCTCATTCGACTTTATTTGTCAGGACGCCGTAGAACTTGTAGGATAAAGTTTCGACATTTAAGTACTCTCGCACAAAATCAACGATCTGAGCGTTATAGCTGTGGATCTCGAGAAGGAGTTAAATGCAGTCGGGTTAAAGAAAAAATGAAGCAAAACCAAAGTGCCTAGTCTGAGTGGAAATTCAACTCCCCCATAAATATTTATTTAGACATGTACACTCTAAAAAGTGAATCTAAATTTCCGCTGAAAATGCGGTAATTTTACACTTTTTCCCGCTTAAAATCACATACAGAGTGCATTTTTCAACAATTTCTGTGTAAAATAAGCAAATTACACCAAAATCGGTGTGAAATGTATTTTTACGCTACACTTCTGTATAATTCAGATTTTCTGGTGCATTTTTACAATGTTTATGTGTTTAATTCGGATTTGTGGTGTATTTTTACAACGTGCAGTTGGAGTTTTACTCATTTTTTGTAGTGCTCTCCAGTTGTCATACTTCAATCGGCTGTACTTAGCACAGTGTAACACATTTTTCCAAGAATTTTCTGCATTTAGAACTCATGTGTACACGCTCTGTGGCTCACTTGGTTGAGTCGCACTCTACGATGCTAGTAATCTACAGATCGAATCTCGGCGTGGTGCAAAATTTCCGTACATGTGCGGATAGGAAATATTTAGTGCTTGCAACTCCGAAATGATATGCAATATAACGTTGACTCGAAATTGCCTATAAACGCCTGAGTTACGGTACTGAGAAGAAGAACAAGTGTGCAGATCGCACAAAAAAGACCATATTGCAACCTCCCATGTACACGAAAAACTGATCAGCAAAATTCGAGCGATACTTGTTTATTTTTGTATATCCTTAAATAGTTTTATTGATAACTATGTATTTTATTTGTAAAGGTTCGCCACTTAAATCTTTACAACGAAAAAAGAGTGAAACCGCATTATATTCCTATTTTTACGGAGTGTTTTTACACATAGGGCGGTGTAAATTTGCTAATATATTGGAGTACTTTTTTAAACATTTTTTATGTAAAATTACACTTGATTTGCAAATTTAGATTGCAGAGTAATTTCACTATTATAATAGAAGGAAACAAAGTTTCCTTCTATTATAAGAGTAAAAATTTCATAGAGTGTAGTCTGGCTGGTCTAGCGGTTAGTGCGCGCACCTTCGGTGCACAGGGTCATGACCATGAGTTCGAATCTCACCGTGGATCATGGTGTTTTTCGAACTCACGAGCTTGTGACGGACTATATGATCTCACTCAGATGTTAAACGAGTACCCATAATTATACCCGAGACCCAAAAGTATGATAGTGAATTTACACTTTTTAAGTTTTACATTTCGCACTGTAACTCTTGACAGTATAGACCTACAATCATAAGATCTTGTACCGAAAATTGGAGTGCTCCCACCATTGACACCCCCCCCCCCACTTCTTCTTTTTCAAAAAGACATGCCTGTAACTTCTTTTCAAATTAAGCCAGGCAAATGAAATTTGTTGGGATGCCTAGGCTAAGACCCATTATACACCTTACCAAAAATTATTACCATCCGATGAAAACTAAGAAAAAACCCCATACAAAGTGAACCAAAAATCTATCAAATTTCACGAAATTCTATCTAAAATAGAAAAAAAATTATCTTTTATAACGTCATTATAACACTTAAATGTAGTCTTAGGACTCTAGGTCTATTCTGTCAAGAGTTTGTGTAGATCAAATTTGAACTCGCTGTCAAATAAGACACCCAGATCCTTGAACAGTCGATTTTACTTAAAGGAATAGCTCTGAGGTGATATCAATGAACGTTTCTTTAATAAAAAGGTCATCGAGTGACACATTTTTACGTTTAAATTAAGTTGGTTGGTTTACTTTATAGCTGTGTAAGCTTTGAGATCATCGGCATATAAAAGGCAGGAGGACGATATATGCAACGGTAAATCGTTAATAAAAATATTAAATAAAAGTGGTCCTAAGATTGACCCTTGGGGAACACCAGATGTAGGGCAGAAGAGAGAAGAGTAGGAGCCGTTATAAATAACCCGACACTCACAGTTAGTTAGATATGAGGAGAACCAAGCGAGAAAATTTCCACTAACACCGAACTTTTGAATCTTAGCATAAGTAAGATGATGTGGCTAACAGTGTCAAATGCCTTTGAAAAGTCAGTCTATACAACATCGACTCGAGAGTGATTGTATATGGTTCGGGTCACCATGTTAGTAAAAGTTAAAAGATTGGTGCAAGTAACCTTTAACAAAGCTGTATTGCTGCTCAGGCAAAAGTGTAGAAATTGTGGGATAAATCTTGTTGTGGATGAGACGCTCGGGAATTTTTGGGAAGCAACTGTAGTTAGATATAGAGGATGTATTGGACGCTTTAGAAATTGGGAGGACATTAGCAGCTTAATTTAAGCTATTATTAAACAAAATGAACAGGATGAGGATGACAAAGACTTAGCAAACATATTAGGCAACTCCTTTAATAAATCAACGATAGAAGCCACTTCAAGGGGGCTTGTTGTGAAGACGAGGATATGAGGCAGAGATGAATGTGTAGTGGGTAAGTTATTAGGAGAAAGATTAGTTGAAGAAAATGTGGCAAACAACTTTTCGGCGAGAAAAGAGAAGTGAAGCGAGCAATCAAAGAGTTGAGATAAATAAAACTTATCCATGGCGTTATCACAGCTAAGATTGGCAAAAAAGGAAAACCAGTCAACTAAATCTAACCCAGTGGAGATTGGATTAGTATAATCCGCTCTACGAAAATTAAATCTGCGAATATTACAGACAATCTTAGAAATAGGTATGCGAAGATCAAGCTCAGTGCATAGGGGTGGGTCAGGATTCACGTAACTATAAGGGGATGGCGACAGGCATGCACATGATGGTGATAGATTATGCATGGTCAGATCCAAAAGACGACCACTCGGATTTCTGACAAAGTTAATTTGAGCTAAGTTACAGATAGACAAAAAGGATGAATGCGCAAGAGAAAACGGAATTTGAAGGCATAATGTCTAAGCCAACATCAGTTGAAGTCCAAAGAACAGAGGGCATGTTAAGACCTCCACAAACAAGACAGAGGGAAGAATGTTGTGACAAAGGAGGAAAATTCGGCAATTAAGGTTTTATAAACAGTGAGGGGAGAGCTTCAGGATATACATATACACGCATGGCACAAGCAAAGTAGTTGAAGGGGAAGTTTTAATTAAGTACACACTCTACAGGATAAGCCGGTGAGAAGTTAGTAATTAGGACACCACCGCCGTCTTTTTTGTCAAATAGACTAAGGTTTCGATTAGCGATATATTGGTTGGTGTTGGTAACCGGGAATCTGTAAATTTTAAAGTCACACCACCAACTCTCCTGGCCCGAAACATCACCGTGGAATTCACTTAGCGGTTGGCACAATACCGAGTTAAAAAAGCTTCGGTATAATTATCAGAAAATGTATCATCGAAATACAGGGTGAAACTTCATGTACATACGAGTACATACTTGGTAGATCAACTTACCCTTATGATTGGTATAAGCGACAAAACATCATACCTGCTCTTTTCAAACCACATAATTAATCACAGATAATTCCTGATATCCTGATACGTCTTCTGTTTCTTCGAATAAGTTCCATTTCCTGGGAATTTAAAACGTACCAGCCCCACATGTCTATCAGACAACATCCATAAAAATAAGATAATCGCCAAAGATGAAAAGATGTTTTGTGTGGCTTGGCTGCTCGGTTCTATCTCATGTTCTTGTACTTGTTTTCTATGCAAATTTATGCAGAAACTGAATGAAGATTATTCGCATATAACGATGGATAGCGAGCCCATCCCAACTATGTTTGCTTCTTGCCAAGCCCCTTGGGGTACAACGGGTGACAATGATTTGTATTGAATGCGGGGACGATGAAAAATTTAATCTTTTTTAATTGTAAACTGCGGAGTACAAAAAAACAAGCCTACTGTCATGCTTAACCCATTTCTTCCCAAGGATAGAAATACACTGAAACTATGAGGTTTTTTCATAAATTCTAATAAATTACACTACAATTAAGAAAATAAATTTTAAAAAATGTCAGTGAGTGTTACCAGTGGCTCCCAACGTAACGTTGCGTTGACGCAACGTTGGGAGTTTCTTGGTAGAAAAATTGTAATACGATAATTTGAATTTTATGCTCTTGTGTTGCAAAAAATGGTTGTTTTTTACGATGAATAACCAATTTTGTGATAAAATCCTAAAACACTCACTATAGTGATATACATGGCATTTTTTGCAACATTTTTTGCGGGTTTCTCGTGCAACTTATCTAGTTTCTAGTCTTATTGGGTAAAAAAGACGCACAAAAGCTGAAAGCTTTTACATTATATTGAATTGAACTTGTTTATTTTGCATAAATATGCCATATTTCGCTTGGTTACGCCATCATCTGAAATTAAAAAAAATATTGCGCAATTTCATACAATGGCGTAGCCGAGGAAAATATCGCGGAACTGTGCAAAATAAACAAAAATTCAATTCAATTATAATGTGAAAGCTTTCTGAGAATTTTGTGTCTTCTCTATACGATAAGACTAACCATTAGAAGTGCGAGCAACTGGCCATTTGTATTATAATGGAGGTTGGTTCTACATTGCCGTTAGCGTCTGATGGTAATTCATACTAACTTTATCCCAAATTTCGCTTGTTTTAGATGTTTTATCTTTCAGTTTTGAACTGGCAAATCACAATTTAGGCACTTAAGTCAACAGATAAAATATATAAACAGGGACTTCCCATCCTGTAGCCAGCAGGCCGGGAAGTCTGTCTTCCGGCCTTCTAGAGATTTCCGATTGATTCAAAATTCTTTGTAAAAAAAGTAAATATAACTTAACTAAAAATATGTTCTTGCGTCCAGTGCAAGGGTCGTTGAGAAATATTTACTACAGAAATCTTTAACAAACATCTATTTAGCAGCTCTGCTCTAAAAAAAACTCTCCTGAAATGGAAAGGTTTCTGATCCCATACTTGTTGACTTCAGACCATGCCGTGGGGTGAAGACAAGACTGTATCAAAAATTGGATAGACTTTTCAGAGTAACTATCCAATCACTACAAAGGATCCCTTTACTCACTGTAGAAATCCTTGAAACATTTCGGGATATCTCGACACCACTATGAAATGTGTACAGTAGGGCCTCGGTTTGCGTCGGTAATTGGTTCCTAGAAATCGCGACGCAACACGAAACAACGCAAAACGAATTGTTAATTTTCGATAGCAAATTTTGGAATATTGTTAAAACAAGGCATTAAAAAAACGACGCAACTCGAGTTTTTACTACGCTAATCGGAAAAATGGTATTATTTCGAAAACAGCGCAATGCGAAAACAACGCAATATGAATCGACGCAAGTCGAGGCTCTACTGTATTTTGAAAGTTGATATAGACCAACTGACAAGTATATAGCTGTAATTGCCCAAAAGTCTTCCTTTTGGCGTTTCCTTTTCTTCAATGAGACACATGTGACTCACAGATGAGTACTGGATATGAATTGCACGAGTCACATGTGTCTCGTCGATAGTGAGGCATTTGGGGCTAATTTTCAGATATTGTTGATACGAAACCTGAGTTACATAGGAAGAGAATGTGTTGTCCTTTATACGTTTGGCCTATTGTAACTTTACCGGGAAACTCCCAACGTTGCGTGAACGCATCACCTATGTTTAACACAGGCTCCTGCAGTAAGTACCAACTTTTTTCCAAAACCATATTGAATTAAATAATTCGCAGTTCTTTGGCGTGTAGAAAGTGCATTTGGATATTTATTTTAAGATATATTAATATTTTTAAAATTACTAGGGTGCTTCGCCCCCTGCTCGCTACGCTCGTCAACCCCCCCCCCCCCCCCCCCCGCCCTGCCACAGCCAACGTCTGCTCCCGGCTATGAGCTGACGTACTGCACTGACTGACTGCTTTTCGTTCTTGCATGCTATACTTATCGACATTCGGGATTCATCGTAGCCAATCAGAACATTCATCAGATTTTTCCATTTCCGAAGTTAGCATTTTTATATATAGAAGGATGACAAAAAAGTGTCCCAAAAACATACCATTACTTCCTCTAATATCCTCAAGGACTTAACAACTGATTCGCTATAATAAACATGCAGTAATTGAGCTAAGAAATGCCCTTTAAAAAGGATATGACCATTCTTGCATTACAATTTAATTTTAGTGTTGTTTACAGCGATCAAATTTCGTGTTGCGTATACGCAACGCTGGGAAGAAATGGGTTAATGTCGTATATGTATGCACAACTTTCTTGTGATCTGGGGGCAATGGGAATTCGTCTCAATGAAAACTTATCGTTCATTGTTGAGGCCACGGCAATGTACATACATACATATATTGCGCTGTTCCTTTATTAAACCAAAAAGCCGGGTTTTGTTGCAACATCTGCTTTTATTGGCACATGTACACGCGAATACACACCCCTTGCGGCTGACACTCAGCAAATTTTTTCTGTAATTTGATCCTGGCCGATGGGGTTCCATTATCGCGATGATGGAAGTTGAGGCTGAAGATGAGACGAACTCTGCTTTTTTCATGCTGAGATCAGAAATACGTATTTATTTTGGTCAGATGTTCAATGTTAAACTTTGCAAGATTGAACATGAATGAAACAGAACCATTCCAATGCTTTATTTTTGGTTATCACCACCGATATGTCCGTTTTTTTCAATCCAGAATTGTTTGTTTATTTAGAAGAATAAATAAAATAACATTATGACAAGAACCTTGACGGAAATTCTATTAGCTATCAGTCGAAATTAATGGGCCAATATGACATACTACAGAATTTCGTAACATTTTGCAAATTTTGATTGAATGAAGTCATGCCAAATGTATGTACATGTATGTGTGTAATGGTGTAGTTCACTGGTTTATTTTTATGAATGATAATAACTTTTTTTTCAGCAATGTAGTCGCCAGAGTCTTGTCAAAACGTGTATGAGAATTTATGACATAATATCCATATCACCTGATAATATTTATTAAATTAGTCATTCAATGTTATCAGCTGGTCGCTGTACTTTAGGGTTCAAACGATTCTGACGATTTTGGGTTTGGCGGCCGTGGCTGTGAACTCGCAATTGTGATTGAGAATGCTCGTTTACCTCGTCACTAGTGGGACATTAACCCTCAAAAGACACACACTTTTTGTAGCATAAAAGACACACTGGGGTGTGACATACCCCAGTCAAACTTTTCTCAATGAAAATTTATGTGTTTACCGAAATAATTTGTATTTGTAGGTATAGTATTATAAAAAGAGTTTAGAAAGTGGGAACATACATTTAAAAATAAAAAATGCCTCAATTAAAAAATAACAAATTGTCGACTTTTTGGTAAAAATATAAATAAAAAAAGTTACCTAAACGAAACATTTTTTTCCATCACCAATGAGTTTAATACTAACCAAATAGGCTTATAAAAAATAAAACTAAATTAAAAATTAAATTCTTAGCGGGTTGTGAGAAGCTTGAATCACACCGTGAAATTCATACAAATCATTCAAATTGCAGTTTCGCACGAACCAAAGTCAATTTTTGTCGTACATTCCTTTTTCCTTACACAATATGAGCATCTATGATATTTTTGACAAAGTTTAACCGTTTTTGGTCGGTTTTGATCAGCGCCCGCTCTAACGGGGGGCCAAATTTTAGGGGCGGCTTTTTGGCTAGCACTCGAATAAAAAAAAGATTAAAAAAAGCCGAAAGAAAAAAAAAATCAACATCAACTTCGATTTAGCGGAAAGGTCTTCGGTTTCCATTCTGCAGATAAAATAAAAAGATTACTCGTATGTGCTAATTTCGTCCTTCGATTGAACACTTAGTTAATCTTCTTTTCACCAGAATTAAGGACCTTGCATGAAACCTAATTTTTGCCTAATTTTCAGAGGACGAAATTGCAAGAAATTTTATTGTTTAGTTTAGGAGAGCAAATCCACCAAATAAATATTGAACTCCCAAAGAAATTCATATGAATTGATAAATAGGGAGTCGAATAAACGCTGAGTACATTAAGGCATTTAAAACAGACTCCTCTGTGAGGATTGTTATCCACAAAGGCATTATCAATAATTTATTTCGACATTTTGCAGCATAATTTAAATTCACTTCACCAAACCTTCGCGTGAATGGATTACTTAAGTTGGTACCAATTGCATTGATTCATCTAGCATTGGAGGGCAAACTGCGAATAAGGTGGTTAGGATTTTAGCAAGATGAGGGATTGAACCACAGAACAAGTTGCCAGAATTTCTTAATTCGTGTTCGGACATCCTAATATCGGAATTTGGCTAGGTTCCCCCGATTTAACTAGCTGTGACCTTATTCTCTTTAAAAATTCTCGAGATGACACATTTATGAAAATAAGCCATGTACATTGAAAAGCCTGAAGCAATCCGGCTAATTGAAGTTTTTAAGGAATTTATGGAAAACAACTGCAGGAGGTTAATGAAAGCGAGAACAGTTTTTTGGCCCAACATTTCTAAGGGCGGAGTTTTCTAAAAATGTATTTAGTTAGAGCGTAGGAGGAGCGGAGCGGAGGCTGCGTCGGAAACATGTTTTTTTGTAGTTAAACATGCCTTTGGCGCTATGCCAAAACACGTTGCGGATAATGGACGCATTATAGTAATAGCAAGCTATTCGCCTAAAAAATGATCCGTCCTCTCAACTTTTTGTCGTTGCTATATAAAGGGCAAAATGACATCGATCGTTGCATTCTCGGGCATGCCGTCCCGGCAGTACATGGCACGACACTTAGCGACGGCATCTGATGAGCCATGAACTGCCGGTCGAAACCGAAAATGATTAAACTTTTCGAAATCCTCTTGCGGGGAAAATTTTATTCCAACACAAACCTTTTCGATGTATTTAGTGTTTTAGTGGAAAACGAATTTTCGCATGCATTTTCGAGTTCTTAGATCAAGCTTTAAAGTTTTGAAATTCCAAACAAAGTCTATAAGGCCTTGCTGAACTGTGGTGAATTGCGCTCAAGAGTATCTATGAATGATAGCTGAACGGTGGTTTGAATCCCAATGTAACCTTGAATTGTGTTGTTTTTTTTATGCTCTTAGTTTCTTGGTTTCACCATGTAAATTGTTTTGGAGCAAACCCTCTTTGAATCGATTCTACAACAACCATTCTATACATCTAGATCATTTGCGCTAATCATTCAATTTCGTAAATTTTTAATAATCTAGATCAGTGTTTCCCCAAGCTCAGGGGCGCACCCCTTAATGCGACGCGACGATTAGGGACGATTATTATACCATTCGAAACTCTTTCGAAACTGACGAGGGGCAATCCGTTGTTGCAAAACGTTGCAAATTGCCAACAATTTTATTTTTTTAATAAAAAAAATCGCTGCTACTTAATCCGTTTGATGACCACAGCTGATGATATGGCGGAATGAAATTGATAAAGCTAGCGATTCTGGAAAAAATCGCACAGGACAGCTAGTTTTTGTATGGATAATGGATAGAATGAATGTTTGGTAAAAAGCTTGCTGATTTTGGTCTATTGGTATCACTGAAGCCATGGTAACGGCCGAACTGACGACGAAATTCAGCATGCGGAAATCAAGAATTTTAAATACTTTTAAAAAATTCCATTAGTTTAAAATATGGGATGCACTATAAAAAAAAAATTGTTTAAACAATTTAAAATGCGAGAATAGATGCTGAACTTACGTATAAAATTAAGAGCATTCCTTGCCAACGGCAATTTTTGCACATCTATTTTCCTGGGGCGCCAGGATCAGCAGAACTCGCAAGGGGCACGAACTCGAAAGATTGAAAACCACGGATCTAGATAGTATGTATATCTACTATGTATCAATCTCCTCGGTACAGTGCCGAAGGGGCGGCAATTTGTTCACTTGCCCGGGGCGGCTTAAGTTCTAGAGCGGGCGCTGGTTTTGATTTATAGAATTTTCTCGATAGTGGACACAAAACATAACATAAAGGATCCACTGGGACTGGGGTGTGAGGTACCCGAATCACACTTTCATACGACTGTGTTCCCTTCTCATATTATGCATATTCAGAACCTGAGGGTGCAAATCATGCACATGTGAATAGAGTTTATTTACGTGGAAACACTATTCGCCCAGCTACACTGGGGAGCAAAATAATGGCGAAACCAAAAATGCTAGGGTGTGAGATACCCCAGTGTGTCTTTTAAGGGTTAAATGATAAACTAACACTCTTCTATGCTACGTTGTTTAAATATATTCTCTTTTGACATCATTTGTTATTATCTTTTATTTTAAGAGAATGCATTTCTCTGTAATGTGAACATATTCATTTGATTTGGTTGATTTGGCTGCCTCCCGTTAAGATAAAAGACAGTTTCATTTACATTATGTTCGGTGGTTAAGACGATTAAGTCACCACTTTAAAGTGCTTTGCAATGGGGACGATCGAATACCGGCGTGATTAAATTTCCGTACATGCTATAAAAAAGTGAAGTTCGGGGCTTCCGATTACGGAGCATAAAGAAATATGCACTTTCAAAATGGAAAAGTACGTCTTTTTTAATTCTTGAAACAATAGCATTTGTATATATTTTAAATAGATGTATTTTATAAAAAATGAACGAATGTGCGTTTAAATCAACTGATGATTCTTATCCTTGCATTAAAAGATTTGAAGCAAAATCAAACGCGAAAAACGAAATGTAGTTTGGTGTCGAGAACGGATAAGTGCAATCGTCTCCGGCATCAAGAAAAATTGCACTTATCCGTTTTCGGACAGATTCAGAAGAAAAAAATAATTTCAGATTGAAGGATACTAAGCACGCAAAAGTGTATTAGGCTAAGTAGTTCTTAAACATGCAGTAAATTGCTCTCTTCAAATATTTTCAATATCTCAATTGTTCACAGTTTTACTTAGATTTACATTACATTAATTTTCCCATACTATGAGTGGTAAATTTATCGACACAATGGAATATTTTCTTTTTTTCGCCTTTTAATTCCAAAGTAAAAATCCTGGAGAGGCCACATAATTGGAAAAACGACAACTACATATAATAGGAAGAACGCATATTGGAAACATTTGACTGCGTATCCAATGACAAAGAAAGTAAATACAGCATATCATACAGATCCACATTACAGATTGCCTATACTATAATACAGATGATGTTGCATCGATCGCCGCACCCAATCAGAAGTTATCGGGATCAATTTCGTATACAAAAAAGGATAGATCGCCGATCAGTTCACCCTTGCATATTAAAATAAAGCAGAATGCCTTGAAATATACCTCCCAGAGTCATAAAATGTCGATCATGGCATTTTATTAATGTTAGTCAATATAGTTAGTTGTTTCAATTGAATTTGCAATCCCCTTCAGCGAGATTATCTAGATATTCAAATTTTGACTTTTCCATGATCCTCATGATTCAGTAATTTAATTGGAACAGAAAGATATTTCAGTTTTAGTGATTTAGTAAAAAAAATTTATGTCATAATAATGCCTTCCGTTTTAATTTTTATTAGCCTCACGAGAAAAGTAAATTTCACAAATTGTCCTAGATGTGTACATGAAATGTCAAAATGTATTAACGGACAACAATAACGAAGTTTAATAACCAAGTAAAGCTGAATAAATCTGAACGTAATTTTCATTAGAATGCAATTGATTCAATGTCAAAATCGAGGCGCAAAAGGCCCAATTTCCGATTAGATTAATGAATTGCCATCATCAATGATAATCCAAATTTGGCATCGCATACATAATGAAATCTGAAAAATTCAAAACAAAAATAACAACTTAAACTTCGACAATATATACATTTTTCCCTTAAGCAACAAATAGGCAAATAAGAATTGACCACTCTTTCTTGTATTTTTTGTTACATATTCGAATTTGGTTATTTTAGAGGTGTCTGTGTCAATAAATTTACCACTCATAGTACAGTGCTTGTCATCAGATTAGCACACCCCTTCGCATGAATAGTTTCGGCTGATTTCCAACCAAACTAAAAGAGCTAAAATTTCAAAATTATAACTGTTAATAGTCTATTCAATTCTGAGTTAATTAACACAAAAAGAATTGTGTTCACATTTTTTAATATTGATTTATAATTGTTTTTCCAAAAAGAACACACAAAATAGCCATTTAAAATTTGTCATCAGGATAGCACATGCAATTTCTTTTTTGTCTATCTTCCAAAATTAAAGACGTAGGACCCCCAATTTTTTGTGGTTGTTTTAGTAAGATATTGACTTTAATATGAATAAGGAAAAATCATTATCTGCGGAAGAGGGACCAAAATTTAAGGCACACAAGGAGTCAAGGCGGTCAAAAAGTGAAATTTCGAGAAAAAATTAATAAAAGTTGATAAGTTGAATCCGAATTCATGTGTAATAGGTAGCGTTAAGGTAAAAATAATAGAGGCGATAAGAATTGAGTACATGTCAATCCTTATGAGAGAGTAATTTTGAGAGAAACATCTGGCCCTCATGACTCGGTCGCAAGGATTAGGGTAAATTTTGACATTAAGGCGAGCCTATCTTTTGTTCAAACAGTGATAATAAAACTCCACATTTTAAGAAACTAAAACTAAAGAATAAACTCCAACTTATACTTAACTTTCCCCGAAGGAAAATACGTAAAAATTATTCATGAGAACATTTGATATGGAACAAAGAATGGCGGCATGTTATCTTTTCGGATAAAAAGAAGTTCACTTTAGAAGATTAACACAGTTATAATGTCTACTTCCAGGATCTTTGATAGGAAGGACACCATTAGGATTGCATTCATTGTCGGACAGATTGTGTAATGGTCTCGAGGGCCAAGTGATACTCTGAGATGTCTTTTTATTCGAAAAGACAACATAGCGCCATTCTTTATTACCTGTCAAGTGCTCTCGAGTTTAATTTAAGCGCATTTTCCTTTAGTTTTAGTTTCTTTAGATGTGGAGCATTTTTGTATCACTATTTGAACAATAGGCTCGCCTTGATGTGAAAATTTACCCTAAGCCTTGCGACCGAGTCATAAGGGCTCGATGCCTCTCTCAAAATTACTCTTTCATAATGATTGACAAGTACTCAATTTTTATCGCCTCTATTATTTTTACCTTAACGCTACATATTGCACACGAGTTCGGATTCAACTAAGCGACTTTTATCAATTTTTTCTCGAAATTTCATTTTTTGACCGCCTTGACTCCTTGTAAGCCTTAAATTTTGATCCCTCTTCCGCAGATAATGATTTTCTCTTATTCATATTAAAGTTAATATCTTACTCAAACAACCACAAAAAATTAGGGATCCTACGTCTTTAATTGTGGAAGATAGACAAAAAAGAAATTACATGTGCTATCCTGATGACAAATTTTAAATGGCTATTTTGTGTGTTCTTTTTCGAAAAACAATTATAAAACAATATTAAAAAATGAAAACCCAATCCTTTTTGTTTTAATTAATTTAGAATTGAATAGACTATTAACAGTTATAATTTTGAAATTTTAGCTCTTTTAGTTTGGTTGGAAATCAGCCGAAACTATTCATGGGAAGGGGTGTGCTAATCTGATGACGAGCAGTGTATATCATATTTTATCGAGCCGTTTGCGCGAGTATTTTTGCTTTTCGATTCTAATTTTTTTTTTACATTTACATTGGTCCACATATTTTAAATCTATCTGCACACCACGTTCTTAAAAAAATCGCATCAATATTCGTGAGAAAAAAACACAATTTTATATTCTAAGTGCAAAATGAATGCACGACATCGAAAATCGTAACTTGCACTTATCCGTTGCAACTTACTTGTGCGTATGCTCTTCCTTTCATTCATTTTCGTTGCACTTAAGCGAAAGTTTCACTTATGCGTTTTGCACTTATCGAGACAATTTTATATGGAAACCCTGTGAAAAATGATAGGGCTTTCAAAAATCTTGCAGAAATGCGTTTTTTGCACTTAAGCGTTTTGCGGTTATGCGTTCTCGACTGTAATATGATCGTATTTTTTTCTCAGTTTACAAACAAATTAAAGGCCCTATATCAAGGCCTTTGACATCCATCAATTAGCTTATATGCGTGCATACATCATATTAGGAATAATTTCAATTTAACATTACAAGTTGTGATTTTCGCAGATTTTCACAAAAAACACGATAGCGAGGTAACGGTAAAAAAAATTTCAAATTCTATCAATGGCGTTTTTTTCTCAAACAAATTGCCTTATTTAGTATTGCCCGCACCCAAAGTGAAACACCCTGTATGGATGCTTTCTTTCAGGTTTTGTTCCAAACCTGAACTTGTAACTTTTAGACTGAAAAGTTCTTTAATTTTAACAAACAGAAGCGCAATGAAAACCTCGAGTGAAACAAGCCCTTAAATGAGCGCTCTTATAGTTTATAAATGGGAGATTCTATGCAGCAAAAAGAGAGAAAGTGGTACAGTACAGAGAACGCGTAACTGCAAAACGATTAAATACAAAAAACAAACATTTCTGTATGATTTTCGAAAGCCGAATGATTTTTCACATAGTTTGTAACAAAATTGTCTCAGTACGTGCAAAACGTATAAGTGCAATGTATGAAAAGTACGCACAGGTACATTGCAACGGATAAGAGCCAGTTACAATTTTCTATGTCCTGCATTCATTTTGCACGTAAAAATACGCTTTTGTTTTTTTCTCTCGAATGTAAATGAGATTTTTTAAATTTTGAATGTGCATGCTATGCTATCCGTTTGAAAAGTAAAAAAAATCAAATGCGATGCGTATCACTGCGTAACAATCAAATTTAGCGCAAAAAGCGCAAATACTGGTGGGCGTGGCTATCGTCTACACAGAGTGAAAATAAAGGGAAATTTTATCAAATCCGAAGTAAATTTTACAGAAATGTAATGAATTTTGACTGCATCGCATTTTGTGTTAAATTAACTACTCGGGTCGTGAATAACATTATTACAATGTAATAAAGTTAACTTTCCTTCACCGTTAAAAAATTACTACAACAGTATAACCACATAACCACATTAGGTTCGAAATTGTGGAACATAAAATTCGTAAAAAGACCGTCCAATGCGTAGCTATGGGCAAGGACAACCGCATTTATGTATGGATATCTTACCATCATCGCACCTGAACAATCTTATATTTTGATTAAAAGTTAACCATTTTAGGCCCAAACCACATATCCAAATCATCATGACGATAATCCATCATGATGATGAAAGTTCGAAATTGGAGTGACACATATGCTTTCGTCATTTACTTTTGACGTTTGTGTAAATGGTGAAAATATCCCTCACAATTGCGATATTTTGATGAATATTCAATTCAATAATTTGAGGACACATTTTTGTTAAAGAATTTGAATAGAAATGTGTAAAGATTGATAACAAATTTAATATTTTTGTAAACATTCTTGTTCTTAAATTTTACAGATGGCATCCCCAGTCATTATTGAGCAAATGATGGTCCAAATGCGTAATTTGGAACTTGTGCTAATGATGGTAAATTTGCGTCAGTCGAAAATATGTGTGTCAAGCTTGTTATTCATTTTCGAAATTGAGCCCTTTTATTTAATTTTCCATAGTTACGAAATTATGGTGCTCCATTGTTGATGTTCCGCAATTACGAATTTGATGCTCCAAAGATACGAAATTTATGTTCCAAAATTATGAGCTTGGCCGGGAAATCGTATAGATTTTTTATAAATTTGTTGGTACAATACAAACCCAACAACTAAATGTAATGCATCTACGAAAACGTGTAGTTTCTATGAATCGTCAGACGTTGTGCAAGTAGCTTGCCCAGTAAACTACAAAAATTAGATTTAAGTGAGTATATATTTCGGCGGCAACTTAACCCCTTCTTCAGCACTTACCTTTTGTGCTGAAGAAGGGGGCAAGTTGCCCACGAAATGTATACACACTTAAATTTAATTTTTGGAATTTACTGGGCAAGCTACTTGCACAACGTTGGTGTTGAGCACTACAAAGTTCCGGCGATATTATCAATATCTCTGAATCGCGCTAACTTTAACTATTTTAATTACTATGTCCTGAATGTAGTGAAAATTACCGTCCAAAATAGTGAAATATAACCATATGCAGTAAGGAAACTAATACAATTTTATTATTTTTACTACAGTAAATGAAAAAATAAAAATTGTTTATTAAATCCTAAGACAATTTTCAGTACAAACAGAATAAAAATAAGAAAATTAACATTGTTAGTTAACTCCAAAGTAAATGGTAATTTAATTTTAAATTCATACATGCAGACATCGCATCACACTCTGTGGCTCACTTGGTTGAGTCGCACTCTATGATACTAGTAATCTAGAGGTCCGGAGGACGAATCTCGGAGTGGTCTAAAATTTCCGTACATGTGCGGATATTTCATATCCGTGCTTGCAACATTATATATATACTCCGAAATGATATGCATTAGGATCCTGCCCGAAAACGGGTAAGTGAAAAATACGGATAAGTGCAATTTTCTTTGCTGCCGGAGACGATTTTACTTATCCGTTCTCGATTGTACAAATGCAAATCCAACAATTTACGTGTGTACATAATTAAGTTCAATTTCATTTGTTTTACTTAACATTATTTTCGGAGAAGTGTAAATTTCTTATATTCGTTTTATAGAATCGCCACTTTACATATATAGGTAGAATCAAAATTTGCACTGGAGTAGCTGATTTACTTGGAGTTGGTTGGGACAACTTAAGCTGTCCCACTATCTTGGTTTTCATATAGTTTTAGAAAAAAAAACATTTTATTTTTTTTTGTTAAATCTCACGTTAATTTATTCGGTCATTTAGGCTTTAGAAGTTTAAAGCATTATCAATATTTCTCAGAGGTTGATCACATCAGAATTGGACTAATAGAACCTTTTTTTTCTTCTCCTGTAATTCTTTCATCTTTTCTTAATACATCCGGTGCGGCATATCGTCTATGAGAACTATACAAAATCAAATATTCCGTTCCCAGAACATAAAGATTTCTGTCAATATTTTCACTTAGAAATTTTTTTTTTCTCTAGTATTTCAGTAGCATTTATGATTGCTTTATGTTCTATCCAACAAATTTCGCCGCAAAAACTATCTAGCCTCCTCAACAGCTCAAAATATCTAATCCATCCATTAATTGGAATTAATTAATATGTTGTCTTCAGTTTAGAAGAGTGGTATTAGCGTCGACATGTTTATTAAGATTTTTTTTATTTTTTTTTTTTAAACTGCCATTTGAAAACTTTTAATTTACATCTGTGCGCGATCGCGGGCAAATAAACCATAATTTTACATCAGTCAGAGAGGAAGTTGCCAACACAATTTAATTGATGATGATGATTAAATTGATTTCAACAAAAAAAAGGGTATCAGAAGTATAAATATGCAAATATTGCATGTATGGGTCCAGTCCCAGTCCATATGTCTATTTTGTTCGTATTGTGGAATGTTTGCGCTGCTAAAAAAGGGGTAAAAGTCCATTGGCCTTCGAGGAGAATGAATCATATATTCAGGGATCACTAGATGTATGGTTTAATATGCACATGTCCCGCAAATGGTATGATGTGGTTACAGTGACTAATCGGTTGGTTCGCAGCTGAAGCTGTAATGAGTCATTCAAAATTCTTTGGGATGAGGCCCCAAGTGTCGATATTAGAGGTGCTATAAAGATTTCCTTTCTTGATATAGTGAGGCACTGCACAGTTTCCTTTTTTTTGAAATTTCAATAAATAACATTTCTGTAGAACCTATTTGATCGTGGAAGGAATATTGCTTTGTGTCGTTAAATGCGTTTTACAGACAATACAATTATTAGAAATAATTTTATTAATTTTAATTTAATTATTTTTAACTGTTGTAATTATTTGCAACGAAAATACTTTCACACATTCATTATAACATGAGGAGTGTCTTGTACGAAATCGTGGTCAATATTGAAATCATAGAAGGCTATTTTTTCTGTCAGTTTTTTTTGGCATTTCTCACGACAAAACTGTCAGGTTTGACAAACACAACTGCCAGATTTGACAAATCGAAACACCAATCTTTAAAATTTGGCAATCAAAAGTTTGCCGAAATGTAATCCGACGCGTTACGCAAATTTTGGAATTATTGGGATAATGACTTGAAATTAAATATGTAAATCATTTGGTTAAACTGAAAAGAGTCTGAAGTTTAATTTAAATCGATTTTTATGTCATGGTATATTTTGCGGCTCCACCATTTATTATAACCTATAGTGTGTCCCAGTGGCGTAGAAAGCTTTTCGGAGAGATGGGGATCATTTTGCAAGATTATTTATACTTTTACGGTTATCAAATGTTTATTATTACATACATATGTATGTATATAGTTATTACACTTCGGGCCGCTTGTACAATCATGGTTTAAACCATGGTTGTTAGTTAAACTGTAGTTTAACTGATAACCATAGTTTAAGAATGTATACAAAAAGTTAAACGGTCGTTTAGAGTTAAACTCAGTTTAAAAATAAATGGCCGGCTAACTAATGTCATAAGAGCTCTCTCAATCGTAAACAACTAAAGTTTCTATGGAGACTTTAAAACGTAATGTGACAGAACATAATAAATACATCTGCAAATCTAAAGTAATTGCCGGTCGTTGTACGTAATCGTGTAGTAATTATTTGTTTATTTAATTAATTAATTATTTCCTTTAAAAATGAGTTGGAAACAGATCTAAGCAATTACGGACGACGAAGATATCGTACAGTTCGTTTCACTTGTATGTGCACCCCGGCGAAAAGAATTTTCAGAGAAAGACCCGATCATTGGACCAAATAGAGGGACGATGAGTTTTTGCATCTCGCATAATAACATTGGTTCCGCATCATTATATTTAAACTGCGGCCGCAATATATTTACATGCCACAAGGAAGAGAAGCCAAACTAGTGATGTCGGATTTTTTTGCCAAATATGGTCTTCCGCGTTGCATAGGTTCTGTTGGTTGTACACAGATAAAAATCCTTTCACCCGCTTCTTCGTACTCCAATTGCCCATATTTGGCAAGGAAATCGGAACTTACTATGTAGTTCGGCTTCTCTTCCTTGTAGCATTTTAGCAACAAATTGTTATACACAAAATTAATAAAAAGTAAGACTGCACTAATCGATTAGCTAACGACGTTGAACTAAATGTCAAGAGCGCTCTCAATTGTAAACAGACAAGGTTTCCATGGAAGTTAACTGCAGTTTAACGAGTTCCACCAAGCAAAAATCAGCTCGCTCAATCTGCTCAATCGTAAACAACGAAGTTTCCATGGAAACGTGTATACGTAATAATGTGCATTTGTGATAAGTTAAGGGAACTAGACGGGCATAAATTTGTTGTAATGTGCAAAATGCTGATATATCACAGAGCAATTAAAAATTATACAGCAAAATATGCAGCATTTGTGCATTTGGCAAAGTACAGAAGGAGTTGTCGTTCCGACAGAAGTGGATCTTCATGGAGCTCTTCATAGTAATATTAAATTCGTTATGAATGCGTTGAATTGATGTCAGTTATACAACTGACAAATTCAATCAGAAATGAGAGTATCTTGTGATGTGTAAGTATACCTCCACTAGGAGGTCGACCACTAAATGCTACATTTGTTTGAGTTGTAATTATACCCATAAAAAACTAGGATAATTTAACTCCAATTCAAGCTGCCCCTTAAGTTCTGAAATTTGGTAAAATTTATTCAAATTATGTAAAAATCGACCCATAATTACCCCAGTTGCGGTGCGTTTATGCGGCAGTTTCCGGACACTGTATGAGGCGAGAAATCGATTGATCAATGTCCGTCTGTCTGTCCATGCTGTATGCTTTATTTTCCTCTGTTTTGAAGCTATCTTAACCAAACTTCATACACGTGTGTTTCTAGTAAAGCGTCAAAACGTATCCAAGAACTGATGGAATCGGAATACGTCATAGGCTGCGGTAGAAATTATTAATACAAGAGAAGCTTAAGTTTCATTCAAGTGTGACGGGTAATCAAATTTCGGTCGGGCCCGTTTGTCCTCGATTTTTATTAAAATGTATTGGTAACTGAATGATCTGGTCACCTTATGATAGATAAGGCCCGTTTAAAATATTTTCTGCTTGGAAAAAGGACATTGGCGAAACAAAAAGAAAATAGCAGTATAAAATAGTTTTTTTGTTGGTAGTTACGCGTTTGCGGTCTTAATGATAAAACATAAAGACCTTAAATAATAAGGAAGTTTCCACTTACTTGTTTCAACTCAATTATTAGTTTTTACACAATTTTTAGTATACTCGTACACACGTTAAACTCTTGGTTTTTTTTTGTGAGGATTTTGTCCCAATTGCATCATCTTCTTTTTCTTTATGGCATGTTAGCCTGATTTATGGCTTTGGGGACCTGTATCGTTGACCCTTAACTGTCTCGGCCACGCGGCCTTGTCCTCCAGTTTCAGAGGCCCTGTATTTGGTAAGTGTCCTCTCCTAGTAATGGCTCCCATTTAGAGTTCTCGTTCTCGACCTTACATGCAATCTGTCTTCATAGGCTCGTTGCGCGCTTATGACTTGCTTGGGCATGAAATTATCCTACCTTTGCACATATGCCACACATTGCAATATTAATTTCGTGGCCGTACCAAAAAAAGGTTTGTCGAAAGCGATAAACGATAAGAATGATTGGCTTTGCATGATCGATAGTGGTTGAACCGCACGGCCGGCGTCAAAAATAACTGCAAGTATCAGCCTTTCTTTTCTGTGCCGACGAACGTTATTTAGGTCTGGTCTCGGCGATGACACGATCCAAGATAGAGCTGCCTGTAGAAATATGCTGAGATATTATCGCCAAAATGGGCTATATGCCTACACCGCGGGTCGAGCAACGCGAAGCCATGGAGCGGTATAAAGAACGAGGCATGGAAGAAGAAGAAACGTTATTTAGGCTGAAGCCAATCTAGATATATCAAAAGACGCGAGAGCGTCTCGCCCGCCAAAGGAAAAAGAAAAACGAAAGCGAACAAGTCTATGATTACCGGAGACAACTTGCTTTTTTGTTTGACCAGGCTACAGCCTTCCAGGCAACAGCCCCCAAAAAAATGTTTTTACCAAAATATTCCACATATCCTGTTCTAGTGCCTTTCCAAATAAAATCCTTGATCGGCACAATAACGGGTAAGATATATGCAATAAACGGTGAAATAACGGTAAATTAATAGGTAAAGTTAACAAAAGATTTCCAACAATTGCGTCTATCGGCTCATCGAATTGACCATTTTTTAAAACACACTGCGGCATTGGGACATTTGGATATTGGGACACCGGGAGACTGGGAGACTAGGATCTTGGGGTAGTGGGATATTAGGAAATTGGGACATTAGGGTCTTGGGACATTAGGACATTGGGGCATTAGGCACAATGGGGAAACAGGGACGTGGGGACATCGGAATATTGGGGCATTGGGACATCGGGATATTGGGACATTGGGACATCAGGATATTGGGACAATGGGACATTGGGACATTGGGATATTGGGACATTAGGACACTGGGAGACTGGGACATTAGGACACTAGGATATTAGGACATTGGGACATTATGACCTTGGGATAATTGGACATTGGGACATTGGGACACTGGTACATAGGGGCATTGGACCACTGAGACATCGGAATGTTGTGACATTGGGACATCGGGATATTCGCACATAGGGGCACTGGGATATAAGAACATGTGAACATTAGGGTCTTGGGTCATTAGGACATTGGGATATTAGGACATCAACACATTAGGACATTGGGACATTAGGTACACTGGGGAAACTGGGACGTGGGAACATTGGGGCACTGGGACATCGGGATATTAGAACATTGGGACATTGTAACATTGGGATATTGGCACACAGTGATATTGGAACATTGGGATACTGGGACATTAGGGCACTGAGATACAGGGACATTGGGGCACTGGGATATTAGGACATTAGGCTATTGGGACCTTGGGACACTTGGTATACTGCGACATTGGGACACTGACCACTGGTACATTAGGACATTGGGCCATTGGGATATTATCACATTAGGATACTGGGACATTTGGGACATTGGGGTACTGGGATATTAGGAAATTGGGGCATTAGGACCTTGGGACATTAGGACAGTTAGACACTGGGATATTAGGACATTAGGTGGGAGACTGGGATATTGAAATATTCCGATACTGGGACATTGGGACACTAGGGTAGTGGGACATTCGGACATTAAACCATTGGGGCACTGTGATATTTGCACATTGGGACAATAGGACCTAAATTGAGACACTGGGACATCAGGATATTGGGACATTGGCACATTAGGATATTAGGACATTGGGACACTGGGATATTAGAACATTGGGACATGAGGACACTGTGACAATGGACCTTAGGGCATTAGGGCATTAGGGCATTAGGACATTAGGACATTGGAACATTGGGACACTGTGACATTGGGACAATGTGACATTGGGACACTGGGTCAGGGGGGCATTAAGACAGATCAGTAACAGAACGTTAACAAAGCGTTGGCAAGGCAACAACAGAGCGTTAGCAGATCGTTAACAGAGTGTTACCAGAAAATTAACAGAGCCTTAACAGAACGTTAACAGAACGTAAATCGAGTAATAAAAGAAAGGTAACAGACCGTTTACAGAGCGTTAGCCGAATGATTAAAGAGAATTAAGAGAACATTAACAGAACGTTAACAGAGAATTAAGGAAAAGATAATAGAGTGTTAAGAGAACGTTAATAGAGCATTAACAGAGTTAACAAAAAATTAACAGATTACTAACAGAATGTTAGCAGAGCCATAACACAAATCTATTTTGCACAAAATGCATATTATTAAACTATACCCATTTCATCCCAAAATTATTTTTAAAAAAGCTCAGCAACAGCCATTTTTGGCGTATTTGGAATTGCGTTTGCAGTATCTATTTATTTTAAAGAAGACCCTGTGAATATAACTTATGATATTAAATTTATGGAATATGCTGAACAAAAACCTATTGAAACTTTTCCCAAAACAAAAATATTAGTTGGCTATTTAAGTATGCAAAAATATATGATATCTGACCAAAAACAACAAAGTTGTAAAAGTTACCCCGCCAAAGAAAAATTCATCTGCCGCAAAAAGAATACATATCACTCCAATCCGCTGCTCATATCTAATTTTGTTTGCTGGATGTACTTTTGTTTTAGGTGTAAATGCTGGAGAAGTTTAAATGTACAGGACTACTTCTTAAAGTAATTTGGAGGGAGCCGTCAAAGTGGCACTGAATAAAATGTTAAAGCTCCCACCAAATTACTGCATTTTTCTTTGGCGGGGTAACTTTTACAACTTTGTTGTTTTTGGTCAGATAATGTTCACTGGAGGCGTACAGAGGACGCTAAATGCATCCAATAGTAATGTATTACTGGCTGGGTAGCATAGTTTCTGTTTGCGGGTGACTCGATATTATGTGCATTATATCTTCTACAGCAGATTATACCGTTTCCTTCAATAAAAATCCGAGCCCTTGAAGAAACTCATTATCTTTGCATATCCATTTTCATCAATGATCTGGTCGTTCACGAGCGATCCTTTTCCACAGCGTACGCACAATTGATGCTAATTATTCAAAAAATCGTCCGTCATATTTATATATTCAAATATACTTTTCACTTTCACCATTTTCAACAAAATTCAACGTTATACCAAATAGAATCCCAAAACGAGTTTATAATCAAAAACTATTAGTTAAACGGTCAACGACGACCGTTTAACTTTAAACGGAGCTTAACGTTAAACTGCAGTTTAAACAGACGTTTATTTTTTGTTAAGTTTCATTAAACGGAGTTTAGTTTAACTTAAAACGCTCAGTTAATCCATGATTTTTCAGCCGGCCTACTGCATTTTTAAATCCAAAAAATTAATTTTACTATTCGGAAAAAAACCGTTGCTAATGGCAACTATTGATTTTTTTAAATTTTCAATTGCCAAATTTTGATTATCGCGTTGTACAATTCTCCACTTAGTTAAACGGAGTTTAAAATTAAACTAGAGTTAACTAAACGGTGAGTTAAACCATGATTGTACATCCGGCCCTTCAATTAATATTTTTTTTGGCAAATAGATAGCAATTTCGCCATACAAAAAAAAACTCCTGAAAATATTGCATCGATATATGTATTTGGCTTTTTACTACGGTGAGTGAATCCACAGTATTCCAATTTTCGTACAAATTTTAGCTACTGTGATTGTAGTATCAGAACTTTATATTGGGTTAAATCAGTGGTTCCCAACCTTTTCGGAGTCACGGAACACCTACACAGAGAAAAAATCGTTATAAAATAAAAAAAAAATAGCTATGATTCAAACATTTTCAAATATGATTTGGCTCCATATACGTTTACGTTTAATTCAAAAATGTTTCATTTTGAATCAATAGTGGAAATATTAAAAGTGATTCTTGTACTTTTAATTGTCAAATCAAAATTGAATATCACTTTATTTTCAAAGTGATTTCACTTAATTTTAAAAGTGTTTCACTTTAAATTTAAAATGTTTTGATTGTAAAATTAAAAATGTGAAAAAATATTTTTTCCCTTTTATTCTATTTTTTTATTTATTTAATTTTTTGTTTGTTTTATTTTTACAATATTTTAAAAACTTTATTTTCTCACTTTGCTTCTACTGGGAATCGAACCGGGTACCTTTCATTTCGTAGTCCTACTTCCTACACCTAAGCTATCAGAGATTACTAGCACTGAACAAAATAGTGGCGGGCTCATGTATGTACATGTGAAATGAATGAAACAACTTTAAAACAAAGTTGAATACATTTAAATCGATGTTTCAGTCAATTTTAAACAGATCATTAAAGTGAATCATATTAAATTTGATATAAAACTATTTGTTTTTAAAATGATTTATTGATGTAATCCAATTTTGTTTTTCTTCAAATTTAAGTGATGGTTTTTTTCTCTGTGTAGCATCGCCGCTTTTCTGGCCGGATCATATCATTTTTCAACAGTGAATAAAATATATCATATAGTTAAATGTCCAGAAAAGGGAAATTTTGAAGACGAGAGCTCGTTGGTATATGTGGATAAAGTACAGCTTTTGTGTTTTTAAATCGAAATTTTCCGATAACTCAGAAATTCGTGAGTAGATATTTTTAAAATTTTCAAACTTGTAGGACACCGTGGAAGCTATATATATTTGCTATAAATTTTGAATCCAATTGTTTGAAATGGATACAAAAAATGTGAATAGAACTTCAAATTTGGACTGCTAAACATTCGTTTGAAAAATAGAAAAGTTCTTATTAACATAAATTTAATCCTCGAATTTATTTGTGCCTTAATTTAAATCCCAAAAACCTCGTCACAGACACTGTGGACATGCTTTTTTTCTGGTACCCACTACTTCCTTATCCATTTCATATACAGTGAACCCCCCATTATTCGCGGTCCCAACATTCGCGAATTCGCTTATTCGCGATTCATATTTTGCGACACTTCTTCAACATTCACTATACGCTATTATGTTTTAGTTCGAAAGCTAAAATTCGAAAAAAATTAGAACTAAATTTTCGTGTTCGTTTTAACCATTGCGATTTCTCTCAATGCAATAATTTACCACTATAGCACGCATATTTTTCTGTCCTAATCAATTTAGATTAGCGCTAAAACCATCATAATATTTTAGTTTTGCGGGGAGTACCAAGTGTGGATTTTTCAACAATATTCCATGAAATGATTGAAACCGCCCTTTACCGGAACAAAAAACTGCACTGGATCTCAATGCCGCAAAAGATCAATTGAAACTATTGATTCGCGCGAATACAAAAGATAACTTGTATTCGAATTTTCTCGTTTATCAGTGATCAGACTGGTCGTCTGAAAATTTGAAATTATAGCATCTCAAAATCACTGCAAAACAAGAGACGTGAACCGCTTTCCTTGATGTAAAACTTCATGTTTAGGTGCCAAAAAAGCGAAAGGGACTGGTTTATTAGAGTACGAGTATGCGATGCCACCTCGTATAGTTAAATTTTAACAATTAGACCGAGGTAAGTCTGTATAAATAAGCCGATTTTTTGTCGTTATGGGAAAGCAGTTTTTTTTCATTCTAAACGAGACATGTCTCCTTCAATCCGACATCGAATTTAGCCATTAGAAGACTGCTGCATTTCTCTGTAAACGTTCTTCTATTCTATACGAAAATTTGTGTGGATCATCTCCTCAGTCCCCAAAAATGAAAGAAAGGCTTTCGGCTCTTAGGATATTCCTGAGCAGTGCCCGATGTTTCACACATGTTCATATAATCACATGATATGCCCTTCACCTATCCTAATTGCCACGTACCCTTCAGTGATTGTCTACCACTAGGTCTGTGTCGATCATTTCCTCATTTGGGCAGATCTGGGAGCTCGCTCATTCAGAATCTGATAATGGAAAACGAGTTTAGGTTGAATGTCCTAAAAGTTACATAGATTTGTTGGAGACTTGGAAGGAGCGTTGGCGGCGAATGCTTCGAAAACCTAACCGAAAATGATAGTAGCAAGTTGTTGGATTTTCATGGTACCAATTGAAGCAAAAAAACCGTGATGAAAGCGAATTGAAGTGAAGCTGCTGCGAAAAGTGCAAGGAATCGAAAACGACTCCAAAAGTTTAGTGATAAAAACGAGCACCACTTATTCACGCGCAGTTTTTTACAGGGGAGTTTTTTTAATCATCAATTGCTTCCAGTGGCAAGCAATAGATGAATTATTTATTTTTTTCACGATTTAAAAACTGTGAGGTTCCCCACCCTACAAATGTAACATTTTTCATATTTGGAAAATATTTCTCACTATCCAATGACACTGAACCTCGACATTCGGGACGATTTCGTGCAACGTATCCCTCGCGAATGTCGGGGGTTTACTGTAGTAGAAAGTTGTAAAAGAAAATCGGGCGAGTCTCTGACGCTGTCCAATTGATTTCCGGTACAGTGCTTCGGAATTTTAAAACTTACAAACATTTTTTCGTATGGATTGTTTGACTTTGTTGTCAAAAGCTCTTTCTACATTTTTCCTAATTTTGGATGTCTCCGCGAAACCGCTGTTAGATCTTCACGGAACCATAGGGTACCGCGGAACTTCGTTTTTTTTTTGTTAATTTGTTTTCTAATTACTGCTTGCATACATTTTTTGTATAGAAGATTTAGTTAAAAAAGAAAATATCCTGGTTATAACATTGAGAGTTCTTTGTATTAAATTAAATGAAATTGCGAACAACTACACTGAACCAAATCGCCTGCTAAAGTTAAGAAAATAGGGCTCAAATCAAGAAAAAAAGATAACAAAAAACAGCCAAGAAATATTTCTCTTCATTTGAGAATTAGTCACACTGATCCTAGTGAAATACCAATAGCAGCGCTTTAAGGAAAAATAACCTTAAATCAAGCAAACTTTTCTCATGAAAACACTGAAAAAATTGGGCTATCTAAAATTAAGAAACTCTTTTCTCATTTGCAAAATTCCCAAATCTAGACAAAATTACTCAAAATATGACAATTTCTTCTTGAATCGATCCTATTTTCAAGACCTTCTTTTGGAAAATAGGAAGTAGATTCAAGCCTAAACCATTATTCTCAATTCAAGCAAACAAATGCTTGATAATAATTTTTTTGACATATTCCATGCAAAGCTCGTGGAAAAGCTTTATTATAGCTTTAGCTATATTGGAGCGTTGTAGTAGATTAGTCAGAAGTGTCTATGGCTCAGTGGGTAGCTCGTTTGACTGGGAAGAATGGGGTTATGTGTTCGATGTTGGTTGGATGCAAGTTTCTTTTTATATTTTTGGTTAGATTCTCATAAGAAAAGTTGGCTTGATTCAAAGTTACTTTTCCTTAAAGCGCTGCTGCTAATGGCATTTCACTTGGATCAGTGTGACTAATTCTCAAATGAAGAGAAGTATTTCTTGCCTGTTTTTTATTGACTTTTTTTCTTGATTTGAGCCATATTTTCTTTACTTTAAGGGCTGGGTAGACATCGGGCGGAATGAAAATGAAATTTTTGTCCCATGCTTTTCTCAATGAAAATGCATGCTACTGGAACATGTCGGAAATGATGGAGAATTCCATAAGCTACAATCCGAATATGGTTCCAACATTTTTCTCGGCCATTTAATGTATTATTTTTCGATTCCCCGGTCATTTCACCGGGGAAAATATCTAATGACCGGGGAATCGAAAAATAATACATTAAATGGCCGAGAAAAATGTTGGAACCATATTCGGATTGTAGCTTATGGAATTCCCCATCATTTCCGACATGTTCCATGACAGTAAGCATGCATTTTCATTCCGCCCGAGGTCTATTCAGGCCTTTAGCAGGCGATTTGGTTCAGTGAAAGACAAGAGAATCTGAACAAAAATAAAAAAGAAACTTGCATTCAACCAACATCGAACCCATAACCCCAGTCTTCCCAGTCAAACGCGCTACCCACTGAGCCAGAGACACTTCTGACTAATCTACTACAACGCTCCAATATAAGCTAAAGCCAAAATAAAGCTATTCCACGAGCTTTTCATGGAAAATGTCAAAAAAATCTATTATCAAGCATTTGTTTGCTTGAATTGAGAATAATGGCTTAGGCTTGAATCTACTTCCTATTTCTCAAAAGAAGGTCTTGAAAATAGGATCGATTCGAGAAGAAATTTTCACATTTTGAGAAATTTTGTCTAAATTTGGGAATTTTGCAAATGAGAAAAGAGTTTCTTAATTTTAGATAGCCGAATTTTTTCAGTGTAGAGAAAGTCAAGACTTTTCCGGTAATAAATTTTCAATCAGTGCTTACATTTAATTTTTCTAGCAGCACTTCTAGATTACTTCAGTAGGGCTCGCCTGTGCAAAACTCCAGATCCAATATGAAAAAGTAGATGAACGTATAGCTCAGCGCTGTAGTGTTTCTATTCTATCGATACGCTTCTATTATACAATTGAAATTTCTTCTTCTTCCTTGCCTCGTTCTTTCTACCGCTTCATGGTTTCGCGTTGCTCGACCTGCGGTGTAGGCACGTCGCCCGTTTTGGCTGTAATATCTCAGCATACTTCTATCTTGGACCGCGTCATCGCCGAGGCGTTGTTGTTGTAAATTGCAATTGAAATTTGAGGAAGTGCTAAATTTTCGATTGCAGTTCTGAAAATGGTTTCACTTTTTTATGAAACACTACACACATTGAATATTTCCAGCAAAAAATTTACTTTTGCTTTGTCTTGCGTATCTAAAGTAATAATAAAAAATGTGTGACTGAAGGGGTTTTGACCCGCTTGATCCACCCTCCTTATCTACGCCACTAGTGTGTCCTGTAATTATTTGCCTGCATAAAATGTCATAAATATGCAAATCCTTTGTAGTATGCGCTCAATAATGGCAACATTATAACACAATACCTCAAATTCCCTTTATGCTGACGATGGTTCCTTATCAGAAAACCCTCCACTGCGGCGCTCTACAAACCAAAGCGTTTAAATGTCTGTTGACTTTCTCAAGTATCTCAAAACACTACAACGCCCTCGCTTATCACATCACTTTCTGTCCAAACGCTGATATGCTGTAGAACATTGTTTGCAAGGAAGTTTGTGCTACATATGCGGTAAAAGTCACATATCGTGTACTGTACAGGATCACTCTGTGTGATGTGTTTATGTTAAAACTGCCGCAAAAGATATATACGCTCGAAGTCAACCAACAAGAAGGATAAAGAAACCTCTCCAATGTGCACTCCTGTATCGTTCCACACCACGTACCTCCATTCCATTATGCACTATCAGCAGAATCGAGAATACACTTGTAACCGATGGCGGAACGATACGATATACGATAGCGATGAACTGAAGAGGATAAGAGTTATCTTCACATGAGGCAGTTATATCTATATGTATGAGCTGGTAATCCAGTTTAGTTTCCGTTGGCTGTCGTCCTCATAGTTGCGAGACCCCTTAGAGAAGGAGTTTCAAATTCCAAGAAGTCTTCATCGTGGCAGTGGCATTTATCCTGTCGTTGAACTCTTGGAATTTCGGCTCAAAGTCATGTGTGTCTGCTGTGCCACTAAGGGGCGGCTATAAGAGATAAATGCACATGTGATGCATACACAGAAGCCAGTGCAATGCATCGTGTCTCATGGATTCCATGGGATTTTATTCACTCATGTTACTTCTCTGAATCATATCGGTCACATGGTACGAGTATGTACATTACACTGTTGAATGAAAATGTAAAGTAAACAGAAACATCTATCAAGCTGGTGTAAATTATTATCAACTTCATTTATGGTGTCGTCGAACGCCACACATATTGAGGGCGGCATACATAAATGATATGTGAATCACATCTGAGTAAACATTCATTTAATTGTATGTACTGATGCCGTCGGCAACACTACTCTACTGTAGCGTTTGCGACAATTGTCCAGTATGAGCTCGAGGAAACCCTTCCAAAATTACACCTGAGCCAGTTAGCAGCGTATAGTGTTACACACACTTGGTTCAACTCTTGGAATTGAATGATGTATTGAAGTCTCCCAAGTCTTGTATTCGCTATATGTAATCACTATGCCTTAGGAAAGGGACATAAAGTGGGGCTTACTTTGGCAATTGGAAAAGTAATAAATGTTAAAAGGTTCAATTGGATCTCTATTTTAATGTGATTTCACACTGATTTTTAGTTTCTAAGAGAAAAAAGTAAATAAATGTGTCCTTAATAGCAGACTTTCAGGAGTTTTTTTTGCATTTTTTTAAGAGCCCTATCAAATATCCAGCTGCGGTAAGACAGAGAATCCAAAACGACAGATCATTGCTGAATTCGAGTTTCTCTTTCACTCTCTATAGCAGGCATGTTTTATCCTTCGGAATCTGTTCGGTTTAAAATGCACCACACGTCTGAATTATAAATACAAATTTTTACTGCATATACAAATTGACAGGCGTTAAAATGTTTCAAAAAATTGATTTATTCAACCCTCAGACTTAAAAAACTGTAACTTTGCCCTATGTCTACAATTGAGTGTAGTCCGATCATTTAGTTTGAATCGTTTTGAATAAATCGGACTGGAATGTAAAAAAAGATATACATTTGATCGTATTCTTGTTATTATCGAACGTGTCTGCAATTTTAATGATTTAACACTGAAAATATATGTATCTTCGATTTGAATCCATGGATTCGGAGTCGTTGTCCGTCGTGTATTTGCTCTCTTAGGCCGCGCGCACACTAAAGGCGTATTGGAGCGTGGCGTAGCGTAAAACCTGTCGTCCAATGCAAGCGTTGTATTGGACGACAGGTTTTACGCTACGCTACGCTCCAATACGCCTTTAGTGTGCGCGCGGCCTTACACATCAAGAATCCCCTTTCAAGCATATAATGCTCTATTTTATTTTGAATCGATTTTATAATTTATTCGTATTTTTTTTTATTTGCAGGCAAAACGATGGGCATAGTGTGATACTATCACCCTTTACCTAAAGTGAGTATACAGTTCCATAGAAATAGAGCATTTTGTTGCCGTTATAGCGCAAAAAATTGGAAAATTATAAGATTTACAGTTATAGCACGTGAATAATTACCACAAATGTAAAAATAGGTCACTGTCGTTTTTTTTTATATATTTTTCTTTTTCGTATCAGGCAATATGTGCGCTATCATCCACTTCCGGCTTGTCGGTGTCTTATAGGACATCCTGTATATATAGACATTTTCTATTTTGTGCCTCTGAAGTTCGTTGTTTAATTAAAAAAATTGTTGTGATATCAATAGACAACATTTTGAGATTCACACTTAATCAATAAATTTTAAGCATTCAGTACGTCATTCAGATTAACCGAATATGAAGTGATAAAATTTATGATTTGAATTTGATTACAATACAGTTCTTCTTGCACCAAATTATCCATAGAAGAATGTAGGTGCTTTAGAAAATGTAGACCAGTTAATTTTTTTTCGCTAACCGGTATAAGTGCATTATCCGGTAGAAAATTGTCGGTCACTCGGAGGTAAACACAAACCTTTTATCTGCACATAGTTCGTTGAAAACTCTGGGTAATCTCTGTTTTTAAAAAACAATTTAGGACAGTTCATGTTCCAATTAACATATAACTGTTAGCATTACATTTAGGAACAGTTCTAGTTTCATGTTTCATTTCAAACGCAGAGAGAAAAATTGACGACAGCTGGAGATGGTATATGTAATGTCAAATATTTAAGTGAAATTTCACTAGGTGAAATTTTAAAAACAAGGATCGATATAGGGGCATTCGGTAGCTCAGTGGCAGAGACAGAGATGTCTATCTCTGAGTTGCCGGTGCGTGGGTTCGAATCCCACTGTGACCCATGGATGTTTGTGTTGTCCGTAAAATGCTCCTACGGCAGCCGGTTCTTCGATGTAAATCGTCCCGGAGCTACCCGTTGCTAAAAACGGCCAAGAGCTGCCAAGACCCCCTTCGATTCAAGAGAAAAAAAAAATCTCTTAAATCGCTACAACAACAACAGGGTCGATATAATGTAAATTATATTCTGATCTGTTTCCAAACCTTTTGTTTGGTAAAGGCAAAATGCTTTCTTTGCCATTTGATTGACTTGCATATCTCAAATGCCTAAACAAGGCCTTGAAAAAAAATATATATATTTTTTTTTCATTTAGTATTGGTTGATTGATTTTTTACTGATGAACTAAATATGAGTATTTACTACCTAATGTTGATAAAACAACCGAACAAATATGTACATCTAAAATAAATTTATCAATTTTCAAATTATCCACAAATAAAATTCTGCATCAACTAAAACTCAAGAAAAAAATCGCAAAGAATCACTTAATACGATACGGAAGTGAAGATCAGGTACATGTCAGGCAAAAAGCTCTGTACTTGCTAAGACAATTCAGTGTACACATTTCGTGCTGAATACCTCTTGACTAGTTGTCGATCATTCTATGAATAGGAAAAATTTTGCTGAGCAAGGGAGTTGAACTGTTCAATTTGAATATAAAAATTTCGGGGCTACATTTTTATTATATTTTTTTATTGACGATATATTGACCTGATTATTGTAAGAAGCTTATTTTTAATATTTTTCAATAAATACTGTGTATTAGAGGACATTTGCATTTTATATTTTGTAGTGAAGGGGCCCTTCAGCCACTTCACCCGCCACAGCTGAACGTATTGTATACTCCCCTTGTTTTCTGGTAGGTGATATCTAAATGAAGGTCGACTGTATTACTATACGATTGTCTGGATGTTTTTTTTCCAATTCACCAAATGAAAATCAACTGAATCTAAATTATAATGCGCTGTACGAATGGGCCATAACGGTGCATTTCTTTTTACAACCAATTTTGCAGCCAATTTTTATACGATGGGAGCCTAGTAACAAAGGCGGACATCTGCATTTTTATTTTCTTAAATTGAGTTTCAGAGCTCATTTTTATCGTCCTGCCAACACCCATCCAATAGAATTTATTTGATTGAAAGCTGGCGTTTTTCGATAAAAAAAAAACTCTACCGAAAGTTGAGCTTTGTTTACGAAATCAGACATCTTCGTAAAACATTAACTTAAAAACCGTCTACACCAATGATTCCCAATCGTTGGGACGTCGGTGAAGATTAGCCTAGGGAGGCGCGGGTACAGATCAATTTTTTTTAGAAGTGTATGACCCTCTTCTGTCTATTGATATTGGGGACTATCCTTTTCTTGCCGGGGCTCGAAAGGAAATGTTCGTGGAATATTATAACAAACCAGGGTATTCATAAAATGCGCCGCACCGTAGTTTGTATTGTAAGTATTATTTTAAGCAAAGACTTTTTTTGGAACAAGAAAATACATTTTAAATCAGGAAAAAATATTCCTTGACTGTTTCTTGTTGGATTTTTTTCTGATTGATGAATCAAATGATTTTTTCAGTAATGATATTGAGAAAAATTTGCATTCAAAATTAATTTAATGATTGCTTGCTGGCTTTTTTTTAAGATCCAACCAAAGAAATTAGTTTTGAAGGAAACTAATTGTAAACAACGAAAATTGATACTTTTGTCTCTTTCTTAAGGCCGGAATAGAACACGGGCAAAAGCGAAAAGCAAATTTTTTCGACTGCAATCTTTTCAATGAAAATGAAAATTGTGGAACCGGTTTCGGATTTAAGTTTATGAATTCACCAGCGTTTCCGACACATTTCACGACAGTAAGTAAGCATTTTTATTGAAACAAAAGTCAGCGGAAAATATACCGATTTCACTTTTGTTTCACTGAAAAAATTGGGCTATCTAAAATTAAGAAACTCTTTTCTCATTTGCAAAATTCCCGAATTTGGACAAAATTTCTCAAAATGTGACAATTTCTTCTTGAATCGATCCTATTTTCAAGACCTTCTTTTGAGAAATAGGAAGTAGATTCAAGCCTTCACCATTATTCTCAATTCAAGCAAACAAATGCTTGATAATAATTTTTTTTTGACATTTTCCATGCAAAGCTCGTGGAAAAGCTTTATTTTAGCTTTAGCTTATATTGGAGCGTTGTAGTAGATTAGTCAGAAGTGTCTATGGTTCAGTGGGTAGCGCGTTTGACTGAGAAGAATGGGGTTATGTGTTCGATGTTGGTTGGATGCAAGTTTCTTTTTTTATTTTTGTTTAGATTCTCTTGTCTTTTTCATAAGAAAAGTTTGCTTGATTCAAAGTTACTTTTCCTTAACTCATTGCCGGACACAACGCCAAAATTTGACACGATTTGTATGTCAAATGCTCAAAATTGGACGTCTATAGACGTTCTGTCCGGGAAAGGGTTAAAGCGCTGCTAATGGCATTTCACTTGTATCAGTGTGACTAATTCTCAAATGAAGAGAAATATTTCTTGGCTGCTTTTTATTGTCTTTTTTTCTTGATTTGAGCCATATTTCCTTTACTTTAGCAGGCGATTTCGTTCAGTGTTCCAGGTCTAAAAACCTCCTTAGATTTTGCAGCTGTCTTGCGTGTTTCTCATGCTGACTAATCAAAGTTAGTGTCCTTAAAATACCAGTTCCTAATCAAATGCTTCGGCTTTGATGGGCCGTGTTCCACTGAACACATGGAACACCGTACATTACGCCACTGGAGTTGGATGGTTCTAAGTTCTCAGCCGAAAATACAGAAAACTAAATAAATTTCCCAGGAGGGGTGTCAGACTCTTCAAATCTCGCAAAGGAGACACGGACTAAAAAATGTTGGGAATTTAAAAAAAAAAATGAATGGAGCTTTTATTTTTATGGATATTTGTTTGGGTTCTGCAAATAAATAGGGTTAGTCTACATGCTAATGCCCGCCTTTGTAACTAGCCTACTACAATAGGTAATAGCTCCGATCACGGACAGCTCCCGCAGGCGGACATCTCCCGCGGACACAATAGGGAAATAGGGATACAGAAACACGACGGTTGGACCCAAAACCCATACTTCCATAACGGACGTCCAACCCGCTTGGCTTTTTGTCTTCCGTTTTTTAACCCGATCGGCTGTTCAACGGTTAACCAGAATTTGAATTTCATTTCAGCAAAGGAGTGCAACTCACGCTCTACTTCAAATTAAATTTTATTACAAGTTTAGGCAAAACTACATTCCCTCTCTCGCTGGGTTCCTTTTACTCCCTAGTGGAGCAAATGGCATTACTACGCTTCTTATCCACCTCTGCCCATTAGCAGCCATAGCATTTAGCTGGTCCCACGATTTGCATTTAGATTTTCCCTCTGCCTCAAAAGACCTTCTCCATGTATTTTGGGGTCCTCCCAAACGACGGCTTTCAATCTAGAGCCTGTTTTACAATGTTTTTTGGATCTTTTGATGTCGATGCCTATCCTATTTTGGCCCGGAATTTCGAGGAGGTCGTTGTTAGATATTACCTGAGGCCAGCGAATTCGAATTCTTAGGCACTGATTCACGAAAGTTTGGAGTTTGGTTGTTATGTTACTGGTCACCTTCCACGTGGAACACCTATAAAAAAGCACAGATTTTACCTTGCTTTCGAAGATCCGTAGTTTGGTATTGTGGAGATGGAGATGTTGTGGTTTTGCCAGAGAGGAGTCAAACTGAAAAATATTGCTCGGGCTTTATTTATACGCGACTCTACATCGGCATCAGCCCCACTATCCGCTGTTACTACGCTTTACGGTAAGTAAAGTTCTCGGCTTTTTCTATCGGTTGTCCGGAGATAGAAATTGTGTTTTGACCTTCTGTTGACAAGCTCATATATTTGAAAGCAGCACTTCGACTTTCACGATCCAAAGCATCCGTCATGCCAGATGATCTGGTGTGTTTGAGAGAAGGCAAATGTCGTCGACATAGTCCAGGTGCTGAAGGTAGTCAAATAATTTCCACCTGATACAGATACCTTACTTTTATCGTCGCCTATAGCGTCGCAAGACATGACATTGGGCTCCGTTATAGGACACCTTTATGATGGATATAAGTTTCTAGAAGAGGTAGTATACCTCTTCTACTTAAGGCTGTCCAGATGTAAGCCCGGTCAACGCTGTTAAATGCCTTCTTCTCATTTCCTGCTGAAGCTTTTCGTGATTTTCATTTAGAATGAGTTATCCCCCTTCTGCGGTTCCTAAGGAATTCACGTGTTTATGTAAACTTATTTAGTCGAGGTTCTCTATATACCAGGCAACACTGTCAATTTGAAGAAGCTTTACTTAACGCTCTGATGGTTAATTCAGTGGAAAGAAGTCATTACGAACGCTCGAGTGTCTAACAACTTTCAAGTAACAATGCCAGGCTGGGTCAAGTGGTCACTCTGGGTAAGACACAAGGAGCAAGCATCTCGCCGTTGGGAGGTTTTAGAAATCCGTAATTAAACCTAACATTTTTCTACTAGTTTTCCCTATAAAAGTTTATTGGGAAATGTGCTTTCGCACATTGTACAATGTAAAGGTTTGTAAACCAAAAATGAATTAAAACACAATGCATATAAAAACAACACTTTTCTTAGTTTTCCTTTAATAATTCCTTTTGAATTATTGTGTTTAAGTCAATGCGCACATACAAGTTTTGCAATTTTCACAAAGTGAAACTAGATACAGACGCCACAACATCTCGATCTTTAATTTTTAAAGTGTAAAAATGTTTACCACGTTTAATAATAGGAAATGGACCTTCATAGGGAGTTTGTAAAGAAGAACGAACAGCATCTGTCCTAACAAAAGCATGGGAACAAGAAGCTAAATCTTTGAAAACAAAATATTTATTAGACGAGTGATTTGAAGAATTTGTAGGTTTAATTTGAGAAAGATGAGATTTCAAGTCGTTAACGAAATCACTTTGAGGTTTTAATTGAGAAGAATGCTCTAAAAAATCACTAGGTAATCTAGGATTTTGGCCAAATACTAGTTGTGCTGCTGAAGACGATAGATCTTCCTTGTACATAGACCTGAGACCTAACAAAACTAATGGTAGAGTTTTAGTCCATGATGGTTTGTTATGAGCCATGATGGCAGCCTTCAGTGTTCTATGCCAACGTTCAACAATTCCATTAGATTGTGGGTGATATGCGGTAGTGCGATTTCTACTGAACCCTAACAAACGTCCTAATTCTGCAAATAACTCAGATTCGAACTGTCTACCTTGATCGGTCACTATGATATGAGGCACGCCAAAACGAGAAATCCACTCCCTGACTAAAGCTCTTCTGCACATGATTGAGCTGTAATACCAGAAAGTGGAATTGCTTCGAGCCAACGAGTGAAACGATCTATAATAGTAAGACAGTACGAGAAACCTTGTGAAGTAGGCAAAGGACCTATGATATCTAGATGAATAATTTGAAATCGTTCTGAAGCTTGAGAAAAGTTACCAAGTGGTGCCTTGACGTGTCGAGAAACTTTAGCTTTTTGACAGGCTAAACATTGGCGAGACCACTTGATTATATCTTTGTTCATGGATGGCCAGAAATATTTAGTGGTAATTAAGCGTTTCGTGGAACGAATACCAGGATGTGCTAAATTATGTATCGACGAAAAAATTAATTTACGAAAAGTTTGGGGAACAAATATTCTGATATTATTGTCTGAAATTTCACAATAAATTTGATAATCAGTATCCGGAAAGGAAATTTGTTTCAGGGAATATTTTGAATTTTTTAAAAGTTCCTGAAGAGATGGATCTGATAATTGTGAAGTGGCCATAGCTTTAAAATCTATGTTACTGGGAACCTTAATTTTCTCAAGACGGGATAAAGTATCAGCAGTAACATTATCACTGCCGAAGTAAATTCGCTTATATAGGAAAGATGTCGAAGTTGTTTTGGATTTGCCTTGTTTGGATTTTGTTTTAAAGCGAAAGTTAATGGTTTATGATCTGTAAAAATGGTAAAAGATCTACCTTCAACAAAGTACCTAAAGAATTTAATAGCCAAATATATAGCAAGAAGTTCTCTGTCATAAGTACTATAATTTCGCTGTGTCTTGTCGAGTTTCTTTGAAAAGAAACTTCATGGTTGCCAAGCACCGTTGACAAATTGTTGCAGAGCTGCACCAACAGCTATATTTGAGGCATCAACGAAAATAGCAAATGGGGCCTCGGAAATAGGAAAGGCGAGGTAGGAAGCTTCGAACAATTGTTGTTTGGTAAGTTCAAAAGCTTCAATTGCTTGAGGTGTCCAATCAACTTTTCTTTTATCAGATTTCCGAGAGCCAATAAGATATTCATTCAAAATAGCTTTTTGATGGGCAGCCTGAGGTAAAAAACGACGATAAAAATTTATCATGCCGAGAAAACGTCGAAGTTCCAGAATGGTAACAGGTAATTTTATATCTTTAATAACTTGACATTTGTCTGTTGAAGGTTTAATGCCATCACAAGAGATCAAATGACCAAGAAATATGATTTGTTGTTTGAAAAACGAACACTTTTCAACGTTGATTATCAAACCATATTTAACTAGTCGCTCAAAGACAATAGACAAATGTCTAATATGTTCTGTCTCTGATTTTGAAGCGATGAGAATATCATCAAGGTATGAAAAACAAAAATCTAAGTCTAAGTCTAAGTACCTCGTGAATAAAACGTTGAAATGTTTGAGCAGCGTTACAAAGACCAAATGTCATGCGGGTAAATTCAAATAAGCCAAAAGGTGTGCAGATGGCAGTTTTGGGAATATCTACAGGATCTAATGGAACCTGATGATAAGCCTTTACCAAATCCAATGTTGTAAAAAGTGTACTACCTGTGAGGTTATGTGTAATATCTTGGATATTTGGAATAGGATATCGATCTGGCGTAGTTTGAGCATTTAAACGTCGATAATCTCCACAAGGACGCCATTCTCCATTATTTTTCTTCACCATATGCAGTGGAGAAGACCAAGGACTGTTTGAAGGACGACAAATTCCTTGTTGAAGGAGGAAGTCAAACTCTTTCTTAGCTGCAACAAGTCTGTCTGGAGCTAAACGTCTAACTTTGGATTTCACAGGAGAACCAAATGTATGTATTGTATGTGTGACATTGTGTTTAACAGGTTGAATGAAATTGCTAGGAATGGTAATTGCTCTATATGTAGCGAGAAGTTATTTTACACGAGGATCTAAGGTCCCGTCTACTTGTATAGAAAGAGTAGATAAGGGATCTTTCGAAATTAATCCAACTGTATGAAGATTAGTAGAAGGATCAATGAGCATTTTCTTAGCAATATCAACCAACAAACCAAAGTGACATAAGAAATCTGCTCCAATAATGGGTTTTTCTATATCAGCAATGACAAACTCCCATGTAAAAACTCTTCTTAGACCGAGGTCAAGAGAGAGACGTTTTCTACCGTAAGTATTGATCGTAGAAGAGTTAGCGGCCGAAAGCTTTAGAGATTCAGGGAAACGTTTATTCAAAGTTGATGCAGGAATTACTGAAATATCAGCACCTGTGTCTATCAGGAAACGTAATTTTGAAGAATTATCAAAAAGTGTAAGGCGACATGAATTAGATCTGGTGAAATCAGTCGCCGTGGACTTCACGCAATTTAGTTTTTTGATTTTGATTCTCAAGAATTATTTTTAATATCAGACGAATTTGTGTTTTTGAATGAACATGGTTTAATACATTTATGTGCTTGTACACCGAATTTATAATGATACCAACAATAAGGTTTTTGACTTTTTCGATTACGTGAACTTCTACGAGAACGAGAATTTGAATGCTCACGTAAACGAGAATTAGTCATGGCTTGTGTAAGAGCCGAAATTTGTACCTTAAGTTCATTTAATTCGCATTTTAAAGAAGTATTTTCGGTTTCAACACTGAAAATTGGAGGTTTAATAATAACTTCATTAATTTTATCTGCGCTATCAATCATCTCTTTAACCAAACTGGATTGATTACATGCTAAAATAGCTTGAATGTTGTCAGGAAGATGTTGCAGCCATAAAGACTTCAGTAAATCTTCACTGATACACTGATTTTTTTAATTTTCCAATTTTCACAAAGTGAAACTAGATAGAGACGCCACACAAGCAATATTTTTTAGCCCTCTCCCGCAAGCGGACATCTCCCGGGACCGGACGAAAATGCTGGAACGGTGAGTGTCATTGATTGAAAATATCTAAAAACAAAATACTGGTTGTATCGTTTTATCAAACCGTTTCAGAATCTAGTCTAAAATTTTATTATTCTTGAACATTCTCTAAATTCCAAGATAATGCTCCATCATACTAATTTTCCATAATTATCGATACTTACTTACCCCATTTCCAATGAAAATGCATCGTCATTTGACCACATTCCACAGCCGGGATGACACCCCCTCAACCCTCGACCCACTCTCACTCATACAAATTTTTCCCAATTCATCAAAATTTCTCAGAAGCGCACCCCAATGCCCAACTCCGATTTTACCTTCCATTGCGTACAACTTTATCAAATATTTGCCATTCACCAAACAAGAATGATTGAGTGCATTCAGCGAGCACATATTGTGATGTGCTACATATCCCCACCACAAGAAATTGGAAAACTGCTAAGTTTGTGTTCGCTGAATGGACTTGCTACATGAAACGTCAGTTCTCTCTAACCAGCTGATACATCCGCAGACATTGCGGCAATCAAAAATTCAAAAAACCTAAAACTGCAACTTTCTCTTTCAAAATACGTACTCTCATCGCACAATAATATAACGTTCACTAAAACCTGGCTCAGAAATGACATTTTTCTGCTGAACTGTGAATAAACAATTTCCAGTATTGATGGTCGAGCAGCTGTGCGTGACAGTTGATCGAGCAGTCCAAGTAGCAGCTACACATCTAAATGTAGCATTCCAATTCAACGCTAAATAGGGGAAATTTTCGATACATCGCATGTGGACCGATTAGCGGGTGAGTGGGACGCGGGGAGAGAACACTTTCCAGTAGCTCTTTCCAATATGTGCTCGCTGAATGCACTCATTGTCGTCATCGTCCAAGCATTTAAGAAGACGAAGAGAAGAGTACGTACACCTTCTACTGTTGGCGTGTTGATGTTGTATACATATGTATTTCTCATTCTCAGCAATAGGAATGAATATGGTGAGTGCGGTGTTTCGCGCTAAAGGCCACCAGCCACCATTATTAAAACCAAAATCCCAAGAAAAAAGACGAAATGCTGTTGCCTCTACTGAGAAAAATGTTCCTATGGGCTCGTTCATGTTGGACAGTCGAAGGACGTGGTGCGGTGATAGTGGGTCCTCTCGTTCTATCATGTCTCATGCAAGCAAGCAAGCCAAAACGGCATGTGGCGTGAACTGAAGAGTGTGTGACGAAGACGACGAGTATCCCAAGAGGTGGCTGTTGCCGATTGCCGTTGTTGTTGCTACAGGCGAATGGCATTGCTTGCTGCTGCCAGCCAGAAGCAACCAACCACTCGCAACTCGCGAACTCAGTTGTTGGCTTTCCGTTAGTCGGGTTGGTCGCGTTTTGTACTGTGTGCGGTGTACGTCTTATGTGCTCGCGATCAATATATCTTCGACAGTATCTAAAAAGATACAAAAATAGTGCACTGTTGTGCTGCTGCATAGTGCAAGTAGTGTGCTTTGCACATTTTCATGTATATTGCGAATTTCAATTTGATCCCCTAAACCGGTCGCGGTTGGGTAATGTGAGTAGTGAACGGTTCGCGTCCTCTTCTTCTCTTACCTGTGTGTCGCCATAGTGCTAATTAGCATGTGAATTTTGCTGTTGTCAATGTGGTTGCACGTGAAAGTATAAATTTATCTTTCCGGGAAAGAAATTTAATGAAAAATTGTTCAACGTATGTGGCCAATGTTGAGTGAGTGCATAGTGTGGAGAGTGGAAAATTGTTGTCTATCGCGGATCTACTAGACATAACGACAATTTCTTCGTTTTAATTATTTCCATCCGCCGATTGAAAGTACATACACACATTTTGAGTCGTTGTATTGTCTCCAAGATACATACTTGAGTTCATCCATTCCATATCCAATCCAGCGAGCTAGACAGTGGAATTTATTCATGCAAATCAACACCACCACCCCCGCTACGCGATTGTATAAGATGTAAGAAACGAAGAAGCCAGTCAGAAAAGCTCCTCCTCGTCCCATAACTTGTGTCCCAGCCGCGAAAGAAAGAGAAAAGGAAGTGGTGCTAAGAATATGTTGTGTGAGCCACCAGTGTGATTCTTCAGATTATTTTATTCTAAAAGTGCTAGTTTGTGCTTGAAGGCGAAATTCATCAACCAGCAGAGTGCTCGATAGATGGTTGGAACCGACCGCAAGTGTGTTGAAGTGTGCAAATAGCAGCGAGTAGTGTGGGACAAAAATCCACTTCCCATAATCGTACACGGAAGCAGCCAAGACGCTAGCTCTGGTCTATGGTCAACGGAACGAATACCAATTAATTGATGTAAGTGTTGTGTGTAATTGATTTTAATTGCTCATTAGAATGTACAGTATGTCGATCCAGTCTATGGTTGATGACCCATTGCGGATTCTTTATGAAATGGTTGTCAAGCTGAAACGTTATAGTCAGTCAACAGTTTACTGTTCAAAGTTGGAGAATTCAAATTTTATTATTGAATACATAATACATACTTACATACACATCGAGAGGTCACGAGGTAAATGTCCTCCAATTGGAGTTTTTATTTTAAGTAACCCAAATGAAAATGTCTCCTATCTGGACTTTGTGGAGTCCTCCTCGAGAACTCATTTGGATTAATGGCTGAAGTCAGAGGTGACAGTCTCTATAATATTTTTTGATTTCTTTTAACTCTAATGCTGAAAATATCTTGTTTTACCTTAACTCCTTAAGGAGGATGGTACGTCAACAACTGGAAGTATAGTCTCCTCATTAACCTCTACCCAGATTCAACGAGAGTCAACATGGTAACTTCTATATTTTTGGAGAGAGCTGTTGAATCACAAAATTCAAAAAGTTCAATAAACGTACCAGGCCGAGCTCCCAGACAAGTTTCTTTTCGGTTTCTGGTGTCCTCTTTCTTTTCTAAAAATAGTGAGGTTTTCCCTGAGTTTTCTGATTTTTGTCTGAATTAAACGACAAATTTTTGAATATTCGAAACTACTTAAAATATGGCCCACAGTGTTACAATATCCTCGTCAAATATTAAAGAAACATTTCCAAGAGAAAATCAATTCAAATTTTACGTCTCAATTTGATAGGTCCGAAATGAAGATATGTATTAAAGAGTAGAGGACTCAAATGACTGCCTTGTGGTACACCACAGGATACAGATAATACTTTTAGATAGGCGAACTTGGAATTTAACAAATTGAGTACGGTTAAGTAGATACGAGCGGAACCAACTAAAAAGAGACCAAGTTACCCCCACATTTATGTACTTTCTCAATTAGAATTAGGTGATTCACTCTATCAAAGGCTTTACTGAAATCTGTATAAACTGACACACTTTGTTTCCCCTTTTCCATTTCACACAGGACCTCTGATACTATGCGATTATTAGGTTGGTGATAGTCGATCTGCCTTTGCGAAATCCATGTTGCTGTTCATTAAGAAGAAGTTCAAACCAATTTCTCAAATATCTTAGGGATTACCGATAGAATGGCAATGCCTCGATAATTGTCGACTATTCGTTTATCCCCACTCTTATGAATTGGTGTTACATGGGAGAATTTCCAATACGAGGGAAATTCGCCTGATCGGAGAGAGTTATGTATTAAAAGTAAAATGTAGAGGAACGATCAATGGATCCAAACATTTCAAAGGAGGGTGTATAAAGTCAGAGCCAGGTCCTTTATCTACACTTAGTTCACCAATTGCTTTAGATCAGGCTTGTCAAACTTCCACCGCCTCGTCATTGGTGGAACTATGTTCGAGCATAAGAATTGTCATAAGATCACCAGGACGTCTGTTGATCGATACCGAACCGAGAATCAAATCGACCATTTTGCCATTTCTAGCAGATTTAGAAGTTGCCTTCTGGATGTCCGCAATAAGAGAGGTGCTGACGCAGGTATGTGAAGAGACCACCATCTGATGGTTGCAAATGTTCGTTTGCGGATTGCTTCCATGCAATCTCGGCGAGGTACTTCGTCCCGGCACCGTGAGTTCGACACCGCCAAATTAAAACATCCAGCTGTAGCTCAACAGTTTAACGATCACCTTGCTCAGAAAACAAATGTGATTATTAGTCACCCAGTTGATGACTTAAATGCTCAGTGGGATGTACGCATCGTGGAGAGCGCTGAGACCGTTCTTGGGCCAAATCCGGCCACCCGGCCAAAGCCTTGGATGCCGGACGCAACATGGCAGCGGATTGTCGAACGGAAAGAGCTTAGGGTGGGTCTAGCGTCGGCAACAGACGAGAATCGTAACAACATTGAGCTCCTGTACCGTTCGAAAGCTCGGGAAGTTCGACGTAGTGTACGCCGTGATAAAAGAGTCTACACCAAATCTCTTCTTGCTACGGCCGGCAGAGGAAGCTGCACGGAATAATGATTTAAATACCGTTTACAATATCACCAGGGAGTGAAAAGGTGGCTGTAGCTTCTATCAACACCCGGTGAAAGATCAGTGAGGCGATGGAAAGAGCACTTTGCTGCAGTTTTAAATCGAGTGACTGATGGCGAAGTCCCCCCTCATATTGATAATTTAGCTTCCCGTCAAAACGCAGGTATACGATCAACTCCCCCAACGAAACAAGAAATTGTGGACGCAATTATTGCACTAAAACGTGGCAAGGCTGCTGGGCTCGACGGAATTCCAGCCGAACTTTACCAAGCAACACCGGGCTTAACAGCGGAGTGGTGCAACAACTTATTGGTAGAGCGTGCGATTTAGAATCTTTTCTCACTGAATGGAAGGATGGTTTGATTGTCAAACTTCCAAAAAAGGGCAGTCTTACAGAATGCAATAAATGGAGGGGTATTTGTGTGCTTCCTGCTGTTGCCAAAATAATAGCTAGGATAATCTTGGAGAGAATCAAGCTCCACTTAGAAAGCAAAATTAATGAAGAGCAAGCTGGGTTTCGATCTGGGTTTTCTTGCGTGGACCACAACACAACACCTTGCGGATTGTAATTGAGCAATGCGTCGAATATAGATCTCCGTTGCACATGCTCTTTGTTGATTTTGAGATGGCTTTCGACAGTGTGAACCGAGAATGTATCTGGGCGGCCATGCGCAAGAGGGGTGTTCCAGAGAAAATAGTGGCTATAATTAGGGCAACATACGTCGATGCAAAATGTCGCGTACTCCATAAAGGTAAGGTGTCTGAGGGTTTCGAAGTTCATAGCGGTGTCAGGCAGGCAGGTTGCATCCTATCTCCTATCCTATTTCTTTTGGTGATTGGTGATGTACTCCATGTAGCTTTGCCAGACGAACGTAACCGTGGCATCCAGTGGACTCTGAAATCCCACCTAAAACATTTGGACTATACTTATTGATGACATTTGTCTACTCTCGCATAAGATCATGGATCTGAGTGAAATGGCTCTGAATCTCGAGAGAAAGGCAAATGTTGTCGGGCTAAAGATTAATACCAGCAAGACCAAAATCCTTAGCCTGACTGAGAATCCCACTCTCCCCATAAGTATCAATGGGCAACTTGTTGAACCGGTAGACGAATTTGTCTATTTAGGTAGCACTGTTGCTATTGATGGTAGCACAGATCAAGACGTCGTTCGCCGCATGTTGTCCAAACTCTGGCAAAGCAGTTATCTCAGTGTTAAAACCAAACTGGAGCTGTTTCGCTCCCTGATACTTTCGGTGCTCCTATACGGGAGCAGCACTTGGAATGTTTCCACTGCAGTTACCAAGAAGCTGCAAACTTTCGTTAACACTTGTCTTCGTCGAATCTTAAGAATTTTTTGGCCCGAAAGAATTTCGAATGAAGATCTTCTTCGGCGTACGGGTCAAATACCTATCGACGCGTTGATTCGCAGACGAAAGTGGCAGTGGATTTGTCATTGCATGGTTGCATTGCATTGCTGGTCGCGCTATGCGATGGAACCCCTTATCACAACGTGGACGACAAAGGGGCGTAGATCTGTGGATAAGGAATGTGCGTCTTTGAGAAAGAACTGGGGTCAAACCTTACATGGCCAGAAACCGTACGCGATGGCGAGTAGGTGTAGTAGACGCGCTATGCCCCACAAGGGGTTAAGGCAACTTAGTAGTTGTCAAATTTGCGGCCCACTTCGCAATTTTGTGCGGCCTGCGACCAGGTGGGAGATGCGTATAAACAAAAAATTAAATGTTGAGTCTAAGAATAATGTACTAAAATTCGTCAAGAAGTCAGTGTCTCATAAAAAGCTTAAATTATGTTTTTTTTTAAATCTTCCTCAATGTACTACATCAATTTGCTGACGGTCATATGACGTATATTTGTTGAAGGGGGTCTATTTTGTGCAAGAAAATATCAAGCCCCTTCCTGTTTTTTGCTCTCAAATTCGGTCTAGAAAAAAACTTTTGGCTTTGTCGAACCGGATAGTTATCTGCCATGTTTGCATTTTAATTCGCGTTCGCACCTTTAAGGTTCTGGGATAAGCACGTATTGGATTGAGATTTATTTAAAAAGAAGTCCCAAACCTTAAAGACTCTGCCTTTTAGCTTTTTCAGCTTTACTGATGCATATGTTTTTTTCATACATCACAAAACCATTTTTTGTAATTTTTAGGCACCTTTCTGCCCGAACTTAATTTTATCAGCCTAACATCGGCTCCTAAAGTTGTTTTGGGCTAGGATGATCAGCTGTAGAGAAAATTAATTCACAAATTTTGAACGATCGATGATGACCGATCAACCGAATTTTGGCGTTTTGATTTCTTGTCTGAGGTTTCTAAACTAACATTTTTGAGTAAAAAATCATGGTTTTATTTTAAAGGTCAAATTTTGTGATTAGATTTCGAAAATAATTTTCTATCTCAAACCTGAAGACACTAGTATTTGGCCTTGTCCAATCTTAGAATTTGATACCCCTGCTTTAGATGCTTGCCCCTACGTTATAGTAATTTCGCTGAAAAGACTTATTCAGTGAGAGTGGGTCAGCCAGTGAATATTGTGGTTTGCTTATTTTGAGGAGAAGAATTCGATGCAATAATAATTACTAACTGTGTAAGACTCGCCATTCTACGTCTTAAAATATATAGAGAATATTTTAAGACGTTCTACGAGTGTTACACAACGGTTTTTATGACTTGCTATAAATCTCTATTATAGTTAGTAACAAGGAGCATTTTAGCTGTTGTTTTTACAACAGCCGAACCGAACACCACAGAGCACGGCTGACAATATGATCCCTTATCTTGTCAGTTTTACATTAGATTAGACAATACCCAAAAAATTAAAATGACTGTCGCCTTACAGCTCTGGACTCAGAGCACTTCAGCTCACGAAGGAATTTCATTCGACAGATTTTGTCAATTTTTACAAAGTCAAAATTATCAAATTTAACTAATTCAAAAGGTGTCGAACAATTGGCAGGAGATCTCTAGTTTCCCTCATCTTAAGGCTTGTGTTGCTGAGATATTATCGCCAAAACGGGCGATGTGCCTACACTGCAGGTCGAGAAACGCGAAACCATGGAGCGGTATAAAGAACGAGGCAAGGAAGAAGAAGAAGAAGAAGGCTTGTGTTGCTCGAAACGAGTCACACATTGATATCGAATTATCAAAATTAGTTTGATCAAACATTTCTAGCCAAGAATAACTTTGAATCATTGCTGAAAGTCATTAATCTTTGAAAACCCAGCCATTAACCCAACCAATAAAGGATATACCAAAATTAATGCAAGATGTGACACTGAAATTCATATTTCTGTTTATGGGTATCCGTGTATTCACAATAATTTCTACTTGTTTACATCTTTACGAGTAGAATGCGATCCTATCATAAAAAAATCACATCTTCATTTTGTATTTCATTGCATAACAATTTTAGAGTTTTTTTTGAGACAATGTGGCCATCAAAACCTCAAATTTTCGCAAAGTTTTATTCAAGATTTTTGTTTATCCCCTTGCTATGATTGTTCTTTAGTCAAAAATAACTTTCCAGAGAGGTTCTTAACCTTTTGATCATGGGGGACCAGTTGGAAAAGATTTGATTGTCGCCGGACCACCAAACTGACAAAATGAAAATTTCATTTTGATACACTCTACATATTCCCATTGGATAACCGAAAAGAGACATAAGAATACTTTCATAAAAAAAAACAGGATGCACTTGTCCTTCCTCTGAGGACTGTCTATTCAAAATAAAAATTGAATTCAAATTGTTTTTAAAACCGACTATTGTAAAAGGGGATCCGAAACCAAAGAAGTAGCACTATTCAAAAAAGAAACTGACAAAGACCCCAAGCACATAATTAAGGCAGGAGATTAACATTAAATTTAGTTGCAAAGAAAACTGTTTTTCTACGTGTCAATCGGTAGAAAATACCATTATTCCATAAATGTGCTCTAATATATTAGGTGGGGCAAAAGTAATCACTCTATTGGAAATCGCTGTAACTTTTTTTTTCCTTCTTTTTTTTCTTTAATTTTTCCTAATTTCTGAAGTAAACAAACGTAGAATATGAACTTTCAAGCCATGAATCGGTTTACTCCTAAGGAACGCGGGCATATTCTGAAGGAAACATTTCCGGGTCGGTTAATCTCTCGTTTTGGTGATTTGCACTGGCCGACCAGATCACCCGATTTAACTGTTCCAGACTTCTTTTTATGGGGTTTTTGAAGTCGCGGGTTTACGTCAACAAGCCTCAGACGCTTGAAGCCCTTAAGGAGAATATTCGCGAGGAATGCGAAAACCTGTCGCCCGATATTCTGGGAAGAGTGATGGAAAATGCCATAAAACAAGCCCGTATGGTAATCAACTGTGGCGGCGGCCACTTGGTCGATATCATTTTTGCGACTTGATACAATAAATTCTAAATAAACGTATTTCATAAGCAAAAACGAAGTTTTTTTATTAAGAAAAATACAGCAAAAGAACATCGGATGATTACTTTTGCCCCACCTTGTAAAAGAGCCCAGTGTACGTATAACTGTATGATCTATCTAATGTCAATATGTATCCTCTGTAGCCTCCCAGTAAATAATTTCTATCGTTCGCGTTACGAATTCAATTCGACGGATAGAAAACATTTCTCGAATTTCATATCGAATTCGGATTAAAGGCGTCACTCCCCTCGGGAAGGAATAGTGACCAATATTAATTCGCCAGGATGATAATTTGGCGATAATAGACTAATACACAGAAAAAGTGAAACATTTTTTTTCCTTTTTTTTCTATTTATTTATTTTTTACATATTTTAGCCTTAACTTCTTTTTTACCTTATAAAACTTTACCTTTTTACACTTTGCTTCTACTGGGAATCGAACCGGGCACCTATCGTTTCGTAGTCCTACGTCCTACACCTGAGCTATCTAAAGGTTTGTGTTCGTAGAGACGACTCACAAGATGATCACTGAGCTGTCGTAGCTAGGCGATGCTTGCTATGTGACTATCGACTACGGGTGTTTTCCTACAAGCGACTACAGCGACCACGACCATGACTTATGTATTTCATCGTTATCTTACTCCCGCTCCCTGAAAACCATTCCAAAGAACGCATCGGCCGGCCATCACTCAGCCAATCAGCATGTGCACGGATGATTTCTATATACAGATACGCTCGCTACTCAACCGAATGTCTACGAAACGAATACGACCATTGCACGATTTTTATATACACCGTGTGTAGCACCCCAAGCAGCCGCTCCCCGAAGCCCACAAACAAGTGGCTTGCACCACGGTCACCACACAGAGAAGCTGCATGCACGACAATAATCGCGCGACTCTTTTCTATATACATCCACAAGAGCCACAGTCGTCACTCATCCGGATATGTACGAGCATTGCACGAAATTGTATGTGCAACGCGCGTAGCACCCCAAGCAGCCGTTCCCCGAAAGCCTACAAACAAGTGGCTTGCACCACGGTCACCACTCATCGAGGCAGCATGTACAACAATGAGCGCGATCGTCGCAACGATAATTTTATTCTTCACATGCCACACGACCGTCGCCTGACAAGCTCAACGACTATCGTTTGGAGGAACACAGCTCCATATAAAATATATGCAAGCAGTACTCAATTCCAGTCGTCAGGCGACAATCACTCAGTGATCGTCGTATGAGTCGTGTCTACGAACACAAACCTTAAGATTACAAATTATGGGTATAAATTCGTGGTTTTATTTTTTGACAATTTCATTATTCTGTCGTTGTGAGGAATTACTATTTTATCATCCTTCCAATAATAAGACGACTTTTCGTCAATAGGAGTCACATTCCTGACATATTAATGACGATAAAATGATTTTTCGGCGGGGAGACAAGTTTCTATAAATTGTTCATTTGAATAATACGTAGGCTACCAATAAAGTTTTTCGATTAGGCATGTTCTAGTACGTTTTCTTCAAATATTTTATTTCCATCAGAAAGTTTGACCTTTTTTAGCATATACCTGCTCAGAACACTTTAATGACAAGTGATACTCGTTTATATTACAGTTAGATGGGATTCACACTATGGAGAGAATTTACTAAAACCACTAAATTAATCGAGTCAAAACCCGCCTTCTAGATCAAATCGTATGTCATTAAATTCAAAATTCATCGTAGAATGTACTTGCATTTTTCAAATTGCAGTACAATATGGTACAACTGTTAACTAAATCTAGGATTTAGTATATCTTGTCGATAGTCTGAATCGCCCCTTAGTTAAAAATGTCAAATTAGCAAAAAAAAATGGAATTAACATGTGTAAATGTTCGTGCAACGATTTTCTACGATTTTAAAGTTGGATTATCACAAGAACAGTGATTCGATCGGCTTCATTTTGCATTCGGGGATGAAGCACCATCTCGTCCGACAATTTATAACTGGTTTAACATGTTCAAACGTGGGCGTAATTCGCTCAAGGACGAGTTTCCTGAAGGTCGTCCAAAAACAGCCATTGTGCCGCAAAACGTGGATACCGTGCGTGAAATGCTTACGCAAGAGCGGCATGTGACATACCGTGAGACAGAGGCATCCTTGGGCATTTCTCCCCCGGCCATACATTCGATGCTGCATGAACACTTGGCCGTAAAAAAAGGCTTGTTCCCGTTGGATCCCGCATAATTTGACAATAGCTCTCAAAAAAAAAGGCTCGTGTCGATTGGTGCAGAAAAATGATACCATAACGGTGCATCAAATGACGTGAATAAAATCGTCACCGGTGACGAATCATGGATCTATGCCTATGAGCCGGAAACTAAACAGCAGTCGACCGTGTGGGTGTTCCAAGACGAGCCCATTCCAACGTGTTGTTGTTCGTGTATGAAGCACTGCGAGGCAAATGGTGTCCTGTTTCTTCGGCCGAATGGATCCTGTGGCCATTGTTTCACTTGAGGAACGTTGTACGGTCAATTCCGAGTGGTACACTACTATTCGCTTCCTCGAAGTCTTCGGGAAAATTCACAAAACGAACACGAGAAGACGAATCATTCTTCATCATGACAATGCGAGCTCTCACACATCAGTTCAAACTAGCGCCTATTTAACCGGTCAAAACATTGAATTGATGGGTCATCCGTCTTACAGCCCCCTGACTTGGCACCGAATGATATTTTTTTTGTTCCCATTTATTAAAAATAAATTACGTGGTGAACGGTTTTCTTCGCCCGACGCGCCGCTGTTCAAGCGTCCAGAAGCCATGTTTTGGAGGTGTCTCCATCGAAGAGGAAAAAATGCTTCGAAAATTGTTTTGAGCGCATGCAGAAGTATGTATAGATGCTCATAGCGAATATTTTGAAAAACAACAAAGCCATTTTTGAAAAAAAAAAAAAAAATCGTATTCATATGTTTTCTAGAAACTTTTTTAGTAACCCTTGTATCGCTTTTGTATCATTTTTGTGATTTTTCGAAAAAAAAACGATAAAATTGTTTGCTGTGAAGTTTTCGTAGTGGTGTGCTCACACACTATTTTATCTAATGGGAATCCACTAATCGCTAGACCAGCCAGACCACAGATGTACACATACTTCCTGATAAATTCACAAAGCTTATGTAAGGTCACTGAAGAGGTGGTAAGGTTCGTGATGCAAAAAATAACACAGGTCTACAAAATTAAAAAAAAAAATTGGTGCCGCTACGATTCAAGCATAATTTTAAAGCATCGGACCTGTCAATACTCTCTGCGTGCCATTTTTTCATAAAGACTACATGTAGTTTTTAGTCTACGCAAATTAATGAAATTGCATGGTAATCGACAGCCACGAGCGTTCCCAGATCGACTAAATATATCTAAAATCATTGAATTGCTAAATATGTACAGTTTGAGCGTCGTCTGTTCAGACGAAATAATATTTGACGTTTTGATGTAGTCCTGATTTTTTTCTGTTGTGATTTACCGTTACTTTAAATTGGCACTCATGAAGCAATTTGTTAAGGCTTTGGATAAAAATGGTAGTTGTTTCAGTTATATATCTTCGAAATTTCCTGGGTTAAGTACAGAGAAGCTTAAGGCTGGCATTTTTGACTGCTCTGAAATAAGACTTTTAATAAAAGATGCCAGTTTTGTGCATTCGATGAATGACTTAGAGTCATTAGCGTAGATTTCTTTCGTCGAAGTTGTGAAAAACTTTCTGGGCCAATCATAAGGCTAAAAATTATCGGGTTTTACTGCAAAATATGCAATTTTGGTTGCAATATGAGTATCAAGATGCACTACCTCCATGGTCATTTGGATAAATTTGCAGTAAACCTAGGGTTTTATAGTGAGGAGTTTTATAAAGAGGAACACCAGGACCTGAAACTTATGGAAAATCGTTATCAAGGTAGATGGGATGAACATTATGATGGCGGATTACTGTCGGAGTATCATGCGTGAGCCCCTTGAAAGTCTCCTCTCAAGAAATCTCGAAAAAGAAGCTTCCTTCATGTCTGAAGAGTTAAAAACATACATATTTTGGAACATTTCATTATATCTCGAAAAATACGCGTAGGATTTAAAAAAATTATATACCGTTAGAATCAGTATAGCAAGGCTACTCAAAAACAGTTTGAATCTCCCCGGCACCAAAACCCTCGTAGGCCTGTGAATTGGTCAAAAGTGATTTTAAAGAGTTCTGTGAAATTTTTCTTCACTGAATCAAAAAAAAAAACGGTTGCAAGGCTCTGCGAACCACTTGCAAATAACTTCAGGGACCTGGCTAGGAACCAGTCCAGGTGGAAAATAATTTTCTATGACTGTAGCTTTAGGAGTAGAAAGTCGCAAAACTGTTCGTAATTTTAAACGAATAGAAAATAAAGATTTCGAATTGATTTTGGCAGCTTTTTGGCCGTACAGGTTGAAGTATCCAACACCCTGACAACCACAGTGATGGCACGTGTTGAACATGAAAGTATTTCGGTTGAATTGAATCATTTGAATTGGTTGAACGTCTTATACATATTGGAACCAAAATAAGACTTATGAAGATGTCAATTCCAAATCAAATCTCGTTAGTTGAGAAACCTCCGTAATACTCTTCCACGAATCCTCATGTCATGTCGAATATTAACTCGTTTGTGGGTTCCAGTCCAACTGTATAAGCAGTTGTAATTCATAATTTAAAATATTAATTAATAAACAAAAACTCAGTAGGGAATGTTGCTCCACAAATTGCTATTTAATTAATAAAAACGAGACCGAGGGTAATTTTGGGCGCGGCCGAAATTTGAATACCCGTCACATTTGAATGAAACTTAAGCTTCTTTTGTGTCAGCAATTTTTACAACAGCCCTATGACGTGTTCGGATTCCATCTGTTCCTGGATATGTTTTGAGGCTTTACTAGGAACACATTTGGGTAAAGTTTGGTTAAGATTGGTTCATAAAGAAGAAAGTTTTTATTAGAAAAACCTAATTTCCAGGGGTTGGTTTGTATGACAACCCTATGACGTAGTGTTTCGATTTCATCTGTTCCTAGATATGTTTTGAGGCTTTACTAGAAACACATTTGGGTAAAGTTTGGTTAAGATTGGTTCATAAAGAAAAAAGTTTTTCTTAGAAGAACCTAATTTTCGATTTTGGGTTACTATGGCAACCGCATGACGCCATGGTCCGATTCCATTCGTTCTATATATACAGCGTACACTTAAAAGAAACTTGTATTCAAAATTTCAGCCCGATAGCCTCAAAACTCAGTTTTAGCAAAATGTCGATGACATCATAAGCCTCCCCCTAAATGCATGACAAACGCAACTACCATCGGTATCGTCAATTAATCAAGACACCATCTGCCAATCTGATAAAATCGAGTTCAATGTTCAAGCAAACTATACGCGTGACATGAAATTATAATTGATTACAGCCGCCTATCGCCAAATTTGGTATATAGAATCGTAGGTGCGGATACAAACTACCAAAACCAAACCAGAAGACCATACCTTCCGAAAATGGTCTTTATTTTTAGTAGTGGCCACTTCATTACGTGGAAAAGTTTAGTAAATTATATTAATGTATTCTCGAGAATTTAACCAAAATATACGACGTGTATACAACTGGAACAAACTGGTTGAGTTCACGACCGCGCAATTTCCATGAATTGTTAAAACTTATACAGAAAAATACTCAAAGAGTGAAATATGTAGCAGTTAAGTCCAACGAAATATACAGCTCGCCCCGGTATACTTTTATAATGGTGTGACGGATTTAATCTATGGATACAAATCGAATTTTGTATCTTTGAGACTATATATAGATGGATTTCCCCATATTGGGACTAGGCAAAAAAGGTGTTGTACATAGAAATCCAAAGAAAAAGAAGAATTGCAAACAATGGACTTATGAATGAGGCATACACAGTAGAGTTGTGCTAACAATAGTCACATGACCTGACGATTTGTACACACGTACGTTTTCGCATACATATGCTAATACCGCAAAGAAAATTCACATCTTGCGATATTTGGATTACGATTGTGTATGATTACAATAGATTTGCTAAAACAGATTCTATTCTTGCTAAATAGCAAACAATTCAACATTTTTCGGTTTAGGAAATCCTACGAATAGTTATGCGGCTTCTATGTGTACATACGAGAGCAACTATCTTAACATGACAGCCAATGAAGTGTACAAAGAATTGACATAGATTGTGGTATGCAGTAACCTTTCAAGATGCCAGCTTTTGAATGTAGGATTATATGGAAAATAATTATACAAGCGCATTCCATTTGATCGTGTATACGTACATTTTTATTTTAGTGTCTATGTCTTTTCCTTGGAAAAGACTTTACTTTTATAGATATAAAAATCGTAAAGTTGAAAAACTATCAAAGAGGAACTCGGAATAAGACGCAGCATGCACGTTTGAAGAACTGTATAGCCAACCAAGCTTACCGCGGTTTCAACCACAATATATTAGTCATTCGTTCAACGAATGCTTGTTTCTTACTTCCATTCGACGAAAAGGGACGTAAAATTGTGCTACTACTAAACTTATATAGTTGAGAGGTATAAATAAATATGCAACAGACACAATACGTTCGTTGTCTTCTTCGAGACTTTTGTATTCATGCTATCTTCAAGGTAATGCACATATTCAGTAGTTATATACACGTAAAATATATACATATACCTATTATTCAAATAAAATGTCCGCAAAACAATACATGGACTAGCTCTCGCTTTGCTTTTGTTGTTTTTTTTTAAATTTTTTTAATTCAAATAAAAACAGAAATCCGAAAAGACCTTTCAACCGCGTCCAAAACGAACCAGTATACACAAATTTAAGCGAATGACTTGACCAAAATAAAAATTCTATGAAGTCATCAATATATTTTCTTTCAATTAGTCACACTCAATGAGGTCATGGTGCAAGATTTTTTTTTTTTTGTATTCTTCTAAGATTATACCGGAAAGATGCAATGAAGTGAATTTAACGCTTACAGGTAAGAGAGGTGTACAAAAAGGAAAACATTAAAGCGTACCCCTAAAATTACTATCGATGTGTGTACATGCTACGTATAAATTGATATTGTACTCGACTTACTCAAGTTGAAAAGAAAATCCAATACAACTCGCTACAACGTACATGCCTTTCGTATTATATCGTGTCGTCTTAGCCGTCGAGAATTAGAAATTTATTATTTATTGATTAACGCGCGTTGATTGGAAGAGATTTTGATGATTTTTTTATGATAAGATGGACATTGTTGAGGCTTTTCAATACACTGAGGAGGTAATGATGTTATGCCTGGACTGCCGCCTTGTGTGAACATATTCGTGGATTATAGACCACATAAGCCCATAATGTGAACCACAAAAAAAAATACGCTGTCGTATTTTTCAGATAATCTAGATTTTGTAAGAACATGTTGCATTCGTCTTCATTAAATTTCAATTAAGAATAAAATTGAAAGAAAAAAAAAATAGATTTAATCACCGGCAGTAGCTGAACCGATTATATGGAAGATGAATTTGACATAATCCTGAGATACATATATGTAGTTGAAAAAAATTAAAGATATCTATCGAAAGTCAATATTTGCTTTCCACATTGATTGGAAGACTCACACAACATTAGGAAAACAAATTGAAGATAATCCGATGCGGTAATTTTGACGAATATGAAACCTTTACGCCATGAAAAATTAGGGTCGATTTCTCGTACATATTATCGGCTGGCTAGTCTTATCGCACGCACATTATATTGAATTGAATGTTGGTTTACTTTGCATAGTTACGCCATATTTCACTACGCAATTTCATACAATGGCGTAACCAAGCAAAATTAGGCGATACTATGCAAAATAAACAAAAGTTCAATTCAATATAAAAAAAAAACTTTCGGAAAATGGTGTGCGTCTTGTCTATATACGATAAGACCAACCAACCGATTAGATGTACAAGAAATCGGCCCTTAATCCATTATGTACTTATTGCACTATAATCCGGACACTAGAAAGAAAATGTTTTGAAAATTTTGACAATATTTTTACACGCGTCCTTTTTCAATACAACGAGCTTCATTTAAACGTTGCGAGCGAGTGTCGTTTTGAAGAAAGTTGGTAAAAAGAATCCTAAGCCAACCTGCATTTTTCTATTCTAAAACCTGAAATGGTGTTTTGTTTGATTCGGCTGGTTCATTTCCACTTCTCAATAGCCTGACCCAGCGTCTCAACATTTTTTCTTTACTTGTACTAAAATTCTATAAAGTGTACAATCGCAGCAACGGACGCGAATACCCTGTTTTTCAAATTTTTAAAAATCTAAAGGTTTGTGTTAGTAGAGACGACTCATGTGATGATCGCTCAGCGATCGCAGTTGAACCACTGGTTCTGAGCACTATATATGCGTACATTTTTTATACAGACATGTTCGAGAAATATTACAAATAAAACACTAGGTATAGCAATTCGTCACTGTGTTTTAGTACACCTTCAAGAAGACGTTTTAAATAGGAAAACCTGCCGTCAATACGTCATAATCATAGTTCTCGTTCAATTCTTTTTCGATCAAAGATTGCACATCTTTCTAACGAACAAAATGTGTGCCAAAGTATCTGCGATAGCGAAGTGTCACTGTATTTTATTAAGCGAAAAATGTCATTATACATATGAAATGAGAATCCCCAAATGGGTTCTTTTCAGCTTGAGAAAGTATTTCCCAGGGATCAAAATGTAAGTGCACTTCAACTCCATTGAAATATGACGACTTCGTTTTTAACATTTTTTATGTACTACCAGTCTGGCTGGTATAGTAGTTAGTTGCGCACCTTCGGTGCACAGGGTCATGGGTTCGAACTCACGACCCATGTGACGGACTATGGTCTCAGTACCCAATTATGGGGATAAATAACACTGCTGTGCTGTTGATCTCAACACCTCAACAAAAAAGCAGTTATGATCTTGGAAATTGGATGTCACTAACACATCTGCGGCGTTAGTAGAATGCTGGACTACCGGGCCTGCTATTTATTTTATGTATTACCCTTTTGAGTATGTAAATACGGCTTTGAAAAAAAACTATGCTGTTGGCCGTTGGGCTAATTCTTGAATAATTTAGAATAAATTTGACAGGATCAAAACTAGAATGCATGGCCTTTAGCAATTGCCGTGATTTAGGTAAAGTGTTCAAATTTAATAAAATTTTAAAAATAGGAAAGTTAGGTGCAACTTTTAGTTAATTAGGCTACGATAACTCAAGATTTTCCCAATTAGGTTACTCTCTTAAGTCTTTTAGTCAAACCGAAAACAAAACAATCAAAAACTAAAAACCAGTGTTGGGTACGCTTCACTACAAGAAAATAGTGAAGTCTCGGTAATCTGGATGACCTTTAATCCGGATATGATTGCGCTAATCCGGATGTTTTGTTAGTTCGGACTACCCCTTGCAAAAATTGATCCGAATTATCGAGTCATGACGACTATATAAGCAAATTCTTGGGATCTTACAGATTCGGAGCTACGAAAATATTCTGTCCATGGAGAAAGTCCCGTTATGCCCAGTTTTCTCACTTGAATTGGTTTCCACCAGATTTCTTTCACATTCGAAAAACTGCGGTAACGTTTGCAGACGAGTGTGATATGAAAAATTTGAATGTCTTTTGTTTGCTTCAGAAAATCTTGCTTCCCAGGGATGTAGCCAGAGGTCCTGGGGAACCAGGCCCTTCCAGAAATTCTTTCAAAAAGCAAAGTTCTAATAATTACATCAACACTGAAATGATATGCGCACACTAATTAAATTCGGCTGTGCATTTTCTTCAGAATGTTTTCGAAATACATTTTCAATTTCTGAGGTTATTTTTACATGTTCGGTTTGGAAATCATAAATGAAACCCCGACCCCGAAGTTATTGGCGTCATATTTGACGCGAAAAGGTAATACCAAAAAAAGTTGTTGGTTTTTTTCGTCAGTAACTCAAATTTAACGAAAGTGTATGGTATGGGTATATTTGACGGGGACATTTTAACCTCATCTGGGGCCTTCGATTATTCTCATAGTGTTTCAGTTTTTTTTTCGGCAAATAAGATAATCTTAACAAATGTTTCGAGAATATAAGTACCCATTAATGTTATTTATTAAAATAAAAGGCGCGTAAAAAGTGGTGTACGCTTTGCTGATTTTAGGTTTTAGACGATTTTTTGGCAGTGGAACTTTCTGTTTATCTCCAAACAAAAAAACACACAAAAATTGATTTAAACCTATTCACACGATAGAAACATTCTACTTAAAAATAAAACCAATGATATAGTCAATGCAGAGAGTTGGACCTCTTCCAAAATTAAATCCTACCTACGTCCCTGTTGCTTTTCAGTGAATTTAAAGTTGGAAAAAAGTAAAGTATTAATGTATAACACAAAAAAAAGTGTCCTCGGTTTTACGAAGGGGCACTCAGTACATTTTTTTTTTAGAATGGGATACATGATTCATAGCCGCACACATACATATATTTAACATTTTTTAAATGCAAAATTCCATTTTACAGAGTAGGACGAAACAAATTTTATATTGACTGCTTAGCCCTTCTTTAGGTATGCATTGGTAGCTTAGTTCGCTTTTATACATGTATTAGTGTGATATTTGCTAAATTTAGGGTTGGCCACATCCCGAAATAACAGAATTTTCGGGTTGCCAAACGCTTAATTGAGAGTAAAATGAGCACTTTTCCAAGCGGCTCAGTTGTTCTTCTCTTTCAGATTTACATGGTAATTGTGAACAGTTATGAGGGTGTCTCTATTTCGCAATTTCTCACAACTTGAATGTGCACGGATAGAAGAAAATGAACACATTCAAAAATATGGGCTATGAAGTCACTTATAAAGAGTGCCTGATCTTGGTATTTCAAAATGGTCGTTGGTTTTACTAATGGGCAATCCTAGCCAATTTTGTATAAAAGTATATCTTGGCCATAGTTGATTGGGTATAACAAGGCGAAGAAGAAGGTAGTTACCGTTATAAAGAAAAAATAAAAGCTGCTTCGGTTTTGTCTGAAATCTTTAAACTAAAACAGAAGCATGACCTATTAAATAAGTGAGTGAGAACAATATGTATTTTCTCCATGGGATTAATAGGGATAACCAAACAGAGAGTGTGTGGTTAGATGAGTTACTTCCCTGAAGGCCATTTATACTGTAATGTAGGGGTTCTTTGATTCTTACACCCAAAGGCTCCTATAGGCTTCCTATAAAAATAGACACTGCAGGATAATGCTGAATCCCGGCCCTCGTTTAAAATGATGTCCCAAAAAGATTTTATTCCAATTGGATTCAGTGGAGAAAGGGGTTAGTGTGAGGATAAGTATTTGTAGCATGCTGCTGGCTGAATTCTGAGCGAAGGATAAATATAAACTTCTAAAGGCGTCACATTATAATTTGAAGTGAGGGTTAGATTGGGCGCCTTGGATTGAGGCGAATACACCTAACTAGAAATAATGAAAAGGAGAAAACTAAATTTGTTTTCCGCAAAGCAGGCCCTGGAGAGGTCCCTGCCGCATGGATGAGGAGGTCATCTGAACTTACAACAGACAGATCGTCCATCATCATAGGTTGAAATGGATCTATGAGGACAAACAGCTCACGCCCAACGTGGACAAGCGAGACTCTGTTCGTGTAATAACTTTTTCAGAGAGTAATTTCTGCAATAGAAGTTATGAAGGATTGCATTTCGTACCCTCAACAGGTGGTCAGCTCGACAGCCATAATGCCTATCGGACATTTTACCTGCAAGAGGAAACTCTAAACGAGGACTGTTCAACCTGCATGCGGACCAGTGACGCCGTCAATGCGGCCCGACAAGATATAAGCATTGTGTGGGGCTTAACGACTCTTATGATCCATGAGCAACAGACAAGGGCATTTTCGATATACGAATTGAAACAATTTTTAACACAAATGGAATAGAATTTTGCGAAATAATTGACCATATTAGGCGTGTTTTATTGTGCTCGGGTGTAGGTTAGTTTAGGGTAACTACATGGGATTACAATAACAACATAACCCAGATAAAATAAACCCAGTAATGTATCGGCGGTACGTACTGTGACCAAAGTTAACCCGGAAGAATTGTTACAAGTGTGACAACGAGAGGCGCTCTAACACGAAAAAGCATGAGCTAATACCAAAACCATTGGTTAAATGTTACGGGTGGGAGGTTGAATGTTGCGATAAACCGACCGCAATATTCATTGTTGTTTCTGTAAGCCATGTTAATTTACTGGTTATTTATTTATCACAACTTTGAAACTTAGGCCTTTTACAAAGTTCATGGTTGGTGCAATAGATCTAAACAGCTTTTAACCCAAATCGTTTTTTTATGCTTATATACCCCAACCTGCACTTTCTTTTTACAAAAAAACACGCTTATTGTTATCCCCCTGTTTCAAGTATTTTTAACGTTGAATGTACACAGTACTTGGTGAGTAATATCAGAGAAGGAGAGGTTGCAGTGAAAGCAGTCTTCAGGACTCCTAAAATTATTTACTATAATTATACCTATACAATGGTGTAATGATTATTCAATTGACTCCATTTTTTGTAGCTTTACTTTCTTTAAATGTGGAGCATTTCTTATCACTGTTTGAACAATGTAGGCTCGCCTTAATGTGAAAATTTACCCTAATCCTTGCGACCGAGTCATGAGGGCTCGATGCTTCTCTCAAAATTACTCTCTCATAAGGATTGACAAGTACTCAATTTTTATCGCCTCTATTATTTTTACCTTAACGGTACTTATTACACACGAATTCGGAATCAACTTAACGACTTTTATTAATTTTTTCTCGAAATTTCACTTTTTGACCGCCTTGACTCCTTGCAAGCCTTAATTTTTGATCCCTCTTCCGCAGATAATGATTTTCTCTTATCCATATTAAAGCTAATATATTACTTAAACAAGAACAAAACATTGGGGGTTCTACGTCCTCAATTGAGGAAGATCGACAAAAAGAAATTACAAGTGCTATCCTGATGACAAATTTTAAATTGCTATTTTGTGTGTACTTTTTCGAAAAACAATTATAAAACATAAGTGAAAAATGGAAACACAATACTTTTTGTTTTAATTAATTTAGAATTGAATAGACTATTAACAGTTATAATTATGAAATTTTAGCTCTTTTAGTTTGGTTGGAAATCAGCCGTAGCTATTCATGCGAAGGGTTGTGCTAATCTGATGACGAGCAGTGTATATAGACTACTGCTTTACGAATCTAGAGATTATGGAAAAAAAAACGTTGTCAAATTATATTACTATATTTGGTCTTTTCTGGAAATAATATATGACAAATCAAGGCTAAGCCTAAAAATTGTCATTGACTTAGAAAAATCTGCTGTATCTCCAAAACGCCTAATCTACTCCTAATATAGACAGTTTCAAAAAAAAGCCCAGCTTTATTTACTCCCCCAAAGCAATTAGGCGCCTCTATGTGTCTGAAACTGGCTACACAACTTTCACGTCTACACTGAAAAAAATACATTTATAACCTCGATGAGTTTGTTGTATTACATTAATGCCCATCGATAGCAAAGAAAAGGGTTGAAATTTATGTTGACAGTTTTTTTGTAAAGGTCAATCAATTTGCCATTCTCTAGCAACATTCTAATATGGCAGGTGGACAATTTCCGGCAGATAATGAAGCGAGGGTACATCGGTTTCTATGCAGTGGGGAGCATATCCGCATATGTGAGCATTCGGCGGCTCAGTGGAAGAGAAGTCACTCTATCTCTTAGTTTCTGAAGCGTGGGTTCGAGTCACACTGTGACCATGGATGTTTGTGATGTCCCCCTTTCGATCCTTTGCCCTAATTACCCTAATTTCCCTTCCACCAAGACTATGCTTGTATTAAAGGGTTATCCCGTAAAGCCTTGACATCGACATAAAGAAAAATGCAAGGGACATAACATCTTCATCTGACCGACTGATACAATTCAACTTAAACGGGCGCGGTTTGTCGCTACATAATTTAGCAAAATATACGTGATGTGCCTGTTTGCTGTCAGCTATTACATGCAAAAAGGCAAGTTTGCCCTTGGATATTTTTCGAATTACGTAAGCATATCCAATACTCTACCGTAACCTATAGCTATTCTACAGAAATTCGCACCGAATATCGAGCCGTTTTGCCGGAGGAACACATCCCTTTTCCAAAGATGATCAGGACTGCCCTTTTCAGGAAATAACTCTTCATAAAATGGGAAACCGAGAGATTTTGAAAGTTTGTCCTTGTGTTACCTACTTTTATGGATGAATATGACTGCTCAGATGTACTTTGTACCCAACGTAATGTGTCCTTTTGCTCCACAACATCTCGCGATTGCTTCAATATTTACCACACCTAACATTAATTGTTTTCAATTAGGAACTTTACTTTTAAAATACATGAATTATACGTCACAATGCTGTTATTATGTTCAGTCGTTTTTAGGTGATAAATTCCCTTTCAACCCACAGGCAAATATATTTGCCAAGCGAAATGAGGGGTAAAATGGGGGGCTAGGGGCACAATTTTTGGTGACATAACTACTATTGACCTAGTGATCACGAAAATAAAACAAAAAACAAAATCGCTTCGGCCGAAAATGTATGGTCCTCAAAGGGTTAAAGTCTAACTCTGAATTAGAATCCTCTCCAGAAATTGACAAGTATGCCATCTGATTTAGTTGGAAACGGCTTACCATGTAATCAGTCATTCCATCCAATCTTGCGCTTTTTTGCTTTATCACCTAACTATCCTGCTATAGATCTCCCAGTTTCGAGAATTGTGAAGTGGAAGACGAGCGATATTACTAGAAGTATTGAAGGCTCAGCTGCAGCATACAGCATTCCAGACTCTTTACATTTGATGATCTTTCAAATGCTTCAATTCACTTCTTTTAAGGGAAAGATTAATCTAACTTGTTTCTAATTAAAATGCTAAAATTATTTTACATTTTACTAGATAAAAATTAGACAACGAGTTGGGTTATTTAAATGTGTACGATAGACGGCCAACATAAATTTTTAAATTTTCTAAACAAAATATTTTGTTGGCTCATGATTTTCCATTACTATTATGTAAATGCAAATATGACTGATAAGATAACTTCGGACATGACAAGAGCATTATAAAGGTTTAAGTGTCGTTTGACAGTAACCATACTTCTATTATTCCCAAACACAAAAATTGCCAAATACTTTACTCTAATGTTGAAAATCAGACTAAAAATAAATAAAACTATTTACATTTGACTTTTATCTGTCTAAGCACCGAACAATTCCAGGAGTTTTGATTTATATTTTTCTTTAAAGCTTTCGACTCAAAGATAAGTGCAGTGTTTTTTTTTGTGTTGATTTTCAACATAATGGCGCTAGTCGTATGTGAGTATACATTTCTTGGAACTTTGTACAAAAATACACATTATCTATTCCCAAAGTTGGGGGTTATCTTGTCTAAAATGTTCTGTGTATAAATAAACGTATGGTTTTGGCTCACCTCTATCTCTATTGTACAAATTCTATTGAATTGAAAAAAAAAGAAAATTTTAAATCATCTTAATCTACAATTCAAGTGAAAGCCTCGAATCTTGATTTAGCTTTAGCCTAGCTAAAGTTGCCTGCCTGGCACAGGCAATAATATAATAATATGCTTCGATTGCCAAGCCCGTGTTTATATGCGCGTGTACATTTTAATGTAGCCGAGAGTACTTGGAAAGTTACATACGAGTTCATAGTCGCGTATAGTTTGTATAGCGGTGTCTTGCAAGAAAAATCTTCATACTAACTATAAATAAAGATATTACTCGTACATAGCATTGATATGTTGAGATGTCTATATCGATATGAGATGTATGTGCTCTCTAGTGTGAATAAACTATGTAGCTCTAGCGCTGGCAAACTATAGTTATACCTATAGTCATACTAAAAATGTACTTACATACATACATACTCCTCATAGATACACACATATTTCTCTTGAACGCAAATCTCGGCCACATCAGATACTATCGAAGAGCGGAAAACTTTTTTGAATGTTATTTCACATGATGTCTGTTTGATTTTAATCATTTTTCAATCTTTTCATGGCCTTTTGAATATATCGTTGTTGTTTGTTGTTACGTTTTTCTTTACATTTGCTTACAGTAGTTCTCTCGTAGTCGTATAGCATATTTTTACGACTCCATACCATACATACTAACATTAAGGTGACCAGATACCTGAATGGTCAATGCTGTACATACCCGTACACTACCTGTTGATGAGATTCGGTTGACAGACAAACCTAAATCCACTATGGGAGCATTTCGAAAAATCGTGGTAGTCACCAGCATTTTCCAATAAATCTTTAATAATAATTCAAGTCACGAAAAGAAATTTATTTAGTAGTCTATGCGTGAGGCTCAACTCAGTTGTTTGTTGGAGGCAAAATCATGTCTTCGTTCTAAAAATTAATAATTTTTAATTGATTTTTTATTGGTGAGCTATTTTGTAATATTCGGTTACAAAGCATCACCACCGTCGCATGTTGCATTGAAGCATATCCGGTTCATAGGTGGATAGTGCCTTATCAATCTCTGGAACGTAAAGCCACTGCTTAGGTTCCTTTTATAATCTTGATGCTTGTAATGTTTAAAATATTAATGCATCGAAAAAACCCTACGGAGGATCACCATTGGCTTTGCATATTATATAAAAAAAATATTTAATGGTTTAAAAGGAAGTTACATCGACAGTACCGATTTTGTGCGTACACAATTTTGAAGCCGAATTTTCATTAAAAAATACGCTAATGTGGGGATCATTAAAATACATATTTGGATTTAGTAAAATTTTGATATTTTGATCCTCCAAAAGCTTGCCAAATATACCTTTAAGAAACTTTTTTTTTGTTCTTCTTCGCAAAGATCAAATATCATTTTCATTGCTTTCAAAGACTCCAAATTTTTGCCGATTTCTTTCCCATGCATGTTTCAGTCGCAAAATTTGAGTGAACATTTTTTTCCGCAAATATCCATTGCAACGTTTTAGAGCTTTTGTGTACTAAAAAAAATTTCAAAGTTTGTGCAAATTGTATTAAGATAAATGTTTGGGTAAAGTTGCTATAATGTTAATGGAATTTTTCTTTTAGGTAATATGGTGATCCGGAATCCTGGCATTAGAGAAAATATGAATTTGTTCTTGTTGGTGTAGTTTTCAAGTCTCTTTGAAATAATTCGAAAGTTACAGCCGAAAACTCGAAAACATCTTGTCTGATCTTACTGGACTCTTGGACGCTTTGAAAATAGTTTCTATAAGCACTAAAAATGTTCAGTCTCTAGCTAAAATAGTTGGAAAAGTACGGAGTACCTTAATCGGTCTTACTGAAATTTTGCATGCTTTAATTCGTAAAAAAAACTCGAAAATCTTAAATTCTGCGCGTCTTCCAAGCATTGTAATGACTTGCTCAAAATTTTTCTGGTTTTGATACCTTTCAACTGTAAAAACATAATTAACGTTAACGTTAAATTGCTACGTATCACTTATCACCAACAAACTTTGACGATCCTTAGCCATTCCAGGTCTATTGCCTTGACAGATTTAGCGTCAGACAATACCCAAAAAAGAAAGTAACTGTCGCCTGTCGCTCATCGCCTTACAGAATGTGAGCTCTGATCTTGTGTGGTGGAAAACAATTCGAAGTAGAAGCTCATGAGGTATCATTGTATTAAACCGAGAATGCTGTACATTTTGCTGTACGCTTCTGGATGCTGTACGGCAGGTCAAAATGCTGTACTGTACAGCAAAATGCTGTACGTCTGGTCAGATTATACTAACTGTATGCATACACAATACAATACACCTATGTACATATGTATATATCTATACGAATAGTTTTATTGGTTTTATATTTTACTTGAAATTTTTGCGTTTCTCTCCGGTTGATTCCAAGAAAATCTCATTATACAACTCGTTTTGATGTTTGAGTTTACTTGGAACTACTTTTTTACATAAAGCTTAGTGAGAAAATAAACAAAAATGATATTCACAAAATTGTTTGCTTGTGAAGATATAGTAATAGAGATGTGGGTGGATGAATGTTGCGGTAGGACTGTTTTGATTCTGTATGATATACATACATAGTTCAGTTGAGCTGGGAAAATTGTATTTTGACAAAAGCAACTCTGTTTTGCAGCCCGCTTATTATACACAAATTTTGATTTACTTGATTTTACAAATCAGTATCGTCATGTCATGCTTATGAAAAGAAAGACAGATTTAAGCGAGTAACCCGATTGCCATTTTAGTCAGTGGTTGGAATACCAGTAGACCCCTTTCAATCGCGTCTGCCATTTTTTTCGAGCTGATATACTGATTTTTTACAAAATGTCCTTTTGGCACATAAATAAACAGTTTTGCATGCGCAAACATGTGGGGAATTTTAATGAGATTTAATCCTCATCTAGCGGCATAGGTACAAATGTTCCTTTTTCTTTTTTAAAATACCGTAACTTTTTTCCTGTGGGTCTGATCTGTCTGAAATTCTGTCTGACATCTCTACGTTTTGAGTTTAGAATATGTATGCCAAATTTCAGAAAAGTGTGACCACCCATCCCCAAGTTAGGGAGCAAAATTCATTCTATACCCTTTCAAATATACAAATTCATATTTTGTATGAAAAAAAATGTACAAAAGACACAAATAAAATATTTTTGGTGACTGCTAATGCTTAGAGAGACTTATCATATAGCATCAATAAGTTGAGAATCAAGTGAAGTGCGCAAGTAATTTATTTAGGAATTTTATAAGTACTGATCAAGGTCCTTGGAGGTATCGATTCATAAGAACCAGACCAAATCATACAGCGATTTCTGGTTATTTGACATCAATCTAAACATTTTTATCGACATAGCAAACTTTTTGAAGTATTGGAGATTTGGGGCAACCAATACAATGTATTACACCTCATTTTCCATAACACCTAGTGATAATTAGGTTTGTAGCAAATGCTAAAATTTTGGATTTGAGCGCTTGATTTTCTTCATCACAAATTCCGATAATTTATATTCCATCCCGTATTATATTTGTGAAATTTGGGTCGTCTACCCGAGTTCCTTATGAAGTTTTCGCTCAAAGAGAGCAGGAGCATCCAACGAATTTTTACAAAATTGCAATTTTGGGTGGTATACAAAATTGAATGAATTGTATGGCGTCGGTATATGTACGGACATAACTGCTTTAGATTATGCCACATTTCTTCGTTTTTTTTTTTTTTCAAATTTCAATACGCAATTCGCAAATTAAACATACCAAGTTCTTATAAAATCTCTGCCGCTGGATGAGGGTTAATGAATACAATTGAACATTAACTCCAATTTTGTTTTGGCCTCTAATTTAGGGTAGTTCGTTTTGTTAACTTTGTATCCCAAGCCGCATTTATAGTGGCAACAACGTAGCAGCCACTCTACTTTGGACCACTCCATAATGAGGACATTTTTGCCACAGAAATGTCACTCAAATGGGGAATAAAAAGGTTCGTCCTCGGAGTTAATTTGCCTGTAATTTGCCTTTTGTTTGGTTTGTACCGAACGGAAACGTAGCCGCAAATTTAAACTTTATAGTGGCAGAATCGAAAGCTTTAGTGATCGCTACTTAAAAGAAATACACTGAACCAAATCGCCTGCGAAAGTAAAGAAAATATTGCTCAAATTAAGAAAAAAAGACAATAAAAAACAGCCAAGAAATATTTCTCTTCATTTAAGAATTAGTCACACTGATCCAAGTGAAATGCCATAAGCAGCGCTTTAAGGAAAAGTAACTTTGAATCAAGCAAACTGTAGTAGCTGTTAAGTTGTATTGGTATTGTACTGTAAACCCGTCAGTCGTCACCTGGAATAAGCTGAATAAAGACGTATCAAGCAAATCGTTCTGTGCCTTATCATTTTGCCTGAGACGACATACATAACAATTTTGGCGACGAGAAATAAAGCGTGCATAGAGGAAAATTAAAATAAATAACAAACAAAATTGAAAACATAAGTCGTGTAAAAATAGAAAGTAAAGTGAAGGCAAAAATGCTAATCGGCAGTATTGAACAGTTCACGTACGGAGACGATTTCCAAGAGTACTTGGAGCGCATGGAACAGCTATTCCTGATAAATGCCGTAGCAGATGAAAATAAAGTGCCGCTATTTCTAACGTTAATCGGACCGAACGGATACAAAAGAATAAAAAGTATAGTGCTGCCGGACAAAGCAACAAACAAAAAGTTTAAAGAATTAATTGATTTAATAAAACCCCATTTCAATCCGGAGAAGAACGAAATCGCGGAACGTTTTAAATTTTATATGTGTTCGCAAAAGTCAAACGAATGCGTGGGTGAATTTATAATCAACTTAAAATTGTTGGCGGCGTCGTGCAGTTTCGGAACATTCCTGAAAGAAGCATTACGAGATCGTTTGGTCTGCGGTGTCAGTTGTGATAAATTACAGACGAAATTATTATCAACACCTAACCTCACATGGGAGGAAGCATGTAAGGTGGCGCAGTCGTTCGAGCTTGTCGACAAAGAACAAAAGCGTATGCTTCCCTCGTCGTCGTACGAGCTAAACAAAGTACAACATAACCAGCGACAACATCAAAAGCAGTTCGAGAAGTGCACCCGCTGCACATCAAAGCACCCCCCAGGAAGATGCCCTGCTAAAGACTGGGATTGTTTCCATTGTGGGAAAAGAGGCCACTCATCGAAAGCCTGTTTCTCAAAATCGGGTGCTCCAAGTTCGACATCAGTGACTCAAGCGAGAAAATCAAATCGGCAATTAAACGAATTGGATTACACGCTAGCATCCATAAATTGGGTCAACCGAGAAAACGGGCCGTTGTTGACTACTATACGAGTGGAGAAAACGAATCTGACCATGGAAGTGGATACTGGAGCGGTGGTTTCCGTGATTTCATATTACGATTATAAGTATCATTTTCATAACATTAAATTAAATAATGTAAACTATCCGCCCTTACAGGTGTTAACGGGTTCGAAAGTCGAGGTAGTAGGAGAAATACCAGTGATGGTGAGCGGGAAAAGGTTATATTTAGTGGTAATAAGTTCAAATCACCACTTCAGGCCCCTGTTAGGGAGAAATTGGCTGGATGCCATGCACCCAACATGGCGTTATTTCGTTGCAAACTTTTCGGAACAAAACTATCTACACAAGGTCGGCGACGATAATATTTTTCAGGAGCTTAAAGGTAATTTTGCTCCGTTGTTTGAAAAAAATGAAAACCCTATAAAAAAGTTCACTGCTGATATATCTGTTCAGGATGACGCTAAACCTAAGTTTTTTAAGCCATATGCAATACCTTTGAGTTTGAAGTCAAAAGTGGAGGAAGAACTAAAGTTAATGCGCAAGGAAGGGTTTATACAACCCGTTAGTAGTAGCAAATGGGCAGCCCCCATAGTGTGTGTGTTGAAAAAAGACGGATCGGTAAGAATTTGTGGCAACTTTAAGGTTACCATAAATCCTGTAATTGTGCCGGATGTATATCCATTGCCAAAAATAGATGATATTCTGACAAGTATCCGAGGAAAAACTTGTTTTTGTATCCTCGATTTAAGTAAGGCATATTTACAATTGTCCGTAAATAAGTTTGCAAGGCATTTGTTAACTATCAACACACATATGGGTCTTTTCGAATTTTGTCGGTTGCCATTTGGTGTATCAACAGCCCCAATGATCTTTCAGCGTACAATAGATCAAATATTGCAGGGCCTGGAAGGGGTGGCAGTTTATCTGGACGACATCTTGGTAGCCGGAATTGGTAAAGATGATTGCAAAGCGAAGCTATTGAATGTTTTGAACAGACTTCGAGAGTTTAACGTACGCATAAACTGGGAAAAGTGTAAACTTCTAGCAACAAGTATTGAATATTTGGGGCATGTGTTAACTCCTGAAGGCATAAAACCTTCACCAAATAAAATGGTAGCTATTCGAATGGCACCCGAACCGCAAAATGTGGAGCAGCTGCAAAGTTTTTTGGGGCTAATAAATTATTACTCAAAGTTTCTCCCAAACAGCTCAATAGTTCTAGCACCTCTTTATAATCTCCTAAGGAAAGAAGCTCAGTGGGTTTGGGATAATGAGTGCGCAGTAGCGTTTGCAGACTCCAAAAAGTTACTCTGTGAAAACAACCTGTTGGCGCATTTCGACCCGACCAAACAAATAGTAATCGCATGTGATGCTTCACCATATGGAGTTGGAGCAATTCTCAGCGTGGTTATAAATGGGCAGGAACGTCCCTGCTTTATGGCATCTACAACATTAACCAAGGCCGAAAAAAATTATTCGCAAATCCATCGAGAGGCGTTGGCTGTAGTGTTCGCGATAAAGAAGTTTCATAAATATGTTTATGGATATAACTTTATTGTTTACACAGACCATCAACCTTTGGAACAACTGATGGGTGATCAGAAGGCTCTAAGTAACATTGTTTCAATCCGATTTCACAGATGGATTCTGTTTTTGTCAAATTATAATTGCAAAATTAAGTACCGACCTGGTTCCCAACAAAAGAATGTTGATGCACTTTCACGGTTGCCATTGTCGGGGACGACCGAGATAAATAACCATAATATAAACTTCTTTAATTTCGATCGTGAGTGCATTCCGATTACTATTGAAGAAATAGCTAGTTTTTCCATGAAAGACGAAAGTATAAGCCAAGTCATAAATTTCGTTGAAAATAACTGTTGGCCTAAATCGCAAAAGTTAGGAGAATCTCTAACTGCATACAAGAATGTTCAGCTTTCACTAGAAATAAAAAATAAATGCCTTTTTTATGGGGATCGGTTAGTTATACCGACAATTTTGCGGGGAAAAATATTATCAGTTTTACATGACACACATATTGGGATTGTCCGGATGAAACTTCTGGCTCGAGGCTGTGTTTGGTGGCCATCAATTGATAAAAACATTGAAACATTCGTTTCAAATTGTTCAATTTGCCAAAAGATACAAAACAGAACCAAAGACTGTCCAAACTTTACGTGGCTTGCGACGTCATACCCATTTGAACGGATTCACGTTGATCTTTTTCAATACCGGGAAACCGATTTTTTGATAGTCGTCGATGATTTTTCTAAATGGATTGATGTTCAAATTTTATCGAATACAACATCAGCTAATGTAATTGATAAACTTAAATTGTTGTTTGCAAATTTTGGATTTTGTAATACCTTGGTAAGCGACAATGGGCCACAATTCCGAAGTGAAGAATTTGAATTTTTTTTAAAATGCAATGGCATAAATCAAATGTTTAGTCCGGCGTATCATCCCCCCAGTAATGGGTTGGCAGAAAGAGGAGTGCAAACCGTAAAACATAGTTTGAAATCATATTTCTTGGCAGAGCAAGAAAAAAAGTTGTCAATACCAAATATAATCTTAAAATTTTTATTCAAATATCGCAACACGCCAACCACCGTCACTGGTATTTGCCCAAGTGAACTAGTACTAGCTTACAAGCCCATAACACCTTTGTCTTATTATAAGGTAAAACAGGTGCCAAGCAAATCACCTCCTAATAATAATTATAAAGCTAAGAAGTTAGATGAAAAAGACAACTTTATAGAAACAAAAAAAGCCGAAAAATTTGAATTAAAGATAGGTGAAAAAGTATTGTATTTAAATCCTAATTTTAACAGTGAGGCCAAGTGGATTGAAGGTACTATTTGTGACATTATTTCTAGTTCACTTTATTTAATTGAAGTCAACAATAGACGTAGAGTAGCACATAGGAATCAACTGAAGAAGTATAATAAAGATGTAACTTTAGTATGTCCAAGGGAAGGTATAGAAGAACACTGTCAAAGTGAGGACGAAGAATTTTTCGATGCGGAAGAGGTGTTAATCAATCCACAGAAAACGACACCTCTAAAGGATCGTTTAAGAAAAAGGCCAAATGTAAATTATAAAGAATGAAGTTATTAACTTAAACAAAAATTATGTGCGTTTATGAGATTATATTATATTAAACAGAGAATTACAGGAATTAAATATGAATTACATGAGCTATTGTACTTTTATTTAAATATACATACAGAAATGAATTTAAATTGTATTAGAACTAATTAGGATAAAAATAACAGTTTATTTTTTAAAAAAAGGAAGAAATGTAGTAGCTGTTAAGTTGTATTGGTATTGTACTGTAAACCCGTCAGTCGTCACCTGGAATAAGCTGAATAAAGACGTATCAAGCAAATCGTTCTGTGCCTTATCATTTTGCCTGAGACGACATACATAACACAAACTTTTCTTATGAAAAAGACAAGAGAATCTAAACAAAAATAAAAAAATACCGGCGTACAGAGGGCTGCGCCCGCAATACGAGGGTTTTTTAGATTTTAGATACATACATAGTGAATAATTTTGCACATATATTTTATAGGTAATAAATAAGAATTATGCACAATGTTAATGAAATGCTTCTCGTAAATCTATTAACACTTTTTAGTTAGACCAATCCAAAAATAGATTTACTATGTATCATGGTTCCACATATTAACTGGATTTATTAGCTGTAACGCCGTTACCATGACTCCAATCTGGAAAACGACTGATATGAAATGATTTGATAAAAACTAAAAAAGTCGACTTTTTCAAATCTCCGGGACACCCTGTTTGCTTTGTCCTACCAACGTCTAAGTATTTCGTGCTAAAGACTGTTACGATTGTACACATTCCTACCAAATTTCATAACGATCGGTTAGTGAACAAATTTATAAATGTCCGGGACACCATTTTATCTTGGCCATACCAATTTTTAGGTATTTCATGCCAAAGACTGTTACCATTCTACACATTCCTACAAAATTTCATGACGATCCGTTAAGCCGTTCGCGAGTTATTAGTGAACAAATTTTCAAATGTCCGGGACACCCTGTTATTTTTGTCCTACCAACTTTTAAGTATTTCGTGCCAAAGACTGTTACCATTCTACACATTCCTACCAAATTTCATGACGTTCGGTTAAGCCGTTCGCGAGTTATTTAGTGAACATACGGACGGACAGACGGACGGACAAAATCGATTTCATAAGGGTTTTTTGTAAAATCTAAAAAACCCTAAAAAGAAACTTGTATCCAACCAACATCGAACACATAACCACATTCTTCCCAGTCAAACGCGCTACCCACTGAACCATAGGCACTTCTGACTAATCTACTACAACGCTCCAATATAAGCTAAAGCTAAAATAAAGCTTTTCCACGAGCTTTGCATGGAAAATGTAAAAAAAACTAGGGGGCTTCGCTTGCCAACCCCCGGGGCCGAGGCTAATTTCGGGCGCGGCCGAAATTTGGATACCCTTCGCTTGGGCTAAAAGTTTTTTCGGGCGTACCTATGACTTGTATTTAATCCCCCTCCTCATTCTTTTTCTTCCGTCTTGACAAAAGTTTTGGGCTTGGTTGAAATAAGTGGGCAAATAAAAATATTTACTCGGAAAATTTTATTGGGGTTGCCGGAGCATGACCCCACAGTACGATTCCATTCGTTTTGAACTTTTTAGTTGCTTTGATAAAGACACATTAATTCAAGGTTTTGTGAAATTAGTGTAAAAAAATGTTTCTTAGAAGAACCAATATGGGGGGTTTGGTTTGTATGGCAGCCCCATGACCCCATGGTCCGATTTGATCAATTCTTGCATATATTATGTGTTATGTATAGAAACACTTTTTTGTGGAATTTGGTTGAAATTGGTACACAAATAAAAAAGTTTTTGTTAGAAGAGCTCAAATTGGGGAGCTAGGTTTGTATGGCAGCCCCATGACCCAGTGATCCAATTTGGGTGAATCAAACATACCAACAGCCTGCAACAATAAGAAGCACGTGTGCAAAATTTTAGCTTGCTAGCTTCAATACCCGCCGAGTAAAACGCGTCGCAACAGACAGACAGACGGACATGCTCCAATCGACTCCCCAAGTCATGCAAGGTACGCAAAACCCAAAATATTCAATTTCATATTTTTTGTTGGGGAGGGAGGGGTAGATGGGTCGGACCTGACACATCTTTATTACCTTGTCAAGACATCCAACGGCTACCATTTGATATTAATTTGAAGTTTTTCGTGACATTCTATCAAAAGATATGACTGAATATAACTTTGTAGGGGAAGTAGGGGTAGGGGTAGTCGGACCTAATCCACTTTCCATCAACTCAAAGTATATGTCAGAATGAGACATTGATCAAAATTTCAAGTCGATAGCGATATTCTACCGAAAGTTATGGCCGAATTAAAATATCAAGGAGGGGTAGTTTGTATGGGAGGTAGGGGAACCCGTGGTCCGATTTGGCCCATTTTCAATACCGTCCAAGATTTTAGCAAAACAAACATTTGACCAAAATTTCAAACCGCTAGCTTCATTATTTCGGGAGTTATCTTGCTAACAGACAGACACACGGACAGACAGACAGACATGGCTTATTCGATTCAGGGACCGACCCTGATCATTTATATATATACTTTGCCATACCTCCGGTGGTTCCTTTGAGGTGTTACATAATATCGGCGTAACAAAAACAATATACCCTTTCACTCTATGAGCGAAGGGTATAATTATTATCAAGCATTTGTTTGCTTGAATTGAGAATAACGGTTTAGGCTTGAATCTACTTCCTATTTCTCAAAAGAAGGTCTTGAAAATAGGATCGATTCAAGAAGAAATTGTCACATTTTGAGAAATTTTGTCTAAATTCGGGAATTTTGCAAATGAGAAAAGAGTTTCTTAATTTTAGATAGCCCAATTTTTTCAGTGCAGGGTAAAACAAGAAGTAGGTAGTATGACTATGTATACAGGGTGTCCGGAAACTGCCACATAAACACACCGGATTGTGATTCCTCATATGATTTTCAGCAAAAAAGTTGTTCGGAACATACCTCCTTAGCTTAACCCCTTAGTTGCCGCAGGCATTTGAAGATTTTTGAAAAAATCATTTTCATGCACGACTTAAAGCTCAATATCTCCAAATCTAGAATAGTGAAACAAAATGATTATTACAGCCAATTTGTGTGATTTGACCCAAAAACAATGTATGTTTTCACCTCAATTTTCTCCAACTGAGCGTTGCTAAATAATTACAGCGGATCGCAATGAAAGATTCCTTAGCTGGAGATTCGAGCTTGACATGGTGATTTGGCATGAGTGACTGAATAGTAAACAACAGATTAGACCGACGCCACCAAAACAAACAGGCCGCTTCAGGCTGCAAACATGCACCCGCTCTAATTGGAAAACCCTATAGAAAATATACGCATATGGTGCTCAGAACCAATGGTTTAATTGCGATCGCTGAGCGAACAAACCTTTATGCGAAGCGACGGGCACTTGGCGGTGCGTGTTTCTCCCTTCATAACCCAGCGGTAAATGATGTGTTAATTCCTTCTGTAGTTCCGATTCCAATGTGTGGCAGTTTGTTTTGCAAAATATATAAAATATATATCGCATTCCATAAAAATTGGGACGTGTGTGTCTTAATTCATTGCTTGGTTGGTAAGTCTCACTTGCCAAATAAAATTGATCGCCATATTTGATGAGATGCCATTCCTGAATTTTCTGCTAGATAACGTAACGTAAACTTTTTTCGTAAAGAAGAGTCAGACAGCGGAGTGTATGTCCCAATAATTGCTGCACGGTCAGAAATTTTGGTATAAAAGCTATACTATTTTCGTATACATATAAATCCATAAATTTTTTTTATAAATATGTATTTTGTGCCTTTATAAAAAAAGTATACGAAAATATTATTAATTTTATAACAAAATGGTATAATAATTTCAATACCAGATAAGTATTAAAATGTATACGATAAAAGTATAAACCATATTTATACTTTTTATTTTATTCCTTCTAAATTTCATAAAAATAAATTATACCGGCGCATCGCGAAGTATACAATTTTTTTCTAGCATATACGGAATTTTTTACCTCACCGAGAATCGATCCTCAGGTCTCTGAATTACTAGCATGTGCCACTCAACCGTCTGAGCCACGAAGCCTGTTGGTTATAGCAATATAATTTGCGAGTTTCAATTCTTCTTCTCTTTATACAATTTATTTCTGAAATTGGCTTTCGTTTATACTAAACAAAGTATAAAATGAAAACTGAAAATCTTTTGTATACTCTTATCGTATTATTTGTATACTTTTATCTTATAAATGTATGGAATTTGTAAAATTCTGAAAAAATGGAGTCTGTTTTAATTTAGTTTTCGTATAAAAACTATAAGTAAATGTTATTAAAATTTGTATTATATATTTTTCGTGTAAAATGTATACAATACTTATATAAAATCATTTTTTATATTAAAAAAGTATACTATTTAGAAAATGTATATGATATTTATTATAAAACGATTTTATAAGTATGAAATATACATATTCATAACCGAAATTGTATAAATAGGCGTTATACGATACTTCGTATACACAATTATCCCAAAATTTCTGACCGTGTGGTAAGATTAAGAAACATCTCTCACTCTGTGCTGCTTATTCTAAATTTCGGAGCATTTGTCTGTCGGTAATTCAACTACAGGAATGCTTAGAGGTGCGAAAAACTCAGAAATCTCAATCATGTGGAAACGGACAAAGTCGGGCTATTGGGACATGGGACTCCACCCTCAACAGCTGGTTTACCTGTCTATGGTCCTTATGGGCCATTCGAAATCAAACCTCATATATCTACCGAAATCCATGAGGGTCATGTCGCTGTCGTAGAGGCCCCACTGACAAAAGCAGTTCACAAGACATATGGAATCGGAGCACTTAATCCTAAGCGTTGGCGGAAACTATTAGCCTGAAAGAAAGTGAAGAGTACCTCAATTTTCAACCACGTTGGAAATTAGTATCTCAATTTTCAACCACGTTGGAAATTGGCCCTTTCGTTTCAGTTTTTTTTTTGTACCGTTTTCTAAATTTTTTTTTTGCCGATTTTAGGGTTAAAAAGCCTTTTACCGGCGATTTAAAAAAACCAAAGAAAGAAAGCATTTTTCACCGAGCCATGGTTGATAAAACCGATGGTTGAACGGATGCCATAATTGGCGAAGTGCTCAAGAATATGTTTTGTGGCAAAAGTTTCTTTTGCGTGTCTCAGCTATCTCTTTGAAAGTGTCTCCGTACAAATTACATACATCGGTCGCGGCGATGCACGTATGCTCTTTTTTCTTCTCTCTTGGTTCTCTTCCTCTTTTGTAAAAAAAAATTAAGTTTGCTTAAAATTGTCTCATGAGGTGTAGAGAAGTAGTATTTTACATCAACTGGACCACTAAGGTTGAATGCAACTGACAAAACGGTACTTATAGAGCGCATGCCGAACTTCATGTCGTGCAATTCCTTTTAGGACATTGATACTTGTAGCCGAAAGTGGATAAGGCAGAGGCGTTTCTATTCAGAATAAAAAAATGTCATACTCCATCAAAGCAGTTGTTCTGAATGAATTTATCCAAACCTGGTTTTGTATGGATACAAGCTGTGAGATCTTGCTTCGATCGGTCTCAATTCTTATCCTTGTTCTGTTCGCATTAATCCCTTCCCCTTCCCTTCAGAAATCGCCAGTTCAATCATTAAACAAATTACAATTATCCTAAAATGTTTTTTTTAAGAATCTATTTTTGGGATAGTGTTTCTATGGCAGCTAAATGACCCCATGCAGTGGCGATCCTACGTAGGGGTTTTGGGGGTTCAAACCCCCTCCGAAATTTTCAGATGTATTAATGTTATTTTTTAGACAGTAGGTTGATTGGAATAGTGGCTAGGGTAATCGCCTTCGAAGCACAGGGCAGTGGTTTCGAAACCCACTGTAGACAGATTTTGTTTATGATAGTTTTAGAATTCATCATGTGGCGGACTATGACTTCACTGAGGTGCTAAATGAGTACTTTTTTTATGAAGACGGAAAGTGAAGATATTCCAAATTTATGAAGAAATTTTTTTGACAATGAGCGGACTCAGTTCTCGATAAGACTAACAGTCTCAGTTAATTTATCACGTTTGGACTACCTGCAAACGCGAGCCTCGTTCTTAAAACCGCTCCCGAAATATTTTTCTGCGTACGACCCTGCCCATGGATCGAATTCGAAAAAAAGTCTTTAAAATAACTTACTTTTTGGGAGGAGGTATCTATGGAAGCCCTGTGATATCAATGTCCCATTTCGATCGCTTCAACATATGTTTGGTGACATCGATAGGTAAACATTAATGTGAGTTTTTATTTACGATGGATGCATAAAAAGAAGTTTTTCCTAGAAGAGTCTACTTTTTGAGATAGGGTTTCTATGGCATCCCACAATATCAAGGATCCCTACACAACCAGATTTCAGCCGAATCGGCTTAGGAATTAGGAGGAAATGCACACACACAGTTGAATTTTATAAAGATGTTTGTTCTGTCCTGTTCTTGACTAAAGTAATGTTCTTTGTCTTTACCCAAACTCCAAGAAAAACTCAAAAGCATGATTTGCATGAATGATAAAAGTAGTACATACACAAAATTGATTTTAACTTATTCAAACTTCAAGTGGAATACCGTGTACTCCATACGTGCTCCAACTGCTTTCACAAATCCTTTATAAGAGAAAAAAAAACAAATTTCTTAGAACCCAAGCAAATCAATGCACGCGCCCAACAAATCATCAATTCAATAAATTTCCAGAGCACACGACTCTAGAGAGAGCATTCAAAGAAGTACTACAAACCCAGAAGTATGTACCATATAAGTCGTCGTCATCCAATTCGACCCTTGAATAAACCATCTGTTCGTCAATCTGTCGTTAATTTATCCTCTTCTACCTACATCCTACATGCATCTATACATTTGGTCTCCTGTTTCCTTGAGTCCTTTATACACGCCAACGTTCGTTCGTACGTACGTTTCATCTATGCATTTGCGACTTGGATGTGCGGTTCTGTCGAGGTTCGTATATAGACAACGACCAAGGTAAAACACAAAACACGTCACAATCGAAACGGCAGACTTCCAAATACATTTTGTATTTTCAAATACATCAAACAAGGTGGAAGCGACACGGAGAACCGGGGAGGACGACAAGAGGCATTGAAAAGAAATCCTTATTTGGGTTTTCTTGGAAGGTCGTTGATACCATGTTCGTCGTGTCCTTTCTCTATTTTTTGCTTGACTCAATTTCTGTGTACTCTTGTGCTGTTCGTTGTAAATGCAGTACAAATTATAAATACTCGTGTCCGTATACATGTGCCACTTTGTCGTTGGCGTCCCGTCATCATACGATAATGGCTGATTTCAGACTATAAGACGAAACCGGACGGGTAAACTTGCAAGACAAGAGAGCTTTTGTAGTGGCCAGCAGACAAGCATTGTTCATTTCAAATTGTAAGAACGAGTCTTACGAAAGAAAAAAATCGTGACACGATTGTTTTTCTTTCGTAGGAATCGTACGATCGATAAGACGATTGCATCTACCAATAGTTCAGGCGTTCTGCAAAGACAATTAGCGCGTGTTTTACTTGCATTTTAATCTTGTCGACTCGTCACTTCATTGTACACTAACTTTGGAGCGTGCATGGCTACATTTATACATACTTGCTGTGTGATTATTGTTCGCCGGTCCGTGTTTTGATCGGATAGTGTGAAATGATCATACGATGGTTCTTGTCGTGCAAGTTTACCCGTCCGGTCGTTTTCTTACAATTTGAATTCAGCCAATGTCGTTGTATGTATAGATTTGTCCTCGTCAAACATACTATGTATACAGTTTTTCTACGAAGGATACGTCCTAGTTTTCCAGCACGCTATAGTGGGCAGACAAATACAGAAATGTATGTGTAGACTTACTAGTGCATATCAGAAAACGAGAACCTTGGAAAGAAAATGGATTTTTAGGAAATCATTGGAATGATTCTCCGACTATGTCTCTCTTTCGTTTGACTTCCTATTTCGTCTTGGTTGACGGTATACACTTCGTTTATAGTCAGTCGTTGCAAAGTCCTTGTAAACATTGAAACATTTTCCTCGTCGTCGAGAAAAAGATGAAAAGTATAGGAGAATTGAATTACAATAAAACTCTCTTGTCTGTTTATATGTAGCAGAAATTGCAAATTATATGTATGTATATTGTGGGAGGGGTTAGAATAAAATCTGACAAAATTGACAAGTATTCGTGATGTCAGATTTATTATTATTATGTGTATGTACCTACATAAAAAAAAAATAAAGCTGAAATGCTGAATAAGAAATCCGAGTTTGATTTGATAAATTCCGGGAAAATATGTTATTAAAATAAGTCGTCACGCGGCTTATATGCGGATGAAAAGATTTCAAATCTTAGAAAAATGTAATAAGATCTGCGGTAAGAGTGGGTGCACATTCGTGGAAGGTATAATGTTCCTTTCAAATTGCAAATTATGGAAAAGAAAAGTACACGTTATGAAAGCATACGTGTATGTATCTCATTACTACGTCTATAATAATGGATAATAATGAAAAATTCCCCGAATTACAATTCCCTTGAAAAAAATTCAAGTGTGCGCCAAGCAGATGTTTGCATTCACAGGAAAGAGTGAGTGTCTTGTGCCCCGGAATTATATGTCCAGCTGTATATGTTTGATCGTGATGGTATATAATGAATGACTAATATAAGAATGCACGTGAAAACAGAGGGTGAGGAAAAGCACCGGTAGTTACGCACGAGACCGCGTCCAACATACACGGCATATTATATTCACGCACAAATGGTAAAAAAGATGTCAGGTGATACGGAGCAATTCAATTTACGATCAAATACGCAGATGTCACAATCCACATGACTGCAATGGGGTCTTTGGGTTTCATCATCGTGAACGCGTATTGAGCAAATAAAAATTCATTCAGCACAAGAACCTGGAATCTGACCAAAAACAACAAAGTTGTAAAAGTTACCCCGCCAAAGAAAAATTCATCTGCCGCAAAAAGAATACATATCACTCCAATCCGCCGCTCATAAGTAATTTTGTTTTAGGTGTAAATGCTGGCGAAGTTTAAATGTACAGGACTACTTCTCAAAGTAATTCGTAACATGTCCCAGTATCCTAATGTAATAATATCCCAATGGCCCAATGTCCCAATGTCCTAATGTACCAGTGTCCCAATGTACAAATGTCCCAATATCCCAATGTCCCAATATCCCGGTGTCCCAATGTCGCAGTATACCAAGTGTCCCAAGGTCCCAATGGCCAAATATCCGAATGTACCACTGTCCCAATGTCCCCATGTCTAATGTCCCAGTATCCAAATGTCCCAGCGTCACAATGCCCTAATGTTCCCGTGTCTCGATATCCTAATGTCCCAATCTCTCTATGTCCCAATATTCCAATATCCCAATATCCCAATGTTCCAATGTCCTAATATCGCAGTGCCCCAATGTCCAAATGACCCAATATACCTAATGTCCCAATATCGGAAAGTCCTAATATGCTAATGTGCTAATGTCCCAATGTCCTAATGACCCTAATGTCCCAATGTTCTAATATCCCAGTGCCCCAATATCCCAATATCATGATGTCCCAATGACACAATATCCCGATGTCTCAGTGGCCCAATGTTCCTATGTACCAGTTTCCCAATGTCCCAATGTCCAATTGTCACATGGTCATAATAATGTCCTAATATCCCAATGTCGCAATATCCCAATGTCCCATTGTCGCGATGTCCCAATATCCCGATGTCCCCACGTCCCAGTTTCCCCACTGTGCCTAATGCCCCAATGTCTTAATGTCCTAATGTCCCAAGACCCTAATGCCCCAATTTCCTAATATCCCACTGCCCCAGGATCCTAGTCTCCCAGTGTCCCAATATCCTAGTGTCCCAATGTCCCCGTGTCCCAATGTCGCAGTGTGTTTTAAAAAATTGTCAATGCGATGAGCCGAGAGACGCAATTGTCGGAAATCTTTTGTTAACTTTACCTATTATTTTACCGTTATTCCATCCACTTATCTAAATGGAAGACATTGATTCTTTAGAAGGACCACTAGAGGATCGTTCATTCCAAATTTTATATTTACAGTAGAAGCAAGTCTTTATGCAACTTTATTCTGAAATTGGGTTACTCGCTTAAGTCTGTGAGGGTGAAAATTTCACCGTTTATTGCATATATCTTACCCGTTATTGTGCCGATCGAAGATTTTTTTTGGAAAGGCACTAGAACAGGATATGTGGAATATTTTGGTAAACAAATTTTTTTGGGGGATGTTGCCTGGAAGGCTGTAGCCCTGTCAAACAAAAAAGCAAGTTGTCTCCGGTAATCATAGACTTGTTCGATTTCGATTTTTTTCCTTTGGCGGGCGATACACTCTCGCGTCTCTTGATCCGGTAATCATATAGACTTGTTCGCTTTCGTTTTTTTTCCTTTGGCGGGCGATACGCTCTCGTGTCTCTTGATCTACCAATTTAGCGATTTGAAGATACTCGTAATGTAATTTTTTAATCATTCATTCATTATCCTTATCCATCATTGAAAAATTGAAAACACCTTTTTTGCAAATGGTTCCTATTCACGATAAATTGAAAGTGCACTGCACTAGCGTAGCCTTTTCCTCCTGATTACATCCAACTCGCCTAAGATTTCTGCTTTTTGAACCGTAGCAGGACTGTTCTGTTTCAACATAAGATCTGTTTCGAATGAAAAAAAAAACAGCTGGTATCGTCAGGTATTAATGTTTGGGAGAAATGTTGCTTAGGAAAAGGATTGATGTGGTTCTATTCATCATGAGAAAATCCTTTCTCCTTTATTCTAACGGTGAATCATTGAAATCACAAAAAAAGTTATAAATGATGCAATAAAGCCCAGAAGTAATGTAATATCTAAACTAACAATGCGACTAGGAAGTGGTATGGCTGACAACCGTATCACACTCCGAATTCAGTTGTCTTTGACGAGGCGCTTCGAGTGTTTTGGGTGTTTCGGATGTTTATCTAGTGTTATAGTTGTAGTAATTAGTGGATTCTCATAGGCTAATGATGAATGGAAATTTGCAGTGCAAGTCAACCCGGTTCGTAGAGTACGCGTACTGAAGAAAACAATTTCGGGTGATGTTTAAATTAGGAACGAAATTATTATAAGTATCGCTGGAGAGCAAAGAGGTAACATTTGTAGAAAACCTGCAGTGCAGTACAACCGTAGCGTAAAAACTGTTCGTACTACCACAGTTTACCCCTTTTTTCCGGAAATAGTCTTCCATTGGAAGTGGCAGAAACACTAACGTAATTTTGGGTCGCTGATTCCAAATTCCAAATTTGTTGGGGGTTGCCGGCTCTAGAATGGTACCTTTGTTTTCTCGGGGAATTAATGTTATTGTTCATTAATTCTATGACATCGTCCATAAAAACATTGAAATGGTGAACATAAAAACATTGAACTATTTCATTAAAACAATGTAAATTATAAATAATAAATATTATAAATATCTATGTACACACATTTTTATTTGAATTAACATGTACATTGTTTTTACGAAGGAGTATATTGATGTCACTACCGCTAAGTGTATCTTATAAACCTTCATAGCGTATAGTCTGGTTGGTGTAGGTAGGTAGGGTGCATGTCTTCAAATCATATGGTCCAGGGATCGAATCCCACTGTAGGTAGGTAGGTAATTTATGATGACTTTTCAGAGCAGAAAACCTGAATGCCGGCCTGATTGATAACTCAGTAATTAAATTAAATTCAATGAATAAGTTGTGATAAACGTTACATTAATTTTTTTATATACATTCTCTCAATGATTTTTTTCATCGTTTTAATTAACTTTTTGTTCGTTGTCTTAATAATTTAATTTCAGTGCAAATTTTAGATAAAAAAAAACAAGAAAACATTTTGGGGTTGGCGGTACTCCGTTATCTCGGGAAAACACTCGCCCATTTTTTTTTCAGGTGATTGGGAGCCTTTCGCTTCTTATCGCATCACATCGATTTCAATGTGAACAGGGTGCTATGGGGATAAATAACACTACTGAGCGTGCGGTTGATCTCAACACCTCGACAAAAAAAAACCGTTCTTGGAAATTGTTGATGAGCGATTTTTTTTTTCCAGCTTTGTACATATAGAGGGAGTGTGCGTGCATGCCAATTTGGCATCAAAACGTATAATTCTTGTTTTAGACGTGTGCGTTTGTGTTTTTTTTCCTTATTTCTATACTCCAGAAACAAAGTTAGCAGAAACACGAAATTCATACGCACCAAATTGAAGGTGAAGAAAGCAGTTATTTTGTAGTATGGATAACTGCTGATACAAACCTTCTAGATTAAATGACTAGAACAAATCTGATAAGGAAAAATTCACTTATCGGACTACACATGGTCGAACATTTAAAAAATACACATATGGACAAAAAAATAAGTACACCCTTCTTGTACTATTTTATTCTCGATTTTCATTGAATTTATTATATTGTAATATTCGAAATAGGTAGTCATTATAAAAAACAATTCCAAGGGACCCGAAAATGAAGTTCTTTTTGTGTGCAACTAACGTCGAATTAAAATCAAAAATAAAAATACTTGAAGTGCGAAAAACGGATACTATGCCTGAAGAAAGTCATTTGGGGTTCAAAATTTTGAAATGGCGGTCAAACCACTCGCCCGCCCGATCACGAAATTTCCGCTGACCATTGCATTGAGTGCATAATTCATTAAAAACTATTGAAAGCAGCCGGAAGTACAATAAAGTCCATACAAGGGTCTCAAGGGTAACTGACAATTACAAATTATTACTATTGCGAAAAAAGTTCCCTTGGCATTATCGACGCTTATCGCGTGAAGTATTGGAAATACAGCATCTCTCCGAAAAGTTTGTCGAAGACTACAAGAATTGAAGTAATTTTGGCGAATAGCGTCCAAGTTTCCTTTGTGATAGAAAAAATGTTTGACGGTGCGACCAAATATTAAGAGGAGTAGTCCTTCTTTGTCCATACCAAACAATAAAAAGCGGCGGATTATTTTGTTTTAGAGATCAGATCGTTATAAATTTGAATGTAATGAATGTCCTAATAAAATATTCTGCGTCTAAGAGTGAAACAATATTATCTATGCTATTTCACAATGGATTATTTCTGTGTTACTGTTACTGTGCGAGACTTTTCCAGTATAAGAAATGTTGGCTAAGAATCATATCGGATTATGCTATAAAATTTATTATAGTTGGGCGGTCATTTTAGCAGGATAATAACTCCACCCCAAGCTCATAAGATGATCAAGGATTAGCTTCATCAAAATGGAGTGTCATTTTTTGCTTGCTGAAGTTATTTACCGAAATAAAATCCATTCGCAAGTTTTTGGGTAGAATTAAATTAATGAATTGAAAAAGGACATGTTACAATAAGGACAATTATAAGAGTTTTCTTGAAGTAACTTTGTATACGGTATAACTTGCAACATGCTATCAAAGTATCTAAAATAAGTGATCATGATCAAATTCTTGTCGAATGGGATCATAATATTTGGATTAAAACTAGTTTTAATTAATTTAATTGAAATGTACTTATTATATTGTCTAACCTTTTTTAGTCGTCTCATATTTTTTCAAGGAAAGTCGGGAGCAAAAGAAATCGACCCACCCCAAACGCTTCCGTTCTACAGACGATTACTCAAAAATAATATTGGTAAAAAAAGTGCCAATTAAAAACGTCTGATGAAACGTCTCTTTTCGGATTATTAAACTGTGTTAAAACTTTTTCCCTTTCAATTTCAATTTTTGAGTTCTTGTGTTTTAAAGCACAGTTTGGAGTGTGTCGATTTCTTCGCTCCCAAGTGTATTTATTTTGTTTTGAGAAATTAGAGGATTAGGCCTATGAGTATTTTGTAGTTTGGGATTTTTTTTTATTGATTATGCGGATTATGTCTGTGTTTGATGAATTATGTATCTACTTTCTAAATTATCTGACCTTTTTGAAACGTCAATTTAACAATATTTGAGTTACCATAAATTTGTTTGACTCGAATCTGGATAGTTGAAAAACTTTTACAATTTGTAATTATTCTTGACGCTTTCGTCATTCCTATAATCAACTTTATTTTCAATGCACTATCTGTATAGGCGCCCCAATTTCCCTTTTTCGCTGTTTATCATAAAAAAAAACGACTTAACATAAAAAAATCTCTATGGGAACTAAATTATGTACATTTTTATGTTTTTCATTAGACTTTAATGAGACGCCATTCATAAAACGCACACTACACATTTACTCGAGGCCGACCACGGGGTGCGGCTCAATAGGAGCACGTGTATACCTTACAACACGAGGCACGGATGCTGCACAATATGCTGTGCATGCACTTTTCAAAGCACGCAAAGTGTTTTCAATAGAATCACGTTGTCTACATATTTCAATTTCCACATCAGCTTTTCTCACCTTTTTCCCATTGACTTTCGTAACAGCTACTTACACTGATCATTTATAATCCATTTCATATGTTTGTCTATCAATTTATTTTGAAGATATCAGATTGCTTTTTTAATTGGATTTTTTTTTTCTCCATTTACTATTTCAAGTCAAACATCACTATCTGAGCTTAAAGTGCCATTAAAGAAATGAAATCTTTTCATCTGCGTGATAAAGAAAATTCAAATTTTTTTTATTTTTGAAAATTGATGGTTTGTTTAGGCATACACTCGTAGACATGCGTTTCATTACGAAATTTCAATTACATTATGTAGATTTCAATTTGTTTTCATAATCTTCGTGTGTACCTAGATGCATGAACATTTTCAATGTCTATTAGATTAAAATAAACATATCATCATCTCATCTTCAATATCAGTTTTTTTGTGGTCATTTCAAATATTTATGAAAATGCGGCTTTCATCTAGTTTATTTCATTTAGAAATTTATCTAGTCTTGTGGCTTCTTAAAAATAAAAAATAAAATGTTGAGAAATACTCGTACATTATAACCTGTGCTTGTTTGTTAGATAAAATATTGTAATGGCAAATATATACGTTTTATTTATGATCTCCTTAGATAGTATATTTTGTATATCAAGGTCAAAGCCATTTTTTTTACTACACACACTTGTTTTGATTCAAATTATATATGCACAAATATGTATAAAAAGAACTACGTATACAGTCGAACTTCCCTAAACGGACACTTCTAATAACCGTCCCTTCGACAATACGTCCTTCGAGTCCATCGGTACGGCGCTAAGAATAAAAGGGACAGATGTGACAATGATTACCTGGATGCAACGCATGCTTTCATCGAGGAACATTTATACCAGCATCGGAGGGTCCACCCTCTCCGCCTTAGCCACTCGTGGCTGCCCACAAGGAGGGGTACTGTCCCCCCTTCTGTGGTGTTTAGTTGTTGATGGACTGTTGTGGAGACTAACCTTAGAGAGGTTCTCCACCCAAGGATACGCAGACGATCTGGTTATCATAAATAAATAACAGGCGCGACAATCCAACATTGGACTAAGGCCGCAGGATGTGTTAGTGACATCCTATTTCCAAGATCTTATCTGCTTTTTTGTTGAGGTAATGAGATCAGCATCACGCTCAGCAGTGTTATTTATCCCCATAAATGGGTACTCGTTTAACATCTGAGTGAGATCATAGTCCGTCACAAGCTCGTGAGTTCGAAAAACACCATGGAACACGGTGAGATTCGAACTCATGACCCTGTGCACCGAAGGTGCGCGCACTAACCGCTAGACCAGCCGGACTACTACTGGTTATCATGGTTAAGGGCAAATTTGAGGAGGTCCTACCCCATGTGCTCCACACCGTCCTGCGAATAGTTCAAGATTGGTGCACGGAGAGTGGTCTACGGGTCAACCCGTCCAAGACCACGGTGGTTCCTTTCAGTAGGAGCAGGACAACAAGAACCCTGAGTTGTCCTACTATGTACAACTCCCAAATTAAAATGGCAAACCAAGTCAAATATTTGGGAGTCACTCTTGATAGCAAATTACTCTGGGATGACCACCTGAAATCGGTTACGGAGAAGTCGATCAATGCATTATGGACCTGCAGAGGTTATGTAGGTAAGACCTGGGGAATTAAACCACATTTAATTCTGTGGATTTACAAGACAATTGTTAGACCTATAGTGGAGTATGGGGCGGTGGTGTGGTGGAAAATGGCTTCAACTAGCACTGGTAAGTCGGATCTAGGTAAGGTCCAGAGGATTGCCTGTATAATTATCACTGGAGCTATTGTTTCATGCCCCACCGCTGCCCTGGAGGTTCTGCTTGACCTAACTCCACTACACATTCACATTGAAGCGTCGGCGAGGCTGGCTGTTGCTGTTGGTAGGCTCAGGGCCTTCAGCACAACAGTCAGTTTTAGCCATGATCAACTAGGATGGTTACAGGGTAGCAATACCTTCTGTCTACCTTCGGACTACCTAGTTAAGACATTACGCTTCAACGCGTCCTTTAAATGAGCAATCTGGGCGAGGGAAAGTTGGACGGATATGTTCAGGTCCCTTCACCCCGACACTATCAGCTTTTACACAGATGGATCAAAAACTGACACAGGCTCTGTAGCGGTCATCAGTGGTCCAGGTGTAAGCTACTCAGTACCTATGGGGAAATTAGCGTCTGTGTTCCAGGCGGAAGTACATGCAATAGAAATTTGCGCCAGAGAATGTCAGAACAAAGGATATGTCAACAGGAAGATAGCGATCTTTACCGATAGTCGGGCGACTATCAAAGCATACATACAAAACATACCTTTACTTCAAAACTAGTGTGGCTATGTGAGGAAATACTTCAATCTGTAGGATCTCGCAATGATCTTACACTCCTATGGGTTCCCGGACACTCTGGAATAGAAGGGAATGAGCTCGCGGACGAACTCGCTAGGGTAGCCTCTGCTAGCCCCCTCTGCGGCCCGGAACCCTTCTGCGCAGGCAGGCCTACTCACATACTTTGCGAGTGTGAAAGACTGGCGATGAGACGGGAGGAATGCTTTGGCATAACTTTCCCTCTCACAGAGGACATCGCCTCACTTAGCATGGGACAAATTAATCGATTTATCGACAGATGTCGGTTAGATAAATTTATCTAACCTGTAGCGTGGACAATGGCACAATAGACCACCGGTCGCAGTGCTTATGGCAAATATGCCGATGCCCCCATTTAATCTGATCTAATCTAACCCGACACTTTTATTTTGCCCAACGTTTTTCCTTATATTTTACTAGAAAAATAACTTCCACTAGCCGGACACTCTCATAACCGGACACGGACAGTGCTTTTATACCCTTTCTGAACAAGGAAGTCTCTAATAAACGGACAGTTCCACAAATAAAATTCGAAATTCTTGCATTACAGAATTGTATCTCGAGCAAAGAAGTTTTGAAATTACCGGAAAATCGGTCTTTTGCGTGAAGCAAAATTCACTTTCCGGAAATCGATGCCCAAAACTTGTTTATCTCTCCGTGTAGGTGGAATTTCTTAGAGATTCAGGAGTTCAATTTATGTCGCGGAATTTAATCGTGCAGTTTTCTATTCTTTTAAAATATGAAAAAAATTAAAAACCAATTAAAAAAAAGTGCAAGAACAAGTCATTTTAGAATTCACGAAAATATAGTGTTGTCGATCTGGAAAAAAATTGAATTGGAAAAACACGGTTGAAATGAGACATCGTGGTTTTAAATGGATTCGCAGCGCAGTCCAAATTAGTTTAATAAAATGTTTTCCTTTGTGAAATATTCTCATAAGCGGACACTTCCAATAAGCGGACAAAATCTCAATCCCCAATGGTGTCCGCTTATGGGAAGTTCCACTGTACATTAGTTTTGTGTATAGGAATAGTTTCGCATATACAAAACTCAAGTTTATTTTTTATTTTGTTGTGATAGTTTATTTTTGTTGACAAGAGGATTGACTTTAACCCTAGAGAGATAATCATATTTTTTACACCTGAAAAGATAATCATACGTCGATTCGACGTGTTGCGAGTTAACATCCTTATAACTTCTTTGTTAATAGTAACATGTTGTTAAAAGGTAGATATATAATCATTTGTATTTAATATTAATCTGTTAAACTTATGGTTTTGCAAAATTATCATTTGTTTGTATATATAATATTAATTTTAAAAAATTGGTCCTAGTAGAAAGTGGGCTGTCCTTTCAATAGATTAAAATAAAGGATATCTTTATCGAAACAGGCTTTTAGTGGTTATATCCAAGTAAATACACATCCACATTATGAAGATTTATAAAAATGTCAATTCGGGGCAAATAAAATATTTTTCAGTACAAATTTGTTCTACAGTTTTTACTGACGTTAAAGATAATCATACGTCGATTCGACGTATATTTGACTTATGACCCCCCAATATCTTAGGCTGTGTGGCACCCAAGCTAATTATTTTGCCACGTAATTACGCCTACAGACATGAATTGAGTTAAATCTTGGAACCAACAAATTATGAAGCTTCACTTATGAGATATAATAAAAAGAAAAATTTCTGTACGTCGATTCGACGTAGATTATCTCTCTAGGGTTAAAGTGGTCGTTTTATAGATTAGATATTTTACATGATGTTATTGACAACAATATATGGCAAGTATGGGGTGTTAAGAAATGTTTTGGTATAGAATTGTTAATAACGTACATAATATATTGATATTCCCAAATATTCAAAAATTTGTTTTTTCTTTTTCTTAATTTTGTTTACAAATTGGTCTGAAAAAGTAGTCTAAAAAAATGTACAATGGAATATTTTGATAAACACGAACGAAAATTCTATGCTGCCGACTGGCTGCACACCTATAAGAAATAAATGATTTTACTGTTTAGAACGTAATTAGTTAAAATTTATAGTTAATGTTTATTCTTTCATACTTCTTGTATTTATGTGTATTATTATGTATTAATATCACCATTTGGGTGTACAAATCGCGCTAGTCGACTTTGCACAGTATTAATAGTTCGACAAGGATCGTCCACTTGGTTGCTTATTGCATCATACTAATCTACACATAACTAATCATAAAAATTAATATTCTTCAAAAATAAAATTAATTTTCTTCTTTGATCATCCGCAAGCGATTTGTGTGTCAAATATCACTTGTTCTTTTCAATGATATGACATCATTCACTCCCCATTCATGGATTCTGTCTGACATTTCGGTTATCTGTACGCGTTGAAAGACATGTGTTTATTTTTGTGTTTTTTCGTTCAACCAAAATCTGAAAGAACTCGAATGACATTTTGAAAAATTGAGTTAATTATGAAAAATAAAAATAAACATGATTTTTTTTTGGATATTAACAAAGAATCTTTCACACCATATATCCAATATGTAGTCGAATGAAATAAAATATCGCCATCATTAAATCCGACTGCGATCACATGTCATTCATTTAATGACTATAATCGTATGTTGCACCCCAACATTTTGAGAAACTTTAGATTTTTCTTGAAAATCAATACGAGAGCGATTATCACTTTAAAGTGATTGGTATCTTCTGCATTTCAAAAGAAAATAGATTACCAAATATCACACGTCTTTATCACGTTCTTATTGATATTATAAATTTCGATAGATTTATTTTCGTTATATCGTTTCTAATGCATTTGATTATCATTTTTATATATACACTCAGAAAAAAATCGTTATTAAACAAAAAAAAAATTGCTATTTATTCAAAAATTGTCAGCTATGATTTGGCTCCACATATATTTACATTTAATTCAAAACTGTTTCATTTTGAATCATTAGTGGAAATAATATTAAAGTTTTAAAATTGCTGCATGTCTAATCAAAAGGGAATATCACCTCATTTTAAAAGTGATTTCACTTAAATTTTAAAATGTTAGATTGACATCAAAGCGATTAGAATCGATCAATGCGGAAGAAGGTAATTTTTCTATTTTTTTTTTATCTATTTGATGCTTAAATTTGTTTACCTTATTTTAACATTGCCTTTTTACACTTTGCTTCTACTGGGAATCGAACCGGGCACCTATCGTTTCGTAGTTCTACGTCCTTCACCTAAGCTATCTGAGATTACTTGTACTGAACGAAATAGCGGCGGACTTATGTACATCGAACCGACACAGCCTTTAAAATGAAACAACTTCAAAACAAAGTTGCAACATATACATACTTTATATTGTTTCACTTCAAATTTAAGTGATGACATTTTTCTGAGTGTAAAATACATAGTATGTATCTTGAAGTTGCTTATAATTCTTAGATTGCGAAATAAGGAATTTTCGTGGAAGTGTCAAATTTGCATATAATGTTCATATTTTAGTTCGATGAAAAATATAATTTTGGTGAACATTTATCTATGGTTAATTTTTTAGTAAGATTTTGTTATCTGTTACACTTGGTGATAAAAAAAACGGACACTTGTTGTGCACCAGCAATCTTTCAATCGTAACACTTTACTATAACGAAAAGGCGCATCCCAATGTATGGATTTTTGTAGTTCATTTTCCTGGGTTCAGTCCCGTTATCCCAATACAGCTCCTGCACCTCCTCCCCGAGGAAGCTCTAATATTGATCGAGTTTCGATCCAGTATATACTGAAAACGCTCTGTGGCTCAGTTGGTTGAGCCGCACTCTACGATGCTAGTAATCGAGAGGTCCGGAGATCGAATCTCGGCGTGGTCCAGGAAATATATAGTGCTTGCAACATTATACGAGTATACACTCCTATAAACGGCTGAGTGAACGCACCATGCCCCACAAGGGTTACAGAGAAGAAAATATACTGAAAAGGACACAATTTGGGTGAATGCACCCGCAGAACGAGGGTGATTTGGGGGTAAAGGGCTACAATTCCATTCATTGAAAATCGAGATCTTTCGATTGACATCAACTTCAGGCGTTACGAAAATCATAATTCCGTACTAAAAACAGCCAATTTGGGGGTATGTGAGGGAGAACTATGAGATCCCTGAAAGAGAACTTCAGATTCATTGATTGGAGTAAGATCTTCCCTTATAATTAGGTATTATGGACAATTATGGAGGAAAAATTGTCCGTTTTTTTGCTCCAAATGTAAATATACAGATAAAAAAGTTAAAATACATACGAGGAAAAATATAGCAAATATTAAAAAATATCAAGCATCATGCAATTCAAATAGAACCCATGCAAAATTTCAAAATCAATCAGCCATCATCACATATAGCATCGATCGGCAAACTCTGGCTTAGCAAGCCAAAACCGGAATGAGGTTTGCCTATTTTCCATAAAACGTGTGAACGATTAAACGACTAAAATTCCAAAAATGCTAAATTTAACGGCGATACAAAAATACATTGAATTGCATTGGACGCATAGCGGGTTGTGTCTTTAGTGTTTCTGGCGCGCTGATTCAACAAGTATCCGTGGCACCATCCGTGGCACCATTCTGGGGCGGGCAACCCCTACATTTTTTGTTATGTTTTTTTTTTTACATCGAATCTGGACTCAGCGATCCAAAACTACCTAGGCTTTCTGTTATACCGATCGGACGAGTATTGTCCCGAGAAAACAGGGGTACCATTCTGGGGCGGGCATCCCCAAAAACTTTTTTCTTGTTTGGAAATTGGAATCAGCGAACCAGAATTACGTTAGTGTTTCAGAATTTGGACTCAGCGATCCAAAACTACCTAGGGTTTCTGTCATACCGATCGGACGAGTATTGTCCCGAGAAAACAGGGGTACCATTCTGGGGCGGGCATCCCCAACAACTTTTTTCTTGTTTGGAAATTGGAATCAGCGAATCAGAATTACGTTAGTGTTTCCGCCGCGCCGATTGAACGAGTATTTCCCTGCGAAAATCAGGGTACCTTTCTGAATGAATGAAATAAAGAAAAACCCTTAAAAAACGTTCTTAAATGAATTAAAAACACTTAATTCATTCGGTGTTGAATAGGTGCTATGAAAACATGATTAAAAAAACGATACTCAACAGATGCTAAAATAAATAAATAACAGTCGCGACAATCCAACGTTGGACTAAGGCCGCAGGATGTGTTAGTGACATCCTATTTCCAAGGACTTATCTGCTTTTTGTTGAGGTAATGAGATCAGCATAATGCTCAGCAGTGTTATTTATCCCCATAAATGGGTACTCGTGTTTAACATCTGCGAGAGATCATAGTCCGTCACAAGCTCGTGAGTTCGAAAAACACCATGGCTCACGGTGAGATTCGAACTCATTACCCTGTGAACCGAAGGTGCGCGCACTAACCGCTAGACCAGCCAGACTACAACAGATGCTAAAAACAAACTGATAAAAAACTGAGGCAGATACTGAACGTGCGCTAAATAAAAACCTTGAAAAGACTGAACATGTGCTTAAAAACCTGAAAACCTGCTAAAAACAAACTCATAAAAAACTGAGGCAGATACTGAACATGTGCTAAAGAAAAGCCTTATAAACATCAGTACTGAACAGGTGCTTAAAAAACTGAAAAAACGGCACCGAAAAAAGATAACGAAAAACCGATACTGAACCTGCAAACCCGGGACCGGGCCAAGATTTCAGATATCGGCATTTCAAAATATTGGTAGTTGGCATTTCAAAATATTGGTAGTTGTGTTCCTATACACTATCAAACGCCTTTTCTTTATATAACGTAAGCATGCCTGTTGACTATTGGACCTGGAACGAACGATTGAACATTGCTTTTATACAAAAAATGGTTGAGCTGTACATAAATCGAAATTGTCCCTTGGGTAAAATATAATTTTCGTTTAATATCCCCTCTTCACTATTAAATTCAACATTTTGTGATTTCAAAAAGACCCCCTCTGGACGGGTGCCGCTAGCAACTCTGCAAAAAGTCAAGTCAAACACCTGCAAAGGGTAACGGTAAAATGTACTAAACCGATAACGGTAAAATGTACTAAAAAAAACGAGACCGAGGCTAATTTCGGGTAGGGTCGAAATTTGAATACCCGTCACATTTGAATGAAAGCTTGTTTTGTGTTAAAAATTTCTACCGGAGCCCTATGACGTGTTCCATCTGTTCCTGGATGCGCTGAGGCTAAACCAGGAACATACTTGGATGAATTTTGCTTAAGATTCTAAAAGAAAAAAAGTTTTTCTTACAAGAACTTAATATTTGGGGGTTGGTTTGTATGACAGTGAAGTAATGTTCCGATTTCATCCATTGCTAGATATGTTTTGAGGTTTTACTAGGAACACATTCGGGTGAAGTTCGTTTAAGATTGGTTCATAAAGAATAAAGTTTTACTTAGAATAACCTAATTTCCAGGGGTTGGTTTGTATGATAGCCCTGTGAGGTGGTGTTCCGATTTCATTCGTTGCTAAATATTTTTTGGGGCTTTACTAGGAAAACATTTGGGTAAAGTTTGGTTAAGGTTGGATTAAAAAGGAGAAAGTTTTTTTTTCAGAAAAACTCTAATTTTCAGGGGTTGGTTTGTATGGCAGCCCGATGACGTAATGTTCCGATTTCATCCGTTCGTAGATAAGTTTTGAGGCTTTACTAGGAACACACTTGGGTCAAGTTTAGTTGAGATTGGTACATAAAGAAAAAAATGTTTATTTGAAAAACCTAATTTTCAGGAGCAGCCCCATGACCCTATGGTCCGATACCATTCGTTCCGACATATATACAGCGTACACTAAAAAAAAACTTGTATACAAAATTTCAGCCCGGTACCTTCAAAACTGAGGGAGGGGCTAGTTTGCGTTGCAACAGTCGGACAGACAGACATCGCTTGATTTCTCTAGTCACACTGATCAATAATATATATATACTTTATATAGTCGAAAGTGCTTCCTTCTGTGCGTTACAAACTTCATGACAAAGTTAATATACCCTTTCACATAGGGACGAGTATAAAAGTTATGAACTGCAGCTCTTGCGATTTTAAGGAAAGTGTGAAATGTACCCATGGATTCGCGGGTCAAATTGTGTTTTCGACGAGGATTTTATAAAAATCTCTATAACGGTAAAGTTCACTAAAAAGTTGTTTCTAGTAAACTTATAGCTCCTAGAGTTGATATTAGACAAATGTCTCATGGTTACATGCAAAGATGCTACCTTCAAAACTTCAAAAACCTGATTTTCGTTAATATACACAGTTATAAAGGTATGTATACTGAAAAGAAAACCCATTAATGACAAATTTATACCTTCTGTAGTTCCACATAAAAAAAAAAAATCCAAAAGTTGCAACGAATGGATGTTCCCAAATATGTGGAGTCAAACCGTTAAACGGACATTTTTTTTTTGTTTTTGAAATACATATCATTTATATCTATAATGTTCGCTCTGTGTTTCACTTGGTTTAGTCGCACTTTACGATGCTAGTAATCTAGAGGTCCGGAGATCGAATCTCGGCGTGGTCAAAAATTTCCGTACATCTGCGGATAGGAAATATATAGTGCTTGCAATGCAACATTATATACACTCCGAAATGATATGCAATGTAACGTTGACTCGTAGTTGCCTATAAACGGCTGAGTTAACGCACCATGGCACCACATGGTGCTATACGGTACTGAGAAGATAATGATTATTTTAGAAACTAATGGTTGACGAATCAGTAGCTCGTCTTAACAACATATCCAAATTTCATAATAATCCGTGCTCATCTCAGTGAATCACAAGCTTCTAACGTACAATGAAATTATTTTTTGAGAATTTTCGTAAATATTTTCATAACGGCAGTGTTAATCTTAAAGGTAGAACATATAAAAAAATTGTATGTTCTATGTCTCCCAATAAAATGTCAAAAGTCCCCATTTCAGGTTGCTGCCGGGACCAATTTTTAGAAATATTTTTATGCTGGCACCTTAAACGAAATAGTCATCTGTGACGAAGAAGAGAAGCGAAAAGTTCTCGTCGATGCGTACTCTCCTACGCTTCTTCAAATATATTTTCTAAAATACCTCTATAGTGGTAGACTTAACGAGAAAGTATTCTGTGACAAATGTGTAGCTCCTCGGCAACGAAAATGCATGATTAAAGTTTTCATAGATAGAGCCATGTGGTCCTAAAGGTTTGTGTTCGTAGAGACGATTCATGTGATGATCGCTCAGCGATCGTAGTCGAATCCGACACTTAACCATCCTCCTCGGTTGATGGCGATGTTTTTTTTTTATATTTACACATTTCAGAAAATCGTTCTTTGTTTTGGTGGTCCACCATTGTGCGTAAGTGGGTAAATTACGGATGGGAAATCCAGTGTCAATGATCTCGTTTGACGCCAATAGTATGTGCGGTGCCTAAATAAATACAATTCTCCGGAAGGACGTTAATTTTTAATTGTAGGTATGTGTAAAACGTTTTGAAAAAAATTATATAAAGTTTATAAAAAAAATAGACGAAAACCTCAAATCAAACCATTCACGGTTTACAATTAAATTGATTGCGAAATACATCAAAATTCGACTACTCTATGTCGCATTCAATAATCCCTTTTTAGCCTGTGACGACAGGTGGTACTACCACTACCGCATGGAAATGAATAAATACATTATATTCATTTAGAAGGATGTTTGCAATTTTTATTTAAACCGACATGAGTGTTCTATTTTCATGATTTCCTCGCAATTATTCATTTCCACTCCCAGAAGTCGATATCAATCAAAATAATCATGCACGTTATTGAAATTCGGGTCATTTCTGATGGTTCCCGCCGTGATAATCACGAGGATAGCATATAATCTCGCCTACAGGAATTTCATAGTAAACAAACAAACATTGAACACGTTGGCGATGGTCACATTAATACATGCCAACAGAATAAAAAACGAGACCGAGGCTAATTTCGGGCGCAGCCGAAATTTGGATACCCTTCGCTATTCTCGGGCTAAAAGTTTTTTCGGGCGTACCTATGACTAGTGTTCAGTCCTCCCCGCTTCCATGCTTTTGAATTTTCTCATAAGTGGCGTGGCGAAGATTTATTGGGCGAAGCGGGGACGTGGGTTTCTTATAAGACCAATAAGAGGGGGAAGGGGGTTTAACGGCAGCCCTATGGCCTTCCCATCAATTTTTACGTATGTTTGTGGCATCCATTAAAACATATTTGGTTCAGATTGGTGGACAAATAAAAAAGCTTTTCTTCGAAGAACCTAATTTGGGGGTTGGGTTTATATGCCAGCCCCATGACCGCATGGTCCGATATAATTCATTTTTGCATATGTTTTGTACCATCAATAAAAATACATTTCCATGAGGTTTAGTTGAAATTTGTGTCCAAATAAAAAAGTATTTTTTAGAAGAACCTAATTTTGGGGGTCAAGTTTGTATGCAGCCCCACGACCCCATAGTCCGATTTCATTTACTTTCACGTTTGTTATGTGGCATCAGTAGGAATATAATTTTCAATCAAGAAATTGGTGTGCAAATAAAAACGTTTTTTTAGAAAAATTTTATTTGGGGGGCTAGTTTTGTATGGTAGCCCCATGACCACATGGTCCGACTCCATCTATTTATACATATGTTTTGTGTCATCAATAGAAACACATTTGTGTGAAGTTTGGTTGAAATTGGTGTATAAATAAAAAAAATTCTTAGAAGAACTTAATTTGGGGAGCTAGGTTTCTATGACAGCCCCATGACCCCATGGTCCGATTTGGTCCATTTTCACATATGTTTTGTAATATTACTAGAAACACATTCGTGCGAAAATTGATTGAAATTGATGAGAAAATAAAAAAGTTTTTCTCAGAAGAACATAATTTGGGGGACTAGGTGTGTATGGCAGCCCCACGACCCCATTGTCCGATTTGGTCGACTTTCACATATGTTGTGTGTTACCAATTAAAACACATTTGTGTGAAATTTGATTGAAATTGGTGCATAAATAAAAAAGTTTTTCTAAGAAGAACCTAAATTTGGGGGGTAGGTTTGTATGGCAGCCCCACGACCCCCTTGTCGGATTTTAGCGATTCAAACATACAAACTGCCTGCAACGAAAAGAAGCATGTGTGCAAAATTTCAGCTCCATAGCTTCTAAACTGGCCGAGCAAAACGCGTCGCAACAGACAGACAGACGGACAGACGGACAGACGGACAGACGGACATCGTCCAATCGACTCAGCTCGTCACGCTGATCATATATATACATATTTTATATGGTCGGAGATGCTTCCTTCAATGCGTTACAAACTTCATGACAAAGTTAATATACCCTTTACGCTTAATAAGCGAAGGGTATAAAAAACCGAAAATACACTGAATGAGAAAACCCAATGTCGTCATTGCACGCGGTGAAAATGTCTGCATATGGACGACGGACGAGTGTGTATATCTATTTAAAACCTCATTAAAAATAAATTGCTCAAAAACGCACAGCACGTCTATAATTACTTCTTTAGAATTTTGTATTTTTAAAATTTGCGTTTCGCTTTTTACAGAAAAAACATTTGTATTTTTAAAAACAAGACAACCGGCATTTTGAGAATAAAGCTGGCGCTGAAATTCTCATTTATCTCTTTCTCGCTTTAAAATAACTTATCCACTTAATAATGATGTTATTATTAAATTGTCTATTCTTTTTGTTTCTTTTACAGGAGCTGCGCTGCTTCATTAATATGGAATTTCTATAGAATTCGAGAGGTATGAATGATTTTTTTGTATGTTCGTTATTTTTCTTTTCACATTTATGGGGGGAGTTGTTTCCGAGAATACCTAATTTACACTGACACAACATTGATAAAATTATTTATTATGATTGTCGATTTCCCGCTGAAATGCAACAAAATAACTTTAAATTCGACTGCAGCTATTTGATTCGCTTGCAATGCATTCTTGTCAATGTTAATTAAGACAGAATATTTTATGGGCGGATTTTTATTTAACTTGTTTCGATACATTCAAAACATGAACAAGTTAAAACAATTTCATTAAAGGAATTACAGTAAAACACGGATAAGTGCACATTGATAATGTACGATTTTTTCGTGCACTTATATGCGTGTTGTGCACTTATCAGTGTTCCGAGCAAAGTTTCGAATTTTCGTAGATTAAGTGGAAGCCATAGTGATATTAATTGATTTTGTGTACATTTTACCTTTTTGGGAATTAAAAGAAAGTTGATTCAAATAATCAACTAAAAGCAAAATTGAAAATTCAAAGAACAGGAACAGAATATACTCAGTCGATTTAATTGCACATTGCGTTGGGTCACTCGTTTTACCTGTACAAGAAGCATGTAATTAAAAGAAATCAATTCTATTCCAAAACGCTCAGAATGTCCATCCTCCCATTCCATTTCAAATCATTTCGATTTCCCCCTTTAAACCACCACTGGAACAACCAGAGTCAGGGACGTTTCAGTCATTATTACATATTTGTCATGCAGCAAATGTTACTGCGCAATGGAAATTACAATTTGATACCCAAAGCGAAATTTTTCGTTTTATTAAGAAATAAGAAACAGAAAAATAATTTTCGAAACAGAGACGACAAACCTATTTTTACAATTTTTTCTTTTTTTATTGAATTTCGCTGATTCCAAAAATGCTGTCCGTTTTCCCCCTATACGTCAGGTTTTTGAGATATGTTTTTTTTTTTGTTTTACGGAAAATTACAAAAGGCCCCTTAAAAAACAACTTTTTTTAAAAGGGGTTGCATCCTTGTGCAGAACCTTCTAGTACACTGAAAAAAAAGGTACCCTGAAACAATGAAATTGTTCATTAAAGTAATGAATATTTACATCGATATCCCACCGAAGACAGCTTTCATCAGCCTTATGAATTTGTTGTTATCAAAACAACGAACAAAAAGTTCATTAAAATTATGAACTAATTCATAAAATTAACAACTTGTTCATTGATATAATTACTGAGTTCATCAATTAAAAAAAAAACTGGCGCAAGCCGGCATCCAGGTTCATAAGTGTTGACGACATTCATTCTACATTTTACCTCTGCTCTGAAAAGCCATAAAAATTACCTACCTACCTATCGATCGGGAATCGATCCCGGGACCCTATGATTTGAAGACAGACGCCCTACCTAATACACCACGCAGACTATACGTGATGAAGGTTTATAAAATACACTTAAAGCGATAATGACATCGTTCATTCATAGTAGTACATATTACTATGAACGATGTCATGTAATTAATGAACAATAACGTCAAATTTTGTTTTATTTACTTACATTGCGGCTAATATAAGGGTTCATAGCCGGAATGTACAATGCATTAGATTCTACGGGAAGTTCATTGTGTTCATTATCGCTTAACATTAACTTGAAGTTTTGTTTTCGTTATACTAACGACCGGTGTTTCCTAAAATAGATGAACTCTGTATTATCTTAAGGAAGAGAAGGTTTACTATGAACTAATTCATCTTGGTAATGAAAAAAGTCTATGCTCCTAGTTCATTAATATTATGATGATTTTTTTTCAGTGTACCTGTATACAATTAAAGTAAAAATTAAAAGAAAGTAAAAATCGCTACCTGGATTTTTTTGTTAATAGTTGTGAAATTATTCGGTCATTTTTAAGACTCTTTTATGCAAAAAAATGTATTTAAACGCGTCTGTTCCAGTATAGTACCCTATTACTGTGCTCTTAACTTGTGTAATTGAAGTTGAAGCCTCTACTATCCCTCGTCGAAAGTGACTCAACGCTCCGGACTCATTTTGCTATACAGGGTGTCCCATTCATGGTGGAGAATATTTTAATGGTAGGTAGTGTGGCTTATTTGGAGAAAATTAAAGTACAACGGGACCCCTCTATTTTTAACCGTTACAATGTTATAACATTTTTTGTCAAAATGCACGACTTGCTGAACTAAATCAAAATTTGCCACGCCACCAATCATTTCATCCGAGATATGACTTCACTTTCTGAAACTACATAAAATTTCCAATAAAACGACACCTCGCCCGTTACGAAGTTGCTCGTATCTTCCGAGATCCACCCGTTCAAACTTTAAAGAAATTTTAAAATTGCATACGATTTTATTATTTGAATTTTTTATGAAGAAACCAATTTTACAATTTCTTTAAAGTTTGAACGGGTGTATCTCGGAAGATACGAGCAACTTCGTAACTGGCGAGGTGTCGTTTTATTGGAAATTTTATGTAGTTTCAGAAAGTGAAGTCATATCTCGGATGAAATGATTGGTGGCGTGGCAAATTTTGATTTAGTTCAGCAAGTCGTGCATTTTGACAAAAAATGCTATAACATTGTAACGATTAAAAATAGAGGGGTCCCGTTTTACATTAATTTTCTCCAAATAAGCCACACTACCTACCATTAAAATATTCTCCACCATGAATGGGACACCCTGTATATGTCAGTTATACATTTCTAAGTCAGAGGGCAATAATATCTTGCATACTCCAGTCCATCCATACTCCAGTTGCGGCACACAGAGTGCATTTCGAGCCGGTTTCGAACTAGTATTACATGGCGCGCTGCAATTCTCATCAGATGCCTCTACGTATGCAGCGCGTCATGTAATACCAGGAGAGGCATTACCGGACTCAACCAGGCAAAGGTGTACGATCCTCTTATATAGGACACGAAATACACCCTGGTATTCTGGCGTTTCAGAAACGCGGCCGTATCGAATCGGTGGCTAGCCATTACCTAGCCCGATTTAAAATGATTCGATACCAGGGTGTATTTCGTGTCCTATATAAGAGGATCGTACACCTTTGCCTGGTTGAGTCCGGTAATGCCTCTCCTGGTATTACATGACGCGCTGCATACGCAGAGGCATCTGATAAGAATTGTAGCGCGCCATGTAATACTAGTTCGAAACCGGCTCGAAATACACTCTGTGTGCCGCAACTCGCTGGAGTATGCATACTATTGTGCTGTTCCACTATGGGCAAACTGGACGGTGGATAACTCAAATCATTTTTTGAGCATGCTGTAGCTCTGTCACTGTCCAACAACAATGTTTTTGTTGCTTTGTTCAATAATATCTTGCCTACTTCAAAGCTCCAATTCGCAATCAGGATGGTGGGTCCCTCATAAAGTGTGCAGGTGCTGTGTCTCAAATTTGAGGTCCTGGAGGAAAGCACAACGACTTCAGTTGCCAATGATATGGCGAAAGCCCTCAAACCACACAAGCGATGGTTACTTTTGTTGTACTAAAACAGTGGTTCTTAACCTTTCGCACATGAGGGACCATTTGATCTAATTCGTTAGTTGTTGCGGACCACCAAATTGCAATTGTGATAAGAACGATTCAAATCATGAAATCTTGAACCGAAGGCTACATCTGCCGGTGACCGTACCGCACCATCGTAATATCAATAGGGAAACTAATAGAATTAATTCAATTTACCTTTACCAATTTATTTTTTCCGCCAAACGGATATTGCTGCTTTTAAGACCATCATCCAGCAAAAGTCGACTAACAGAGATCGTCTTGCAAAGGAATCTGGGTGTGATTTTGCTAAGTCTAAGTAACGAATTTCAAAACCCTCATTAATTTTCGTAAAGGATGTTGCCCAATATTTCGGTTTGTTTCATCCAGAGATGGCTCATAAGTTTTAAATCCAGTTGTGTTTATCATATTATAAAGCCCTTTCTTACAGTTCTTACTGAAAAACAACAATTTTTACATAAATTGCATATGGCATTGCTATGGCTCATGTTGTACCAACAGAAACTTGTCGGAACCCTATTTAGAATTGCCACCGCAGATCAATAATAGCTTAATTATCTTAATTCAGCAATGTAAATTACCATCATGGTATGGCCGGAAAAGAATAGATTTTCAAAACATTCATCGCCTTAAACACCTGAACTGTTTACCTACAATTAGGACAACCCGCAAGTCTATAAAGACACGTAGCTACTCCACATAAAGTGAACATTCCTATCAAGGTCTCGGCCGTCCTCGTTTTCTTGCACATCGCAATCATCTTGCGTTCGTCACCTAAGAAAGAAGCATTGTAAAACAAATTTTCACGTTATTTCATTTCATCGTAATAAGCTACACTCACATTTCTTTTTGCGACCAATACAATACTATACACTAAATATCTTACACAGTGTACAACAGTCAAAATCTCAATGATAACAGGCTGTCCTGCTCAGTGGCGTATTTAGAAAATTCTCAAAGGGGGGGCACAGACTACGGGGCTAATTTGTTACATAAAGTTTTAGTGTGGGGATACCCGAGAGCAGCTACATAGGAAAATATTGGCAAGACTGAGGGATCGTTGATCCTTGATTTAAGGCGAAACTCAAGGAGACCTTAAGCTTTCAATAGACTTCAAATATAATATTTCAAGGTAGGTGGGTAGCTATCTTGACTTCAAGTGAGGTTAACTATAGAACATTTCAAGGTCTCCTTGAGTTTCCCCTTAAATCAGGGATGCATTGACTCGTGAATGTAAGTGATTTCTATGAAAAAGTATGGAAAATGACATTTATTTTTATTTCGGCATCCTTGACTCAAGGTCTCCTTGAGTTAAGGTATGTTTATAAATACGGGCCTGAGAGTCCTTTGCATTTCAGGTTTATTACACCAAAAGTTTAGTTTTCCTGACAGATCTTAGAATAACACTCACTAACTGCTTTTGGCTTTTCCTGAACCAAAATACGGAGGCCTAAAAAAAGTTTGCGTAGTGTAGTTCGAAGGAGCCTGAAGCCGAAAAGGAATTTTACGAATATGTACTTAATTGGCTATGTAATTAATGAAATTACCAAAGAGACGGAACACAAGAGAAATTTCACACATCGTCCGAAATTCTGCCAAATTTCGGCCAAATTCCGCCAAAAAGTGATTCTGCTTACTTTTGAAAGAAACGCAGATGATGATACAACAAATTTTGGCTGACATTGGGTGAGGTTATAAAACACAACGTTCGCGTAACGTGTCGCGTTTTCCGAAACGTTTCCTATTGTGTTCTGTAAACGCATAGATCCGGATCAGACTTGGTGTTACCATCGCCATCTCTCGGAAAGTGACAAATGTGACAATTGACACATCACAGCTGATACGTTTTGCTCGAAAATTAAAATTTCCAGTTTTAAACGAGATGCAGATACATTTTATTTTGATTATAAATAGTTTAATAAATAAATGAGGGCGGAAATGCACGGTTCGACGGCAGATTGTAAATTTCTGTCAATCAATCAAGCTATGCATCGCAAGGGGGCGCCTAGGGGATCAGGGACGTAGCCAGGATTTTGTTTCGGGAGGGGTCCAAATATTGCCCCCCGTGCTATTTTTTTGTTTTCTATAAATTTGATGAATACGATTTCAACCTTTAAATTGAAATTATGGTCTGTGTTATTATGTTAATTTTAACAGGGTAGTACACTAAGAATTACTACAAGATTCCATGTGTCCCGAAAGAAATTAAGGGGAAGTCCTTTTCGAAATGAACAGTGTGATTTTGTAAAATATGTGTTACTGGAGATCTTTTGCTAGAACGGTTCAGTATTTAATAGCAAAAATTCTAAATTAAAAAGAAGGGAAAGGCTTTTTCGGGGTTTGTTAGGAGCACCGAAAGGAAGATTTAAATTTATGGTTATTTCACTAGGGTCCATCGTTAGAAAAAATATACATTAGAGCTCCAACCAGTGGCACAACTTGGATCTTATCCTGGAAATGGCTAAGGCCACCCATGTTACTGGACATTTGAAGCTGCTGTCGCAAGTTGATGATGGTGCTATTTTCCAGTAATGATGCTATTCCCGTTGCATTCACAAAAATTGTCGATGCAAATTTTTGCGTATTTTAGCGTTGTAAGAACACGAGTTGAGAATCACTCTTTTCAGCATTGTGGTTGACGAGGGAGGGTTTAAATGTATGTCACAACGGTCTACAAGTTAGAGCAAGGCGCGCAGCCGGAGTTTAGAAAAAAGGCATGGAAAATGCAAAAAAGGAATTTATGCACAAACAAAATCTGGGCTGATGTTGAGCTAATATCTTCCTAGGTAAACAAAAAACATTGGGATCACTGACAGGCAGAACTCAAACTTGTGTGGTTCTTATTTTCATATTTTCCTTTCACAATTTCTCGGTCTACCCCTCCCGTTGTTGCGCCACCGTTTCCAACTAATAATAGGGCAAATTATTGATTGTGGCTGCATGTTTCACAATGTTGGTCATCAGCATGATTTAAATGCCGAGTTTCCCTGACACCAATAATCGGTTATTTTTTTATTAAGGAATCGTGGGAAGAATGCTGGGATTCGAACTTAAGTTCGTGGCATTTGGGCTGGAATGGGGAGCATAGAGATTTAAAGCAGGACATATCCACCTAAAAAGAGATGTCTGGCCACCCTATCCCATGCACATTTTCAAATGAATAATATATTTATTTAGCCATAGGTGTAAGCTGGAAATCTCTACTATGTTGCATTCTGGATTTTCTAGCAATGCTCAGGCTAAACTATTGTTCATCGCGTTCTAAAATTATTTCTTAGCAACATTTAGGACCTCAGCAGCGGAAAGTTCAAAACACCAAACTCTTAGGCAAATTAGGATAAATAATAACGAGAATTATGTACCGAATGCGAATAGTAATTTTCTACACATAATTAGTAGTGTTCAGCCGCATCACTACTAGCGGCACTTTCAACTACGCTAACAATTTGAAAATATTGATTAAACTCTGAAATCGACTGCTATTTAGCTGCATGAGTAATGATGTCTAAATAAATAGCGGAGCTAAGAAGACGTCAATCTTTTTTAAAATTATGTTATCAAAACGCTGACTTCGATTATTTCTGCAAACATTTCGGGAGGGGTCCGGACCCCATGGACCCCTCCCCTGGCTACGTGCCTGTAGGGGATCTGTTTGTAGCGAGAAGTTTCTGATCCGTAACGGCCGGTTGATTTGAAACGTTGCGCGAAACGTTGCGCGAACGTTGTGTTTTATAACCTCACCCATTGTGGTCTTGAATTCCATCGCAAGTTTAGGCGAATTTGAATGCAAAATTAGGATTTACTGAAAAAGTCCAGGCAGGGCACCACAGACACCGAACCGTAAGAATTCGAAAATATATGCTAAAAATGCTTTCCCACCAAAACACTTCAATTTTTTAGCATTTTAACAGAAAGTGAAGCATCTGGTTTAAAGACCTTTACAGCAGCCCAACACGAATTTACGGCCAAATTAAAATACACAAGCCTGATCGAAAAATCAGACCGATTGTTTCAAATATTTATCAATTCAGCGGCTTCCAAGACATCGATACCGCAACAACATCTCCTCAACTTATATCAACATAAGATGGGGTCACTTCACACATGACGAGACTTTCAATAGCAGTCCTTGTTTCCGAACAGATTCATGTCGAGATTGGGCAACGTTTCATGACCACCTCGTTGCCTCGACATAATCATAGCTTGTACTTATTCGCTGAGAGTTCTTGTTCTTGTAACCACGCGTCTATGAAAATAAACTCAACCCGTTCGAAAAACGAAAAGGGTTCATCAACGAGGAGATCTGGCGAATTGAGAAGATGATGTGATGATAATGTTTCGAAAAAGATTTACAAAGTTTAGTAATAGAAACGCTCAAAATAAAAAGGGAACATTTGGTACTGCAATTTTTAATAGTATGGTGCAAAAAAAGTTTGATGTGCTCACAGGGGGGGCACGTGCCCCCTGTGCCCCCCCTGTAAATACGCCACTGGTCCTGCTAAGTCAAAACGGACACCCATCCGCTTCCAACCTTCAAGTTTCTATAAAAAAGTTAAGATTCAGCTGCGTGAAATTCTAGAATTGTCGTATCAGATTATGGTGGAACCACAGCAAAGGCTTCGCGGACCACCTAGGGTCGCCTCAGGGACCACCAGTGGTCCGCGGACCACCAGTTAAGAACCATTGTACTAAAATATCAGGGTACACACCAATACAAAAATAAGATACACTATTCCCATCGGCGGAAAGACCAGTTGTTTATTCTGCTGAAGTTCCAGTGCCAGTGTATCAAGTATTTCCATCGTCACTCTCAAAACTCAGCGCTAGCAACCAACCTAAAGGATTTAAATAAAACGAGCTGAACGGCTGGCATTTGAGAATATAGTCAACAACTTTCTAGGTCAGGGGTGTCAAACTCAAATCCTGCCGCGGGCCAAATAAGACTCTCCTCGGGTTTAGGTGGGCCGCAGGAGGAAAATTTCAAAAGCTTTTATGTAATCGTGTTACGAAAGTTGACTACAGAATATTACTTTTAAAATATAGCAAAGAGTCTAGATCAATATAGAGGCTTCGGGATTATCTGAGAACTTCCTCCTTTCAAAAATGCACTTCAAGGACATCAAAAAAATAAGACAAGAAGCGAAAACGTGAAAATATGATTGATATATATGATTGAAGATATGATATGCAAGTAACCACAATTACATGATTTGTTCCAAATTTTGGACAGATGATAAAAAATGCTTAGCACCCAAAATAACATTGGGAGTCAAAACAGTCAGAATAAAATCATTTCAGCAGAAAGGTGGCTAAAAGAGACATGTGATATGGTTTTAAACAAACTCATGCACTGCTTGATATGTATAGGTCTAAAAAAACATGCACTTTGGCTCTAAGTATTATGTTGGAATTTCACATCCAGATGATTAAGTCACCAATTCCAAGATTTCCGTAGTTTGCTTTGTAATTTTTCCAAATCAATCTCAATTTATGTTTTATAAAGCCAACCAATTTTGTATTAACTGCATTTCGGGGCAAAACAGTTTCATGAAGAGACCTAGTATTGTCCTGTACAAAAAAGATGAGCTGTCTTTTAAAATCAAATAACCAGCCTCAAATTTAGAGAAAAAAACCTAAAATAATCTTGCATAAGCCTCTGACGAATTTTAGTACTTTTTTTAAACTTGAGTTCAACTTCTGAATTTGTTCACCTTACCAATTTCACAATTTTTATGTTGATACAGATGGTGCTGTTTCGACATGGCCGCGGGCCGCACAGGACTGCGAGGAGGGCCGCGAGTTTGACACGTCTGTTCTAGGCAATATACGTGCATCGAATTATTTGATAGCAGTCGAGCAACTGTTGGAAAGTTTTCAAAGGCTTGGCTGCAACATGAGCATCAAAATCCACTTTTTAGACAGTCATCTAGATGAATTTTCGGAAAATCCTGGAGCTGTGAGTGATGAACGATTTCATCAAGATTTAAAAATCATGGAAACTCGATTTCAAGGCAGATAGGATGCGAATATGATGGAGGACTATTGTTGGGGCCTAAAACGGGACTGTCCTGAAATTCTGAGAACTCCAGAAAAAGCTACAAACGGAAATTGTTGTCATAATTTGGTAAATTTTTAGGTAATATTATTAAGATGTAAAATCAATATTTATAAATACAAAAAGCCCCCTGTATCTCAAAAACTAGACGTATAGGAGAAAAACGGTTAGCTTTTCTGGATTCTACAACCAAAAATTAGCTAGAAATCAATATCAAATCTAAATAAACCAAATGCTGTTCCCCCGTGTTATTAACATGAATGCTATTGAATCACAAAGACGCAGCCTCTACTGCTAAAAGATTGATTTCACCAAAAAAATGCTCCATCTTAACCCTCACAGAACGAACAATCCATAAAGATTAGATTTATCTATTTGAAGACAAAAATTTGTTACTTAAGCTCTTTACACACTATAGAAGATTTTGCATAATCTTGAGATTTTACAAAATCTAGGCGAAAATCTTGTAGATTTTCCATACATTTTCATAGATTTTGTACGGAGATTATAACCAACATCTCGGAGAAAATCTTTACAAAATCATGGTGAAGTGTGGTGAGCTTCGCATTTGACAATTCTACAGTAGAGGTCATCTCATCCATTTTCGCTTGGCACATGGTTTTGTACACAAAAGTGTGATGTTTTTACCTATTGACGAACATAAATCATTCACATAATTCCTATAAGATAGATTCTGCTTCTTGTTTTAACAAATTAATATAAATAACAGTTTCAGTCGTGCATTAAATTGTCGGAGTTTGCAATTTAGACGGATTGCACTGTACTGTCAAGTCGTGGAACAAGATTACGACCATAGTGTGAACAGCATACGAGATTACATTATCTATGTAGATTTTGCGGCTATATGTGTAAAGCGCTTTAGACTAGGTTTCCCTTTTTCTAAATATCCATAATTTGAAATAATAAATATCGGATTGCCTAGGCCTGGATCTAATGAACTCATAACAAAAGTCGCTGATTTGACACGTTTCTTCTAATGAATTTTTGCAATGAGCAAGTGCACTTAGTTATCCGTCATGAATCGTTTGCATATTTTGTTGATAGTACCGAAAAATACGTGCTCTTAAGCGTGTTGTGTTTAAAATGCATTGAATGGATGGTGCATGAAAATTGCGTGCACTTATCCGTGTTTTACTGTATACCTAATCTGGCATTGGGAAGCCATAGGCCTTTCGTTGGTTCATTGTACAATTATTTTAGTTGCATTTATTTGGAAAAGAAAAGAGTGCTGTGAAATTATTACGAAAGTTAAGACTATCATGTCCTTTCCAAGAGCCAATAGAAGGGATCTTATAAGATCAGAAGTGATCTTTACTCTTTTGGGACAAAATAACATACATACGTAGTACCATAAGATAAAGAGTTGTAGTTTGAACTCTCTGAACTGAGGGAGGCACAATCTATGCATACTCATGAATTGTGTGGAGACTGATGAAGACTGGTTTTCAATTTTGATAAACATTATAAAATACACCACACCAGTCAGATACCGTGTACTGTACACGGACACACTGTAGATACTTTTATCTCTCTTGGTTGCCTGCTCAGTCCCGAGCGCCCGACCGTGTTTTTCTTATCCATTTCCATTCATAAATTCGAAGAATTCGCTATGACGTTGATGAGATCGAATGTTGTCTGTTCCGTATTGTGCTCTCCCAGTGTGTATTTTTGTATTGTGTACAACTTTTTAGAATATCTCACAACTACACTGAGAAATTTGATCGTCGCATTTACTTTTATTGGTCTGCGCATGCATATCAACCACAAATACAAGTATCTTTCACTAGAAAATTTTTGTTTTCTGTTCATCATGGACATGGATGGCACTCATCAGTTAGGAGAATTTATCTTCATAAGTATATGTGCGTAGCATTTTTTTTTGTATTAAGTACATAATTTGTCTTCGGTTTTCTTTGACCAAATCTATCTCTATAGTGTGTAGTACACTTTGCTTGTTATTTTTATCTTTTGTGTGTTGTTTTTCCGTCATAACAGGAACATTAACTGAAAATTCGCTACGTCATTATTCAGAATTTTTGAAAATTAAAATTGCCTAAACCAGCAATTGGCGCGGTTGCGGCCAGTTGAGTGTTGTGGAAGGAAGACAAACAAAAAATTTCAGGAAATTTGAGAAAATTTAGATGGGGTGGAGTTGCTGTTTTTGACACCCTCATATTATTCCAATAATTTCGAATGACGGTGTGAAATTGACCGGAAAAAAATCGTGGCAGCAAATCAAATTAGTGTAAATTGAGGTTTCTTTCTTCGAAAACAGAAATAATTGTGTGTGTTGTTTAAGGAAGTTCTGTTCAGAAAAATGTATGTATGTAGAAAACAAACTTTCACGCCTGGATCGTTGACCAAAGATATAGTATGTATGTACTGAGCTCCGACCGGAGCTACTCGTATGCAATTTTCAGTAATGCAGGAATTATAGGTAGTCTAACCCAACCCAGTGCAAACATATTCATAATCCTAGAAATAGTATCCCCTGCCTCTCACCCTTTCCGTGTATATGAGGAAAGTGCTTATTTTAGGGAAATCTCTTCATTAACAGTTTTTTTTTTTACACAATTGCCAAACCTTAGAAAAATTAAGGGAAAGTCGAATTTTTACTTTACGAGCCTTCGTTTCGAGGTTCTAAACCAGTGGTCCTTTTTTCAGTCCATGTCCCTTTGTGAGATCTGGAGAGTCTGACCCATAAATGGGTACTCGTTTAACATCTGAGTGTGATCATAGTCCATCACAAGCTCGTGAGCTCGAAAAACACCATGGAACACGGTGAGATTCGAACTCATGACTCTGTGCGCCGAAGGTGCGCGCACTAACCGCTCGACCAGCCAGACTATATCTGTCTCTCTATCCATATAAGACTTCAATTTGCTCACTCTTTTAGAATTGTGGTCTAATTTCTACAGTAGTAAATTTATGATAAGGCATTAATATTTTATTTGCACCCGCACCCTCCTTTACCAATCTGCACGCCACTGTTCACTGAATCACATTCTAAACAACTCCAAAAGGTTCCATCTGTACGTGTGTTGTTAGTGACGTTTCATAGAGATGACAAACTTGGAGTTCTTGCGATATTAAGGAGAGTGTTTCTTCAAATTGTGCTATCAAATCCGGAGTCCCGTTAGGGTTTTCTTACGATAATTCTTAAAAACAGTACAAATGGTGAAGTCAATAGGATAGTTCTAATGGAAATAAAACATCAAACAACGGCACGAAACAATAATCTTACTTTGAAAAATGTAGAAGATAAGGACACCAATTATGAAGCAAAAGATAAAATAATAAATAAAAATATAATAATAAAAGATTAAATAAGATCAACTAATCAAGATTATGGAAAGACCTTCATACTTCCTAGATCTAAATATCATCAAAAATCTGTGGGAATTAAGATCTATACCGTTAAACGATAGTTTAAGAACACTGAAGCTTTTTGGCGAACGTTTAGAGGAGCTTGAAACGAAATCAACCTAATTTAACGTTAAAGCCTATACAATTCTATCCCAGATTAACTTTATGAGCTCAAATTACTTGAATAAAGTTCTACTTATTATCAGCTATATTTATAAATTATCCTTTCGTACCGTTATTTGATGTTTTATTTCCACTGGAACTATCCTATTGACTTCACTATTTGTACTGTTTTTAAGAATTCTCGTCAGAAAATCCTAAGGGGACTCCAGATTTGTGACCTTCTGATATTCAAAGAACAAGCAGGCTACTGAAAATATTGTCACCAAGTTTGTAGAAAATACCGTTATGACTTACCGAGATACGGCCATTTTTCAAGTGGAACTATCCTATATTGATTGGAAGATGTATTTGAGAGTAAGTTAATGATTGCAATTTATCAATTAAATGTCACCGCAGTATAGTATGGATATTGTGCATTTCCAGTAAATCATTCTTTGTAATCAATTAATAGAAGGGAAATCTTAATTTATCGATAATGAATGGAACTATTGAACTGTCAAACCTGTTATATCATAATTAAGTGTAGAAAGTTGTATGTACTTGTTAAATCGATAATGGCACGCGTCTATATTAACAAGTGTCTTTGGGACCTATTAGGTATAATAATGTGGTTGTCTTATCAAATTACACTTGTCACTTATGCCGTTGTGGCGGCCGTTTTACAGTCAAAGTAAATAAAGGGTGTCCCCAAAAATTCAAGATTTAAATTGTATAAAAAATACAGTTATTCTTTCTCAAATTAATTTTTTTCTGTTGATTCTTAAAATAGACACAATACGGTTTTGTATGGTATAACTTTTGCGGTAAATGACAACAAGTTGACTGGCACATACACACTAATTTGTTGTAATTTTCCAGGATCATTTTGAATAATTTCGCTGAAATTTGTGCTATAGAAAATGCAAGTTTTTTCGGCCTAAATTATATGATCGATAGATGGAATGCAACGAGATGGTGCCACATGCCATACAGTCCTTGTAATAATTCGATTACTGTATGGGACATTTTTTTGTTATTCTTTCGATGATAAGATTTGGTTGGCCCCTAAGTCGTATGATTGTCAGAAGTCCTTCTTTCTATAAGGTTTTTTTTTAAGGTAAAACTCTTCACCAACAAGCCTGAAAGCATCCATGTATCGAAAGAGGAAATCACATGACACCTATAAATGAAATTCAGTCGAATTGAAAATTTCGACAAAATATAGTGCATACGGAAGTCCGTTTGATCTAAGTGTTATATCATAGGAAACCCTATTGTGTGTACTTTACGATCCAATATAAAAGTGAGGATTAAAAGGGGAAGAAAGAGAAAGAAAAGGACAATTCAATTTAAGTCTTTTTTTTTCCTTTTGTAACACCCTTTACATGAAATGTATAAAGGGTCTCCCAAAAGGAACGCAAGATTTAAATTGGATTGAAAAAAATGCCGTTTTATCTTTCTTTACTACAATCCAATCCAATATAAAACGAGACCGAGGCTAATTTCGGGCGCAACCGAAATTCGGATACCCTTCGCTCCCCTCGGGCTAAAAGTTTTTTCGGGCGTTCCTACGACTTGTATTTAATTCCCCCATTCTTTTGCTTCTGTCTTCACAACAGTTCCGTTGCGTCAACAAAACAATATTTGTGTGGGGTTTGGTTGAAATAAGTGGGCAAATGAAAATATTTACTCAGAAAATTTTATTGGGGGGTGCGGAAGCATGGCCCCATAGTACGGTTCTATTTGTTTTTACCTTTTTAGTTGCTTTGATAAAGACACACTAATTCAAGGTTTAGTGAAATTGGTGTAAAAAATGTTTCTTAGAAAAACCAAAATGGGGGGTTGGGTTTGTATGGCAGCCCCATGACCCCATGGTCCGATTTGATCCATTCTTACATATGTTTTGTGTGTTCAATAGAAACACATTTGTGTGAAATTTCGTTGAAATTGGTGCACAAATGAAAAAGTTTTTCTTAGAAGAACCTAATTTGGGGAGTTGGGTTTGTATGGCAGCCCCATGACCCCATTGTCCGATTTTACCGATTCAAATATACAAACTGCCTGCAGCAAAAAGAAGCATTTGTGCAAAATTTCAGCTTCATAGCTTTTAAATTGGCCGAGTAAAACGCGTCGCAACAGACAGACAGACGGACATCGCCCATCGACTCCCCAAGTCATGCTGATCATATGTATCCTTTTGTATGGTCGGAGATGCTTCCTTCAATGCGTTACAAACTTCATGACAAAGTTAATATACCCTTTCATTCTATGAGATAAGGGTATAAATATATTGGATCGTAAAGTAAGTCCCAAAAGTCAATTTCAATTCGGAGGCGGATGACAGCGCATTAGGAGCCCGTTCCAAAAAAAGAAATACAAATAGTCACACATTTTTACAGTTATGCAATAAAAAAAAATGATAATGGACATCTTGTTGTGATTCTTTATGCATAATGGTCTTATCAGTCCTGTTTTTTTCGATCTTAACCTGCCGTCCTGCTAAAACGTCAAAAATCCTGTTCTTGTCCTGTTTTTGAACGGCATATTGGCATCACACCAAATGACGAATGAATTAAAACTACATTTTGTATGAATATCATCCAGAGCCTTCATAGCGACCAAGTTGCTTTCCGTCAAGAGAAGGGAATTGCTATTAAGGTTTGTGTTACTTGGGGGCGACTGATGCGATAATCGCTGAGCGACTATTCCTCTTAAATAAATCCGGGAACATTTCATATATTTTATGAAGTGTTGCTGTATTTCTCTATATTGGCATGTTCTGAAAAGTTTCTATAAAAGACGTGTTCGTAGATTCATTTCATGATCGCTCAACAATTGTGGTCCAGCATCCAATTCCGAGTCATATTTCTATTCCATATTTTTTTAATGATATCAGTTTCCTTGTTATCGACTGTGACCTAAGAAAATATGTCTGTATAGAAAATACACGCATATAGTGCTCAGAATCTGTGGTTTAAATGCTGAGCGATCATCACATGGAGTTGGCTCTATGAACACGAACCTTAACGCGATGATAGCTGAGCAATTATTACTCCTACATTTTGTATAAATATGTGTTCCAAAGTATTGCAGCTTAAAACAGCACAGCTATATAAACATATTTACACATAATGCTCAGTGCAAATTAATATTCCCGGAGGCGACTCGCACGATCCCCAAGCGATTGCTCTTTCTAAGTCGTGCATCATTTTTGATAAATACTTTCTATGGAACTGAAAACATTGTAGGCAGTTCCCCGTGAAGAAATTGTGAGGACCCTACATATTTTGGACACGTAGATGCCCAAGTGATTGTCAAAGAAGCGAGATCATAAAAAAAACATCGATGATTAAATCATATTTCAACAAGCTTTTGAGTTTTCAGAAAATTCAATGCGCACTTATTGCTGACAAACTCGAAAGGTGCGCAAATATTACTGTATTGTACTTGTGATTGTTGTTTTTTCGGAACTTTCCTAGATCCGCTACCGAGTGAATGTTCTCCTTAACGATACTAGCGCCACCTGGCGGCCATATTTGGTACATTGATTTGTATTTTGGGTGATATTATCACAACCATGGAACTTTGACGTAAACGACGATTAACCTCCTCTCAAATGAGTTCATACAAGAGCGTCATTACGTTATCAATCCATGGTCGAGAATCAGATGACACGGAAGGTGTGAATTTTCACTTAGCCGCGGCATCATCAAATCACAAATGGCGCTACTATCGCGGGAGCTCAAAGCGTAAATAGCCAAGGACACAATAAAAAAGTTTCGCGATTTTATTGTTGCATATCCTCAAACGTTTTTGAAATATGAATGTATTTCAGGAAACTTTCGTTTTCGTATGGTCGAAAGACAAAAGTTAATTCGATTTTGGTTTTGAGTTACATGATACTTTAGTGATTCCGAAAGCGATTCCTTTCAAATCGAATTTAATGAAAGGGTCCCTGTTTGGGTTTTGATGGAAATGTGGAGTTTCGTCAGTGATAATGACAATCTTTAATTAACATGCAGTTTTATTTTACTTATTTATAATCATAACTAAGTGATTTCAACCTTAAAAACACATTTTTGGCTGGTCATTTGGATCACTTCAAACCAAGTATTTTTCATTTAATGCCTTGAGCTTCAATATTGCTATAGAGGATATCTATAGTCCCCAAAATATTAAACATTCGATCAGATAGACTCAAGGCGAAACAATTGCTTGTCAATGAATATTCTAACAAAGTGTCTGCATTACCATTTATAGTTTAAATTCTACAACGAGTTTCCTGATTTCCTCCCATCCCACATAACGCTGGGCATACCAGCAGAAATGTTCACATTTATACCATTCTACATAAATTACAACAATGAATCAATATAATGCGTATTAGCTACTGTTCAACTCCATTATGAACATCATACAAGCGAATAAACGTGAACAATATAACTAGCATTTAGTCATACAAAACAATTTCATTTGTAATATGAAATCATGTGTACAAGTATGTACTGTATGTGTATACACTGTTCTACATAATTGTGAATGACGATAATGATGATGATATGATGCTGATAGAGATGACAATGACCGATGTAGGTGTGTCGTCGAATTTTAAATTGAAAATTGATTGTGATTGCAATGAAGAATGGAATTTATAATTAAAAAAAAAAAACACAAAACAAGACCGACAAGTTTAATAGAGTGAAACTGATTTTTATGGCTTTGTTAATATAAATTTGTAATATGAATAGGACACAGTTCATTCAAAGCTAAGAATAAGCTCGTATGAATGATTTTCAGAACCAAATAAAATTTGCGCAGAAGCAATCACATTATAGATCAAATTAATGCCAGTACTCATTCCACCAAGAGTTCGTATGATCTCTATATTTAGGCGAAGACACCCTTAAGGATTGTGTTCGTAGAGACTACTCATGTGATGATCGCAATTAAATCACTGGTTCGGAGCACTATATGTATGTAGTTTCTATACAGACATGTTCCTGTTCGGTACATAGTTGAAATAAGGAATTTAGCCACATTCAAAAATTATGGCTCGGAATTTGATGTAAAACTACGATCGCTGAGCGATCATCACATTAGTCATCTCTACGAACGCGTACCTTTACCATTGCTCGACTTTTTTTCAAGAGATACACGAACACTTGATTTTTGTTACGCTAGAGACGACTCATGGGATAATCGTTGAACGATCGTTATGGTTTGTGTTCGTAGAGACGACTCATGCGATGATAGCTCAGCAATCGTACTTTAGCAAACTATTCTGAGAACTATTGGCATATTTTTTTTAATGTGGCTACATCCCTAGTATTCACCATCACTTAAACGAAGATGACTGTATAGAAAATATACGCATAGAGAGCTCAGGTCGCTATCGACTATCATCGCATAAGTCGTATTTACAAACACAAACCATTATCCATATTTGCTTATAAAAGTGGCTACATTCCTAATATCAACTATGTTATTGAAACACGTCTGTATGAAAAATGTCCGAATATAGTGTTCAGAACAGGTTATCTAGCTACGATCGCTGAGCGATCATCACCTGACTCGTCTCTACGACTACAAACCATTATGCGATGATCGCTTAGCGATCGTAGTTCGAAAACCGGTTTGGTGTTCATTGATTTCTGGAGTCTCTTTATATAGTTACAGTCGCAAGTGTGGTTATACCTTTATATGAAATAAACCGAAGCAAAATTAAGGAATGGAATCATATCATGGAAGCCAATCAATATCCATTTTTGCCCATCTCATACTTGGCTTCTCATCCTTATAACATTACGTTCATTAATGTAGGTATACGAGTATAATTGAGTCGGCCATTCGCAAAACTCGTTAAATCCAAAATTGTGAAAAATTAAGTTAATGGTGCCATTCTATTCCACTTTTGATGCTCTATAGGCAGGATTAAAAATATTCTAACTAATTTTAAGAATTACGGCGTAATAAGGCGCTAAAAACTGCACACAGTTGCAAAACTCGTTAAATCCACTAGCTGTACAGTTGCAAAATACGTTATATCCAACCACAATATTTTGGTTTCAAAACTCGTTAAATCCATCAAAACAGGTGCAAAATACGTCAAATCCAAATTATTTTGTCCGGTTTCTTCGCTATATTTTTTTTTTGAAAGTATTTAAAATGAATTGTACGAGGAGCCGAACACGCTAAATTCGTGGATTTATGTAATTAGATGAATTTATTTCGGAAAATATGCTTTGAAGTCATTGGACCAAGGGTTCCCCTACCTCCCATTCAAATAAACCCTCCAATTCCTCGGCAATAACTGTCGACAGATTTATCGCTAGCGACCTGAAATGTTGATCCATGCTTAATTTTGGCATACCCGTAGAATTAATGGAAAGTGGAATAGGTCCAGCGTAAGGATACCCTATCTCTCCTACAAAGCCATATCCAGCTCTATCTTTTTATGGAATGGCACGAAAAACTTCAATTCGGTGTCACATTGTAGGTGTTTGATGTCCTTTTAAAACATCAAGGGGGAGCCAGATCTGACCCATCTACCTCTACCTCCCGCATACAAAAAAAGCTTAAAATTGGTATTCGCACGATTAGAACTCGCGGGTCTCGTTAAGAGTTATATTTTGGAATGCTGAGTTTGGGTATACATAATATACTACTGTTTTGAAGTGTGTAATAAAATAGAGATATCCTTTGATTTAATACTTGTATGGACAAAGATCTTAGTGAAATTAGACTTAAACATTTTAAATTCTATGCATATCCTGAAATTGATACGCAAATTCGAACCAGATCGAAATAGTTTCAGGATCGATCAGAAGGATTTCGAGAGCCTGCAGCCTGTTTTCTTCGGCCGAAATTAGTCAAGGAGTGCTAAGACCACTCGATTGTTCTGATTCTGATTGTCTGGTTTAACCCGAATTATCCTAGCGTTGCCATGCGGCAACGCAAAACTTGCTTTCTGTTATCTCTAAAAAACAGTTGAACGCGACGTTTGATTTTCGTGAAATAAACAAATTACTATTTTCAAGAAATGCGACTTTGTCTTGATGCAAAGACAATTGCATTCAGTCTTGAGTTTAGCACGTGAGTTGACGTGAAAGTTACGTGAAAAAAATAAAAGTGAAAAATAATCGAAATGAGCGTTCATAAAAAGTAAGTAAGAGTATATCTTCGTTTGTGTTAGTAATTAACTGTTAACTTTTTGAATTTCTGTGCAGTTTCAAGTAAATTATTTAGTCAAATAATAACATTGGAAAAATAATTTTGTTTGTGGCTGCTGTTCACATGTTTTTCTGAGCGTTGCCGTACGGCAACGCTAGGGGTTGAAGCAGATTTCTTTGTTTAGAGTCAATAAAATTCAGCATGTGCAAATCAGAATGAAATTGATTTTGTAACTATTTTTTCTTTCGTGTTTTCCAAGAAAATTGACTTTGAAGGATATTCTGAAGGAGTCAAATGAAGACGAGTTAGGGAAAGCACCGTGAGTGCAAATATACATTGAGCCTCACGAAGATGAAGGACATATTAGTGGAGAGGATGATTCCGGGGAAGAAGGATATGTGTCAGTAGGCAACCCAACCTATATGCTCCTCAATTGAAAGCTGGTTGTGGAGTAGTTTTTGAGAATGACGAAATATTGAGTCGGAGGCTACTTGCTCAATCGGGCCACCAGAAAAACGCTTAAGACTAAGTGAAGAAAAAACCGCGACAGTAGATTTCCATTCTCTGACTCAATATTTTATTGCAAGCACTGTGGTGTAAAACCAAAAGGATGCGGTCGTCCGATTGCTAGAAATTTGAACCCAACCGCAGACCCTGTAATAAATCTCTTACGATTTGACAGAGTTGGGGGTGATAAATGCAATGTGGGTTTGTGCTTGGAATGTTTACAAACTTATCAATTTGAGCCCGGATTCTCGTGCAATATACACAATATACACGAAATTGCATTTTCATGGTATATTGCACGTTTTAAGGTTTTCGAATGTAAACCAAATGAAAACGCACATATCCATCCATTTCATGACATTTTTTCCAGAAATATGGAAATGTTCAGAATTTTACAGTAGACAGAGAAGAGAATAAAAGTAAAGAGGAAGAAAACAAGTTGCAAAACAGAAAAACTAAACAAAATCCATCGCCATAAGGAAATTTCGACAAACGCCAGTTGATTTTCATATAATTTTGCAGCAGTTGTTTCTGGAGTGCATAATTAACTGGTGGTTAATAAAACTTAAATACCAATAGGCACCATCTGCCCCTTAGAAAACGATTCAGTTTCGAATTAGATAAAGCCAAAGGCTGTGCAACGGACTCTAAACTAATAAACCTAATTGAAATCAGCTAATCTTGAGAGAATTTTATGGGGAGAAGCTTACGTTAGGTGAAAATATTGAATGTTGAGTGTCCCGTATTTAAGTAAATGTTGTTTAATTTTTTAGACCTAGTCCTCTTAAAGTATACTTTTCCTTCGTCAACAGCTCCAATGTCAGAGCTTCTAAAAGCCTATAAAACAGATTTTTTTGATATTACACGCAAAATGCACATATGGGAATAAATATTGCACAATATTTTGCACGTTCCGGGAGTTTTACTGCACGTTTTTCAATTTTTTACTGCACGAAAATCCGGGCTCTACGTTATCATACTCCCTCAATAAAAAAGTGATGCCTTAGGGCTCCATGACACAGTCATATTTATATTCATATTTCTAGTCATATAATTAAGCCTACTCGATTAATTCGGTTAATTTAATTAATTCGAGTAGGCTTGAGGATATGATAATATCTATTATAATATATTACCAATATATGACTGTGTAATAGCGCCCTTAATAAATACCGATGTACATTATTTATAATTGCATACAAATAAAAGTTTATAACCATAAACCAATGATTTTTTCTTTTATCAGTTAACCAGTACCCTACTGCCACCCCCACTACCAAATCGAAAATCTAATGATGCAGTTTATCATTTTAGGTCTACTAAAGTATCTGTATCAAATTTCATCGCGAAAATAAAACAAAAATAATTCAGGATAGTTCGGGTTAAGTCTGCTGGACGCTTTTCACGGCTGCTTCCTATGCTGCTTCCTATGCTGCTTCACCGAGCATATTGCTAGGATCGCATTTATATCCCAGGACTTTTTTATTTTTTTATAATACGGAATAGCGTGATTTTTACGAAAACGTTTGAGCGTTAAATTAAATCAGGTGTTGAATGATAGTTCAAACACTGGCTCTATTCCGCGAAGTTGAAACTTGAAGTTTGCTCTATCGTCGAAGGTTCGAAAGGTACTACGGGCCAGAAGACATAATCGCAAATGTTAAGTGTGCCTGCCATACGAGATAAGCATGCTCTTGTCGGCCTCCAACAGCGTAATTTCGTATTCGCACAAGTTTCGCATTAGGTTTTCAAAAATGTTAAGTTGACGTTTACTCAAATTAGCATGTGGAAAAGAAATTCTCGATCGATTTAGCATTTGTTTACTGACCGTCTCGAGCTTTAGAACCTGTCATTGGGGTTTATTTTCCGTTATCGACGGACTTATCAGCAAATCGAACTCGGGGTATGCGGCTTCATTACGCAGCATTTTTCGAACCTTAAGCACCTTCCTTTATTTCAACCAAAACAGGGCAGCAGAGAAACCTTCCGCCTGAGAAACCCTCAAACCAGGCGATATAAATGAACGTTACACTTGAAAGACCCAAGGCCAAAGGCAGACTGATCAACACTTGGATGTGTCAAATGAAAAGTCAGCAACACATTGCTCTCGGCGATGACACGATCCAACATAGAGGTGAAATAGGCTGAGACATTACCACAAGAAAGGCCAGTTTTACCCTGGAAGGTCATGCATGTTTTTAGTACGGAAAGGTCATGCTTCGTCGAATCGACGAAGCATGAATATTTTGTAAGAAAATTGATGTACAAATCAAATTCTCCCAATTCAATGTTGTTTGGCCGGTAATAAAAAAGAAAAAAAAAGAAAAAGAAAATAAATAAAAACTTAACGTTTAATTAAAAAAATGGAAAAATAGGATAGGAAAAATATATATTCTAAACTTAAAAGGAAATTGGGTTTAATGAATGAGAAGCTCTTTTTTATACAAGAGGCACAGCGATCCATTTTGGGTTCCCAACACGGGTTTTCTTTCATTACGCCTATTCCAGTTTAGGTAGATTTTCCAGTTATTTACAATAAACTTAGGAATTTCTTCTCCCCGAGTTCTCATGATTAATTCTAATTCTATGTATGATGTCTGGTTTTGACATTAAGTGCATTGTATGCAATTTTTATGAGTTCGAAATGCAATCTTTCTAAAATGAGGAACAATTTTCAGCCATTTTCCTGATTTAAAAACATATTTGTTACGAGCTAGTTGCATTGACATAGACACAGACTTATCGCCGAATCGATAACCAGACATAAGAAGTACTAGAGTTCTAAAAGTTACACAAAGCTCATCCTTTGTCGTTTCGACGACGTCAATTTCTAGAAATTCAACTTACCCTGCTTACTTCGATTAGCCGCAATATAGCCGGCAAGTACATCGAAGGGTAAGTGCTGTACGAAAAATCAGCTCAAAATAATGAAAATTGTCAAGAAAAACGGGAAGATGTGACGATGATGAAGCAAGAAGAACCTCAGGATCAAGATAATTTTTAGTAAAAAATTACTGGAGCTTTATACTCGTACATCCACTCACATTGCACAATTACATGGCTTAACTTTCGTATTTTCAAGAGTAATGATGCAAAATGTACCTATCTAAAAATACCCATAGCAATATATGTTCCAAAAACAACACTTTTCTCCTTCGTATATACCCCTGTCTTACAGGAATTTTCCCCCCAATTATCCTGTCAAGTCTAAAATATACACCATTGCCGCCAATCAAATAATGCATATTTTCTAGGCTACATTTTGAGTTGCAAAACTCGTTAAAACCCATCTCCAGGTGCGAAACTCTTTACACCCAAACAATTTTCTAGTTTATTCAGAAAATTAGGATTATTATGTCATATCGCAGCAATAAACACACCGTTAATAAACTTTTCACCGTTTTATTTAGAGAATAAAGTGCGCTTAACGAGGTTTGCAACTTGAAAATCGTCTTATAAAGACATCTTGACATTTTCTAAAATTATTTCACTATTGTTAAAAAAAAAAATTTTCCGAAAATTTTATAACATTGAATTTTATTTCGTGAAAAACTATTTTCATATCCTAGTCTCATTCAGCTAAACACATTTTGAGTTGCAAAAGTCGTTAAAAACCATTTCCAGTTGCAAAAGGCGTTAAATCCAAATTTCTTCTTTCTCTATTCAGGGAAATATTAATCTAGGATTTTGAAGCTGTATCTAGTTTTACTAGAAGCACAATCCTAAACAAAATTTATTGGAAAAGTAATCATAAATGTTCATTCAAAACCTACCAGCGTTTTTTTGCAATTTCCACAAAATAAACTACATACATGGCGCTTAACGAGTTTTGCAACTGGACGACTCAATTACAACTCAACACATTTCATAAATACTCGAAATTGTCCATATACAAATAAATGTTACTCGCAAATACATTTAAATTTATCAATTTGAGCTTGTTGCCATGGTGTAATCATATAAAAATAAAATTTGTAACATTGAAAATTGTGTAATTCCATAAAAATAATTCTCACGACCACGCATGAAGAATGTTATAGGCGCTGATAACAAGTGTTTCGCACACATTTACTTTTGTTACCATATAATTTAACCATAGCACATCAACTATGATAAATGACAACGGATGACCGACAAGCACGACTATGAATTGTATGGGACAATATTCCTTCCTATATATTTGTACGTGCACTATACAAAGTTTACAATTTTTTGCTTCAAACACAAGATGTTGATAAGAAACAATGAAACTGAATGAATGTCTTGAATCGCGGTGTATTTACGAGTAGTTTTCCTTTTTTTATAGAATTTGCCGTCAAAAAGAATCAACTAATATCGTTATCGTCCTGCCCTTGTGACGCAAATTTGGACTTTTCTTCAAAATTCTGTAGTCACTGATTATATCACATCACCATACTGAAATATGAATGCACATATAATTCTCAACGCGTCGTTAATCTTATCGGCTTATATCGATAAGAACCGAAACAGTCAAAGAATTTTGTCCATTGAATTTCAATGAAATAAAAAAGCTATTTATTATACGATTCATTCATGATTTCAATTTCATATAATGATGTATAGGTACACAATCATAAATCATGAAAATGCATTTTTGAAATAGAATTTGACGAAACTGGGCCGGAACACGTGTGTGGCACACTGTGTAAATAAATCGTACACAAGGGAAATAGAGCAGTTTTCGTTGTTGCATAATAAAACATAGTGGCGGTGGGCTTAGCAAAGGTACCGCAGTTTTATCAGATATTTTCACGAAATATAAACATAAATCAATCTTTGCCGCAATTGACAGTCAAGCGGAGCCTATAAAGTCATCGATTGGCTTATACAATTATAGTTAATTTTTAAAAGGGTGCAATTTATTCAATTGCGCAGCGTTGATTGAATTGGATCCCCTTTTAGATTCGAGCCATTCATTTACGATAAATACTTTATATGTTGCTCAATAGGTTTTTGAATTGAAAATGACGGAACTGGGTATGAACTAAATCATTTTTAAATCTTCCAAATTTACATTTGTGTTGCGCAATAAACTCATTCAATTACAATATATAATTTAGTATAGTTTTGATATCTATCTTTAATGAAGGTTGTGAATATTTTAGACCGACTCCAGTGTAAAAAATACAGCTCCATCCTAAGAAAAATGGTTAGGGTATCATTATTCTAAAAGCGCGAAATCTCCATAACCAAAATCCCCAATTTTGAAGTCTCCAAACCTATCCAAATGAAAATCCTTAAGTTACCAGTCCATGATTACAAAATCTTCAAATACAATATTCCCAAAAAGAAAATACCCACACAGTCCCTAGAGGTGTGCCCGCTCTAAGATCTACCTAATCCACTTTTTTTCCAAAAAGGTTGGGTTGCGGACCGAAGGTGGCCCGGCTCTGTGTTCTTAGCTATACCAGGCAACAACATTTTAATTCGCTGGTTGTGGTGTTTTTTTTCATACGCAAACTTTCTAACCTAGTTCCAGGACAGAGTACGTAAGAGGTTAATGGTGGAGGTGAGCCCTGTTTGTTTTCGTGTCATCAGGAGTTGGTCCGTAATGATTCATTTTTAGACCAAGTTGTCCGCAGGCATTAGCGAGTTGAGAACCACTGTTGTCATCTAAGACATGGGGAATATGGGGCTTAAAGTGGATTGAATCGTTCACATCAATAGCCCGCTGCTTCAACTTACTAACTGAAACGTTTTCAATCAAGGAATGGAATGACAACTGTTTCCATTATCCTATCTCGACAAACGTCAGATTTCGAAAATTACTCCAGAAGTTCAGTGATGTGATGGGAACGTGCATCCTCTTTTTGTGATGTAAATTGTACAATGTCGAGGCGCGGACTAGGATGAACTGTACGTCAGCGAAGCCATAACAACCATCCAGCTGTGCCTGGAAAAGGTGCGATTGGAACTTGCTGAACGAGAAACGGAAACTTTACTAACTAGTAAGTGCAGAAAAAAAGTGTGTTCTGTAATGCTTGAAATAGACATGATGCAGCAACAGCAACGATAATGCAGTCCAATGCGTTTTAAATGGGTAACGGCACATTTGCAGCAAAACCTATATGTTGCCTACGTGACGTGCTTCGCATATAACTACTTTATTGAAGCTAGAACAGGGACGTAGGAGGGGTTCATAGTGTCCGAACTCCCCCAGAAATATGTGGGCAGGTATTAAGATATATTTAGGGAGCAAGTAATAAAAAACCAAAACGAAAGAAAAAACAAATACATTTAACATTACAATTATAACATAGACAATTATAAATTGAATAAATATACAGTAGAGCGTTGATTATCCGAACCAATGTCGACAAGGGTAGTTCGGATAAAAGAAAGTTCGGTTAATCGAGTTTCCATAGAAAAAGTAGAAAATAGCCCAAATGTGAAATTAAGCGACAAACTGAAAATATTTAAAATGACTAGAACTGAACAATAGTAAAAAAATCGAGGTAAGCGATGCAGATGAGAGATTGCTTCCTTCAAACCCTTGATTTTTCATTTAATTCAATGTCTGTCATATGAAAAGAAGCTGATTGCCTGGTTCTATTAATCGAACGTTCGGATAATCGACGCTCTACAGTAATTTTGTTTGCCTATTTTATTTTATAATAACGTAAATCAGGCAAACACTTGGTGTCCGAAATTAATACACACTCGGACAGATTTTCTTTTCTATCGGAAATGTAGCCCATTCTTTTGCCACTCACGTTAAAGCATGAAAGCTTGGAGCTTTGAACTTTTCGCCGTTCGAGTTCTGAGCGTTGCAAAAAAAATTGAACCAGAATGTTATGAATAAATCCTTGGCTAGATACAGCTTCGTAGGTCTTCATTGTAGCTAGGGAATGATTGGAAAAATAACCTATTGCTGAAATAGTAAACTATATGACACTTTTAGGGATTTCGTTGCCGATTAATATACAGTGGCGGCGCAAGCCTCTGTTGCAGCCTAGGCGAATCTTGCTTATTGCGCTCTTTGATTGCATGGAGCAGTGGCGCAACCACGCCCCTCCTAAGGGGGTTTCAAACCTTACCACAGCCAGAAATTGGGAATGGAAAAATTGAAAATTGAAATATTAAGCAATGCATTTCGTTGCAGATTTTATTTAGACATGAATGATTGTACTTGAAGCGAGATTGCAGTGCTGATGAGAGTGAGTGATTGCAAGATCACAGTGCTGGAGAGAGTGATTCAAAATTAAGTTTTCATGATAACAAAAGAAAGAACGTGCTGATTACTAGTACGACATCACACTCGCGTTTCCACGATGCTCTACGAAAAAAAATACATCAAGAATAAGCGTTGCTGCAATGGGAGCTGAAATACTTCTCTTCGACAGTGTCATTATTGGAAAATAGCATTATCACCGCAAGTTGGTGATGGTGGGAGGCAAACTCAAATGTTCAGTAATATGGATGTCGTTAACCCCCTCCAGGATAATATCTCGTGGTTGCACCACTGGTATGGAAGCGATAGTTCGAGACCCGGCATATTTTGTTCATGATTCTTGCAAAAAATTGTCTGGCACTGGGTCCCTTAAAAATGTTTTGTGCAGGAATTGCAATTTGTTTGCACCCGAGCCTCGCATTGATGATGCTTACAAAAGTCAACAACAACCACCACACAAGCCCCAAAAGCACACTAATCCTTAATCATTTCCTAAAAAAAATATTTAGGGGCCATGGACATGATTGATATCGGTAATACTTGACTCCCAATAAGATTGGCCGAATTGCAAGAGAATGGAATACAGTGGGGCGAAATCAGCTCGAAAAGAGTGTTGTTGGAATCTCAACTAAATTTGGATACAGTACACTGAAAAAAATCATTTGCTTAAAACAAGAAAAAATAGAATAAAAAACAGCCAAGGAATAATTTTTCCTGATTTAAGATGTATTTTCTTGTTCCAAGTAAAGTTTTTGCTTAAAATAATGGTTATTTATTTATTTTAAGCAAAGACTTTTCTTGAAACAAGAAAATACATCTTAAATCAGGAAAAAATTTTCCTTGGCTCTTTTTTATTGTACTTTTTTCTTGTTTTTAGCAAATAATTTTTTCAGTGTATGTGAGTTCATCTGCAGCATTCACAAAGATCTCAGAGTAACAGAAGCAAGATTGCAAATAGGGATGATGGTTTAACAATAAATGGCCGAAGCAACTCATGCGAAGTAATTTTGCAGAGGAAAGGAATCCTCTATAATTTCATACCCCGGGAAATAGGCTGCAGTATCTGTTTGTAATTTTCCAAACCTTACAAATAACAAAAGAAAAGCGCTGTGAATTTTTGTACGCCCCTTTTACCGATCAAATTTTCGCCCCTGAGCGGCTTACTTTTGCCTTACTTTAATATCCAAAAAAAAAATTATGCATGGCAGCCAAACATAGTTAAGGCGAAACGCAAAAAAAACTACATCACCAGGCAAAATGAAGTCAGTCCGTGAATCCGTGAAACGCCACAAAAATCAAAACACATTTTTGTCTAAATCTAAGCTTAACTAGCAAGAATTTGTTGTACAAGATAATTATACATATACGAAAACCGTATGTGTCGCGGTGCAGTAAAAATGGGTTAAAGTGTGCTTATTCATAGCATTCCGGTGTCCCTGCTAGCAGTCGATCTGAATGCTTGAAACATGTTGTTGGAAAATTTAATAGCCACGTCAATATTTCCGATATCGGCCGTGAAAGTTGGACCCCTCCCGAAGAAAAAACTAGCTACGTCCCTGAGCTAAAATCATGCCATTGGAGATTTCCGTCGACGACAACTTTAGAGAATGCACTGCGGTCGAGAGGGTTTATCAATTGGTTTTGATTCCATGAGAATGTATATGGCAACTCGGATGGGATCATATTTCCACAAGTCCGGTGGACACAAAAGTGGATAAAAGGGGTAACATAACTTTGGGCATGCAGGCATAACAAAAATAGAACAACATTTCACTGATCCCGAATCAGTCGAATTTTCTGGGCAAATTATATTTCGTGATGCCCAAAAGCCGAATAAGTTAATCAACGAGTATTGTTGAACAAAGTTTTGTTGAGTCACTTTGTATGGAAGGTACCCCCACCTTAGTTTCAATCCGACTGAGCTGATTTTTGGTGAGAATAATAATCACGATCACCTATCGATCCGGACTTTTCTATAACCGGGGAACTCTATTTTCTATAATCGGGGGACCAACTCAGAGATATGTAGGTACATAATTTTTGGCGATTAAAATCATATTTTTCTTAGACTATTTATGCAATCCAACCTTTTAGGATAGTTGAATACAGGCTGTATACGAGATCCCCAAACCTAAATCCCTCCCCGAAAAAAATCCTCCAAAATTAGAATACCCACATATGTAATCCCCAATTGTGGAGATTGTGGCTATAGCTTTGAGACCGGGGATTTTTCTTCACTTGTGGATTTTTTTGGTTTGGGTTTTCATTTTTTTTTTTAAATATTCTTCAGGTAATTTTATACTGGTACTCAAAGTATATTATTTTTAACAAGTCGTGTCAAGTGGCTAAATTGATCACCTCCTTATCTTGATCGAAGCTATTTTCCATTGAATTGTCATATTATCAAGATTCAACTGTACTTTTTCAAACCACATTGGGATTCTACTAAGAGCCCTTATTACATGCAACCATTTCCGTTTACATACGATACAAAAAGAAATAAAAACTTTCCTCTTCTAATTTATTGTTACGTTGAATTCTATCTATCATCATCATCCGTATCAACAAATCAATTTTGCATATTTAACATTCATGACTCAATTATATTCTTATTACCCTTATTGACTCATTTCTCGCAATTCTTTCATTCTCATTTGGCGTCGCGATCATTTCATGCACATATGTATGTTGAAAAGCGGCATTCCTTTAAAAAAAAAAAAATGTGGATCATCCTTAGTTCAACGTAAGTGCAAACACCACACATGTGACACCATACTAAAATTCGAAGATTGATTTTCATAGAGCTTTCCATGAATTACCGCGCCAATAAAACGCGAGACATACCAAAAATCAATGTGTGACATACATATTTGTTCACATGACGATAGAGTAATATTTTTGTGTGACATTATCATAATTATCGCGAATTTGTCGCGATTATGAAATTTTTTTTTTAAACCAGGAAATTCAGATTAAGGTAAAACACACTTGTTTCGCGGAGCGGGTTCTTTATGCGGCTAATGTGTCGTATTAATCAAGGATTTAGTTATACGTATACATACGTTTGCCACCGCGCCTGTCAACTCAAAACCATTGAACTTATCAATCTTTTTGTGCGGTATGCGTATACGATAGCGCCGTTGTGTTATGTGGATTTGATAAAGCCGAGTTTACACATAACGATTCGTAAAGTCAACTTTTACATATACAAATTTATCCGCATTATATTATTGTGGCTGCGGTTAGGATCTTTTGCGTATTGGTTAAATTGCTTGAAATTGCGTTGAAGCTTTTAAGGAATTCGCAAACGCGAATCCAAACCGTAGCCTTACAGTCGGCATATATTATCCAATCGATTGAACAATTAAAGCTCATTTTCTTTGGAGAAAGCTCATTGTCTCTAGGGAATTCGGTAGTGGAATCTAAAAAAGGAGCCTGATTGTTCAATCGATTGGATATTGTTTGCCGACTGTTAGAGTCACCATACAACCTCCAATCGATTGTACAATCAATCAATCTATCCTTTTTTAGGTCCCACTACCGAATTCGCTATAAAGAAAATGATCTTTCTTCACAGAAAACGAGCTTGTGCAATCAATGCACACACGTAACAATAAGTTGTCCAAACTTTTAAATGAACAATTCAAATCAAATGCATGATCCCTAGTTATTATCCAAAGGGTTTTTAAATAGAGGACGAAATTATAGAACGTAATTTTATTCAGTTTTTTTGCGATACGTCGCAATTTGATTTACGGAATTAAGGTCTGAAAAATTGTTTAGTCTATTCATTCGGATAAGAGCTTGTCCACTAAAAAATATCGGACCTCCAGAGAAATTGATATTAAATGCAAAATAATGAGTTGAATGATGCGGATGAGATGAGAGGTTGCTTTCTGCAAGTATACTCGTTTTTTATTTTGATTGGATATATTTCAAAAAACAAAGGTCCGCGGTTCGGTTAATCAGATGTTCGGATAATTGACTTTCTACTGTACGTACACACATAGTTTGGAAACACCTAATTATGCCATGACGATCGAAAGTTAGACAATTAATGCCGTGGTTATTATCTGCTGAAAGTTCTTAATTCCAATTAAAAGCTCTTATTGCAACGGCATAAAAGCCATCGAGCTAGCTGTAGCCAGTGGCGCAACCACGGGAGGGGCTAAGGGGGCTAAAGCCCCATATAAAAGTGAGCAATCAATAAAACCTATTTCAGTATAACATTTCGTAAACATATTTTTAGCCAAATATTTTCTATTGAAAAAAATGGATATAAGCATTATATCGTTCGATGGTTAATCGTAATATAATTAGCCGCCATCGTAGCAATTCATATCCAAAATGAATTAGTTCTTTGCGAGATAGAGTCTTGTCAACTGCGGACGACTTTGCTTGAACATTAATCACTACGGGCCACCATATTTTTCAATGAAGGGATTTTCGCGATTTTTACAAGGTTTTAAACGAAAACAAAATGGGCAACTTATGACAAAAATGGTTGGAAACATCAGAAGAAATCACCTCCTCTGTGGCCGCCTCGTATTCAAATACTCTACGTACTCTCTGTCGAAACACATACAAAAAAGTTCTACCGAACAACGCGCAACAGTTCATTCGAAACACGCTCAAAGTATAAACGAACCGTCAGTGACAGTTGAATTCACTGAACCACGCAAATGACAATAAAAATCAGTTCCCCTGTTTCCCCTGCATATCTTTGAGCTCTTCAGAACAGAACAGACACACCTAACTTTGAGAGTTAAAGACGCCTCACTTGGTTAGATAATAATAATTCAATGGATGCCGTTTTACTAGATTAATTTTAACTTTTTTAACGAAGGATTGATTTGGTTGATTGCTACTAACATTGTTTGTATTCAAATGATACTGTGGAAAAATTTGGACACTGCTGCCACTGTGCCAATTAACTTAAGTAGTAAAAACAATTAGGTACAGGCAATAGTGTCACATTATGTGAAAATCACGAGTACAATGTAGACTGAGATCTGAAACCAGCGAGCTTTATGCAACTTAATTTAAGCTCTGCAACATCGCAATTTCAGATCGTCCACATACCTGTTGTTGTTTCGAGATTGAATAAATACAGACTCGTTAAGTTCCAATAGTGTATTATTAAACTAAAATCAGTAAAGTACATTGTTGATATAAAGATTATTACAAAATTTCAAATTAACTTACATCTCGTGTTTATCTATCTCTCCTGCACGGCTGCCTAGACGACACTAGCGGTTCAATCAACTACGGTACATTGCATTATGTACCAATACATAGATATATAGAATTAGACGAAATGGATAGTTCTCATATTGATATAAATTCAACACCTGTTATTTTCTAATTGCGATGCGACATGTTTTTCGCAACACCCAGCTGCACCTCTGGACCTTACTCGGGAAACGTCGCAATAAACTGGCGTTTCAGTTTGATGGGAAATGCAGCGTGAATGCAATGAAAACTTAAGGGACCAACCGTATAGCGCCGTTACTGGAAAATAGCATCAAAACTCAAATTTCAAGTCATATTTATGGCCTTAGCCCCCTCCAGGACAATATCCTGGTTGCGCCACTGGCTGTAGCTAGTATATATTTTGGGATTTAGTATAGGGTCCTATATTAAACTGTGAGCCGTTATAAGCCCTCGCAATATTCAACGCGAATAGATAATTACGGTTCAGTGGCGTAACACGTACAGTTTTCCATGTGTTCGGTCGATTGCTAAATTAAGTGGCTCATTGTCCTCTCATTCGGCAAAATTTCAACTTTTCACACTTTCGATTTTTCGTTATTTTGTCTTAGTTGTCCTGGTTCTCCATCCACTAAATATTGCTAGATACAAATCTAGTGTTGAAAATTATAAGTACAGAAAAACATTTTTAATTCGAAGCCTCCATAAGTGCAATTATTCCTTAATTCGTACAAATTTAGGGTCTGACTGACGTGTCCGTCAATTTTTGATATACATATGTATAATGCAATCTCTAAGTCGACTTTCTTTAAGTCGAAAACCTCTTTAACTCAAACAATATTTTATTTCAAGATAATGGGATTCATTCCTTGGATGTTCAGAACGCAAGAGGTTTCGATATTCATAAGGTTTTCAAAGACCCGTTCCTATAATTGTTTACTCCAGATGAACATTTTCTCGATCAGAATTTTTAGCATCAAAATATTCTACAAAGTCTACTAGATAGGCTAAATCGTCATAAAAATTCGTTTTGATACGAAAATTGTATCTGTCGGGTCATGTGCAAAACCTACCTACATGACTCCTCAAATGATGAGTGTAATATTATTATTAGCATTATTTTCTTTTTCTTATAAAATTGTTAGATTCTAAATTCTTATTTGATGATTTAGCAGTTTAAATCCATTAGTCAAGCTCCTCTTCCTTATTCGAAAATTTTTCCTGGCAAGTCGTAATTTGAGTTAGGGAGGTTTGACTGTAATTTTTCGTTATAAGTAAAGCGAAAATAGATTTTCAACGATTTCATAACACGATTTCAACCAAAATCCCACACCAAATATTCATGAAATCGTGGTGAAGTGTGGGGCATCTTTGAAAATATGTATACATGTAACGTTTACAGTAGAGGCCATCTACCCCACAATCGGCTCATTTATTCGTTCTGGCCGCATTATCAACCTGTAAGTGTGAATTTCACAAACACAAATCTTTGACGTCGATTTATTTTTATAAATTATAAATTTGATTGCACTTATTTTTGCAAAAAAAAAAAAACGATGTAGTCATGCTTCAAATGGTTAGAGTTGAAACTTAGACGTTGTCAAGTCAATCTAACAACCTAACCAACAAATCCCGAAAAAAGGTGGTTTAAACAATTATGTTGAGGGGGGGCCCCATTTTAATCTCGAACACAAGATATTTTAGAAGGGAACCATACGAAATCCCCAAACGTAGAAAAATCGCCATATTCAAAATCCCCAAAATCATAATACCCATATACAAAATCCCCAATCATAAAATTCCTAAACACCCGAAATATGCTGGTAAATAGTAGGTGGATGGTAGTAAAAAATGGTAGATGGCAAGTAGATGGAAAATGGTTGATGGATGAAAGACCGTAAATTGTTGATGGTTGAGGGTAGATGGAAGGTGTAGGTGTTAAATGGTAGGTGGTAAATGACACTAGGAGGGTCGTAAGTCGATACTAACTTATTTTTTGATTAACACATATGCTTCGGCATATATGCCACACGACGGCACTCTGCCTTCCCCAAACCTAAAGGAAACTGTTTCGTCAGCAACGTCGAATTCGCATAATGTAGTCTGGGGAAGCTCGGACACCAACGAACGAGGTGAATTACTCTTTGAATATCTTTTGGGAACGAATCTTCTTATTTGCAATGTAGGACGCGAGCCTACTTTCGTTACAAGAAACAGGCACGAGGTGTTGGATATCACTCTGGCATCGGAGGATATCCTGCATTCAATAAGCGACTGGAGAGTATCGGCGGAACATTCTTTATCCGATCACCGATATCTACAGTTCAGTCTTGCTGCGCGCCCTGAGGCGTCTCCAGTCATCCTAAACCGGAGGAGGACTAACTGGCAGAGAATTCGAGACTCTCTGCTCGCAGGAATACCTTCGCTTCCAAATATTCCAAACAATGGACAAGATCTGGACAATATGGTAAACCTCTTCACTGATGTTATAAAAACTGCGACCACCGCTTCGTGCCCAGCCGGTTCACGGTCGGGCAAGCAAAAACCTGCTTGGTGGAACTCTAAGATCTCCGAGCTAAGAGCTACGTGTAGAAGTAGTTTCAATAGAGCTAAAGCCTCAAGGCTTGAATCGGATTGGAACTCATACAAAAGGCATCTCAGCTCTTTCAAAAAAGAGTTAAGAGGAGCTTAGCGTAAAGCCTGGAGAAGTTTTTTTGCGAAAACATTGAAGGGTCTTCCGAAACATCTAGATTCAGGAAAGTCTTGGCGTTTAACCCATCTAGTCCAAGCTTTCTTCAAAAAGAAGACAGCTCTTGGACGTCATCAAGCATTGAAACCATCGAATGTCTGTTTGACACACATTTCCCTGGCAGTTCAACGGCTGCTTTACCAGATCTACAGACAGTTCGCATAGAGCCATGCGACACGGAATCCATACTCAGTCATGAGAAGGTTATGTGGGCCATACACAGTTTTGAGCCCTTTAAATCGCCTGGGCCAGATGGCATTATTCCTGCGGACCTGCAACAATGCGCAGACATCACTTATCCGTGGATAGAGCGCATACTTACAGCGTGCCTAAAGTTGGTACATATTCCTCACAGCTGGAGAGAGGTGAGAGTTACTTTTATTTCTAAAACAGGTAGAAGCTCGCATGCGAGTCCAAAGGACCTCCGGCCCATTAGCCTTTCATCGACTATGCTAAAATTATTAGAACGACTAATTGATGTTCACATACGAACGATCGTCCCTGCTAATCTACTATCCATGTCACAACATGCATATTGGAAAGGGAGATCGGTTGATACAGCTCTACATTCTCTGGTCAGTTATACTGAAGCATCTCTTCATAATAAGGAATATACTATGGTGGCGTTCCTTGACATTGAGGGAGCCTTCAACAATATTAAACCCAGAGCAATAACAGATGCTCTCATGAGCCTACAGGTTCAATTTATACCCTTGTTAATAGGGTACTCACTTCTAGGCGTATTCATAGTAGGTTGGGTTCGTCTTCTGCTAGTAGATATGTTTGCAGGGGCACTCCACAGGGAGGTATTCTGTCTCCTCTACTTTGGAACGTAGCGATTAATCAATTGCTCTTGAATTTGGAAAGAATCGGATGTAAAGTCATCGCTTATGCTGATTTTATTGCTATCGCCGTTAGAGGCAAGTTTCCTGACACACTTAGCGGACTTTTGGAGAACGCCCTTGCTATCCTAACAGACTGGGCAAGTCTCAGCGGGGTTGTTCACACGAAGGCGTGTGATCCCCACTTTTAACCTCCCTAAGCTAGGAGGCATTCAACTTGGTTTCTCCGACAAGGCCAAATTTCTTGGCCTTATCTTGGACAAGAAATTAAAATGGAAACCTAACATCGAGGAAAGGGTGAACAAAGCTACTGTGGCACTGTATTCGTGCAGGAAAGCCATCGGGAAAACCTGGGGCCTTCAACCAAAAGTTGTATATTGGATGTATACAGCTATTGTGCGGCCTATTCTGCTTTATGGCGTTAGTGTGTGGTGTACCGCACTTAGCACAACTGCCTATCATAATTCACTTGTTAAAGTGCAAAGGTTGGCTTCTCGTCTGATTACAGGAGCTCTTCGTACAACACCTTCATTCGGACTAGACATGATTTTGGGACTGCTGCCATTAGACATATACGCCCAACGGTCAGCGGCTTACACGGCCTTACGCCTTCGTGAAACCGGTCTGTGGCGAGCGCTGGATTATGGTCACTCAACGATACTTCGTAATTTCAGCCTGCCACTGGCTACTGATTACACTGTTCCCAAATACTTTTTTGGTAGGAACTATTCTACCTTAATCCCGCCTAGGGAAAGCTGGAGCAACGAAACGACCCAGTCCATCAGGTCCTTTTCCATCTACACCAAGACGGACGCTGGAGTCGGCATTGGAATTTACTCGGAGGAACTCGACATCAGCTTGTCTTTTTGACTCCCTAATTTTTGTAGCGTCCTCCAAGCAGAAATCACTGCAATCTCGGAAGCGCTTTTATGGCTAGGTAGGCACGTTGTCACTGGTAAGGATGTCACTATATACACTGATAGTCAGGCTGCGATTCGATCACTTGAATCAGCATTTACAACATCTAAAACTATTGAAGAGTGCCGCTATGCACTCAGAGAAATGGGTCATTTCTTCAACATTACACTATGCTGGATACCGGGACATAATGGCTTTGCTGGTAATTGCTGCACAGACGATTTGGCTCGGAATGCGGTAGCAAGTATTGTTGAAGGCGACCACGAGAAGATTAAAACACCTATTGCCGTCTGTGCATCGATAATAATTGAAGCCGCTTCTGAACGTAGGACCAACGCGAGATAGGCCTGCGGATATACTTGTGCTACGACGAGGATGATCTGGCCTATACTAGATATATCCCGTTCCGCCATATTACTGTCGCTAGACAGGAAATATATACGCAACATAGTGGGTGTTATTACGGGGCACTGCCCTATTGGGGAGCATAAATGGCAGTGCGCATGGCGCTTGTCAGGCGGCCCCTTTACCTAACCTAACCTAACCTTGATTAACACAAACAAAATGTTGGGAGTAAATTATATTGAATAAACGTTTACATATATCGTTCTAAGCATATTGGTTTTTCTTTAACATCGTCGTCCTCATACGAACGAATATTCGCGGAAAACTTGGTCGGCTTATTGTTGGAACCGATTGCATATTTAATCGCCCACAGATTATCTGCTGTTGTTCTGTGTTACTTCAAAGAGTTTGTCGATGATTAGCATATATCAGTCCACGTCGGTGAATTTTTTATTGCATAGTAGGACTATTACAATTACAATCTACCATTTACAATCTGCCATCAACCGTTTACAATCTACCATCCGTCTACCATTTACCGTTTACCATCTACCATTTATCATCTGCCATTTACCATCTACAATAGCCTAAAGAAAATCTTCATTCCCCATTTGAGGTGTGATCTTAGAACGCGCGCGCGTTCTTACGTTCACACCTCAAATGGGGAATGGGGAAATTCGTTTGGGGATTTTGGTTTTGGGTATTTTGATTTCGGGGATTTCGATTATGGGGATTTTGATTTGGGGATTTTGGTTTGGGGATTTTGTGACTGGGGATATCGTATCCAACCCATTTTAGAAACGTTACGCCGCCACTGTAACGGTTATCTAAGTTTGAACTCTCACTGAACTGAACGTAATTATTCAATTGCGCTAAATATTTACGAGGGCCTGTAAAAGCTCACAGTGGAAATATGGCTTTAGTGGATTTTTGAGCAAATGGGTGGGACTTCACGCCAGACCTGGTTTAATGTTAAGCGATCTCAGCCAAGATTCAACGATCAAAATTTTAAATTGGAACAACTTACGTGTAAACACGGCTTAATTCGTCTATGCTATGTGGTTACACTGAAACTACGATGGCGATAAGATAACTTATTGATAAAACCTCGGTATTGTTCACTCTCCGTCACAAACAATACAATATGTTTGTGGTGTCGAACGTGTACTTGGAAAAACAATTTCCAGTGAATTGTGTTGTTTGTTCGCGGCCTCACTCTATGGAAGTTCGGCGTTTGTGTGTTTGAAAGAATCGTGCGCGTTGCACCCAATAAAACAACGGAAGGTCACTTTGGATTATCTATCCGGAGATCACAAACGTAATTCAACTTCATACAAAATTAATATTATTTATCGCAATTGCTAAGAACGTCATAGATCTTGATTGGAAATCTTCCACAAATAGACAATTAATTGTGTGTGTACACTGTCATTTCCTTTTTTTTCCGCAACGGACGTCAATCCCCTTTTCTATGGCCTTTTCCGTCGCAAAACTGTTCTCAATATTGTACATATTCTGGGAATTTATCGAATTTTTTAGAAAACATACCTAGAAAATTGTTTATCCCCGTAATATCATTCATTTCTCCGCGAGAGATTCATTAATATATCGTTTTTTTTTTGCATTTCCCCTTAATTTCACTCAGTTTACGTGTACACGTTAATTTATATTTTATTTGTATTACCGTGTATTACGAATTACGACGACCTAAAACGCGCTCTGTGCTGTGCTATCGCAATCTTTTAATCAGAATATTGAGTATGAGTACCTATACATTATTCTCTGTACAATGTATTGAATGAGTGAGTATGTACACACAGTATTCTGCTTATTTGTGGCGTATTAGATTTTATACAATTTTTTTTTTCTCTGGATTTAAGAAATCTTGAGAAATTCTCGCGGTTCATATAAATGATGATGTCAGTAGTCAGTCACTCAGTGCCGAGCCAGAGCTGAGAGTTGCGGTCTTACTCGAATTTTTAAATTTATAAATGTGCTGAGCGCACGATTGGAAATATTTATTCTGTTGTTTATAGTCGTCGAAGAAAGACGCATCTTACAGTCAAATTGAAGAAGTTCATCGGTTTAAAGAATTTTGGAAAATTGTGTCGCGATCGCGAATTCGGTGAAATTTTAATTAGTGGATACTGAACGAAAGGATATTATCGGTAACCTGCTATCATTGGAGTTGGTGAAAAGAAAAATTCAGAAAAATTCAATTTTGTTTCGTTTTGTGTTGAAATCATTGAAAAGGTATATTATAGATATTACGTCAGTGTTTGATATTGTGCGGTGTTCCTTTCTTTAGAGATAGTGCGAAACTGGTTTTTAGTTTGTCTTGATATATCCGTCTTAAAGTCTAGCCTAGAGTCTAGTGATTGGTTCTGAATGATGTGTCATCTCATCACAGTGTTAATGAAATAATTGTGGGGTGACTCTGGTGTTTCCTTGATTCTGGATAAAATATTCTCCTTGTGGCATAAAATATTCTCGTGGTTTGCATTAAATTTTTTACTTGTGGAAATTGTAAGGATCTATAATTGGAATTTTGTGACTACTTAATCGAACATCTCATTCATGTGATTCGGTGCAAAATATGATCATTGATCGTCCTTGTTCAACTGAGAAGTGCAGGGCATTGTGCTATTCTGTTTCTCTTCGTCATAACTAATATGTTGTAATATCTCGTAATTGTGAAGAAATGTTTCTGATAATGGTGTAAGATTGTAAATAGTGGTATCTCGCAACGCTGTGTGCTACATATTATAATAATCACCGCGTGTTGTTCATGCTGGCATTATCAATACGTCTGGCTAGAGTCTGTGTCTCATAGTGTGTTATTGCGTCATTAAATTCAGAAAGAATTATGCATATATGCAAGAGTCAAGAATACTTATTCATTCATTCATTCAGACTTGATGGAAATTCGGGGAAATCTGTTTAATGAAGATTTTTAACTATTACCTTGCTGAATCATTTATTAGTGAATGCATGTACATATGTAGTTGCAGTTGGATTTGAGGAATGACTAAATTTGGATATCAGTACAGATTAGTTTTTGGAACTGTCCCATGCGGTTAATTCAGTTCAGAAGTTTTCTCCAATTTTGGAGGCATATCGTCTTCTACTAAGTTTCATTAACCCTTTGCTGGGCATATCGTGTTTAGACGTTTCGTTAGCGTAATTTCGGATGCGTAAGTTACTGGCTTTTACATCCCATCCCTTTAATCGCTGTTCAGCTCCTCCTGCATATATAGCTAAGGGTCTGTAGTTTTGCCACAACTGAAAAAGATATATAGGAATTGGCCGGGGCCTTACGACCTACATAATCTATTTCCTCGCTTACGGAGCAGTTTCAGATAAACGGCGCACTTCCCCATGAATATGGCTGGAATAAGTTAGCTGGGGAAACTTTTATGCTCGGTTTTAAAGTACATTTTCCTCCGACACGACTGCACGACAGCAACTCGCACATTACATATAAAAACTCGTTTTTAAAATGAGAGAGAAACGGGTTTTTATATGAAATGAGCGAGTCGCTGTCGTGCGGCCGTGTCGAGGACAACGTACCTTAAAGTAGGCCTGTTCCAAAAACCGGTGTTCACTTGGTACCGGACCCGATAATCTAAAGTACCGATAACCCGTTTTTTTGGTATCGAGTTAAAAAAAACACCGACGAGTCGGTTTTTTGGTACCGAGTTAAAAAGAACGATTCATTTCAACCATGAGCCGGTTTTTTCAGGTTTTTTGGTACCGGTTTTTAACCCGGTACTAAAAAAAACGGCTTATGGCTAAAAAAACCGTCGGTACTAAAAAAAAACCTGAGTCGTTTTTTAACCCGGTACTCAAAAAAACCGGCTTATGGTTAAAAAAAACCGTCGGTATTGGAAAAAAAACCTGAGTCAGGGAAACCGCTTGTGGTACCGGGTATTGAAAAAAACCGAAACCTGGTACTGAAATCTCGGTACCGAACAGGCCTACGCTTAAAGCATGAATGTCCAACCCGCGGCCTACTGAGAGTATTAATGCAGCCCGGAGATTGGCGTTACATTAGAACGACGACGTCTTTTACGGAGGAACTTAATAATCTGAAAGAAATCGAGTTCGAGAAAATGTTTGATCCGTAAAACTGCCACAAAATTAACTGGAATACTCATTTCTGGTTGGTATCTCTCAGATTTAGTTAAGTTGTAAAGTGACGGGACTTATCGTATTATAATTTATAAATTACCGTTAATTTTTGAGAATGCTTGAGTACTTGTTTTCTAACCAGCCCCCGCTCTAAGGGGGGGGGGAAGCCGGGCGGTCGCCCGAGGCGCCAAATTTTAGGGGCGGCTTTTTGGCTAGCACTCGAATCAAAAAAAAAATTATAATAGCCAGAAAGAAAAATTCAATTTTAATTTCTATTAAGTGGAAACGTAACCTACAGATGAAATAAATAGTTGTGTTTTGAAGATGCAAAGTCCTTGAGAAGCTTTGAAGAGCCCACAATAATAGAAATTGCCCGCCCCACTTCCGAAATTATGCGCTATTCAAGATCTACTTTAAAACAGAAATTGGAGATTTATGTGCTAATTTCGTCCTCCAATTGAACATTTCATACCTCTTTTTTGACCAGCATTAAGGATTTTATTTGATCTTTCTATGCATGATTTCATGTTCTTACCAAAGGGAAGATCCGCACCTAATTTTTAAATAGAGCACGAAATTATAGAACGTGATCTTATTATTGAGTTTACATGCGGAAGGTCGCACTTTGAAGTAAGGTCTAAAACTTTATTTTAGTCTATTGAATCGAAGGAGAGCACGTCCCCTAAAAAATATTGAACCCCCGGAGAAATTGATATTCACAAATAATGAGTCGTATAAACACTAAACACATAAAAGCGATTAAAACAAACTCTCCTGTGAGAAATTTCATACCCATGCAGGAGTTTTGAAAACTTCAAAAACCTTTGGCGACAATTTGACTTCAATTCCCGATTCAATTGCATTGATTCAACTAGATTTTAAAGGACAATTTTCGAACAAAGTTGTTTGGGTTTAATCAAGATGAGATGAGGGATGGAAGTACAGTACACACTACCAGAGCCGCAGAAGCAGTACTTCCTTTTTTTCGGACATGCTAAATCAGGGCTTGGCTTGATTCCCCGATTTAGCTAGCTCTGAACTTCTTCTTTATAAAAATTCTCAATATGGGCGGAAGCTGAATTTCCTCAAGACAAATATTTTGTCAACATCATGCCCCTAGGCCGGAATTTTTTGAGTGGGTCGGAGGGTATGTCATTCTCATTAAACTGTATGACAACAAAAATATTTTTAGAAAACGGGTTAAAAATTTGGGAAAGGTAAATCCAGAGCGACCTTTGTCCTTTTAACGATTAATGGCGTCTACATGAGTATTACTCTTGAATACATCACATGACCTTTTTCACAAAGTTTATCCCTTGCACACGAAATGTTTTTAAATCCATTAACTTTCCAAAGAAATCTTCACATGGCGGACAGCAAAAACTCTATAAAGTCTACATTTAAGCCCAAAAGTCATGTAGTGATGAAACACGGACAATATGGGCTTTTTGGCGGCGAAATATTTTCTTGAATTAGGTTGGTTGGCCAACATGATCGGAAACATAGGTGGTTAGGATCCTCACAAAGGGAACTTAGAATGTCACTTAGGGCATCATTTAAGCTTCGAAAGGCTAGGTCACGCAAATGCGGATAGGATATGGATATGATGATGTCGATGACACCTACATACATGCGGGTGTTCAAGTTTCGGATATCAAATGCCTAAAACTGCAGTCTCAATATAATTGTGCGGATGATATACTTTTAGAATCCCTGTCTCGGAATAACCGAGACCACCAGACTGAAATCTTTCTTAAAATTGCGATTGAGACCAGGCGCCAACTGAACACCATCAATACGCAGATTTGTAGCACTGAACTTTTCATACGTAGAGCATCGAATTTTGATGAGGTAGTACAGCAGTAAGAAAAAATGTATCCTTGGTCAACCGCCAGCCAGGAGGGGGAAGGGTCAAGCGCCACTCCCTGCCCTGCCTCCCCAACCTCCTGGGCCTATGATTCTCAAAATGTCTCATTTATGAAAATAAACCACGCACGTTGCACACTGAAGAAATCCAGCTAATTGGAGTTTATCGGCTGCGCAGTCTGCAAGGATCTTATGGGAAACTACCTATACTCATCTATTTCAACGACGCGACGGACATATTACCTACTGTAAATCTGCCTGGTATATCACCTAAGGGGCGGCAATTTGTCCTCTTGCCCGGGGCGGCGTAAGTGCTAGAGCACACAGAAATATATTTCGGGAGGGGTTTTAGCAAAAAGTCAAATTGATATTTTAAAGCTGATAAGCGCGATCAAATAAATCACTGTGTGTGTCCTACTTCCGAGAGACACTTCATTGGCTTCTCAACTGCAGAAATAATTTTGTCAGCACATCATTTTCATGATGCTGAGTTCCGTTCTCATTGTTAGATGACTTGATAGATTTATTGTACGATGAGTGCAAAATCCCTGCCCGTCTGTTGCAGGGACGTAGCCAGAAATTGGTTTCGAAATGGGCTCAGCGTTAAAAAAATGTCCATGCTATAAAATGTTGTTTTTAGTTTTATAAAATTTAGTCGAAGAAAAAAGGCGTAATTTCTATTTTACAATTGTCGACGAGTAGTTAGGAAATTCGTCAAAATAAAGTTTCTTGGGAAAATAAAAAAAAACAAATTATTCAAAGTGCGGTTAAGCAATAATTTATCGCATTCCGCCATTTGCTTTAGTAATGCTCAAGACCGTGAAGCGGATTGCAACTAAGGAATTTTTCATCCCCTTTCACAAAAATTCATCAAGAATGCCCAGGATCGATGCAGAGGAAAGTTGAAAGCTCACATGTATCTACTGCGTCTATTCCCGTGTCCTATTTTTCTATTACCCGAATTTATCAACCAAATGATTCGAACACTATTACAAACATAAACAAATTTCGGAGGGGGTTTGAACCCCCAAAACCCCTACGTAGGATCGCCACTGCCTCATTTTATAAGGAGCGCTCGTGTAGTGTACACAATGATTTCGTATTCAAACAGAAGCTGAAACAACATAATTCGTTCCGGTGGCATTTTTTTTCTATGCGGCCCGGAGCCATTCGTCTTCAGCGAATGTGGCCCTGAGTTGCCAACAGTTTGGACACCCATGGTGTAAAGTTTTGGACTAATAATGGAGTGCTTCCCCGGAAGCGCAATTGCGAATGGAACTGCTTCCCAAAAAGCGCAATTGCGACTAAAGAGGTAGCGCTGTTTAACTGCTCCAGTAGAAGCGCTTTCACCGAAGCACAGTTAACAATTAAGAGGAAGCGCTGAAAAGCTGCTTCTGGTGGAAGCACTTCCAATTTTTCCGATTGGGGATCTGAAATACCAAGCAGACATTGAAATAGACTTGATGTGCTCTTTGATATGCATCATTCGTCCATTTTAAGTTCTTCGATTGTGTATTTTGTCAAGAACCGGACATTGCATCACGATTTCAGACCAGAAATGCACGGAAGTGAAGTGTTCGAATTATTGTTCCTTCGTCTTAAGCTTTCAGCAGTACGTTTTGTGCTATAAATACGAGCACGGTTAAAAAATAACCCGAAATTTCGTAATGAAAAATTCAATTATGTATTCAAATACAGAGCTACAGTTTTATACAAATTTTCTAGTTAGTCTCTCTCAAACTGTATGCATTTTAGCCATCTCCCCGGAAGCTTTCGAATGCCCTTTTCGTAAAAATCGCGCGGTTTTTCACGTAGCCATCCGCCAAAAATGTTTCCACTTCATAATTGCTTTGGAACCGTTGGCGTTGTCTTGCAGCGATATGGTACCACACCGATTGGAATATCGCGTCGATATTCGATCCGCAGGCAGGCTTCAATGTGTTTTTACGTTTACGATGATTTTTTCAGTTAGAAGCGCGAATTCCCATCATGTCCCAAAACACGTTACACATCATTTTCACAGCTGACACTGTGGTTCCTCATTTCCCTTTCATGTACCCTCCGGCGTATAGTGTTGCACCCATGTCTCATCTGTCGTTAATGTGTGGAATTTTCTATTTCTTCTTAAAACCGCCGGAGGAGACGACGCATAAAGACTTCCCAGCGCGTGAAATTCGGCTCAAAATTCATAAGTTTTGGCACCCATTTAGCTGAAATTTTGCAGTAACCTTACCGCTCATGGATAATTCACTCAATACAACTACTACCTACACTGATGCCCAATTTGTCAGCCATATCGCGTACATTACTGTGTCGGTCATCCGAAATGGGTTGTTCAACGGCGCACACGTTTTCATCGGTGACACTGATCTTATAGGGCGCCTTCTTCTTTTAGCGGTGCAGAAAGGTGTGAAACCTCTGTGCATCTATGTGGGTACGATTTATGGTTCGTCAATGTTTGTGTCCGTGAGGTCTAAGGACAAAAACATAGCTGCTGCGATAGGGTTTTCCCACAGCGATATAGGGGTAAGATCAGTGGGCGCAGCGGGGCATTGAAACAAGTGACCCACATCATGAGGAGTACCATTGCAGTTTGGACAGATGTTTTGGATGTCCGGGTTTATGCGAGAAAGGTACGAATTAAGGCGTGAACAAAAGCCCGACCGAAGTTGAGCTAGTGTTACTCTAGTGGCTCTCGGGAGCCTAATCTCCTCAGGCGAAATTGGTGGTGGGCGCTCTGAGAGGACTCTATTCGCACCTAAACTGGCGATAGACCGATTCACTTCTTCAGTGTGGATCGCTGCAATGGCGGCTCGGTATGTAACTTCATCGTAAGGGTCCCGTTTGTATCTCTGAACCTCTCTCTCAAGGTCTCGTAAACCACGCCTGACATGCTTATAGGGCGCCTCACATGTGGCAAGTTTGCCACTACCTTTTCGGAAAGCGGAATACCACTCCAACACTTGTGTCTTAGTGAGGCACTAATCCTCAAACTGTTCGAATAATTATTATCGATATATTTCTGGCGATTTTACATTTATCTTTGATAAAACAACGCATAATTGTGTGTTACGCAACAAAGACTGGTACAACCATTACCATTTCACTCAGCTGTTCACCAGGTGTTAATCTAATATCCAGTGCAGCCCACTTTTCAAAACTACATTTTTTCGGGTTTATAATTGAACCGCCCTCGTATTTGAAATGGCTATCTTGTTGTTGTTGTTGTTGTAGAGGCGATACAAGTTTTTTTCTTTCCACTCATCAGTATTTAGTATCGAAAAACGGACTCACCGGTACAAAAACTCGGTATCAAAAAAAAACTACTCGTTGGTCGGTTTGAACTCGGTACCAAAAAAACTGACTCGCAGGTGTTGAAAAAACCTATGAGTCAGGGAAACTGCTTGCGGTACCGGGTATTGCGAAAGTGGCCAAGTTCTAGTTATCAGCCTTCAAAGAGGCAATTTGATGTGTTAAGTTTCACCCCCTTCCCAGCGATAATCTCAACTTTTATGTTTGGCATATGAAACACTTTCGATTACTCGGGGACTCATAAGCCGATTTCCCTAAAATTTGACACACTTGTAGAGCAGCTGAGTGGGGTCACGATTAGTCTGAATTTCGATGTGCCTCCCTAGCAGCGTTCAAAAGTTACAGTCGTCCAAACCGCACTTTTGCGTGTTTAAATTGAAATTTGTCCAAATATTGGAAATTCGTGAGATGATTATTTTGAAATTTGACGCAAAAACAATCCCAATTGCTCAGGGGCATTCTGTAGCTCAGTGGCAGAGATGTCTATCTCTGAGTTGCCGGTGCGTGAGTTCGAATCCCACTGTGACCCATGGATGTTTGTGTAGTCCATAAAATGCTCCTACGGCAGCCGGTTCTTCGATGTAAATCGTCCCGGAGCTACCCGTTGCTAAAAACGGCCAAGAGCTGCCAAGACCCCCTTCGATTCAAGAGAAAAAAAATCTCCTGAATCGCTACAACAACAACCAATTGCTCAAAAGCTTCAAGGTTTTAGGTATCAGCGTTTGGAAGTTACAGCTACGCTACAGTGGTCAAAAGATGTGATTTTTAAGTAAAGTTAGTGCTAGCTTGCTATCCGACCAATAGTTAACGAAATAGTCGCACTTTTAGGTTACGCAATATTTGACTTTCGATAACTCCGGCTGATGTTTCTGATATGTGCAAAGCCACTTGGGGCTGCCACGGTTAATTTAAATTTCAAAATCCTATCTACAGGCGTAAAAATTGGCGTCCAAATAGCCATTTTGTGTTTTTCAATCTAAAATTATCCATGTCTAGGAAAATTCGGCACAACCAGTGGTCATGTTTGCCGATAATTTCAAGCTATTAACATTCGGAAGCTCAGCCGTCTGAAGATGCGGTTTGAAGTGTAAGACATGACCCCTCTTCAAACGATAGTTACCGAGATAATCCAACTTTTACGTTTCGTAATGAAACTCTTTCGGGAACTCCACTACGTGGATTTCGGTGGCGCCCAATTTCAAAGTCCTGCACTTTTATGTTTTTCAATCAAAAATTGGCAGCTCTTGGCCGTTTATTACAAGGGGTAGCTCCGGGACGATTTTATCGAAGAACCGGCTGTCATAGAAGCATTTTAAAGACAACACACAAATAACCATGGTCACAGTGGGACTCGAACCCACGCTCTCCGGCAACTCAGAGAAAAATTGTCATCTCTACCACCAGGCCACCAAATGTCCCAACATTGGACTAAGGCCGCAGATGTGTTAGTGACATCCAATTTCCAAGATCTTAACTGTTTTTTTGTTGAGATGTTGAGATCAACAGCACGCTCAGCAGTGTTATTTATCCCCATAAATGGGTGCTCGTTTAAAATCTGAGTGTGATCATATAGTCCGTCACATGGGTCGTGAGTTTGAAAAACACTATAAACTGAATTTGTTCACGGTGAGTCTCGAATCCATGACCCTGTGCACCGAAGGTGCGCGCACTAACCACCAGCCAGACTACATTAGGGAAAATTAGTGCATTAATAATATATTGCAGAGGGCCAAGTTGTATTCAGGGCTGTCCAACTTAATTTTCGAGAGAATTAGATTTATTTGTTTAAAAATCGGTGCGCTATGCAGAAAGGTATATGGTCAGGAGGATCTTCTTTCGTGCCCTTATTGAGTTTGTGATTCAACTGAAAGAAAAAGATTTAGGAGAGTAACCTGAAATATGGGTTGTAACCCAAATATTTCTAAGGGACGCAAAGAATGTACGTTCTTAAGGTTTGTGTTGCTAGGGGCGACTGATGCGATGATCACTGATCACTGTCCTTTTATAAGTCCTATTTACATTGTTTTTTGTAGTGTGCTGTATTCCTCTAAGCTTTTGTCGATATTAAGAACACAGTTTCATGGATAGTATGTGTCAAGGATGTTCCATGTTTTGAAAAAGAGCAATAATCGCTTGGCGATGATCGCGTGGGTCGCCTGACGAAAAAATTGGTCTGTAGTGTCCGTTATGTGCACATGTTATATTCGATACTAGAACTACAGTGGTATACAACATGTATGCAAATTATGCTCCCGGGGTTTCAGGAGGAATAATCGCTCAGCGATCATCGATGAGTCGCTTCTAGCAACGCAAATCTTTAGACGTTTGTTACGCTTTGTGTGGGTGCAGGGAAATAGCATCGCATACTTTGATTCGGTTGCATTGTATGCTCTATCGTGAGAGGCGTTACGGTGCCTAGTGTCATTTTGCGCCCAGCCTAACAATTTCACATGAAATCAATGAATTCATTCACATTTACTCCACATAGTAGATTTTGAATTATTAGATCTGAATGCAAACTAGTTATCCGAACTTTTTGTGCTGCGCTAACACTTTTGTCCTGCTTTTCACAATTAGGGCTATTTCCTGGATTCCTAAAAAGCTGAATTCTCATGACTTAAGCTATGAAGCTGCTTTCATTTCTGCAGTTTTAGAAGTGGCTTCATCGACAAGAACAATCGAATCCGTGTCAGGGTGTCTGTTTTCAATGTGTAGTGTTTCATCGTTAAAACCGCCTTCTCAATTAATGATTACAACTCTTCAAAGCAATATTAGTTCGACTTCTATTTTTCCTTTTTTTTTCATTTAAATTTAAGTATCCAGCTAAACATTACTAATTTTTTCCCTCTTTCTTTTTTCAGATCAACTTCAAAATCTCACGTCTCCGTACGATGCCAGCATAAGTTCTCCCTATAAACGTCCTACAATCTAGCATTATTATTGTGAATTTCAAAAAATTCACACAAATCCCTGAAAAACAATATCCCACAAGCATCATACTCAATGGGTCAACGTCTTGGCAAATCATCTTGGACGGCCTCCTCGCCAAACAGCCCACGAGACATAAATCAAAATCAAACGTCCGTTCAGGGGAAGTTCAGCACACAAAGACATTCGTCCGCGGAAACGATTGCTAACAATCCGAATCAAATTGCATCGGAAAATTTACAAATTATTGATAGTACAAACGCATTGCACGACTCTACGACATCATTGTCGACGTCTGCATCAGCCGGTCCCGTGATAATACGAATTCAACTCACCAAAATGGAGAACAATAACAACATTAGTAGTAGTACGGAAAATCTAGACAATGACCTAGTACAATCGAATGTAGCAATAATTGAAGGCGATTCATCATCATCGTCGTCGTCTTCATCGTCATCCTCATCTCGAGCGGACAATGAGAGCATCTACTCGTTCGACAATAACTTGAATATAACCTGTGGTGCACGTTCGTTTATCAATCTAACAATAAGTAACAATATGCCAGGCAATGCACCAATCACAACCAGTGCAATTGCGAACAATTTGAATATTGTAAATTCAACGGATCGGAGTCTGAATAGAAATAGCACAAGTAATATTCGATGTTTAAATATTGTCAGCGACAATCAACACGATGAGCAGCATGCCAGCGATTCAAACAGTTCCGTGGAAAATGACTTGAGTCGAAGTCGGAAATCAACGGGCGCGAAACAGAAGAAGAATTCCGGCAAATGTCTGAATACAGATTCGAATAGTGGACGCCGAACTCATGTTACACCAAATATCACTTCCAATATACAAATGGTAGCTGGCAGTAGTAGTTCACAGCATAATTGCAATTCAGGACACTCGTCGCTGTGCTCCGAGTCGAGATTTGATGGTAAGAGTCGTCGTGGAAGATTTTAATGTATTTCTTAACCCGTCATGAAAATGCGAAATACTCATATTTCCTCTCTTCTCCCTTTCAGGTCACCGAGGACATTGTTGTCACTCAAAAAGCGTTGCCTATCCCACAAAATTACGTTGTTGCCAGTGCCGAAATATTAGCAATCAAAACAATCCTTCAGTCGCCGCCCCGTCGTCAACATCATCAATCCAGTCGGATGCCAGAGTACGAGCCTACCGAAACAGCTGCTGTTCAAACATGAGCGCCGCGACAGTGGTGGCAAATAGACAGCCACCAGCAGCCGATACGCCTCCGCCACAAATCATACTCGTTCAAGTCGATCGCGAGCTGTTCCAACATTCACAAACGGCGGCACGACGTGCCACTCAACCCGAAAACTTCCCACAAGAAATTGGCTGGATTTTGCCCGTACTGTGCTCTTCGGCTGCAACATCAACTGCCGGTCCAGTTGGTGTTCAAGGAGTGCCACCAGTGGCTGGACCAATGATTCACTCACAAGTAAGTAAAATTATATTGAACTCACTCTTGAAAGCAGCCCATGAAGACCAAACTAATTAACAGTATGCTTTCCTTCATTTTCAGGCCGACTACAGTCACTGTTTAGTTCCTGATCTCGAAAAGATCACCAATTGTAGCTTCTATTGGGGCAAGATGGATAGGTATGAAGCTGAACGATTGCTGGAAGGCAAACCGGAAGGTACATTTTTGTTACGCGACTCGGCACAAGAAGAATACTTGTTCTCGGTCACGTTCAGAAAGTACGGTAGATCGTTACATGCCCGGATTGAACAATTAGGTCATAAATTCAGGTAATAACCATTTTCCTATACTCCCCAATAGAATTGGTTTTAATTTTAGTTTTTCTTTTCTTCAACAGCTTTGACTGTCACGATCCAGGCGTATTCACTGCTCCGACCGTAACCGGACTTTTGGAACACTACAAGGATCCGTCGTGTGTTATGTTTTTCGAACCGACCTTAACAATTCCGTTGCATCGCAACTTCCCCTTCTCATTGCAACAACTGTGCCGAGCGTCAATTGTCAGTCATATCAGCTACGATGGCGTCAATGAGCTCCAGTTGCCGACCAGTCTAAAGTCGCACCTCAAGGAATACCATTACAAATATAAGGTTCGCGAAACACCACTGGATGACACCTATCAATGTTCCTAGTGCCAACATATATTACCAATAGCAGCAACGTCAGCCACCACTCCAATAACCACAGCAAATGATCAGTATTGTATTAAAGACACAAGCGATTCTCGTTTATGTGCTGCCGCACCACCCTCTATTGCACCGCCACCGAATCATCATCAATCAACTACTAGTCGCGTTGACGTCAATCGAACGACGTCATTTGTAGCAAAAGTGCAACTGCCAAGAAAGGGTGTCGGTGGTAATAATAGTGGATGTAAGAAGAAAATGTTTGGCAGCTTGTGGCGTCTTTTTCGTGGAAAGAAAACGACAAAACGGCGTCCAAATATTGGCGGTAGCTAAATAAAGAGAAATCAGCGTTTCAGTATATCCGTTCGGACCGTGATAGGACCGATTTCTGGTTGCCCAGTGTGTTGAAAATCACACATTCAGATGGCATTGTATATAGCGTAGAGCCTAATATGTGTATATTCGATTTAATTATATACTCTGGTTAGCAGTCGTTTAAGTTAACTCCTTAATGTTTACTCTTATTATTTTATCGTATTTATTTATTGAGAACAAACAAAGTATGATGTGGTCTAGATCTAATTTGTAAATGGTTTTCATTCCTCTTTTCAAACTTAAAGGATCCTGTTTTGTTTTTCTATTCTCTTTACATATTTGCCATTTATATGTTGTTTGTTAAGGTGTAAATATGTATATTGTAGAAAGGAAAGCAAAAATTTCAAAAAATGAAGTAAAACTAAACAACAAGCATAGCATAATTGAATCAAACTGTTTGTTTAGACGCAACGGGCGTCTATGCATTAGCAGTTGCAGGATAGGTGTTAAATAAAGATTCACACTTTTATAGAGATTTCCTATTTATATTTATTACTTTATTATATAAAAAAATACATATATGTAAAATAGCGAGGTAAATGAAAATGTGTAGTAGCACTTTTGCTATGATTGTGCTAAACAATGTTGTCAAAGATGTATTATAAATATTATCACCCCTCTAGGCATAATTGTTTGTGAATAATTATTATTATTCTAATTATTGAATGAAAGATGAAAAAACTCATTAGATGAAAATACATTATAAATAAATGTAGATCCAATACAACTATCTGAGTTTTAATTTTCGTGTTAAATAGTGAATATAGCAATTAGTCGATTGATGGTGCGTGCGTCTCAACACTCAACAGGTTGTCACAAATGGTCTTTATCGATGACTGTTCCAAAGCATTTGGAAAGAAAAGGTCTTTGTTCCTATTTTAGCATGACAGAAAGTCGCTTCAACTTCCTCGATGGCAAAAAAGGGGAAGGCAAGTAGGAGGATATGATGGGAGTTTAGTCGCGGACACCATCCGGACCGGAGTTGAGCCAAGGTAGTGCGGTTGGCTCTTGGTAATTGTTCATGTTGTTGTTGTTGTAGCGGTGCAGAAGGGTGTGAGTCGCTGTGCATTTCTGTGGATGTGTTCTAAGTTTCGTCGTCGTTCTCGCCTATTGTCTCAAGCGACAAGAACGTAGCAGCTGCAATAGGGTTGTCCCATAACGCCCTCGGAGTGAGGTTAGTGGGTGCAGCGGGGCATCGAAACAGGTGGTCCACATCGTGTGGCGTACCGCCGCAGCTCGGACAAATGTTCTGGATGTCCAAGTCTATTCGAGATAGGTAGGAATTGAGACGTGAACAAAAACCCGACCTAAGTTGGGCTAGTGTCACTCTTGTGGCTCTCGGGAGCCTAGTCTCCTCAGGCGATATGGGTGGTGGGGGCACTGAGAGGACTCTATTCGGACCTAAACTCCCTATTGACCGATTCACAACGGTTGTGGGAATATCTGCGATGGCCGTATGGTATGCTGTGTTTTCGAATATATCGGGAGGTACCCGTTTGTATCTCTGGACGTCTCTCTCTAGATCTCTGAGTCCACTCCTGACATGTCGTGGAGGGGGAGTGTTGTCCATGAGATGATGGTTTGGGTGATCCTCTCGATAGCAACCGTCCAGATATTGTAAAGACAAGAGGTGATTATGATCGCGCACTGATAACATGCTGGTTTCTTGATGAAGATGATCCTGGGACGACATGAGATGGCAACCTGTAGCGATACGTAGAGCAGCGTTCTGGCATGCCTGGATCTTATTCCAATTTGTGTCACAAACGGTTTGCGACCACACCGGTGCTGCATAGCTAGGTATTGCCCTACCTATCGCTTTGTAGGTGACCAACATAGTTTCTTTGTCCTTGCCCCAGGAACTCCCGGCTAGTGCCTTTAAGACGTTGTTTCTACTGTGCATTCTGTCGACTACGTTCTCGACGTGATCTTTCGACTTCATCATGGTATCTAGATAGACACCTGGGATCTTGGGGTTGGTAACGGTAGGAACAACGTCTTCAGCATGCTTACCAGTACGAATCGCAAGCACCTCCGAAAATTCCTGCGTCCAGGTGGTAAGAAGAGTTGCAGTACATTTAGACGGCGAAATGACTAGGTTGCGGATACAGAAAAACTCCACCAGTTTTCCAATATAGTCATTTAGTCGAGCACACATGTCGTTTAAATCATTCCCCGAGGTGAGTACGGTGCAATCGTCCGCATAGGAAATTAGTTCGATACCTTCCGGTGGTGTTGGAAGGCTCGACAGGTAGATGTTAAACAGTGTAGGAGAGAGTACGCTACCCTGTGGAACTCCCTGCTTAATTTTTCTATGCTTTGAACAACTGCCTCGAAACTCTGTGAAGGATTGCCTCCCAGGTAGATAGTTGGCAATCCACCTAACCACTTGTGCAGGAATATGCATATTTAGGAGATCGGCCAACAACGCAGAGTGAATGACCGTGTCGAAGGCTTTCGACAGGTCAAGGGCTACTAGGACGGTTCTGTCACATGGCGGTTTCTGGTTGAGGCCATTTTGGATGTGATGAGTGATCATATCCAGACCAGAGCTGTTGTGGTGCTATGCATCTTCCTGAAGCCATGCTGGTGAGAAGCTAGCTCAGCATGCGATACAAGGGTGGGGTGGATGAGTGCTTTGAGCGTCTTTGCAACGGGTGATAAAATTGTGATTGGACGGTAGTATTCGGCGAGTTTCGCGCTTTTACCGGGTTTGAGAAGGGGGATGATTCGTCCCTTTTTCCAGAATTCAGGGATGACAAGCGTGGATATCGACAAGTTGAAAGCCATCGTTAGATATTCGATGGCCGGAAGATCTAGGTGTTTCATCATGGTCATTGAAATGCCATCTGGTCCAATGGCCTTAGATTTTTTCGCATTCTTGATTGCTGCTGAAACTTGGTCCGCTGTATAGGTAGGGATGATGTCAACCGTTAGGTTGCGAATCCTTCTTTTTATCTTGCAGTTGAGCATCTTGGTCTTGGGGTGTTCAATAAATTGCTTATTGAACAAGCTCGCGCAAAGTTTTGGATTTGCGGTGGTTTTCTTGCCGAATCTGATGGCTACACTGCCTTTGTCTTTCGTTGGGTGAGACAGGGCGCGGACCGTAGCCCATAGTTTGCTGACACCTTGTGAGAGGTTGCAGCTATCTAGATGCTCGTTCCATTTCTCTTTTTTGTAGGTGTTAACTAGTCGATTTATTTCGGAGTTTAGCTCCTGAATTCTGGGGTCTGCCGGATTTGCGCGTCTTAAATCGTCCCGTTCGTCGGCTAACCTTGCGGCAGCAGTTGGAAAATATGGCCGAACTTTTGGGATACGCCCTGCCGGAATGAAGCGAGCTGCCGCTTTGACAATGACGTTCCTAATATTCTTTTCGGCTTCCCTAGCATTTGTTGGAGTAGGTAGCGCGGCGAACTTCGTCGATGTGAACGCAGAGAAACCCTGCCTTTTTGTGGTTGATAAACGTACGCCGTTCTGACGTCGTCAGTTCAGCTGGTTTATCAATAGTTATTAATATGGGGAGGTGATCGGATTGAAGAGATCTAGTTGTCTCCCAACGGGTTTCACTTATCAGACTGGCGCTCACCATAGTTATGTCAGGAGAACTATGGCAGGCACCAGCGACGCGTGTAGACGAAATTCCATTGAGTGCGCAGAAGTCTGATGGGTCTAATTTGGACGCGATATCTATACCTCTGGCATCATTTGCGAGAAGAGAGTGCCAGAGTTCGTGATGGGCGTTAAAGTCACCAAGCAGGATCCTATGCTGTCCTGTGAGGAGTGGACCAATATCGAACTTATAGTCAGAGCCACAGCTGGATGCAGGTGGAACACAGATGTTTATAAGTTCGATATTGGTATTGCCGGATTTAACGGCATTAGCTTGCATTTCCGCCGTGCCGTCGTTGAAACGAAGATCTAATACACTGTATTGCACGGTTCTGTGTATTAGGAATGCGAGCCCTCCTCCTGGATTAGGACCCTGCCTGCCGACTCTATCGCGCCTCAAAAGTATGTAATCGCCGCGGATGTTAAATTCGGGAGTTGAGGGTTTGAGCCTTGTCTCCTGGAATGCCGCTATCAGAATTCTGCGCATACTCATGAAACGGACTATCTCACCGATCTTCTGACGGATACCATTGCAGTTAAACTGCAATATGGTGAGTGGGGTGTACAGTACACTGCTGCAGAGGGTGCAGGTGTTAAACTAGAGCGATTATGTCTTGTTGTATTGTTTACTGCGGGTGGCGGTGGTGGAGAGCTTGGGCCAGGAATGGCCGGAGACGGTGGTGGGCCATTAGCTTGTGAGCTAGGGCCTGGGGTGGCAGGGGGCCGACCCGCGTGCAGACACCCTGGAGCAACAAAGGACAACTTGCCATAATCTCTCATTCGACGAAGTTCGACGCGCTACCTACTCCAACGAATGCTAGGGAAGCCGAAAAGAATATTAGGAACGTCATTGTCAAAGCGGCAGCTCGCTACATTCCGGCAGGGCGTATCCCAAAAGTTCGGCCATATTTTCCAACTGCTGCCGCAAGGTAAGCCGACGAACGGGACGATTTAAGACGCGCAAATCCGGCAGACCCCAGAATTCAGGAGTTAAACTCCGAAATAAATCGACTAGTTAACACCTACAAAAAAGAGAAATGGAACGAGCATCTAGATAAGATAGCTGCAACCTCTCACAAGGTGTCAGCAAACTATGGGCTACGGTCCGCGCCCTGTCTCACCCAAAGAAAGACAAAGGCAGTGTAGCCATCAGATTCGGCAAGAAAACCACCGCAAATCCAAAACTTTGCGCGAGCTTGTTCAATAAGCAATTTATTGAACACCCCAAGAGCAAGATGCTCAACTGCAAGATAAAAAGAAGAATTCGCAACCGAACGGTTTACATCATTCCTACCTATACAGCGGACCAAGTTTCAGCAGCAATCGAGAATGCGAAAAAATCTAAGGCCATTGGACCAGATGGCATTTCAATTACCATGATGAAACACCTAGATCTTCCGGCCATCGAATATCTAACGATGGCTTTCAACTTGTCGATATCCACGCTTGTCATCCCTGAATTCTGGAAAAAGGGACGAATCATCCCCCTTCTCAAACCCGGTAAAAGCGCGAAACTCGCCGAATCCTACCGTCTAATCACAATTTTATCACCCGTTGCAAAGACGCTCGAAGCACTCATCCACCCCACCCTGAAGTCGAAAGATCACGTCGAGAACGTAGTCGACAGAATGCACAGTAGAAACAACGTCCTAAAGGCACTAGCCGGGAGTTCCTGGGGCAAGGACAAAGAAACTATGTTGGTCACCTACAAAGCGATAGGTAGGGCAATACCTAGCTATTCATCACCGGTGTGGTCACAAACCATTTGTGAAACAAATTGGAATAATATCCAGGCATGCCAGAACGCTGCTCTACCTATCGCTACAGGTTGCCATCTCATGTCGTCCCAGGATCATCTTCATCAAGAAACCAACATGTTATCAGTGCGCGATCATAATCACCTCTTGTCTTTACAATATCTGGTCGGTTGCTATCGAGAGGATCACCCAAACCATCATCTCATGGACAACACTCCCCCTCCACGACATGTCAGGAGTGGACTCAGAGATCTCGAGAGAGACGTCCAGATATACAAACGGGTACCTCCCGATATATTCGATATTACAGCATACCATGCGGCCATCGCAGATATTCACACAACCGTTGTGAATCGGTCAATAGGGAGTTTAGGTCCGAATAGAGTCCTCTCAGTGCCCCCACCACCCATATCGCCTGAGGAGACTAGGCTCCCGAGAGCCACAAGAGTGACACTAGCCCAGCTTATGTCGGGCTTTTGTTCACGCCTCAATTCCTACCTATCTCGAATAGACCCGGACATACAGAACATTTGTCCGAGCTGCGGTGGTGCGCCACACAATGTGGACCACCTGTTTCGATGCCCCGCTGCACCCACTAACCTCACTCCGAGGGCATTATGGGACAACCCTATTGCAGCTGCTCATTAAAATTGAATGGAATGCTACTCTGGCTTAAATAGCTAACCTGGATGTGGGAAAATTTAACGCGTATAGTGTTGGTTAGCTGCTGGAAAAGCACGACAACAATAAACGAAAAATCGAATCTGAATAACTTATCTATTTACTATCACATACAAAGATATGGTGAATATATTCGTAATAATAAAACAATAAAATTGCACTATTTTAAATTATTTAAAACTAAACAAGGTGACGTCTTACAATACGTTTAAAAATCATTTTTAAATTAAATTTATATTATAAAGGCACACATTTCTGGCATTGAACAATTTCATTCTGGAATGTCATAAACAAAATTTTGATAAAACAACTTCCATAAAAAAAACTTTAAAAATTTACTGCTAAAAATCTCTACCTTTCTTACGTATTAGTTAAGTACAACAAATATGTATTAAAAAAATCTTACTAATTAGTAGTGTCTGATCAAATCATTTATGAACTTATTTTCACTCTTCACCCAAACATTTTAAATGCAATTTACGTAATTTCATTATGTAATTAGAAAATGTTCATAAGTTCTAATTTTGGCAACTTGGAAAAGCCTTTCGGCCGAATTTCTCATAGCCCATGGTCACCTCCCGCTGAATTCTTTTTATTTATTTCCAACTCACGTAGAGCATCCTTATTCTCCACTCCGAATTCCCATTTCATTTTCAAATTTGCCAGACTGCATGGATTCACAAAGATTTTACGATTTTCAATATCCGCTTCCAGACACCTCTTTCCGCCGCCATGCACCAGCCACTTATTTTCCATATCGTATTGCCACTTTTGATTGCCACCTTGCAAATGACATTCGTACAGAACGGGCGCGGCATTTGCACCCGAATCCGATACATCCAAACAGTCAGCTTTGAATTTTACACGCAAATCGTTATGCCAGCTAAGAGCCCACTTTTGGTTGGAGTGCGGTTCCTCTAAATTGCCGGCGCACGGATAGAGACCAACCTCCTGGCGATGACGATGATTTAAAGTGTCTATGCACAAGCTCTGAGCAGCTAAACTTCTGATGGCACCATAGGCGTAGTCTGGTGGTTCAACCGGTGGATACTTTTTCACCAAATCAAATGCAATTTCCTCCATGAACCATTTGAACGATTTGCATTGAAGCTTTTCGCGGATCGCTATTTGTTTCGTCAAATCGCCGGCATCAAGACGTCGATATCTTTCCGGATCGCGCATGTACAAGTACTCTTTGTATTCGTCCATCCAAACTTCGGCAACACGTTTGTAGTTCTATAAGAGGAAAAACACATTTTTTGATATATGTTTACAGCACGAAATTGTATTTCTTACCTTGTGCAGAAAATCATTCGTTCGGGGATTACTCAAATGACCACCAGGTCCACGATATATGTGACCCACTCGAGAGCATGGGGCGTCCAACATTTCACCGCCACACATCCAAATCTTGAAACTCAACTCATACTGCTCACCACCCCAAATATCAAGACCCTCGTCGTAGCCGCCCAATTCCCAGAAGAACTCTCGACCGATTGCAAATAGACCGCCCGCCATTACAGGACTTCGGAATGGTTTCGTTAGATCCTCCAAGTCTTCTTTCAGCAACGGCAAGCGTTTGTAGTAAAATTGCCAATCGAATGCCCCCCGTGCGCCCTCATCTTGTGCTCTATACTGGAACGTATCATATGCGATGACATCGATAAACGGGCAAACACATGTTTTAGGATTGCGAGCAATAGGATCCAACAGCGGCGGCAACCAATTATAGTTGGGTTCGATATGCGAATCGAAGAATACAAGTACATCGGCCGTGGCAGCTTTTGCGCCAGCCAATCGTGCAATAATCAATCCTGATCGTTCCTTTAGCCGTAAAATGCGAGTCTTTGGAACATATTGTGATACGTATTTCTCCAACTTTTCGCCTAGAAACTCCTTCGTACTAGCGTCATCGACAAGAATAATTTCTTTGAGCAGTTCTGGCGGTGTTCGATTCAAAATACCGAAACAAGATCGCAACAATGGACTCCAGTGCTCGTCGTAGAAGGGAATAATAATGCTTACTTGTGGCAATTTGCTGAGATATTTTTTTACGCGACAGCTGAAATAATTGAATAAGTATTCATGACAAATAGAAACCTAAACGGTCGTTTAACTCACCCCTTATTTCTGATATCTGGTACCGATCGATTTAACGATATATGATCGCTCAGCATGGCGTTGTATCCGTTGGCGCGAAACATTTGTCGTTCTTCCTCTTCGTTTGGGTGATCCAAATGGGCTGCTTTGCCACGTTCGCCCAGACCCTGTCGTGAAAGTGCCTTTTGATATGCCATTTCATCTTCCCAGTCTCTTAGGTCGTTCAGATCAACCGTAAATGGTTGGCTGGATGGTTTGAAAAGTTTCGCGGCAAAACCCGGAAAGTTTGCTAAATTAGGATTTCGATAGAATTCAGTGTTGGCAAGATCGGGATTAGCCGCAAATCGCGATGTGAGTACAATAAATGAGATTAGAAAAAGTATTGCAATAGCAATCTTAATATAAAAGCGTCGATTGCGTCTACGCATTTTGTTGGTTGATTATGGTCACGGGTCTGAAAAAAATGGAGTAGAGAATGTTATATTAATGAAAATTTGTTCAGCTCTAATTTGATGAGGGTAATGTCGATTATATAGGTGTAAATGTGGTTTAGGAAAGGGCACCCTTTTCATTTATTTCGTTGTGAAGCTCTGAAAACTGATATTTGGAGTGGGTGAAAAAATTCTCCTTCACATGCAGGACTACAAAACCGCCGTTTTTGCATCTTCGACAGCATCTCCGCCGTGTTTTTTAGTAAATGTACTAGGACTAAGGCCAACCTGATCGTGCTACGTTAACCCAAGGAGATTGCACACAGTTTAAAAAACCCGACGAAGGCCTTTAGTTTTTTGTTATCACTAGCAGAGCGATTTGTGGGGTTTGCACAAATAACTAAAACTACGAACATAGAATGCCCGCGAACCAATTTTTATCACTACATTCTTAGTACAGTACTTTTTTCAGCAGAAATAATTTCCAAGGGATCGTTCTTTTTGATGTATTAAATGTTTTTTTTTCACAAACAATTTATTCCTGCACACATTATTCTGATGTATAACTTATCGAAACAAATGTCGAAACAATTTCCTCAAAGACGTTATCAAACTGTCATTAATATCCGGTGCAAAGTATTTGATAAGGCTAATCTTGCAATTGATACGTGATTTGAACGATTAATGAACAATATAGCATGTAAAACGATGGTAGTACTACTGTACATCGCAGTGAAATAATAAATAATTTTACAAGCCCAAATGGAGTTGATTCATTCAATTAAATATGGTCGTAAGCCAGATTTTGTGAGGGTTTTTCGAATTTTACTACCTCGAAAGCATAGTAACAGTAAATGGTGGTGGTCGTCGTGTGAGAGTATCAAATAGTCTACGAAATACCAGTAGACTACATGATACCCTCTCACAAGTCAACATGGCACCTCCAGGCTTGGTGACAGCTGGAAACTGCGAATGATTTTTGGACGCAGGCTGAGCCATGGGGCGGGTGCTGTCGCACGATCGGTATGGATTGTGCAAAACTCTGTTCCCATCCCGGGACGAGTACCTTGGCAGTGGGCGCCTATGAAACTCTCCGCATAGGTGACACGGCGACTGGGTGTGAGGTTGGAGCTGGTTACTGAGGAGAGAGTACACCTGCGGGGTTCAGGATCCAACACTTTGCTCCTTTTCTCACAACCAGTGAACCGCGGTCTACGGAGTAGCGATCCGTTAGACTAGGGGAGAAGCCTTGCATGCCTGGCATCAAGGACCGCAGGGGTGGAGTTACATGAAAGCCTCCGGAACTTTCGGGTGGAAGCAAAGTCGGAGACGGAGGAAGGAAAGGCAGGCCGCCGGGAAGATGATTAAATCAACCTGGTGGGTCGACACATGAGGAGACAACTCCGGAAATGGAAAGGCCAGTATGTTAATACAGGGTGCCATCAAATCTCAAACATCCTGCCCGGCTGAATCCTCGCGATTCAGGATTTGTTCGGTTGCAGCTACAAGCCGTGATACCTTTTGGACCTGGCGTTGACATCTGTGTTTGATGGGAAGACCATCCGCAGTTCGCTGATCACTGTTGTACACGATGGTCACCACTCGTACTAAACCATCGGGGCCTGGATGGGTCTTAACAATTCGGCCGATGCGCCAACGAGTAGGAGGTAGCGAGTCATGTTGGATTACTACCACATCGTTGGGTTGTAGATTGGGTTCCGGTCGGAACCATTTGCCTCGCGCTTGCAGTGTGACAAGATACTCGTCTTGCCACCGCTTCCAGAATGCCTGAAGCATGCGCTGTTGTTGCTGCCAGTACTTCAGACGGTTCGTGGGTACTTCTGGAACATCAGGAGTAGGCCGTGCTATGAGAGGCCGACCGACGAGGAAGTCGCCCGGGGTTAGTGCGTCATAGCCGTCAGGACTATCGTGAAGTGCCATAAGCGGCCGTGAATTGAGGCACGCTTCGATACGAATGAGCAATGTGTTGAGCGATTGGTAGTGCAACGTCTGCCTACCAAGCACTCGTAGCAGACGTTTCTTCGCCGACCGCACTGCAGCTTCCCACAATCCGCCATGAAGGGGTGCAGCGGGGGCAATGAATGTCCAATTCACTCCAGCATCGGAGATGTGTTGCCGCGCATGGGCGTTGTTCCACTGTTGAACGTCACGTTGCATCTGGCGATCGGCACCAGTGAACTGAGTTCCGTTGTCCGAGTAGAAATTCGCGCAATAGCCACGTCGGCTGACGAATCGGTCGAAGACGTCCAGAAATGATCTCGTCGATAAATCCTCGGCCAATTCAATGTGCACGGCTCGTGTACACATACACACAAAGATAACGCCATACGTTTTGGTAGTCGTCCCTGTCCGCTTGTTACCTAAGCGCACATGGAAGGGTCCACAATAATCCAATCCTCAATTGGAGAATGGTGGTGCAGCTGTCACTCGTGATTTGGGAAGATTCTGCATCTTCCGCTGATGCAGACGACATGTGATTAACTCATGAAGGTGACTCTTCACAAGTGAACGACCATGAATAATCCAGAATCGTCTCCGGATGTATTGCAGCATGACTTGAATGCCACCGTGGAGGGTCACTGCGTGGGCATTGCTAACGAGCAGCTTCGCCAATGTACTCGTTCTCGGTATAATGATTGGTTGGCGCCGGTCACCATCGATGTCCGCATGCTTGAGCCGACCGCCAACGCGAATAGTCCCTCTGTCGTCCAGGAAGGGATTCAATGGTAGCAGCTTGCTTTGGCCTGTCAAATGTCGTCCGTTTCGCAAATCGCAGAGCTCGCCACCAAAATACGCCCGTTGAGCGTCCCGCACATGGGCCAGGAGCGCGTCGTCTAGTTCCGTGGATGCAATCGTCGTGATGCCGCGAAACTGTCTGCCACTGCGCGGTCGTGTGTAGGACTCGTTGTAAGGTGCTGAATCTGTCTACTAAGGGGATCTCCCGAACATCCGCCCTAGTCGTCGTTATCCTCGGTGATGGATTGGCATTGAAGAAAGCACGTATGAACCGCGCCTCTGCTTCAAGTACGTAACGTGCATTGTCGTCCAAGAGCTTGATATCATCCTCGAATTGATGATCTGCAGCGTTGTCTCGAATGAACGGTGGTCCTGACCACCACAGTTCATGTGTCAAAAGAGCAGCAGGTGTGATCCCGCGACTGGCGCAGTCGATTCTCGATTATGTGCTTGGATAGAGCGGACGCTTGTGAACAGCGCTCCGCAAATAAATGTTTGAATTAAAAAAAAAAAAGAATACAAAAATGGCGTAAAACAAATGTCACTAAAAAGGTCGCTGCGCAACTTGACAGCATTTAAAAATGTTAATACAGGGTGCCATCAAATCTCAAACAGGTGTCAACCCAGGAACGTCTGAGCCGGTTCAACCATTGAAGGAGGGAGCTCTATGTGAGGAGCCTGTTGTGTCGGGAGGACCTCTTGTAAAAGAGGTTATCAAGGCAGTCAGGAAATAAAAGCCTAACCAGGGTAAGAAATCCTTCGCACAGGTTGCCGGAGGGGATCTCATCCTGGGTGTTACCGACGCGTCTCACGAGGGTCCCCTAGATGTCACGTATCTGAATGCTTTCAAAGCTTCTCTTTTGTGTGCTCTAGACGACCTCAGTGATGATGCCGGAGACATAGGCAAGACTCAACTGGTTGGTGGATTTATTTCACTGACGTGTAGGAATCAATCGACCAAGAGCTGGCTTATCGGCATGCAGGAAAACCTGACCAATTTATGGGAAGTGATGATGCCGGAGACATAGGCAAGACTCAACTGGTTGGTGGATTTATTTCACTGACGTGTAGGAATCAATCGACCAAGAGCTGGCTTATCGGCATGCAGGAAAACCTGACCAATTTATGGGAAGGTGCCTGACTGCGTGTGGATAGTCTGCGAGTCATGCGCAATGAGGCGAGACTGATTATCGATAACGCCCATTTTGGTTCTTCTAAGAAACATTTTTTGCACCAATTTCACAAAACCTAGAATTAATGGGTCTTTACCAAAGCAACAAAAAAGTTAAAACGAATGGAATTGTACTTTGGGGTCATGCTCCCGCAACCCCAATAAAATTTTCCGAGTAAATATTTTTATTTGCCCACTTATTTCAACCAAGCACAAGACTTTTGTCAAGACGGAAGAAAAAGAATCAGGGGGATTAAATACAAGTCATAGATACGCCCGAAAAAACTTATAGCCCAAGGTGAGCGAAGGGTATCCAAATTTCGGCCGCGCCCGAAATTAGCCTCGGCCCCCGGGGGTTGGCGAGCGAAGCCCCCTAGTTTCTGTTTTAGATACGGACACGTTTTAAGCACTCTTTGTACTGTCCGTACACTGGCAGAAGTTCCAACCTTTGCTTTGATCTTCGCAGCAGATGACGCAGAATTTGAGGCTTCTCGTATAATTGCCCTACGTTCTCGTTCTGTTGTACATCTTGTTGTACGTCCTTTTTGGTTTTTTGCCATACATTTCCGGATTTTTAAAAAACTACCAATTAATTTGTCACTTCGTCCAATTTTGGTTGCAATTTGTCGATTGGAAAAATTTTCTAGTTTTAATGCGACAATTTTCCCAAACTGTTCCTTATTCAATGTTGTGCCGCGACCCATTTTTTCAACTCAAGAAATTGTTAACAGTGGCACAACGGTAATTAGAAAAAAAGTCAATTGGAATTGTTTCACTTTGTTTCACTTTCAAAATTGAAAACAAACTGATGCGTTGTTACCAATCTCCACGACACTGTTCGTAATTAATAATTAAATTGTTTGAATATTATGAAATATTATGTAACACCCTGTTTTGTATTTGCCACTGCATTTAAATTCATATTGCCACCCGGTCCGCATATTTGTTTTACGCATTTTCAACGATAATGGCGGATGACGAGCGCCACCACAGTAGAGGAGAGAACTACTCGATCGTGGTCGCGTTCGCAACAACACGTGGAACGAAGCCAAAAAGGGAACCGGCGAACGGGGAATCGGCCTATTTTTCTCTTTTGTCAGGGTCGAGGAAGGTTGGCACTGAGCGACGACAAGGTGGAACGGATCGTCCTGCGGCCGGTAAAGATTCAAGTCGTCCTGCGTTTTCAAGAGAGAATTCTGCGAATCGTGCCGGGGACATTGGAAGCCGCCCTGCGTTTCGCGAGCCACAATATCCGCGGATCGTACCTCGAGTACTGGAAGCCGCCCTGCGTTTTGAGAGCCCGAAGTCTGCGAATCGTGCCAAAAAGATTGGAAGCCGCCCCGCGTTTGCGAGTCACGATCCCGGCGGATCGCACCACGAGTGTTGGAAGTCGCCTTGCGCTTGCGAGCCCCAATTCCCACTGATCACACCGTTCGAAGTCTCCACTCTACGAGCCTCGTCCTGCGGAATCATCGAAAGTCATCCTCCACTCTACGAGCCACGTCTTGCCGAAACATCGAAAGTCGAACTCCACGATTGGGGCCCCCAACGTCCGACCGGGTGTGGCAAAAAGGTACCTATGTAATTTTAAATCATAAATATAATACATACCTGTATATTCTTTTTAATTGACCATCTTTTGAGGTGTTTGCGACATTTATTTTCGCAGTATTAAGTGCGGTAATCGTGGTGTGGTCATCCAGCAAATTTACTAGTTGTGTCGCGAGGAGCATATCCGTGGCGGCATTTTCGCGTTTCTGGCCGCGGTGTACAAGAATTAGAAACGTGTGGCGCCCACGCCCGTCTCCGTTGAGCCGGCCCACCTTCGGATATTCTCCCCGTGCCGCAACGTAGCCGAGTTGGATCCGATATACGAGTAACCCGTAACAGCGTCTATCCTATTGTCGCACTTGTAACAGTCGCAAAATGATAAACTTGAATTTACCGTTTTGATTTGGTAAATTTTCGGTTCATTGTTGCTAGCTAACACGCAGCATCACAAAAGAGAATTAAATATAAAATTTAATCGAAATATTCTCAACATTCAAAAAAATAACGTCGCATTTTTGAGTGCGTCTATCCTATTGTCGGGGAGTGTATATGTGTACACTTACACTGAGAAAGAAAAGTAGACCGATCATCTAAAAATTAGTTGATATCGTCTTAAGCTGATTTTCAGCTTATAGTTCTGTGTAGTTGAAACAGCTACGAAGATATGGGTAATTTTTCAAACTCAATTAATTCAGTTGTAAAGATAGGTATTTCTTGTTTCTCCAATCTGGCGAGGTTAAATGAAGGAATTTAATAGGATTTTTACAGCTGCGAAAATTAGAGAGATTTTGACTATTTCTTTAGTAGAACTATCTATAAATTTAAATTAACTATTTCACTTTAGATAGAAAGTCGATATAATTTTTCTCAGTGTAGTTCCAAAAACGTATTAAATAAATAAAAAAAAAACTAACTTATAAAAACCTATGTCAATGATTTATTTTTCGCCAGAAAGTGACAAAATCACATTTATGTGTACAGAACCGTGGACAGAGCGAAGTATTGGTTAGACGGTCTCTACACTGAAAAAAATGGTTTAGAATATTTATCTAAAGTGAAGTAGTTGACTTAAAATTAGATAGTTTTACCAAAGAAATAGCTGATTTCTCTAATCTTCGTAGCTGAAAATACTATTAAATTCGTTCATTTAACCACGCAAGATTAGAAGAAAAAGTTTAGTCAATTCTTCCACAAAAGTTGTTGATTGTACTATTCAAATATAAAATTTATCTACAAACAATCGTTCTTTTTTCTTCAACACAATTTAGCTATCCAACATTTAACAATTTATAGATAATGAATAGCTGTCTTTACAAATGAATTAATTGAATTTGCAAATATAGTAGATGTTTCAACTAATGACGAATAGAAAAATTATCCATATCTTCGTAACTGTTTCAACTACATAGAATCATAAGCTGAAAATCAACGCGAACTTTAGATGAATTCGACTATTTCTTTAGATAACCATTCTATTTTTTTTTCTCTGTGTACTGTAGTCTTGACATTTATTGTCAAAGGCGGAGTTCACCACACTTTACCACGATTTTGGTATCAATAAGGCAAGGAAAGCAGTTTTTCACAAATTTTCCTATAGTACAAAATAGCAATTTTTGAAAGAATTTTCTGATTAGAATTTTTTTCACTGAAGCCGAGGCTCGTTTCGGGAGAGCATTTTATTCGCTCTAAACAATATCGTGTCTCCTTAATTCCGGCATCCAATTCTTCATTATTTATTTATTAATATAACATATACACAGAAAATTCGAATATTTGTACAATTTAAATGTAAAAAGTTGATTCCATCCTGCGTCTACCTGGCATTTGTCATTGAGAGTTCCTGAGCCGATGGCCATAACCTCCCTCCCTTGCGGTACGACAAAATTTATCCGACTAATAGCCGGAAGGGTGTTCTCCACCGGGATGGCTCCCTTTGAAACCCCACCTTGGGATGCGACTCTAGCTGGTCGGCTTGTCTAACACCACAAACCCCCTCGAGTCCAACGCCTAGATGGGTAGGGACCATGGTCCCTTGGGCACGCCCATCCCCGAGGTACACTATTCGCTAAAGATTTCTCCATAGCAGGTGTGACCCTCCTTTGGCCCCCTTTCGGTAGACCTAACGAATTCGGCTTGCCAGCCGCAGGATCGTTATGCGTGTTTACTACTCGTCGGCTTAAAGCAGACTCGTAGCGCTACCGTTCACATTGGTCTGGCCCCCGTCCGTTTACTAGGCAGCAATTTGACTCGGGCCGTGTGGTCATCAATCCACAAACCAGCTAGGTATAGGCGCATAGGCCATTCTCCCTAACTAGCCCCTTCGTGGCTTGGGTTATGCGAAGCCGCCAGCTCCGAGACTGGACATGTACGCTTATAATGTGTTTCTCCCCTACGAGGAAGCACTGCGTCGTGTAAGCTGGTATGGCTGAATTTTCGAAGGAATAGGGAAAAAGTCACCCATACTGTGTCACCCATACATGACTAGGGAGCTCGGGAACGTCATCGCCCGACGGTCTTTGTACAGATCCACGCCATGGCGTATCAACCATACCAGGGGCCTCCCTGCTCTGCTCAGGTACGTGGTGCCGCAACCCACCAAAGGCCTGTGCCACAAGGACACTGACCCCCTTGCGGGATGTAAAAAGGTAATTCAAGAGAATAGTAAAAATGTAAAAGTAGGTAAATTATTTCAAACGAAGGTAAAATTAGGAAAAATTTACATTATCGTAAGATACACGCCGTTGGAGTACGATTCTACGAAAGGAATTAAAATTGAGTGTAAGACGACCAAACTGGAGTTCATCATGTCCTCTCATCATTCTGAGTAAAGGCGAGTTAAAGTAGATTTCCAACCTAGCAAATGGTGGATCAAAGATGGATAAATTACGCGATGGACGATTCCGAGTTCTAAACAGAATACCTTCCGCTTATTCATGCCTGCAATTTTTTTGGGGTGCCTAACATGCAGCTTTAAGGTTTCTGTAAATAGCGGTGGAAGGCCCGTCTCCTGTAGCAGCATATATAGCATTTCCAGGTCAAGTAAATAACTCTCCGAGACAAATAGATAAACTTTCGAATCAACAAAATACATTTCCGGATCAAAAAAATAAATTTCCGAATCAACAAAACACGATTCCAGATCAAATAAATAAATTTCCAGACGAAATAAATGAACTTCTAGATGAAAAAAATAAATAACCAAAACAAAAAAATAAATTTCCAAATCAAAAAATAAATGTCCCAATCAGGAAAATAAATTTACAAATCAAATAAATAAATTTCCAAATCGAATAAATACATTTACATGACAAAAAAGTAAATCAAATAAATACATTTCCAAATCAAATAAATATTTTTTCAAAGGTTAATAATGTTCTTCTATTATGAAAAATTAAATTATATTAAATTGATGACACCCTAGCGGGCGGTTGGAAGTGGAAGTCTATGAGATTTTAAAGTAAAAATTCGCTTGTGTAGCGCGCAAAAAAAAACAGTATACCACAATTTTGCTTGTCCCAAGTAGGCCCCCGCAGGGGGGTTTGTGTCCGTGTGACACTCAGCTCGGAAGGCTGTTCGTAGTCAGACAGAGATCTTTGGTGAGTTACGACACCACGGACCTAGTAGCGCAAGGGGGCCCCTGGTACAGTTGATACGCCATGGCGAGGATCTGTACAAAGACCATTCGGGCGTTAACGGTCCCGTGCTCCTGAGTTATGCACGGGTGGCTCTTGGCGTGCCTACCTCCCCCCATAGTTTGCGGGAGGGAAGCACTAAAGGCCTAGCACGATTTTGATGTCCTCTGGTGGGGGGTGCATCATACGGAAGTCGTGTGAGCTTCGGAGGTGACGGCTCCGCATGACCCGAGTCAAGAAGGGGTTAGCTAGGGAGAACGGCCTTGGTGGAAAATGCCTACGCGCCTATATCTAGCTAGTTTGTGGATTGATGACCACACTGCCCGAGTCGCATTGCTGACTAGTAAACTGAAGGGGCCGCCTGGATGTGAAAAGCAGCGCTACGTTGTCTGCACAGACGCGTAGTCACAGGTCCAACGAGCCTGGGGTGTGCATGCCCGAATTCGACGTAAGGCTTAACCAATAGGGGGCCGAAGGAGGATCACACCTGCTATGGAGAAGTCCATAGCGAATAGTGTACTACGGGGATGGGTGTGCCCAGGGGACCATGGTCCTTGCCCATCAAGGTGTTGGACTCGTAGTGGCTGGAGGTTGTTACCCAAGTCCTAGTCCAGCTAGTGATGCAATCCCGGGGTTGGATTCCGGATGGTGTGTGCATGCGCCTGATGGAGAAATCTCCGTCTGACAACAACACCTTGTCAGTAAAAAGCCGAAGGTCCAAACTTTTTAGCGGGACCGGGAGATAAAGGCCGAAAGGCTAGGTGCTCCCCTGACGGTATACCTGTAGATGGTTAGCTTGTCCCAAGTAGGCGTAAGTTTTTTTTCGTACATTAAACAGCGGAGACTGTCGATTAAAGTTGAAATGTGTACGATAGTACGACATGCTAAAACTCTCTATTAGTAAAGGTACACGACATCAGCTGAACACTATAATTCGTATAATTCAACAGATTCCTATCTGAATCGGATCACCGTTACGAAAAGCTGCTTAGGTTGTAGACTCTGCCGCATTTTCCCCTGATTATTTGCTCGGGTTTATTCCCCTGGAATACCACCCTCCCTTCTCCTTGGTATTCTTCACCTATTGCGATAGAAATATTTTTTAAGAAAAGGAATCTAATTGATCATGACAATGAAAAGCTAAACGTTCTTTTGTAAAAAAATAAAATAAAAACACTTCTAATTTAGAGCTTTTATTCAAATTCAATCGAGACCTAATAATTTTAACTTTTAAGTACCGACACTGGGTCTTACAGACTCGAAGACACTGTCAATGTATAGATTCCGTTATGTTCCCGAACCTCCATCATTTTGAGGTCACCTCTATATTCGATTCTAATTTAAAATAAAAATTTTAAAAAGCTCAGCTGGTGTGACTTGAGTTATGAGGAAGTTATGGTAGTTTAGAGATGGCAAATAACGTCTAAGAAAACAATTTATGTCGTCCTATTCCAAGCGTGTATAGTACAATTGACAATTAGATACGTCATTTTGAATAAACAAAATCTCATTCAGATTGAAATAATTAATTAATTATTTTTTCAATGCTCAACGAAATTCATATAAAAGCGCATTATTTACTATATTAAAGTACTATCTTTTTAAATCGTTTCCTTCATACGAAGCATTGTTTATTTGATTTGTGAAATATGTTTTTTGATGGAAAAATAATTTTTTTGATTTGTGAATTTATTTTTATGTTTTGGACAATTATTTATTTGAATTGTACATTTATTTTTCTGATTTGGACATTTATTTTTTTGATTTGGAAATTTATTTTTATGATTTGTTTATTAATTTTTTTCATTTAGGAATTCATTTTTTTGTCTCGAACATACATCTATTTGATCTGCAAACGTGTTTTGTTGATTCGGAAATTTACCTATTTGTTTCGGACATTTATCTATTTGACTCGGAAAGTTATTTACTTGACCTGAAAATGCTATAGTTGGGCGTGGTCATCAGCAAGTAGAATATCCTTTTTAGGTAATACCCCATACTTGAGCACCATAGAGTAAGTTTGAATTCGACACATCTTTAAATATGTTGTATTTTGTATTTTATTGAAGCAGTTCTTCCAAATGCCGTTGATGGCCTACTTTGCTTCCTTGAGTCTTTCGCCGAGGTGTGGCTCCATTGACAGGTTACTTCCAAATAAGATGCCGAGATACTTATATTCCCTCACCTATATAAACCGATTCTTAAATATCATTATTTTCGACTACTGAAGGTTTACTGTAAGGCTCCAACGAATACAATAGGACTGGATATGGTCGATCATACACTGTAATTCGTTCGGGGATTGTGCAAGAAACACCATATCATCCGCATAAAGCAGTCTTTTCAACCGAATGCCGAAGTCATCCGCACCGCCAGGGATATCGTTTAAAATGTCATTAACGAAGACTGAGAACGCATCCGGACTCAACTTACATCCTTGGCGAACACCAACATTTGTAGCGTATAAAGTTGTTCGAAGACTTTGCCGAGCTTGAGACACATTTCGTTGCTGTACAATTTGTAGAAAAGTGATAGCCTATCAAGTGTTTCAAATGCAGCTTGAAGTCTACGAAGAAGGCGCATAGCTTTCTACTTGCGTTCAAATAGTATCGGGCAAAATTGTGTTATATCAGTATGTCATTGCTTCCCAATTTATTAGTTATTGTTATTGCAATTAATATACAGGGTGTCCCGCATTAGGTGGTCAATACTCTAAGGGCTGATAGCACAACTTGTTTCAGCAAGAAAATTACCAATACAATCGAATTTTTTTTTACCGGTACCTTGTTATCGCTCTTTTTGTGAGTCATCGAAAATCGTGACTTGTCATGCAAAATCATCATAATTTGCAGCCCTCCTGATGACCTAATCCAAGATTTGATTTCAGTTTCAGAAACTACATAAAATTTCACAAAAAGTGAAGTTTTTCATGTTGCCAACATTATCGCCACTTTCAAGATACAGTTACTCAAACTTAATAGAAATTTTAAAATAGATTTTTCATCGAAAATTCAAACAGTAATTTCATAACGGTACGTATGTGGCGTCTCTATCTAGTTTCACTTTGTGAAAATTGCAAAATTAAGTCAATTTAAAAAAAAAAATAAATTTAAGTTTTTGTAAAACATTCAAAACGATAGCACTTATTATAAAAAATAATAATATGATTTCATTATTAAAAAGTGTATATATAAATATAAAATAATAAACAAATTACACAGGAGAACAATTTTAACACTTTTTTCTGTTTTTTTGAATCTTGCACCTAATTTATAGTAAAACGGCCTCGCTGATTCCAAAAATGTAGTCCGTTTTCCCCCTATACGTCAGGTTTTTGAGATAACGGGGTTTTTTGAATTTTACGGAAAATTACAATAGGCCCCCTTAAATAACAACTTTTTTTAAAAGCTACGGGGTTGCATCCTTGAGCAGGACCTTCTAGTACTTGTATACAATAAAATTAAATAAAAAAATTAAAGTAATTTGTCGCGACCTGGATTTTTTTGTTAAAAGTTGTGAAATTCTTGGGCCATTTTTAAGTCTTTTTTAATCAAAAAAAATGTATTTAAAAGCCTCCGTTCGAGTATATAACCCTATTTTTGTGCTCTTAACTTGTGTAATGGAAGCCTCTAGTATCCCTTGTCGAAAGTGTCTCAACACCCGGAGTCAGTTTGCTATATATGTGGCAGTTATACATTTCTAAGTCAAAGGGCAAAAATTAGGCCCCTTTGTACACCAGGCATATCATATGTGTAGACCTCAAAATGGTTCTTCCTTCTCGGTTAGCAACATGGATATACAAAATATCCGTGCTTTTTGTGTATGTGGGATAGCAGAACTCGCGATAAACATTGGATACAAAGGAATTGGCCCCCGAGATCTGATCTGAAGGCTGGTGATCAAAATATTGTTCATGAACCGCTTGTGGATCGACAAAAAACATTTTCCCGCTGTTGAATATAAAACTAGGCCTGGCGAAACAATTTGTAAAAGCCTTACCAACAGAAGGAAATTATTTTAAATATATGCTGTCGGTCCTTCCTGCGCTATCATACGAGAAAATAAAGGCTGGAGTAATTGACGGTCCACAAATTCGGCAGCTTCTCAGCGATACAAATTTTATGGAATCAATGAAAGAAAATGAAAAGACAGCATGGCTGGCATTTGAGAATATAGTCAACAACTTTCTAGGCAATATAAGTGCATCGAATTATGCGATAGTAGTCGAGCAACTATTGGACAGTTTTCAAAGGCTTAGCTGCAACATGAGCATCAAAGTTCACTTTTTACACAGTCATTTAGATGAATTTCCGGAAAATCTTGGAGCTGTGAGTAATGAGCAAGGAGAGCGATTTCATCAAGATTTTAAAATCATGGAAAGTCGATATCAAGGCAGATGGGATGCGAATATGATGGCGGACTATTGATGGGGCATAAAACGGGACTGTCCGGAAATTGAACACTCCACAAAAAGCTACAAACGAAAATGTTTGCCATAATTTTTTTTTTAATTCTTAGGTAATGTTGTTAAGATATAAAATCAATATTTACAAACAAAAATTTTTTAGCGAGTTTCGTTTGTTTTGATTTCAATGAAGGGAAGGTTTGTATGGGGGCCAAAATTTGAGCCCCTGTATCTCAAAAACTGGACGTATAGGAGAAAAACGGTTAGCATTTCCGGATTCTACGACCAAAAATTAGCTAGAAATGAATATCAAATCTAAATAAACAAAATGCTGTTCCCCTGTTTTATAATTAAATAACATGTTACTATAATAATAAAATATATTAATCAAGAAAAATAGTAACAATTGGTGACCCCGAACCGACGTCGACAAGAAAACCTATCCTTAACCGAACCAGAACCGACGTCGACAAGGAAGTCTCATACCCTTAACCTGAGCCGAACCCAACTGGACAAGGAAGAATTCAATAAAAAATATTTGGACCCAATCACGATTGTGAAATTACTATTCAAACTGCTATCGTCGAATCTGCAATAACAGCTACAGAATAATTTCGATCCCAGAACGAGTTACGGTCAATCTGCATAGATAGTTTCAGGTAATTCATTAATAAGTTCACTACGGGTTTGCTACGATTGCATCATTAGCAAAACATGCGATTCTTCGTTAACATTTTTACGGTAACAACATCGAACAATTTATTGGAAGAATTCATATACGATCTTCGTTGACATCCTCCTTAGAAAAAGCATAGCAACCCATGCCATGCGTTAGTCTAGAATGGCTATGTGATCGCACAACCCATATGTATTTGACTCTAAATTTATTACACTACACCAACGCCATCTAGATATATCATAGCCGCAACTCAGCTGGACAATGCCGTCATAGTTTAGCTCTTAAATTTTTTATTTACACGAACAAACAACAAAAACAAGTAGTGACGTAATAAAAAGCAAAAACAAAACAGTGCAACATTGGCGAACATAACTTAAAACTATAAGCTGATTTTGACGTCTAAGATTCTACATTGCGGCCTTAATATCTAGACGGCGTTGACTACACTCCACGAAATAATTCAAACGTCAAAATATTGTCGATGCGATTATTAACCCTTCTTTCGTCGCCTACGAGCTATTATGCCTAAGGTGTAGCTGCATTTTCTGTGAAATCAATCTTAATTTTTGAAAAGGTTTAATTTTGGATCTTGAACCAGTTTACATACTATGTTTTACGATGATGCGCCGTTTTTTCGTTTCCTTAGACATAGTTTACATTTCGCCGAACGTTTGATGGCATTTGTGGCCGTCGGTTCCTTTGAAATATATATGGAAAGGGGTGGAAAATATTGTTGAACGATATTTTTCATCAAGATATAGTACCAATGGTCTGTCTGGATCTATACGCCAACAGAAGGGTTAAATATCACGTTGGCATTTTAAGAGAGTAATAAATATTACGCGGATTTTATATTCTCAACTGTAAACAAAAAATTGACGTTTGAATAAAATTTTCACGCATACTATGAACTGCAATAGTGTGAAAACGGTGCCATTTTTATTGTCTGATGGCCATTCTGGACAAACGCATTACATGGGTTACTATGCTTTTTCTAAGACATCCTCAAAGTCAAGCCAACTTTTGATGTTTTTGTTACAGTGATAGAATTGATAGTTTATTTTTCTCGTTGATTCAAAATGTCTGTGGAGACCGACAATACCTCTTCCGCTGCCGCTTCTAATATAGGTCGGGTGAGCATTAAACTGCCACCTTTTTGGAAGGATTTACCTGACCTATGGTTTAAACGGGCGAAAGCTCAATTCGAAATTTCTGGTTTGAGATCCGAAACAACAAAATTTAATCATATCCTTGCCATGCTAGATTCAGATTCTATTAAGATTGTTGCTGATTTAGTTAATTCTCCTCCTCAAGAGCGACCGTACACTTCGTTGAGAGAAGCATTGAGTTCTCGATTAACTGTAAGCGAAACGACTAAATTACGACAATTATTTAATAATATTTCATTGGGAGATAAGTTGCCGTCACAATTATTTCGTGATATGCAGCAACTTGCAGGAGAAGGTATCAGTGAAGATTTACTGAAGTCTTTATGGCTGCAGCATCGCATCTTCCTGACAACATTCAAGCTATTTTAGCATGTAATCAATCCAGTTCGGTTAAAGAGATGATTGATAGCGCAGATAAAATTAATGAAGTTCTTATTAAACCTCCAATTTTCAGTGTTGAAACCGAAAATACTTCTTTAAAATGTGAATTAAATGAACTTAAGGTACAAATTTCGGCTCTTACACAAGCCATGACTAATTCTCGTTTACGTGAGCATTCAAATTCTCGTTCTCGTAGTAGTTCACGTAATCGAAAAAGTCAAAAACCTTATTGTTGGTATCATTATAAATTCGGTGTACAAGCACATAAATGTATTAAACCATGTTCATTCAAAAACACAAATTCGTCTGATATTAAAAATAATTCTTTAGAATCAAAATCAAAAAACTAAATTGCGTGAAGTCCACGGCGACTGATTTCACCAGATCTAATTCATGTCGCCTTGCACTTTTTGATAATTCTTCAAAATTACGTTTCCGGATAGACACAGGTGCTGATATTTCAGTAATTCCTGCATCAACTTTGAATAAACGTTTCCCTGAGTCTCTAAAGCTTTCGGCCGCTAACTCTTCTACGATCAATACTTACGGTAGAAAACGTCTCTCTCTTGACCTCGGTCTAAGAAAAGTTTTTACATGGGAGTTTGTCATTGTTGATATAGAAAAACCCATTATTGGAGCAGATTTCTTATGTCACTTTGGTTTGTTGGTTGATATTGCTAAGAAAATGCTCATTGATCCTTCTACTAATCTTCATACAGTTGGATTAATTTCGAAAGATCCCTTATCCAGTCTTTCTATACAAGTAGACGGGACCTTAGATCCTCGTGTAAAAGAACTTCTCGCTACATATAGAGCAATTACCATTCCTAGCAATTTCATACAACCTGTTAAACACAATGTCACACATACAATACATACATTTGGTTCTCCTGTGACATCCAAAGTTAGACGTTTAGCTCCAGACAGACTTGTTGCAGCTAAGAAAGAGTTTGACTTCCTCCTTCAACAAGGAATTTGTCGTCCTTCAAACAGTCCTTGGTCTTCTCCACTGCATATGGTGAAGAAAAATAATGGAGAATGGCGTCCTTGTGGAGATTATCGACGTTTAAATGCTCAAACTACGCCAGATCGATATCCTATTCCAAATATCCAAGATATTACACATAACCTCACAGGTAGTACAATTTTTACAACATTGGATTTGGTAAAAGCTTATCATCAGGTTCCATTAGATCCTGTAGATATTCCCAAAACTGCCATCTGCACACCTTTTGGCTTATTTGAATTTACCCGCAAGACATTTGGTCTTTGTAACGCTGCTCAGACATTTCAACGTTTTATTCACGAGGTACTTAAAGACTTAGATTTTTGTTTTTCATACCTTGATGATATTCTCATCGCTTCAAAATCAGAGACAGAACATATTAGACATTTGTCTATTGTCTTTGAGCGACTAGTTAAATATGGTTTGATAATCAACGTTGAAAAGTGTTCGTTTTTCAAACAACAAATCAAATTTCTTGGTCATTTGATCTCTGGCATTAAACCTTCAACAGACAAATGTCAAGTTATTAAAGAGATAAAATTACCTGTTACCATTCTGGAACTTAGACGTTTTCTCGGCATGATAAATTTGTATCGTCGTTTTTTACCTCAGGCTGCCCATCAACAAGCTATTTTGAATGAATATCTTATTGGCTCTCGGAAATCTGATAAGAGAAAAGTTGATTGGACACCTCAAGCAATTGAAGCTTTTGAATTTACCAAACAACAATTGTTCGAAGCTTCCTACCTCGCCTTTCCTATTTCCGAGGCCCCATTAGCTATTTTTGTTGATGCCTCAAATATAGCCGTCGGTGCAGCTCTGCAACAATTTGTCAACGGTGCTTGGCAACCATTAAGTTTCTTTTCAAAGAAACTCGACAAGACACAGCGAAATTATAGTACTTATGACAGAGAACCTCTTGCTATAGATTTGGCTATTAAATTCTTTAGGTACTTTGTTGAAGGTAGATCTTTTACCATTTTTACAGATCATAAACCATTAACTTTCGCTTTAAAACAAAATCCAGACAAGGCAAATCCAAGACAACTTCGACATCTTTCCTATATAAGCGAATTTACTTCGGATATTCGTCACATAGCTGGCAGTGATAATGTTACTGCTGATACTTTATCCCGTCTTGAGGAAATTAAGGTTCCCAGTAACATAGATTTTAAAGCTATGGCCACTTCACAATTATCAGATCCATCTCTTCAGGAACTTTTAAAAAATTCAAAATATTCCCTGAAACAAATTTCCTTTCCGGATACTGATTATCAAATTTATTGTGAAATTTCAGACAATAATATCAGAATATTTGTTCCCCAAACTTTTCGTAAATTAATTTTTTCGTCGATACATAATTTAGCACATCCTGGTATTCGTTCCACGAAACGCTTAATTACCACTAAATATTTCTGGCCATCCATGAACAAAGATATAATCATGTGGTCTCGCCAATGTTTAGCCTGTCAAAAAGCTAAAGTTTCTCGACACGTCAAGGCACCACTTGGTAACTTTTCTCAAGCTTCAGAACGATTTCAAATTATTCATCTAGATATCATAGGTCCTTTGCCTACTTCAAAAGGTTTCTCGTACTGTCTTACTATTATAGATCGTTTCACTCGTTGGCCCGAAGCAATTCCACTTTCTGGTATTACAGCTGAATCATGTGCAGAAGCTTTAGTCAGGGAGTGGATTTCTCGTTTTGGCGTGCCTCATATCATAGTGACCGATCAAGGTAGACAGTTCGAATCTGAGTTATTTGCAGAATTAGGACGTTTGTTAGGGTTCAGTAGAAATCGCACTACCGCATATCACCCACAATCGAATGGAATTGTTGAACGTTGGCATATAACACTGAAGGCTGCTATCATGGCTCATAACAATCCATCATGGACTAAAACTCTACCATTAGTTTTGTTAGGTCTCAGGTCTATGTACAAGGAAGATATATCGTCTTCAGCAGCACAACTAGTATTTGGCCAAAATCCTAGATTACCTAGTGATTTTTTAGAGCATTCTTCTCAATTAAAACCTCAAAGTGATTTCGTTAACGACTTGAAATCTCATCTTTCTCAAATTAAACCTACAAATTCTTCAAATCACTCGTCTAATAAATATTTTGTTTTCAAAGATTTAGCTTCTTGTTCCCATGCTTTTGTTAGGACAGATGCTGTTCGTTTTTCTTTACAAACTCCCTATGAAGGTCCATTTCCTATTATTAAACGTGGTAAACATTTTTACATTTAAAAAATTAAAGATCAAGATGTCAATGTTTCTCGCAACAGACTTAAACCGAGTTATCTTTCTACTGATGAGAGTTCTAACATGGTTAGTCAGCTAATTGTTGCTGTATAATAGTACCACAAAATCTATTCGTCGTAATCAGAAACATGTATCATTCAATTTGAAAAATAACACAGTGCATACTATTCCTTCACGTTTGATCAAAACACGTGCAGGTAGAGTAACTTCTGTTCCAAATTCATATCGCGAAATTTAGCCTTCGCTAAGGGGGGAGTATTGTGGCGTCTCTATCTAGTTTCACTTTGTGAAAATTGCAAAATTTGAAAAAATCAATTCTATCACTGATTTTTTTAATAAGTCAATTTGAAGTTGCTTCAACATGTTGGCTTTCCAACGGTATATCACTTTTCATATTTACATTGCAGAATTTTAGGGAAACACGCATTTAATGGTAAAAATCATGACTTCAGTGGAATCGCTAACAATTTTCCCTTTACTCGAAAAAAGACAAACAAAGGCTATTATAATTCGGGATAGAGTCTCGGAACATTATTTTGACCAGAACTGTAAGATATTTGTAATTTTGAACATTTTTTGGCAAATACAACGGCACTTATAACAATTAAAATTTAATGTTTGTTATTTTTAATCGAAAAGCTGTTATTCAAGTCACGACTTTCACAAAAAGATTGATAACAAGGTAACGGTAAATAAAATTACCGAATTTCATGACAATCAGTTGAACCGTTCGCGAGTTATTTAGTGAACAGACGGACGGAAAAAACCGATTTCATAAGGTTTTTTTGAAAAAATTCGAAAAAACCCTAAAAAAAGGAAAAACTCCGATGAACATTTTTGTTTGCCCTGTTCCGCAAGGAAATTTTAGTGGGAAGCTCCGGATTCGAGCTCAGCACAACAAAAAAATTCTCCGCCACATTTTCAATTCCATGTACTAGGTTTTTCACCTGTGACTTTTATTTCTAAGCAAAGGAATATTTTGGAAATACATAAAACTATTGCCTGGTTTACCTAGCAAACTAAAGTAAATATTTATATTTGTCAGCGGTTGGGATTAACCCAGTTAATATTTTGACAATCATCATCATCATTAATTACAATTCGCTAAATTTTAGCTAAAGTATCTGCCCGCTGTTTAAGTTAATTTTACAAACTCCGCTTCAGGTGTTTAAATATTGTTCAAACGATCTTAGAAATATGTAAATGCAAAGAGAAATATAGACAAAACATATGGCTCACCGAAGGAGATTAACGACCTCAATTCGCACACTATTTTTTTTTTTTGTAAACTCATTTTGAGAGTAGACAATTTTTAGCTGTAATATATAATCGATGACTAAATTTACAGTAAAGGAGGTATTACACTATCAAATAAAGTTTGACCAATGACACAAAAACACCCGTAAGGCGGAAGATAAAGGTTGAAAGGCTCCGGCTAATTCCTATATCTTCTTCAGTTGTAGCATAACTGCGGACCCTGATCGGCCTCGGCCAATTCCTATGTCTCTCTACGGGGCGTTACTTTCCCGCATTATCCGAGTAACCGCTGGGCCTGAGTGCTGTATTAACATCTGCAGCGTCTCAGGTTACTTAACGTGATAGGTGACACAAAACATTTAATTCAACCACTAAAGCAGCATCTTAGAGGCATGCCCATGATGGCCTTTACTCAACGATTAAACCCTATCATGGTTTAGCGATGTGCCGACAACTCATCCTAAGAAAAACTTCAAGTAAAGAAACCTGAAACAAAAGCCTCGGATTGGACGGATACAAAACAACGACGACCCCGCAAACGAAAAACTGATTACTCTTTCGGATCCTGGAATGTACGCTCCGTGAATAGACCGGGGGCCTTAAGGGCCCTCCTGGATCAGGTAGAATAATACAAGCTGAGCATAGTTGCAATCCAGGAAACTAAATGGCTCAAAAGCGAGATTAACGACCTCAAATCGCACACTATTTCGGAAACGAAAGCTGGCATAGGGGAACTACTGGAGGTCATAGCCTCCACGACGCAAACAACAACAACGGTCAGAGACTTATCGACTTCGCGAGCGGCAGAAACCTGGTCATAAGCTCTACATGCTTCCCTCATCGACGAATCCATAAGCAGACCTGGAAGTCTCCAGATGAATACACCGTGAACCAGATCGACCACGAACTGATCAAACGCAAACATTTTGACGAGCAGTTACAGCAAATAAACCAAAGATTAGCCAGTAAGAACATTAGACAGGCGTACAAACTTATAAATAATGTCAAGAACGGATATCAACCCAGAACAAGCCTATGTAAGGACAAGGATGGTAACATCATCAGCGACATCGAAAGCGTCAACAAACGATGGGCCTCGCATTTTGAAGAGCACCTCAATGCACCATCAACATTCCCCGCGGAGCCAGCTCTTGAGCAGTTAGCCGAACCAGGCCCTCCCGTTCTACCCCCAACAGTAGTGGAGGTGAGTCTTGCCATACAGTCGCTTCAAAATAATAAAGCGCCCGGCGCTGACGAGATCCCAGCATAACTGCTGAAGCATGGTGGAACGTGCCTGACCAACGCTATACATGTGCTACTGCTGAAAATATGGAACGACGAGGTAATCCCCGAAGATTGGCGCAAAAGCATAATCTGTCCAATCCACAAAAAGGGTGACAAGCTGAAGTGTGAAAATTACAGGGGCATATCATTAGTTTGTACGGCCTATAAGATTTTATCGAAAATTCTTGAAAAGAGAATTAATCCGTACGCAGAACGAATCATTGGCGAGTATCAAGGCGGCTTTAGACCTGGTCGTTCAACGACCGATCAGCTTTTCACAGTGAAGCTACTACTCCAAAAGTGCTGGGAATATAACATCGACGACCCGTGCTATGTTATGGCTGCGAAACATGGACCCTCAACCAAGCCTCCGAAATTTTGCTAGACCAATTCGAACGAAAGGTCCTTCGGCGAATTTTCGGGGCCGTTCGCGAGCGAGATCAATGGCGTATCCGGTACAACCATGAGTTGTATCAATTGTACGATGAGCTGCAAGTATCGAAAATCGTTAACTTTCAACGTTTGCAATGGGCGGGGAATGTACAACGGATGGACGATAATCGCATGCCAAAGAAAGTGATGAACGCACAACGAATCGACGGAGCGAGGTTGCGTGGACGACCGAGAGCTCGCTGGGAGAACTCCGTAGGCGAAGACGCCCACCAGCTACTGGGCTTCCGAAACTGGAGGACAAGGGCTCGTAATCGCGACAATTGGATGTCAACGATTCAGGCGGCAAAGGCCCGACGTCGGGCTATCGTGCCCCATTGATGATGTATGACACAAACAATTTGTACCACTAGTGTAATAGCAAAATAAATGACCCAAAATGGCGAAAACACAGCTCTGGCCAACTTTGTTTTGCAGTTTTTGGTCATACGGTCATTCAAAAATAACCAATTTTTTGTGGTGGTCAAACGAAATGGGTGCATTTGACGATCTATATATAAAAAACGACATTTTTATACTTTTTGCGAACTCTGGAATATTTTAAAATTTAAAGTTTAAATTAATGCTTAGAATGACATCGAAGAAAATGTTTTCGATAGTAAAATTAAACTATCAAAATAGAACAATTTGAATATTCTCATGTTTTCTGGTTCGAAAAGTTTGGCCAAAAATCCTTTACTCGTAAATCAATCTTAGCAGCCATAAAAAAAAATGCTGTAAAAGTCTTTATAAAAACGAGCTTCTAGCATGTGGTCTCGCATTGATAGCAATTATGTTTTGCATCGAAGGCTTCTAAACAGCAGGTAAATTCTATCGTTGTATTAATCTTATTCCTGTATTCATTCTCAATTGATAGAAACTGCAAGTAATCATTGCATGCACACAGTGGCGATTACTCCTTAGGAGCACATGAGCACGTGAACCCCCTGTACTCATCATAACCATCACAACGTAAAATTGCTTCCCTACGTAAAATCATAAAATATACAGAAAAAATCCACTTTATATAAAAAATTTATATCTCTATCTTAAACCCGCGAAGAATAACCGAAATTATTAACACAAACACAACAAGCCACTTCTATTCTCTAATCGCACGTGCGGTAAGAATTAGGGATGTTGCGGATATCCGCATCCGCACCGCAACTGCGGATAATCCGCATCAAATTCTACATCCGCATCCGCATCCTCATGTTGACATCCTCATCCGCATCCGCAATCCGCATTTTTGTATGCGGATATCAATAAAAAACAAATTTGCCATCTAATCATCTACATTCTAAACCATTCATAGAATAGAGAATTGATAGCGATTGCAAGAAACCAAATCTAATGCATGTAGATATTAGTCTAAGACAATTGGGCCAAAATATGGCCATCGAATGTCAAAAATCCTACATCTGAAATTTCTTTTTGATTATGGTTGGGGATGGTCCCCAGATTATGGCATTAAAAGTCCCAACCGATTGGTGGTCCGTAATCTTAAAAAAAAGGGTGAAAGGGGGGCATTTTTTCGGTTTTTTGGGATTATTTCAAAAACGGCAAGAGATACAGAAAAATGGTCTGAGGACGAAAAAAACTACATCAAATTATTAGTGACACAATACAACTTTGTCTACAGATTATAAAATGAGTAGTACGTAGAACAAACTGCTGATGGGTACGGGGTACGGGAGATACCCTCAGTTTTTATCCGAATGAGCTGATTTTTAGTGGGTGGGGTAACTATGACCACCAATCGCAACAAACCAAAATTTAGCACTCTGCTCCAATTTTGGGGGGAGTTATGGGCATGCCGTTTTGACAAATACAAATGGGGGGATAATGGGTGTACTTGATCGGAGCGACTCAATGTTTACCTTAAAATTATCTTGAACTTATTGTGAATACGTATACAAAATTTTACGGCTGAAATAGCATTCAATAAAAAGTTATGGAGCTTATTAAAAAAAGGTCCAAAATGAAAAAAATTTAATGGGAAAGAAAGGCTTTCGACTATGACACTGCATTTTAATGAAGCTAATGACTTTGTCCAGCACTCAAAAGGATTGCACATTTTGCTAAGATGGCCCTTCCTTGTACTTTTACTTCTAACGTGTTGAATATTTCTGATAACTGAATAGTATCTGATTTTCGGTATTAGTAAAATTCATTTCATATTTTTTTTAACTAATCCGCATCCGCATCCGCATTCGCATCCGCATCCGCAAATTTACATTTTCATTGCTCCGCATCCGCATCCGCATCCGCTAAACCACATCCGTTACATCCTTAGTAAGAATTGCTTGTACGCGCCATCCGTTCCCATACGATCCTATGCGATGTCCCATAGTATCAATCGACGCACACTCGCTGGCATAGGAGCACACAAAATATGTGCGAACAGTGGAAGAATTGCGTGCGAGCTTCAGAATCGATGATGTTTTTTCGGTTGATATATTATGAATTGATGCATTTTGCATTGTTTGTATACATAGGTATGGATCTTTATGATTTTGTATTAATTACTCATTTGTTTTCTTCTTTATGTGGAAAGGTATAGGCACTAGTATTTAAATATTAAGGCAAACATATTGTAGATTGTACTCGTATTAAGTATGGCTATGTAGTAAACAATATTTATAAATTTATATTTATAATTTGGAAACATGTGGTGTTGGTGTAGTGTTAGCACAAAATAATCATGATTATTTTGTAGCACTTTTTAATTAAAATTGTTTAACCCATGTTGTACAATTTTTAGAGCTATTTCCTTAGTTACTTATAAAACTCCCCAGATTACAAATCTGTTAAAAACATAATTCGTGATGTACAATTTGGGGTATATGAGTGGTTGGAAAATGAACGGCTAGAAATATAACTCTTATATTCACTATTGTTTATTATATTTTCATTCACGCGCTGAACTTTGACGGTTACACACATTTTAATACCGCTCTGTTATACTATCTGTTGAAATCATGGTGAACTCGTGCAAATCGTGCAACGAACCTTTTACCGACGTGAAAAATGTTATTATGTGCACCGTTTGCAATAATTATTTTCATCCGAAATGCACTAATATAATAAATTTACGTAATATCGGTCAAAAGCGGGACCAGTGGAAGTGCGAATCTTGCAAAACAAAGGCAACCTCTAGTGAACCCAGTGACAGTGATATTGTCGGCAATAGTGGCGTTGATGAACTTAAGGCCGAATTTAAATCATTTCGTGAAGAAATTTCAACAAAAATTCATGAACTTACTTCTGCAGTACAATTTATGTCTGATCAATTTGATCAAATGAATTCAATGTCAGAAGAAATCAAAACACTGAAAACCGAAAATGCATCATTGAAGGAAGAAGTGAAGCGCCTCAGCGATCAAAACCAATCTCAGCAACATGAATTGCGTAGTTCCAGTATCTGTATTGGAGGATGGAAAGAAACAGCATCCGAAAATCTACCGACTGTAATTCAATCTATCGCCCAGAAATTAAATATAGCCCTCCACGAACACGATATTAGCTCTGTGCATAGACATATCCGCAGGTCGATAAAACAGAAAACGGGTTCAAGCAATCCGCAACCAAATACCATCATTTGCAAATTTACTCGTGCAATCACCAGGGACAATTTTCTAGCGACAAGCAGTGTGTTCGATCTGCCAACAGCGGTGCGGGGATTTCCCATGGTAATGCGAAATTCTATGTAAGCGAGTATCTCCCGACGGCAACGGCCCAATTGTTGTATGAAGCGAAAGCTAAACTCAAACCTTTGGGCTATGCATACATATGGACCAAACGTGGAACAATTTTCATTAAGAAAACCGATGGAGCAAGAGCGTCGATTATCAGATCCAAGGAAGATTTATTAAGTATTGTTTAACTTTTTATTAATATATTTTTTTTTTCAATTCTCATTAGTACTTTAATTTGATTTCTCGTTATTTTTTGAATGACTGATGGTATGGATTTTCTGAATACTTACAAAACTACAAATACTAATATTTTGTGCAGTATACATGATTGCAAGCAATTTTTACTCGCGTCTAATAGTTTTAATGTTTTCCACATGAATATTAGAAGTTTATCAAAACATTATGATGAGCTTTGCTTATTATTAAACGATTTAAGATTTCAATTCGATATTATAATACTTACTGAAACGTGGCTGACGGATACTGACTGCTTCAACATAGTAGGGTATCAAATGGTTAATGCGTCCGTTAAGCACAATAAATGCGATGGTGTAGTCGTCTACGTCAAAGAAAAGTACGCAGTTGCAAATTTTAGTCACCAAATAGATGATGCCAATATCGTGGATCTATTATTAACGGTTAATAACATTCAAATTTGCGTTACTGGAATATATAGATCCCCAAGCCTAAACACGAGCACTTTCCTATCCTCTTTAGACACTTTTCTATCAACTAAACATACTTATAAGAATCATTTGATTGTAGGTGACTTAAATATTGATATAGTATTTCCCAATTGAAAACATCCGTATCCCAAATGAAAAAATCCTTATCCCAAATGAAAAAATCCATATCCCAAATGAAAAAATCCTTATCCCAAATGACAAAATCCATATCCCAAATGAAAAAAATCCATATCCCAAATGAAAAAATCCATATCCCAAATGAAAAAATCCTTATCCCAAATGAAAAAACCCGTATCCCAAATTAAAAAATCCGTATCCCAAATGAAAAAATCCGTATCCCAAAAGAAAAAATCCTTATCCCAAATGAAAAATCCTTGTGTGCGAATTAAAATAAAATGAATTTAGAGGTGTTTTAAGTTGTTTCTCGCATCAAATTATGAGGTGTGGTTGATGTTATTGAGGATACGAATAGCATCGGCATCGTGGGGTTGGTTAATGCAATTGCCGTGGTTGGACATTTATGAAATTGTATACTCATACCCTCGTACGTTGTTCCTTGCGAGTGGTTGGCTTTCGATCTTCATCACATACGAATACCGATCGTCATGAAATTTTGTAGAGATGCGTAGAATGGTAACAGTCTTTGGCACGAAATACTTAAAAGTTAGGTTAGGGCAAAAATAACAGGGTGTCCCGGAGATTTGAAAATTTGCACTCTCGAACGGCTCAACCGTCATGAAATTTGCTAGGAATGTCTAGAATGGTAACAGTCTTTGGCACGAAATGCTTAGAAGTTGGTAGGGCAAAGATAACAGGGTGCCCCAAAGATTTGAAGTCGAAGTCGACTTTTTTAGTTTTTAATTAAATCAAAATTGGATTTTGTGCGTGTGTAACCCAGGTTTGCAGATTTGAAAATTATGAGGAGTCAAAGGAAATATGCAATAGTGTTTGCAACATTATACAGGATGTTCGGAAACTGCCGCATAAACGCACCGGATTGTGATTCCTCGTGTAAATTCCAGCAAAAAAGTTATACGGAACATACCCCCACACAGGCGTTTGAAGATTTTTGAAAAAATAATTCTAACTCCATTATTTCTAACAAATGGACGCTAAAATTAACCCTAGTTTTCTACACTTAACGTATCAAAACTGTTAGAAATAATGGAGTTAGAATAAAATGATGAAAGAAAGATATGATCGTAAGACTATCCGTCAATTTTTAAAAGAATCGTACAAGCAGCTCACCTTGGCAGAAGTTGGAGAAAATTGAGATGGAAAAATTGATTGTTTTTGGGTCAAATCACAAAAAATTGACTTTGAAGCTATGTAAAAACCAAACCTATTATCAGATTTTAGTGTGATTAGTTTTATTATTTAGGTAAATTTGATGGCTGTAATAATCGTAATTCTAGCTAGGTAGTTTTGGAGATATTTAGTTTTAAGTCGGACAGAAAATTATTTTTTCAAAAATCTTCAAACGCCTGTGGCAGCTAAAGGGTTGAGAATTGGGGGTATGTTCGTTATAACTTTTTTGCTGGAAATCACACGAGGAATCACAAACCGGTGCTTTTATGCGGCAGTTTCCGGACACCCTGTATAATGTTGCAAGCACTATTGTATATTTCCTATGCGCACATGTACGGAAATGTTTGGACAACGCCGAGATTCGATCTCTGGACCTCTAGATTACTAGGATCGTAGAGTGCGACTCAGCCAAGTGAGTCACAGAGCGTGTCATGGCTGCACACATTAACTTAATTTATTAATTTTTTAGATGTAAATCCATTCCCGTTTCCTGAATCAAGAAAAAAGAACTTATATTTTCCCACACAAAGCATTCTTATACGTTTTGAAAAAGTCGACTTTTGAAGCTGTTAATTTGGTACTACGAACTTCATAGGTGTTTGCGGCAACCACTATTACCATCCTATGTATTTAAACCAAATTCCATGCTCATTCTCTGGTATATAGTTATTAAGTTATTCGAATTAAAATATTCTGGCCTCTTCTTATGTAATTTTCTCAAAAGACTCATCATAATTTTCAAATCTGCAGACCTGGGCTACAAACGCACAAATAAAAATTTTGATTTAATTATAAACTAAAAAAGTCGACTTCGACTTCAAATCTTCGGGGCACCCTGTTATCTTTGCCCTACCAACTTCTAAGCATTTCGTGCCAAAGATCATTCTACACATTCCTAGCAAATTTCATGACGGTTGAGCCGTTCGCGAGTACAAATTTTCAAATCTCCGGGACACCCTGTTATTTTTGCCCTAACCTAACTTTTGAGTATTTCGTGCCAAAGACTGTTACCATTCTACGCATCTCCACAAAATTTCATGACGATCGGTATGCGTATGTGATGAAGATCAAAAGCCAACCACACACAAGGAACTTTACGTACGAGTAGAAAATTTCATAAAATGTCCAACCACGGCAATTGCATTAGCCAACCCCACGAAGCCGATGCTATTCGTATCCTCAATAACATCAACCACACCTCATAATTTGATGCGAGAAACAACTTAAAACACCTCTAAATTCATTTTATTTTAATTCGCACACAAGGATTTTTCATTTGGGATAAGGATTTTTTCTTTTGGGATACCGATTTTTTCATTTGGGATACGGATTTTTTCATTTGGGATACGGGTTTTTTCATTTGGGATAAGGATTTTTTCATTTGGGATATGGATTTTTTCATTTGGGATATGGATTTTTTCATTTGGGATATGGATTTTGTCATTTGGGATAAGGATTTTTTCATTTGGGATATGGATTTTTTCATTTGGGATAAGGATTTTTTCATTTGGGATAAGGATGTTTTCAATTGGGAAATACTATATATCTAAAAATAGGCTGTCATCAACTGCAAATGAATACCTAGATATTTTATCAAGCTACGGCTTTATTGAGCACTTAGAGGGAAATACTAGAGTGGGAAATGTTAGGTCAACATGTATAGACCACCTCTTCTGGAAGTCGAATGAAAATATCCACTTTTCTCCGGCTATTTTTGAAACTTATTTAACTGATCACTATGCAATCTTAGGTAAATTACAGTTTAAAGAAAATGCAGCTGCGCACTCGTCTAATAGTAACGTAAAGGGTAAACATAATAATCTAAACATAACAAAAGTTGTTAGCAATATAAACGCAACGGATTGGTCTTCATTAATGTGTTGTAATGATGGCGAAACAGGGATAGATACATTTTTTGATATTCTCGATGAAGTTATAAAAATCTCTTCAGATTCATGTTCGGTTAATAGAAGTGGCACTAAATTCCAACCTGTTAAGCTGTGGGCTACAAAAGGTATCGTAGTTTCGATTAGAAAAAGGAACAAACTAGCGAAAATGGCAAGAAAGTATCCAAATAATGCAAACTTAATAGCTCACTATAAAGCCTACAGAAACAAACTAACATTTATAATTCGTACGGCAAAAAATGTATACTACTCCCATGAAGTTACTAAGGTTCTTGGCAATGGCAAGAAGCTTTGGGAAAAAATCAACGAAGCTATATCTCGCAAACAGCGTAATAGTGTACGTAACATCGTTCAAATAGCTAATGAAAGGGGAGCCGTTTTAACAAAAGAAATAGATATAGCTAACATTTTGAATGAATATTTTACGGTAGTGGGAGAACAGCTTTCGCGAAATTGGGAGGACATTAATTACAGTTCTAATTATGCATTTTCTACTCAGTCTGATAGTACCTCATCGCTTCATTTTTATCCAATTACTGTTAACGAACTTCTTATTTACATCAAAAACCTAGACAGTAATAAGGCGCCTGGCATTGACGGCTATAGCAGCAAGCTACTAAAGACTATAGTAGATCATATCGCAATTCCGCTTACCCATGTTTTTAATTGCTGTCTTAGACAGGGTATTTTTCCTACTAAATTGAAGCAGGCGATAATTATTCCGCTCTATAAAGATGGTGACGCTACCCTACCAAGTAATTACCGCCCTATATCTTTAATTTCCAACATAGCTAAGCTGTTTGAGAAATGCATCAAGGTAAGACTTGAAAATTTCCTGTATGAAAACCGTATTCTGGCACCCAATCAATATGGATTTAGAAGTGGTTTGAGCACACATGATGCACTATACGATGTGACTAATTTTATTTCCGACGCTATCGATAAAAATGACAAACCGCTCGGAATCTTTTTGGATCTGAGAAAAGCGTTTGATACGGTTAACCATAGTTATCTGATGCAAAAATTTGAACATTTAGGTATCAAACACACTGCCCTATCTCTATTTCGATCTTATCTATCAAATAGAAGCCAAGTAGTTAAAATTGGAGATGCATTAAGCGCACCTAGAATTGTTAAATGTGGAGTTCCACAAGGAACTGTTCTAGGACCTATACTTTTCCTGATTTACATAAATCAGCTTTGTAAAATGTCGACAATCACTATGGGTCATATAGTATCATTTGCAGACGATACCGTCTTATTATTTAGGAGCCCGAGCTGGGAAACAACTTTTAAACTGGCTAACGATGGAATGTCATTGGTACATAACTGGCTATTGCGGCACAAATTGTCCTTAAATTAAAAAAAAAACTAAATACATAATGTTCACAACGACCAGTAGGGAAACATATGGAGGTCGGATTATAGTTAATGGCACTAATATTGAACAATTAAAAAGCATCAAATACCTAGGCATATATATAGATAACCTTCTCAAATGGGACACCCACATCAACTATTTGTGTAAAAAATTGAGGAAAACTATCTATATTTTTTACAATCTACGTAATATTGTCAGCAGAATAGTTCTTAAAAATGTGTATTATGCAGTCTTTCAAAGTATATTACAATATGGTATTATTGCATGGGGATCCACGTATTCCTCAACGCTCACGCCTTTAAATAATATTCAAAACCTGGTGATTAAAATTTGCTTACATACATCGAAGTACTCGTCGACCACTCAAGCATTTGCTACCTTTAACATAATGAATATTAGGCAGCTATATACATTTGCACTATACAAATTTATGTATGTTAACCATGGTAAATTTGCAACTTTCTGCACAAATTATCGTACGCGTAGTCAATCTCGTGAAATTCTTGAAATACCTAAATGTAATAAATTTGTTAGAACGACGCATGCGTCCATCTTGGGGCCAAAAGCGTTTAACTTACTGCCCATTGCATTAAGAAATGAATTGACGCAAAGGAATTTCAAACATGTACTTAAAAGTTACGTCAAAAATCAAGCAAACATTTATAATTTAATTGTCACTATCATAGTTTAAATTTAATTTAATTATTATAATAAATATCTAAAGTGTAACCATCTTATTTAAGCGCTCACCCTCAAGCCCTTATGGCTTATGTGAGTTGCAATCTGAATTTTTAAAATTGTATTTGTAAACTGAATCTTTTTTATATATTGCAATAAATGTATTATTATTATATAAATTGTTGAAAAATTGTTAAATTTTTAATTTACTGAATTAGCATCCATAGTGAAAATCACTTCAACCGATAACCATATTAGCAGAAATGAAATATTAATTTATATTTGTTGCATTATATGGGATCGCCTTCAAGATATTTCGCTTCTTATCTTCCTAAGTTCGATCATTTTTATTGGCCTAAAATTGAATAACCCCAAACAAAAAACATTCCCTATAAAAAAAATTAAAAAACGGCTAATGAATCTTTCATATAAAAAACAAAAATGTTGATAATGTACAAAATGGGTTAATGAAGTTAGGTATTTACATAATTTTGAAGAATTAGTTGCTCTTGTTTTTTTCAGTTGTGAACCCCCACTTTAGGAGGTCACGAGCCGCCACTGCATGCACATCATATACAGTGAGTTTCAGTCAAAATGAGACGACTATGAGCTCCTCTTTTAGCATTTCAAAGAATTTGCTTCACCTTTAAATAGTGCTGCTTTAACGCTTCGTAAATTGCCTTTGTCCTTCGGAGACAATTTTGTTGATCGACATCTACGATATACGGAACCAATAGAGAACGTAGATTTGAAACCATCACTGTCGCAGGAAATCTTAAAGTCACGATAAACCGTAATGAAATTACTTCACTCAGGATAGTAGCTTTTTTTTTGCAAATGGACGATACGAAACACAGGAAATTCACCTATTTAACTCTCTCTCTAGTTCCTGTCAACCCCTTGTGGGGCATAGGGCATTAACTACGCCTACTCTCCACCTCGGTCTGTTTTGCGCCAACGGCGCTAGCTGCGACCATGTAAGATTTAGCGTTTTCGCCTCGCTTGTTACCGATCTTCTCCATGTGTTCCTTGGCCGTCCAACACGGCGTCTTGCTCCGGAATCCTGTGGATTCCAGTTCAGGGCCTTTTTTGCGATGTTATTGGGCCCTCTTCGGAAGGTGTGACCTATCCATTGCCACTTAAGTCTTTTGATCGAAGTGCCTATCCTTTCTTGGCCAGTTATAGTGAGGAGATCCTCGTTCGAGATAATCTCCGGCCAACGAATATGTAGGATGCGCCGTAGACACTGATTTACAAAAGTCTGCAACTTATCAGTAATCTCTTTAGTCACCTTCCAGGTTGAACAGCCATATAGCAGCACGGATTTCACATTGGAATTGAAGGCTCGAAGTTTGGTGCGTCTGGAAATATTGTTGTTTAGCCAGAAAGGAGTCAAATTGAAGAAAGCCGCCCTAGCCTTGTTTATCCGTGAATTTTACTTCAGCATCCGCTCCACCATCTGCTGTAACTACGCTCCCGAGATAGCAAAATTCATCAACTTTTTCGACTGCCTGTCCCGAAATACAAATTCCGCTTTGCCCCCCCCCTGGATATGTGCTCAAGAACTTAGTCTTGGCAGTGCGTAGCCTAATGACAATAAGGAAGAGAATAGGTGACAAAATGCAGCCTTGTCTCACTCCACTGTGCACCTCAAAAGGATCTGAAAGCTTGCCCTTATACAAGACGTGACATTGGGCTCCATTGTAGGATTCCTTAATGATGGAGATTATCTTATCTGGAATATTTCGTCTTCGTAAGGCATCCCAGATGTACTGACGATCAACACTATCGAAGGCTTTTTCAAAGTCGATGAACATGAGCTGTAATGGGGATCTCCACTCCGCGGATTGCTCGATGATAATACGGAGGATGTTAATGTGGTCGCTACAGGAAAACCCTTCGCGAAACCCAGCCTGTTCATCGTTCAATGTGCTATCGACTTTTTCCTTGATTTTTCTGAAACATTATTAGTATGATATTGGTCTGGGTCAAACAAATAGCCCAAAACACGACTGACTACGTCATTGGCCAAACAAATTAGAAACACTGGACAAACTTAATTTCCTTAAGTCACCGGAATTTTCCATACAAATTGTATGACTAAAAATTTACCAATTTATATCAATATAAAATCTCGCTGATTCTTGCTGATTGCTGTACACGTCGATCCACACTTTTCAGTCATTTTCCATGCAAGTTAACAGATTGACTGACAACTATCAACTTGTATGGAAAGTGACTGATGGCTGAAGAGTGTGGATCTACCTTAATGGGTGAGTTGACCTTTATTAGGTAGAACATTAAACAACACCAACCATACGAAACCACAATCAAAACCAAATAACACAACCGATCAATTTGAATCATTTCTTCTTTTTAATTTCCACCAAATACGATACGATACGGCAATGTGTATTTTTCATCTTGAAATTCGTCAAGAAAATCTACAGTTCTTGACGAACTTCAAGATTAAAAATACACATTCCCGTATCGATCGATGTTAGTGACTGATAAAATAAACCAAATTTAACTTACCTTCTATATCCACAAGATGCACTCTTTAAAAATGCAAATGAGCTCTGTTGAACGATAATGGTCAATTAAGCTTGCTCCCGGACCGTTTCGGATCTATCTGCAGCTTACACTCAACCCAGCCACTGACAACACCTCTATGAATTGGCAATTAAGAATATCTCGCTCTTTAGCAAATTATAACGTAAATTCGCAATTAGAAGCACTTGAGTAAATAACCGATAAAACGTACAAGTGAACGAAGGAAATTGAAAACCGATTTTCGAGTTTTCTAGCGCCACGCAGCATATCCGGAAAAATGCTGAGCTCGTCGTGTTCGTTTCAAATTATCGCAAATACTTCTTGGGCCGCCCCAATATTCTCTAGCTGCAAACAAAAATGGAAAAGAACTGAATATCTACCAAAAAGCATTTCATGTTCTTTATTTTTTGCGGCGCGTATCTCTACTTCTGTTATCACTAGTCTAGTGCCAACTTTATGTGTTCATGTTTTTTATCTGAAAGTAAAATACAATTGTTCCGCTATCAGCACGCAAAGTATGTGTAACCGTTTATTTTATCAATTACCTTAAACAACTTGTTCGTCTGGATGAAAATACTGGAATCGAAACTACAATCTCAAATGCAATATTCAATTGGGAGGGCTTTTTGTGCGATCAAATTGATATCTGGATACTCCATAAAAGATCCGGGTCCACGGAGCACGGACTGCAGTCTGACAATTGACAGACCGCACATCACACACAAATGTACGTCAAGATGACAGTTGATCGTGATGTTACCAGAGTGAAAGCAATGTGGAATGAATGTACGCGCGAATAAAGTTGTGCCGCATTGGACGGAAGACGAAATGGAAGATAAAATTCGGTTTGAAAAACTGCATTTCATGAAGTGAAGGTTGATGGTATATTTTTTTGGGGAAATCTGTATCTGAGGTTTACAATTTTTAGATTAATTGCATTTCCTGGAAACTTAACATTTAACACATTTATTATTTCAACATGGTGGGTTATAAGGCGTTAATAGTGCCGAAAACCAAATGATTTCGCCGTTATATGTTTTCAGAAAGAAACGAATGAGTGCCCCCAGTTCACTTACTATTCGTGCTTTCATATGACGACTATCCAATAGTTTAAGGTTAAAAATGTGCTAGTGCACAGTTTGCGACGCGACGCCCTTCTGCTGTTAAGGATTCGGAAAATATGTAAAAGGCAACCTCAATAGACAGCGGTTCCAGTGAGCAATCTCACTGGAATCTAACCACTATGCTCCTGATTACACGACAGGGAAGGAGATAATTCGGTCGGAACAATAATGGCGATAGGTTTGTGGAGTTCTGTAACTCTCCTCAACTCGTCATTGGCGGAACTCTGCTCAAACATAAACCCTGCCACTTAACAACCTAGACTTCTCCGAATGGTAAAATTGAGAACCAGATTGGCCATATGGATGTTTCTAAGATGGAGAAACTCTCTTAGATGTTAGACCAAAACGTGGTGGTGCTGTCATTGGCAGTGACCACCATAATCGCAAAAATGCACTTGCGAACGGCAGCGATCCAGCTTCGCCAGAGCGCAACTATTACGCAACTGTACTCTCCACGGCTTTGTTTGAGAAAACTAATATGTACAACCAGCAAATGAGAGTCCTACAATAAAAGATAGTTGGAACTTTCCTAAGGACTCATTCATTGCATGCGGCGAAAAAGTTATTTGGCAATTGGACCGCAGTAGGAAACCGCATTCATTAGTGATTCTACTTGGTCTCTTCTCAGCACACAAGAGAGTTAAGGAACAGATTAACTCAGCTGCTGATGACAGAGCTAGAGAACAATTCAGAGCTGAATATACCGTTCGCTTCAAAAAAAAAGTGTAATGGAGTGTAAGACGAGATAAGCGTAATTACATCAACGCGCTTGCGAAGGAGGCAGAGAATGCAGCTCTCCGTGGTGACAACTGGTAAATCCCTCACAACGGAACACCATGTGAAAAATAAGGGAGGGTATTTGCTAGTTACTGAAGAATATCGGTTACGGATATCGAGAGAGCACTTTGTACCTGCTGCATTTGCAAAGCAGTAGAAGATGTTCCTCAAATAGCCAGTAGGTGATGAATTTTCGCCTTGAACCAGCCACTGTTATTAAGGAAGTTTTTGTTGTTGTTGTAGCGATTCAAGAGATTTTTTTTTCTCTTGAAGCGAAAGGGGTCTTGGCAGCTCTTGGCCGTTTAAACAACGGGTAACTCCGGAACGATTTACATCGAAGAACCGGCTGCCATAGGAGCATATTTTTATGGACAACACAAACATCCATGGGCCAAAGTGGGATTCGAACCCACGCACCGGCAACTCAGAGATAGAGTGACATCTCTGCCACTGAGCTACCGAATGAATTTAGGAAGTAAAGCAGCTCCCCTAATTTCACATTTACTGCATCCTCCAAGCCTCACAGAAAACCCTACCGAGCGTCCTATACCGGGCTCTGTCATTCACACAGAAAGTGTATCAGGGTTTCTCTCTCACATTTCCGCGCAGCTGCGGCAGTGCGCGTTGTAGGGGATGCCCAGCCGGGCAGCGTGGAGCTAGTGCCCCGTGATAACAGCAGTAAGCTTGGCGATATCTCTACGCCGATTAGTCAGAATCTTAGACGTTCTTTTCCAGTCGTAGGAGGGCCACATCTTCCTTGATTTAACGCAAGTACTCAGATTTTGCCATTTGGAATTAGCAGCCCTTATATAGTGGGGTGAGATGTTACTTCTAACAGCTGCCATCGGGAAGAAAACAAGCTCCGAATTAGAGCTGTCAAGAGTACCACCCATTTTGGCTAGTTCGTCAGCCATTTCGATACCCTCTATGTTCCTGTATCTATGTACCCAGAGTAGGGTGATTCTTTGCCGTGTGCCAAGGCTGCTTAACGCTTCCTCACAAAATTCAACAACCTTGGAGTTCGTCTTCGCCGATTGCAATGCCAACCATGATAGCAGCCTGACTATCTCAGCAGATGGCGATATTCTGGTTGTTTTGTATGTTCCTGAAAGCATGACAGGCCTCCATGTGTTCAATGATACGGACCACCTCGTGGAGACTGGGGCACGTGGTCGAGTAGAAGAAGGCTTCTGAAAAGTATCAGCAGCCGTGGAACTACCAGATCCTTCGTTTTCTGAAGCATAATAAACTCGGCGTCAATGAAACCGGGCCACACGGTAAGCGCGAACTCTAATCAAAACAGGCAAATCGTTTGTAATGTAAATTAACGGTACTTCAGATAAAAATCATAGTCATTTGAATTGCCATTAAATGCACTTTCTGTAGATATAACTTTCATAGTTGTAAGTTTCATACTTTTTGGGAAAATTGAATTTGAGTCGAAAGTGACGAGTGGCCCGATTTTTGCGAAGCCGAGAGTATGCCATCTGGTCCTGGGGATTTATAAGGGGAGAAGCTGTTGATTGACCAGCCCAAGTAATAATGGAGAAAACGAAGTCACACCCCGTTAACCCCCAATATGCAATCGTGGGCTTTGCGTGCAAGTGCTCTTGTACCCAGGAAAATGCGTATTCATCATAAGCTCAAGAGATTCCCCAGTTGATTCTGCCTAAGTGTCATCCTCTCTTTTATTAAGGACAGACACGACTCTGCTTTGGACAAAATCTTACTGAATCTAGCTGAGCCTTTGATGTTGTCCAATGATTGGCGGAGATAGTCCCAAGCTTGGACCTTTGCGTATCTAATAGCTTTTTTGTATAAATTATCAGGCAGTCCTTGTATGGCTGCCAGAGCTTATGCCTCATGCAAATGTTGAGTATATCCCGAGGCTAGCTTCCGTAACTTAGAAAGGTCCATGTTCAACCATGGAGGGAGAACTTTCTTCTTGAACGCTACTTCCAAGGATTTTTCCAATGACTTTACCCTCTTGTCCAGCTCCTCTACGGAGCTGATCATACGTACTCTTAAATAAATTGACGCCGGTAAAGCCCTGGGAATTGATGGAGTTCCACTAGAGTTTTAAAAAAGAAAATATGTAACCGTGGCAGTCCAACTAAGGTCGCAAATTGTGTTAGTGACATCAATTTCCCAGATCTAAACTGCCTTTTAGTTTAAGCCGTGGGCCAATGCAACTAGTGCTTAAATTACTTTTAAGATCTTCACAATTATACAGGATGCGCCAGAGAAACTTACTTATTTGAAAAAACTCCCGAACGGTGAGTTGGGCGGGTAGAGGGGTGGTAGGGCGCATCTGGAGAGGGAGTCCCCAAGTTTGTTTCCCATTATATTCAGTTGCCGTCATGCTCTGGTCTAGAGAGCAGCGGGCCTTCGCCGCCAAGAGCTTCTTTTCTAACGGTCGCTAACTTGTTGCTACGCAACGTACGTTCCACGCTCGCTTTGAAACTTCTTTTCACAGACTTATTTCGGGAGTGTGGAAGTGTCGCTAAACCCAGAAATGGACATCAACGGACCACCAGAACTCCGGAAAATGTAGAATGAATGAGGCAGGCAATTCTGCGTTTTCCCCGGCGTTCGGCTGGCAAACATGCAGCTGGCTTCATGTGATTTTTTATGGGGCTATTTAAAATGCCTGGTTTATGTCGATCGACCACGGACCATAGCTCACCTTAAGAACAACATTCGCGACGCCATACCGATTGATGATGAGTGGGGACGAACTTCAAAAATCGACTTAATCAGTGTATGCACAGTCGGGGTCGCCATTTAACCGATGTAATTTCCAAGATTGTATGAAAATATACTTGGGAGATTGTATTTTCAAATAAAAAAAGAATTAAAACAATAACTGAAGTACTTTTGTTTTTATTGACCTTTCAAATAAGTAAGCTTCTCTGGTACACCCTGTATTATGCTTGCTCTTAATAAATAATAATAATAAATCAACAGCGAATATTCTTCACCCGCTAATTAGAGAGTGTTGGGAAACTGAAACTCTCCCCAATGAATAGAAGAAGGGCGTAATCATTAAGATCCCGAAAATGGACGACTTGAAGGATTGCAATAATTAGCGCTGGATCTGCCTTCTTCCTGCTGTTTCTAAGCTGTTGGTTAGGATTATCCTGGATCGAATCAAAGATACAGTTGATGCCACATTAAATGATGAACAGACTTACGACAGTATTGATCGTCAATATATCTGGAGTGCCTTACGGAGGAGAGGATTCTTACTATGGAGCCCAATGTCACGTGTTATATGTACAAGCTAACCATCTACAGGTATACCGTCAGGGGAGCACCTAGCCTTTCGGCCTTTATCTCCCGGTCCCGCTAAAAAGTTTGGACCTTCGGCTTTTTACTGACAAGGTGTTGTTGTCAGACGGAGATTTCTCCATCAGGCGCATGCACACACCATCCGGAATCCAACCCCGGGATTGCATCACTAGCTGGATGACTTGGGTAACAACCTCCAGCCACTACGAGTCCAACACCTTGATGGGCAAGGACCATGGTCCCCTGGGCACACCCATCCCCGTAGTACACTATTCGCTATGGACTTCTCCATAGCAGGTGTGATCCTCCTTCGGCCCCCTATTGGTTAAGCCTTACGTCGAATTCGGGCATGCACACCCCAGGCTCGTTGGACCTGTGACTACGCGTCTGTGCAGACAACGTAGCGCTGCTTTTCACATCCAGGCGGCCCCTTCAGTTTACTAGTCAGCAATGCGACTCAGGCAGTGTGGTCATCAATCCACCAAGGCCGTTCTCCCTAGCTAGCCCCTTCAGGACTCGGGTCATGCGGAGCCGTCACCTCCGAAGCTCACACGACTTCCGTATGATGCACCCCCCACCAGAGGACATCAAAATCGTGCTAGGCCTTTAGTGCTTCCCTCCCGCAATCTATGGGGGGAGGTAGGCACGCCAAGAGCCACCCGTGCATAACTCAGGAGTACGGGACCGTTAGCGCCCGAATGGTCTTTGTACAGATCCTCGCCATGGCGTATCAACTGTACCAGGGGCCCCCTTGCACTGTTAGGTCCGTGGTGTCACAACTCACCAAAGATCTCTGTCCGACTACAAACAGCCTTCCGAGCTGAGTGTCACACGGACACAAACCCCCCTGCGGGGCGTTATATGTACAAGGGGACTACGCTGAAGATATTTGTCTTCTATCGACCAAAATGGATGATGAGCTATACAAATGACAGAAGCTCTTCATCACGAAGGCCGGCGCTCAAAATAAACGCTGCAAAACTGAAGACTTGAGCCTAAATCCTGCATCGCAAAGCGGAGGTCGTACCCCTGGGCAGGCAGTCGAAAAAGTTAGCGATTTTTGCTACCTCGGAAGCGTAGTTACAGCAGATGGTGGAGCCGATGCCGATGTGAAATCACGGATAAACAAGGCTAGGGCAGATATCTTTTTACTCTTTTCTGGGAAAACAACAATATTTTCAGGAGCACCAAACTCCGAATCTTTGATAACAACGTAAAGTCTGTGCTACTATGCGGCTGTTCAACATGGAAGTTCGTGAGTCACTGAAATTACCACTAAAATGCAAACTTTTGTGAATCAGTGTTTACTGCGCATATTGCACATTCGTTGGCCCGATGGTATTTGTATTGAAGACCTACTCACCATTACCCATCAAATTAAGATAGACGCCTCCAACAAGAAACGAAAATGACAATGGATTGATCAGAATATCCGACGAGAACCGTGTTGGGAGGCCCAGAAACACGTGAAGAAGATCGGTTGATAGCGAAGTTGCAACATTGGAGCTATCTGCGTTGGCGCAGAACAAGACGAGGTGGAAAGTAGGCGTAGTTGATGTCCTATGCTCCACAAGGAGTTAACAGGAAACAGAGAGAACATACGCGGATTGCTAATGATGAAAGACCCATGCACCTCAATTTCAAAACTACCCGACTGAACCATGCTGCTAGGCTACAAAAATTCAACAACCAACCATGAAACATTCTGAAAAGGACAGTGATGGAAGGCCACTTGTCTTGGAAGAAGAGCAAATGAGACGTCGGAAAGAACACTTCAACGAATTTTCAAAATGAGTAATGCACCAATGCCTTTAGTAGATCAAGTTCCTCTTTATATAGGTAATACGTGCGTTTTTACTACATATTGGATACATAAGAGAGCAGCAAAGCTTATTATAAAAAAAAACAACAAGAATTTTAACATGGAAGTTGTGCTGTTCTGTCCTGTACCCGATAGTATAAAACGCAACTAATAAGCCAATCATCAAAACGTGTATATACGGTCCATTACCCCAACAGTGGATGAATTGATCGCTGTAATTATTGTATTAAGAGAAGGAATAAAGGCTCCCGGTTTTGATGGTATCCTTGCCGAATTTTATCAAGCAGCATCCGACATAACTGTCGAGCTGCTGCTGCCACTTATTGATAGAGTACCCATACCTTTACCACGGAATGGAAGAGGGGATTAGTCATCAAACTTCCAAACAAGGGCAGCCTAACGCCTAACTGACTGTGACTGTAATGGTTAAAGTTGTTTGCCATAATAGCAATCGCGGTTTATGGAGCACCCTCCCAAATTTACAAGTCGGTCCGGCAATGAAAATCGTTCCGTATTGAAGGTAAGGGGTTTGTCGTGCCAGTTGAATTTAAACACTGCCAGTACATGAAATAAAACGTTCCTTGTACATTTTTTCTTGTATATTAACAAAAGTGTCTAAAAATCTAAATAACATTCGTTCCATGTGAAAAAATGATTTAAAGCAAACAAAATACGGAATAGGACTTCGCATCTGGTTCTAGAAAACAGAATATTTACTACAGTAGAGGATAGAAAATAAGGAAAAGACTATTATTAAATAAAACGTACAGTAATCCATTAATACTATATAATTTTTCTCGGACATTTCTTCCGCAATTTGATGGATCGTTCCATCGTTCGGTAATATACAATTTCGTCCACCCTTTCCGTTCCATGTATTAGACGCGTATTTGAATTGAGACGTGTGTGTTAAATTAGAAATCAATATGTTCGCTTACTTATACCTTTGTGTTGCAATCGCATGTGTTTTGTGAAAGGGTGCGATAATAATATAATTAAAGGTGTAAATCTTCCTTCATTTCAAATATACTCGTTATAATGTATGATTTAGAAAATAGTTTTGAATAATGTTAACGTCGACAATAAACTGTCGTTAGATCCGCACGTAAATTCTATCAAGACGTTGCCTTGTTCATTAGCTTATCGTCTTGACCATTCACTAGAACCACTGTTTCATCAGCATTGTCTTGTGGCAATGGTTTCGTGACTGTCACCGCGTCTATGATATTCCTGTTATCCATTTGTTGCGTCTGTATAGATTGCTGCGATGCGTCTGATTGGTTCGTAGTAGACGCCTCGTCGGTTTGTATGGCCTTCTCGTCCACACCAATACGGCATGGCGTCGAGCCAAACTTACTTGATATTTGTAGCATTTCGCGTAGACCTTGATTTTCAATTCGTAGGCGATGCATCATTTCTAGCTCCTTATTCATAACATCGTCATCTATGGCGGCCGCTTTTTGCATCACGGCGGCCATTTCAGTGATTTTCTCCTCTTGCTGTCGTATCACTTCGGATAATTTTGCATTGTATGTATCTTTCAGATTAATTTTACTATTCATAATATTATGGCGCATCTGTTCACGATATTTATGCATTATCAATTCTAAAGCACGCTGATGATCTTCGAGAGAGGCTTTGAGTTCGCGATTTTCCTGACGTATCTCGCGAATGCTGGGGTTCTGTTGATTTATTCGATTGACCATATCGGCGTTGGATTTGTCGCGACATAGCTTATTGAGCGAGTCTAGGTCGTCACGAAACTGAAAATTTATTAGAGATGTTATTTAATAAATGAGTCGAAAACTGGCTGGTTATACTCGTAAGCACATTAATTTGAGGACAAAACTAAATAACACAATGAATAGAGGACAAAAATAGACGTTTATTTTAGGAACCCCTGAATACACCATCGAGTATCTGCATTCAGTAACTGGAGCAGATATCTTCTTCTTCTTCTAGCGGTACAGAAAGGTGTGAGCCGCTGTACATCTATATGGATTCAATTTATGGTTCATCATCGTTCTCATTAGTGGTCTCTAGGGACAACAACGTGGCTGCTGCGATAGGATTTTTCCACAGTGATAAAGGGGTAAGATCAGTGGACGCAGCTGGGCATTGAAATAATAAACCAAATCATAAGGTGCGCCAGCGCAATTTAGGCAGATGTTTTGTATGCTCGGATTTATACGAGATAGATACGAATAGAGGCGTGAACAGAAGCCTGAGAGAAGTTGAGCTAAAGTCACTTTGGTGGCTCTCGGGAGCCTAATCTCCTCAGGCGAAATAGGTGGTCGGAGCGCCGAGAGAACTCTTCGTACCTAAACTCGTAATAGACCGACCCACGGCGTCGGTGTGAGTCATTGCAATGGCAGCCCGGTATGTTTCTTCATCAAAAGGATCTCGTTTATATCCCTGAACCTTTCCCTCAAGATTACGTACACCACGTTTGATGTGACATGGTGGTGGAAATTGGTCCATGAGTTCACGATTAGAATGATCCTCTCAGCCAACAATATACTATTTTGAAAGTAGGCGTTGTGGTCACGTATTGGCATCAAATGTGTCTTCTTGATGTAAGTGATCCTGGAGGCACCCTGTGGCTGTGAATAGAGCAGCATTCTGGCAAACTTGAATTTGACTTCAGTTTGTGGTTCATAAACTATGATTGACCCTAGTGGCTAGCATGGTTTCTTTGCCTTTACCCAAGGCGCGCTGGCCAGTTGTTTAAGAATTTTGTTCCTACTGCGCATCTTTTCGCATACAGCTGCAGCGTGATGAACTGAAGGCATTATACTCTCCAGGTGAAGCCCGAGAATTTTAGGATTAGCCACAGTAGGAACAGATTTGTTGCCAATACATACGTCAACCGCCCACCGACAATCTGCTGACCAGGTGGTGAGAAAAGTTGCAGAAGATTTTGACGCTGAGATGGTGAGGTGCTATGGAAAAAAGCTTAATAAGGATGGGCATATTATCCTTATCTGCCCCCGTGGCGAGTACGGTGCAGTCGTCAGCGTGGAAAATCACGTCAATGCCTTTCGGTGGTGTTGGAAGACCTGCCATATGATGTTGACCAGAGTGGGAGAGAGTACCACGCAGTGTGGAACTCCAAATTTGATTTTCCTAAGCTTAGAACGTCTGCCCCGAAACTCAGTGAAGCTAGATAGTTGGCAATCCATGAATATCTTGGGCAGGAATACGAGTGATTGACCTTATCAAACGCGTTTCATAGGTCAATTGTCACCAAGATGGTTCTATGGCACGGAGTACGTTGATTTAGCCCATTTCTTAGGCGTGTAGTGATCGCATCTAGGGCAGTGGTCGTACTATGCATCTTCTTGAAGCCATGCTGAGTAGGTTCTAGCTTAGCATGAGCTACAAGAGTGGGGCGGATAAGGGCCTCCAGCGTCTTTGCGACAGTATGGTTATCGGTCGGTAGGATGTACCAAGTTTAGCGCTTTTCCCTAGACTTAAAGCAAGGAACGATACGCCCTATTTTCCAAATTTCAGGGATGGCAAGCGTAGAGATCGACAAGTTAAAGGCTGCCGTGAGATACTCAATGGCTGGAAGGTCGAGATGTTTCAAATGCCATCTGGTCCGAGGGCCTTGGATCTGAATTTTTCTTAACCTGGTCCGCAGTGTACGATGGTATAGTGTCGACATTTCTGCTGTCAATCCGTCTTCTAATTTTACGCTTGAGACCGTCAGTCTTGGGTTGTTCAATAAATTGTTTATTGAACAGGCTCGCGCAGTGAAGAGAATCGCTGGTCTTCTTATGGCCAAATTTTATGGCATTATTGCCCTTTCCTTTCCTAGGATTGGATAACACGGGGACAATAGACCATAGTTTGCTGACAGCTTCATTAAGGTTGCAGTCATTGAGGTGCTCATTCCATTTTGCCTTCCGATAGTCTTTCACTTGTCGATTGATTTCGGAGTTGAGCTCCTGAATTATCTAGTTCATCGGCTAATCTGGCGGCACTGATAAGGAAGTTAGGTCGAACTTTCGCTATACGTCCTGCAGGAGTAAAACGTGCTGCTGCTTTAGTAGTGACGTTCCTAATGTTACGAACCCGTAGGGGGTTCGTAGCACTGAAGCCGATGGGCCTATTGTACTATCGCCCTGGTCATATGTGGGCAGGACTATGCCTGACGATAGAGTTGATCGTGCTAAGAAATGAGCTGAGTTTACGTCGAAGCTATGTCGTCCGTGTCTGGATAGGGCACTCCAAATTGTATCCAGCGGCGTTGGGACAGAGCATCACACTCGCACAGGACGTGGGCTGAGGTCATCACAGAATCGACAGCTCGCGTCTTGTACGAGCCTTATTGAGCCTTATTGTGCGCAGATGTGATCTTAGGCAGGAGTGGCCTGTAAGAATCCCATATATGCTACGTACCTTATTTCTGGTTAGCTGAAGTAGCTCAGCCTGTGTGCTGGACCAACCACACCTGCTCTTGAACCTTCGGTTGTTTTAGAACCGTCAGTAAACCATTTTATGGTATGTGGGTGCAGCTAGCGAAATTAGACTGCTCCATGTTCTAGCCTGAAAACGGCGGCCGCATGAGATCTCCTTTGGAAGATAATCGGAGGGCATGTTCGCGATAGTGATGTTGTTGACAGATTTTAGCTGCCCCTCGGTAAGCTTCAGATGCCAATCGCTCGCGATGAGTCGTGTCAGTGCCAGTTTTGCCTCGGTTTCGAGGTGTATGTCAACTGGGCGTGGGTGAAGTAACACCTCTAGAGCGCTGCTAGGGCAAGATCGAAGTGCACCGGTGGTAATGAGACATGCTAGTCTCTGTACCTTGCCTAACGCGGCCTTACCCTCCTTAGTCAGAATTCTCTTCCACCAGATCACAGCACCGTAGTCTAAAGTGGGTCCAACTATTGCTCTGTAGATCCAGAGCATAATGGAGGGTTTCATACCCCAGGTTTTCCCTACTAATTTTTTGCATATCCAAAGGGCTCTGGTGGATTTTTCAGCCGCCGCGTCGACATGCTTTTGCCTTCACGCCTTTCTGCACCGCTACTACAGCAACAACATGCTTTTGCCAGTAAAGTTTACTGTCGAGGATTCTCTCTCTCTCTCTGGTTCCTTTAAACCCCTAGTGGGGCATAGGGCATTGACTACGCCTCTTTCCGCCTCTGCCTATTTGCAGCCATCGCCTTTAGCTGGACCCACGATTTGCCTATAGATTTTCCCTCTGCCTCAACAGATCTTCTCCATGTATTTTTGGGTCTTCCCACACGACGCCTTGCATCGGTTACCTGAGGATTCCAATCTAGAGCCTGTCTTGCAATGTTTTTTTTGGCTCTTTTCGAAGTGTGTGACCTATCCACTGCCACTTCCGCCTTTTAATGTCAATGCCTATCCTATTTTAACCAGTAATTTGGAGGAGGTCGTCGTTAGAGATTACCTCAGGCCAGCGAATTTGTAGGATGCGTCGAAGGCACTGATTCACGAAAGTTTGTAGTTTGGTTGTAATATCACTGGTCACCTTCCAAGTGGAACACCCATATAAAAGCACAGATTTTACATGGCTTTCGAAGATCCGGAGTTTGGTATTTCTGGAGATGTTTTTGTTTTGCCAAAGAGGATTTAAACTGAAAAATACTGCTCGGGCTTTATTTATGCGCGACTCTACATCAGCATCAGGCCCACCATCCGCTGCTACTACGCTCCCAAGATAAGTAAAGTTCTCGACTTTTTCTATCGGCTGTTTGGAGATAGAAATGTTTCTTCGCCTTTCCGAAGTCAAGCTCTAATATTTAGCGGCATTAATTTTTAAAGCAGCACTACGACTTTCACGATGCAAAGCATCCGTCATTTGAGACAGATGATCTGCTGTGTTTGAAAGAAGGCAAATGTCGTCGGCATAGTCCAGGTGCTGAAGGTAATCAAATAATTTCGACCTGATACCCTTACTTTTATGGTCGCCTAGAGCGTTGCAGATTACGTCGTAATAAGGAACAGTATTGGTGATAAGATACAGCCTTGTCTAACTCCATTATTCACCCCAAAAGGACTAGAAAATTCGCCTTGTGCAAGACGTGACATTGGGCTCCGTTATAAGACTCCTTTATGATGGCAATAAGTTTCTCTGGTATGCCTCTCCTACGTAAGGCTGTCCAGATATAAGCCCGGTCAACGTTGTCAAACGCCTTCTCGAAGTCAATGAACAATAGATGTAACGGGGATCTCCATTCAGCGGATTGTTCAATTATGAGGAGGGTGTTGATATGGTCGCTACATGAAAAACCCTCACGAAAACCAGCTTGTTCATTGTTCAAAGTGCGATCGATCGTTTTCTTGATCCGGTCTAAGATTATTTTGGCCATCAGTTTAGAGACGCACCTTCAGTGCACAGGGTCATGAGTTCGAATCTCACCGTGGATCATGGTGTTTTTCGAACTCACGAGCTTATGACGGACTATGATCTCACTCAGATTTTAAACCAGTACCCATTTATGGGGATAAATAACACTGCTGAGCGTGATGCTGATATCATTACCTCAACAAAAAGCAGATAAGATCTTGGAAATAGGATGTCACTAACACATCCTGTGGCCTTAGTCCAATGTTGGATTGTCGCGCCTGTTATTTATTTAGTTTAGAGACTGCAGGGAGGAGACAGATTCCACGCCAATTATTGCAATCCTTGAGACTTCCTTTTTTGGGGATTTTAATAATGACGCCCTTTTTCCATTCCTGAGGGAGAGTCTCGCTTGTCCAACACTCTTAGATCAGGGGAAGAAGAATATCCGCTGTAGCGTTGATGTCCGCTTTCAAAAATTCCATCGGGATACCGTCTGCCCCCGGGGCCTTACCTGCTTCTAATGATTGAATGGCCTTAGTTATTTCCAGCTTGGATGGTACGCCGGTGTTAATTCTGGCCACTTGCGGAAGACTTACTGCCTCCGGTGGAGATGGGCTTGAAGGGTTAAAGTTGTTGTTAAGAACCTCCATGAAATGCTCTCTCCATCGGCGCAGTTGTTGTTCATCTGTGACTAGCAGAGACCCGTCTTTACCTTTTACAGGATGCTCATTGGTAAAAGATTTGCCAGTCAGTGGCTTTATGAGCTTGTAAAGGGTTCCACTGTCACCACGGTAAGCCGCATCTTCTGCCTTTAAGCTTTTGCACATTGAATCGTGGCAACACGCTCGTTTTGTGTGCGACGAATAGCAGCGGTCCGCAAGCGAATTTTTGCGATGACAAGTTAGTCATCGCTACCTACATCAACCCTGACGCCCATGAGACAATTCCTCCATGTTTTGGAGATAGCTATATGGTCAATCTGGTTCTCTGTTCGGCCATCTGGAGATATCTAGGTTACTAAATGGCAATGTGTTTGAACAGGGTGCCGCCAATGACAAGCTGACGAGAGTTACAGAACTCTTCGAACAACTCACCATTGTCGACCCTATTTTTGCGTTGAGATCCCCCATAATAATTTTTATGTCACCTCTGGGAGCCTTGTCAAAGGTGTCGCCAAGCAGGTGGTAAAAGGCGTCCTTAGCATGCTGGTCGGCTGACTCAGTTGGGGCGTAGCACTGAATTATAGTAATGTTCCTTACTCTGGACTTGAATCTGGCAGTTATTATTCGGTCGGAAATGAGCCTCCAATCTATACGAGATTGGCGAGCTTCCTTGTTTAAAAGGATGCCGACTCCAGCCATTCTGGGTGAGGCTTCAAGTTCACTACCAGAGTAAAGCAGCACAGTTTGGGAACTAGGTGATAAGGTCGTTCCCGATCCGGTCCATCTTGTTTCGCTCAGTCCTAATATCGAAATTCTATATGCGGTCATTTCCCGTTCGACTTCCGTGAGTTTTGTACTACTGCACTCGCCCCACATCGTTCGAACGTTCCAAAAACCAATCGTAGTCCGTTGTTTGTAGCCAAAGGTCGTTGCCGGTAAATCAGTCCGTGGTATCCGAGGCTCGTTCAATGTTTCGAGTGTAGTTTAGTTTCCGGTATGTATGCAAGTTACAAGCCTACACACCCTATCCCTCAAGTCGCCTTCTACGACAAGCCGGGAACGCTGTGGCATAATTCTAACCCCAACACCACAGGGGTCAATTTATATTAAGCTTCGTACATATCCACACAATTTAGCACAAACAACGTCGCGCGCAATTGTGGTGATTTGTACGAAACCCAGGAGAGTTTTATTCTCCCCTGCCCCATTAGTCGGCTTCTACGACACGCCGGAGGAAGCGGAGGCATTATTCTTTCACATTCCCATGCCACAGGGCCTGTCAAGGATTACCCCGAGATATTTGACATGATTCCCAATTGGTAGGTGGGTGTAGTACATTATCGTCTGAGTTCAACCCGATTTCTGTTCCTGGAGAAGGGTATGATGACCGCTTTGGATGGGTTTACTTGGAGCCCGTTCGCATCACACCATTCTTGAACTATTTGTAGTGCTGTTTCGAGTAAATCAGGTAGTGTTTCCTTAAACAAACCCTTAACCACATCGTCGGCATATCCCTGCACGGAGAAGACATTGGATGTGAGCTTCCACAAAAGTTCGTCCGCCACCGGGCACCACAGGAGGGGCGAAAGTACACTCCCTCGTAGGCAGCCTCTAGTAACCTCAGCAAGGAGAGTGAGCTCGTGGATTTGGCAGACGACTTTTCTGGAGGAAAGCATGCTGCTTATCCATCCTATAGTCGTATTTCCTACCATCTTATTTACTTAAGGAAGTATTATCTAATGCCCCTTCGATGTCCAAGAAGGCAGCAAGCCAAGGCTGGTCTATCTTTCCGCAATATAACATAATAACCATGGACGATAAAAGACGAGTTCGAATGAAGCAACGTCTCCTTGATGGCAGAAAACAGAATTCTGTGGGAACTCATGAAGTGAATGATCTCTGCAATTTTTTGGTGAATGCCATTGCAATTAAATTGGACAACGGAGTGAAAACTTCGGGCAGGAGTTAAGCTTGGTCTAGCATTCCTGATCATAATGTTTGAGGGTGCTGGGGGCTGTGGAGGAAATGGTGGGCTAGGAGCAGCCCGAGGTCGCCCTGAATTTATGCATGCCGCTGCAACATATGCTGACCTATCCTTCTCAAGCCAGAACGCCTGAGATGTACCCACTCCATGCAGCAATTATAGTGACTGACCTGGCATTCAAACCAATTCGTTGGTTACAAACACTACAAAATCATATCCTTGGGCCTGGATTTGTTTCAATTCCGGCGCGAATTAATTAATAATTAATAAAATTCAGAGCATCCGCGCCGAGATGTAATGCTCCCAATATAACGAAAAAACACATTTCGAATCCATACATACACTGCGCGACAAATGCTTAGGTTCACACATATTTCCTTCCAGGAAACGGTAAAAAAAAAGTTTACCAGTTCAAGAAATGTTATTTTCGAAACTATTAAATATCACAAATAAAATGGATGGACTGAGGCCCTACAGGACATTCTCCTTAAATTACAGTAATTGATTTTATTCAAAGAGTCTTTTTCCACTGCGACAATTGCTTAGGTTCAGGGACGATTTTACCGTTATACTTAATGTTTTCGCTGAAAAATATTTCAGAAAAGTGTCAAGCAGGAGAAATACAAAAAAAACAAGAGAATTTTTTGTTATTTAATAGTGTGTATTTCCGCCATTTTTATTTATAATTTTATAAAGCCTTCAAGGTAGGGAATTGTGTAAAGAATGCAGCACGGATAGCGGTATTTTAGACCGAGCTGTCTTAATTCCATGAATTAACTCTTCTTTAGGGTTTTACTGTTTACCACTACTGTAAACCTCCCGAACAAGCCACCCCCAAATGTTTTCTAATGTGTTAATGTCAGGGGAGTTGGGCACCCGGTCTAACAAAGTCACATTTTCCTCCAAAATAAACGATTTAACTACCCTCGCTGTATGAATTGGGGCAAGATCATGTTGCAATATCCAAGGGTCGCCTTCGTCCATGACATTTATCTTAGGGATATCCTATCTAAGAGCGGTTTATAAGATGAACTCGTTTGGCGACCTCGTAGGATGACCAAGACAATAGTTCCATGATATGATATGGCTCCATACCATAACGGAACCTATTCGGGAGTGATGGCGTGACAGGTACATAGGTTCCTTCCTAATATCATGATAATAGTAAGAGAACCCATCTGGACCGTCCACACAAAACCGTTTTTCATCCGTAAATATTACCTCTCCATTGCGATGTCCAGTTCATGAATCTTGAGGCGAATTCCAGGCGCTGTAAGCGATGCTGCGGGGTTAAGGCTGGTTTTTTCTTTAACCATAAACGTTTTAAACAAGAAGAAGATCTAAGAACTCGTTGGATGGTCCTCACAATTGTTGATAACCCCAAATTCTCCCCATGCTTACGCTCAGTAAGGGACGAATTCGAGGCTTATCTTAAGAGACGTCGCCGTAATGCACCGGAAATCGCTTTTTTTCTGCCTCCTGCGTATCGTCGGCCATAATTTTCACTATCTCGTATAAAATTACTTGCAACGTTCGAGCTCCGCTGAATCCATATTGCCATTTGTCCGTTTGAATATCCTTCGTGCTTTAGTATGGAAATTGTCGCCTTTTCCTGGGCAGAAAGTTGCTTTCCTTTTGACATTATCCACTATACGACTCACAGAGTATAACGCGAAAAAAATGTTTACAGAAACACTTCTCACCAGGACGAGATAACTCTTTAAAGTAAGTGAACCTATACAATTGTCGCAGTGGAAATTGCGATTTTCATTTTAAAAAAATCCGTTAGCTATGCGAGTTGCTTGATAGAGTTGCAATATTTATTAAAATAACCGTTAATTGAGAGAGCATTAAAAATTATTTCTGATCAGAGTACATACATAGAAATTATATAATTTTAAAGGAAAATATCCATGAACCTAAGCATTTGTCGCGCAGTGTATACACAGCTAAACACAAACTTCCTGCATTGAACCTTCAAGGCTCTTGCCAGGGAGGCGTTGTGGCAACTCTTGGCGTTGAAAACGGGTGCGGTCCGCCCCGAAGAGGCTGATATTGCTGTAGAGCAGCAAGGTTACCATAGGACCACGCCAACTGAGTTCCATATGTTCACTGACGATCCTAAGGAAGAGGGAGAGAGTCAGTCATGCCGTAAGCTACCCTGCATGACTCCACTGGACCGAGAGCGTCAACTCTCGAATGCCTTTGTACTGATCCATGCAATGGCATATCAACCATACTAGGGGCCTCTCTGTGTCGTTCGGGTCCGTGATTCTCCTTGGCGACATGATTTCTCTATCTGTCAGCGCCCGCTCTAAGGGGGGGCAAGCCGGGCGGTCGCCCGGGGCGCCAAATTTTAGGGGCGGCTTTTTGGCCAAAACACGGATAAAAAAATCGAAAAACCAAAAGTAAGAACTAAATATCAACTTGGATTTAGTGTAAAGGAAGCCATGACAACTACAGATGAAGTAAAAACGAGTGAAACAAAATAAGAAATAAGGCTTTGTTTAAGTAAAAAAGCACAATAATTGCTTCTTTAGGAAACGCGTTACTTTTTAAATTTATCAACTGTATCATTAGTCCTCTTTTGAAAGTTGTGTTTTAAAGATGCAAAGTTCTTGCTAGACTTTGAAGAGCCCATACAAATGATATACGTAATACTTCATTCAGAATCTTAAAATGCTTAGTGAGATTTGCCTAAATTTTACGTCTGTGATGCTTGCAAAGTTATGTGCTAATTAAGTTCTTCTTTTAAAAGAAACTTATTGGAGAATGGTGTGCTGATTTCGTCCTCCAATTGAAAATTAGTTCCTCTTCTTTTCATCAAAATTAAGGATTTGCTTGCATTATCCCTAATTCTTGTCAAAGGGAAGGGCTTCCTGATTTTAAAATGGCTTGGACTGCTATCCATTCTCATAAGGATAACTTTTGTGTTTCTGATATTTTTCGCTACATGTTCGTTAAATGGTGCAGAAAGTGTCGCTAGTGGCGATAAAAAGAAAGAAAAATCCTTCTTTCGAGAGCTGATAGCATAAATATTCCCTATCAGTTGGCCGAACCGAACAAATTACAAAATTTATCTCCCCAAAGTCTCCAACCCTCCCGGCGTGTGTTGTCCACAACTTTGATGTTTTGTTCGCGGTTTTACAAACCCCGATCAGTGTGGTTGCGTCCTAATATTTTTATTTAGTCTGTTGCGTCAGATCTCGTCCACTAAGTAAATATTGAACCTCCGGAGAAACCATAAGAAATTAGAAATAAGTAGTGCATATACGCTCAGCACATAAAAGCGTTAAAAAAAATCTTCTATGGGAAATTTCTTGCCCAAATTTTCAACACAATTTATTTTCGGATTGGGCAGCAATTCAACTTTAGTTCATGATTCATCAAGAATTGGGTGGTCAAAATTAGCGCAAGGTAGTTTGGATTCCAGCGAAATGAGGGATGTACACATTGCCAGAGCCGCAAAAGCAGTCCTCCCTAATATGTTTCCGGACATGCTAATATCGGGATTTGGCTAGGTTCCGCCGATTTAGCAAGCTCTAACCTTATTCTCTATAACAACTCGCGAAATGATGCCATTATGAAAATAAGCCACCCATGTTTAAACCACTGAAGAAACTCGTCCACGAATAAGAGACCCGGCTAATTTATGTTTATCCGCTCTGCTCCACCTTTTTTTTGGCATACCATTTTCGAGAGCGGAGTTTTCTAAAATGTGTTGTCGTGTTCAGTGTTTTTGAGGAAAACAAATGCTCCCATTAATTTTCAATTTCTTACGTCATCCTAAATTCCGCAAGGTTTGACATCTCTATATTTTTTGCCGGTGGTGAATAGCATGTGCTCGGGAAATGCAATACTTAGCTGTAATTTTGGAATTTCAAACATTCTCTCTAGAAGGCCTAGCTGAACTGAGCTGAATTGCGCCTAAGAGTATGAATGATGGCGGAACAGGTTTCTACTACATACTATCTGGGCTTTCTCAGTGGGTAGACATTCTATTCTCTGAATTACTATAGCGTTGGTTCGAATCCCACTGTGACTATGAATTTTTGTGTTGATATGTGATACTACGGGAGCCATTGTGGAACCGATGTGTTACAACGACCAAGAGCTGGCAAAATCACTCGATTCAAGAGTAAAAAGTCTCTTAAATCGCTGCTACAACAACAACGACATAGCATGTGCTATCTACTATCAATCTGCCTGGAACTTCACCTAAGGGGCGGCAATTTGTCCTCTTGCCCGGGGCGGCGTAAGTGCTAGAGCGGGCGCTGTATCTGTATCGCCGGGTTTTGATAGCATTTTATTGATGTTAGTCTGAAATTCTGCAATTCTTTCTTGTAAATTAGTAATGGTCCTCTCAATATACCATCACAAATTTAGCCTTTCTATGGGGTAGCTCAACGCTTAATTGGAAATTGGGACTATTTCTGAATAATACGAACAATAGCATACTCAGAAAAGATGCAGGATGTCTGTGAAGAGGACGACTTAACATCAATAGACATCTTTTCTGTGATCATCTAGCGCAATGTCGCTAGATCCAACTCGGAGCCACTACTATCTCTGAAATTGGAAATTGCCACAAGAGCAACAATTTACAATAAATACATTATTCCCAATTTCAACCGGCAATTCAAAAATTATCAACTAATTTTTGTGTTGTTTACACAGTGTCACATTCCAGCATCGGATATATCAATAATAGCAAAAAATCGATTCAAATACCATCAATAAAGCTCACAACAAATAAAAAACGTAGTTTCACCGTTTACATAATTAATCGACCCCAATTATGGATCAACGGTCTAACAACACCGACCACACCGTCATCCGTTGTATGTGCCATTTCTGCCAGAAATTACGCCATACATTTGAAATGTAACTGTATACAGCTCGCGGAATGGTCCAATTACGTGGTCAGAAATTGAGAACTCGATTTTAAGTTAAAGGCGGAATGAAACGAGACTCGGAAAAGAATCAAGAAAACATACAGAAATCGTGGATTTTATCATAAAACTCCTACGAACTGACAAGAATCATTTGCATACCTGCTTCATGGTCTCGATTTGTCGGTTGTTTCCCTCGGCCTCAACAAGTAGGGCATTGGTTCGTGCTTCCAAATCTTTGACACCATTGGCAACGCGCTGGGCGTCGTGCATGATTTGCCCTACCGTAATTGACATCTTGGCCACACACCCGATTGTCTCGTAATTATCGAATCCAATCTGCTTATTTTAATTCGCGCAGACAGTTTGATCTGAAGGAAAAATAGAAATAAAAATTCAATGCGGGAGCGTACGGGAAATTCGGTTGTGCAAAACATGAGACCCAGAAAGTGTTGCACGAAGAAAACGCTGTTTTTAGGCAACTTACATTGTTTTGGACGATTTATTTTGCCATAAAGAAGTAATTTTTCGTTGCCGCAGTTCACTAATAGACCGTTTTAATTGCAAAAAGGGAAAAGACAAATGTAGAACAGAGAGAGATTCTTCGAACTAATGGCAACTATTCTTCTGATTTTGGTTTTTTTTTTGTTGGAAGTGTATCTGTCAAATGATTGACAGTAGTTGTGGACTGTGGCTGAATGTGGAAGCTATATTTTTGGATTTTAAAATCATTGAACGTATTTGAAAATTATTTGCTGATAACTGGCGGAAAATACGACAAAGGAAATCAACAATTTTATTATGTCCACGCTTGCCATCCCTGAAATCTGGAAAACAGGTCGAATTGTTCCCTGTCTCAAGCCAGGGAAGAGCGCAAATCTCGGGGAATCCTACCGCCCCATTACGATACTTTCTCCTGTCGCAAAGACGCTGGAGGCCCTTATTCACCCCACTCTTGTTGCACATGCGAAGCTAGAACCTCACCAGCATGGCTTCAGGAAGATGCATAGTACCACCACTGCCCTCGATGCGATCACTACACGCATTCGTGATGGGCTAAATCAACGCAGTCGTTGTCACAGAACTATTCTGGTGGCAATAGACCTATCATGCATTCGATGCATTCGATAAGATCAATCATTCAATGCTCCTAGCAAACCTGTTGAAAATGCATCTTCCTGCACAAGAGATCCGTTGGATTGCCAATTATCTAGCTGGTCGGCACTCCTTCACTGAGTTTCGAGGCAAACGTTCTAAGCTTAGGAAAATCAAATTAGGTGTTCCACAGGGAGGGGTACTCTCCCCCACTCTGTTCAACATCTACATGTCCGGCCTTCCCACACCACCTGAAGGAATCGAGGTGATTTCCTATGCTGACGATTGCACCGTACTCGCCACAGGGAATGATAAGGATGAAATGCGCCTCCGAATTAATCGCTATCTAGGACGATTACAGGCATTTTTCCAAAGCCGAAACCTCACCATCTCTGCGTCCAAATCTTCTGCGACTTATCTAACCACTTGGTGGGAGGACATCAGATGGGAGATGGATATACACTGCCTGTCATAACAATAGCCGCACCATAAGACGGACTGCTCCTTGGAAATTTAAAGAGAGCACAGTTATTCCACATACTATAAACAAAAGGGATACTTGAAACACAAATAATTTTACATAAAGTTTCCTTCCATTTCACACCGTTATCTCTGTATAAAGGAAAAACTAAATTTCCGGTATGTCATAACTATAGCCGCACTTGGAATTATTATAGCAAAAACTGATTAAAAAGCAGAGATTGAGGAAATTAATAACGGGAGAGATCCTTTTCGAATAAAATAGACTCTGAGAGACTGTTTTGTTTATGTTTCACGAAATCATTTTAACAGTTTTTCGAGTTTTAAGCTTATTATCTTGTTACATAGAAACTTTCTGAACTCGTGTTTTTTTTTACCAAATTTTACGATATAATGTTTCTCGAAGGTTTCCTGTCTAATTTGGATCAATGGGAGGTTCCTTCCCATCATTTGAAACATTGCAACTAACTTTAAGTACTACGACTGGTGAGAGATGATGCAATCTCTTGCTTTAAAATCCGTTATGTGTCCTATCCGCCTTATAAAATGAAAGCCGTTTATCGTCAGGACAATCCTATGAAGTTTTTCCTATGCTGGAAGTAAAGAAATCAAGTATTCTATACGTAGATTATCCTGTCCAATACTTTTAATGCGCACTTGCCAGATTTTCATAGATCTCAATACAAATTTTGGACAGGGTTTCTTAATAGTGTTAAGCAGGGCTGATTTTGTGTTTAAAAGTTGATGTAACAACCTCTAATACAATAAAAACTTCTCTGGAATATCCTAACGATAAACTGTTTTCGTTTTAATACAGAAGACATGGCACATAACGGATTTTCTAGTAAGAGATTGCATCATCTCTCGCCAATCATTGCACTTCAAGAAGGTTCCAATGTAACAGATGTTACGGAGGTTGCTCCTCTTTCTTAAATATTAGACAGGAAATCTTTAGGAAACATTATTACGTGAAATTCATAAAATAAATACAATTTCAAAGAGTTTTCTATGTAAAAGAAACGGTTATCGATACTGAGAAGTCAATAAGCAAAAATCTTGAAAAACCGTTATAGTGATTTATTGAGAAATAAACAAAATAATTCCTCAGAGTCAATATTCTTTAAAAAGATTTTTCCCGTTATTAATTTCCTCAATTTCGACTTTTTAAACAGTTTTTACCATACTGATTCCAAGTGCGGCTATAGTTATGACGGACCGGAAATTTAGATTTTCCTTTATAGAACAATAACGGTTTAAAATATAAGGATTTTTTTTGTAGAATTATTTGTCTTTTTAATATCCCCTAAGTACATAATATGTGGAATAGGTGTGCTCTCTTTCAATTTCCAAGGATCAGTCTGTTTTATGGTGCGGCTATAGTTATGACAGGGAGTGTACGTATTGGCAACAATTCTGTTCCTACTGTTAAAAACCCCAAAATTCTCGGGCTTCACCTAGAGAACATGATGACGTCTGCGAATCATGCAGCTTCAGTATGTGAAAAAATGCGCAGTAGGAACAACATCCTAAAAGCTCTAGCTGGTAGCACCTGGGGCAAAGATAAAGAAACCATGCTAGCTACTTATAAAGCGGTGGGTCGAGCGGCCGCTGATTATGCAGCCCCAGTTTGGACACATAGTCTATGTGACACAAACTGGTCCAAAGTTCAGGTCTGCCAAAATGCCGCTCTACGCATCGCGACAGGTTGCCTTCTGATGTCTGCCCAGGATCACTTACATCAGGAGACAAAATTGATGCCAATACGTGATCACAATCTCCTACTCTCAAAACAGTATCTTGTTGGTTGCTACCGTGAGGATCATCCCAATAATCATCTCATGGACCGAATTCCTCCACCACGACATGTCAGGCGTGGTTTATGAGACCTTGAGAGAGAGGTTCAGGGATACAAACGGGACCCTTACGATGAAGTTACATACCGAGCCGCCATTGCAGCGATCCACACTGAAGAAGTGAATCGGTCTATCGCGAGTTTAGGTGCGAATAGAGTCCTCTCAGAGCGCCCACCACCAATTTCGCCTGAGGAGATTAGGCTCCCGAGAGCCACCAGAGTAACACTAGCTCAACTTCGGTCGGGCTTTTGTTCACGCCTTAATTCGTACCTTTCTCGCATAAACCCGGACATCCAAAACATCTGTCCAAACTGCAATGGCACTCCTCATGATGTGGGCCATTTGTTTCAATGCCCCGCTGCGCCCACTGATCTTACCCCTATATCACTGTGGGAAAACCCTATCGCAGCAGCTATGTTTTTGTCCTTAGACCTCACGGACACAAACATTGACGAACCATAAATCGTACCCACATAGATGCACAGAGGTTACACACCTTTCTGCACCGCTACAAGAAGAAGAAGAACAATTTTATTCAAAAAATTATCTTTAACATTTTACGGAAAATTTCTCAAATAAAATTTTGATGAAAGCAGCTCAATGCATTTTAAATGGGTGGCCTCATTTTAGCTTGCTTGCTTCCGCATTTTGCAGAATAGATTGCGGCTTTGTTCGTTCGAAATCCAACAATTAATTTTTCGCGCTTTCGGTCCTTATAGCCTCTACTCTACACACTAGTCAAAACTAAAAATTTCGGTTAATCTGACTTAAATGTACAAGATTACCCATTTAAAGATTTCGTAACGCAATTTCAAACAAATCCCCACTCTCTATGAAGCTGTATCCACACTGAAGCCAAATGGCAGCTTGCGATGCCAACTGGCAGATGACATCGCATTTACACTATAACTGCCATTTGGTTGGTTGTGCACTTTTGATATTCAATATGGCAATTAAATCAGCTGATACTTTGACAACGTCAACAATTTTGCAACTTTTGTTCGTTTTTTTTTTTGTGTGAAATTCTATAATTCTATAGAATGACCTTGTAATAATTTAAGCACACAAGATTACCATCTACGAGGCTTACCGTCAGGGGAGCACCTCTAGCCTTTCGGCCTTTATCTCCCGGTCCTTCGGGCAGTTTGGACCTTCGGCTTTTTACTGACATAGGCCGGGTTTCTGATAGCTCTTATTCAGTACCTGTCGGCTGATTAGTCTTATCGCGTAGAGAAGACACACACCATATTTAGAAAGCTTTTCCATTGTGTTGAATGGAATTTTTGCTTATTTTGCATAGCTACGCCATATTTTGCTTGTTTAAGCCATCATCTTAGATTGAGAAAATCATTGCGCACTTTCAGCCAACAGCGTAAATAAGCAAAAGATAACATAACTATGCAAAATTAACAAAAAATCAATTCAATATAATGGAGAAGCTTTTTGAATATAGTGTGTGTCTTCTCTGGGCGATAAGACTAACCATTCTATAAGATCTACGAGAGAATGGGCCATAGTCTTATTGTCAGATAGGGATTTCTTCATCCAGCGAACGCACTCACCTTCAGAAACCCAACCCCGGGGTTGCATCACCAGCTCGATGACTCGGGTAACAACCTACAGCCACATCGAGGCCAACCCCTTGATGGGCAAGGACCACCCAAGCAACAATTCGTTTGCTTTAAAGAAGCACTTCACACTGTAGCAACCATATAGTACCACGGAATTCATTTATCGTGTGACATCGCTTAAAGTAATATTTTGATCCGATAAACCATCCTTAAAGTATTTTCCGGAAAGCTTCTGTCATCATTATGGAATAAATTCAAAGATTGTGGTATAAAACTTCGATAAAACTGTCTCTAAACGTCAACCTAAAAATGACACTCCGTTAAATACTCCACTCTTGTGTTTTATTGGATGATACAGCACACACATGCAATAGTCTCTCTAGTTAACTCACACACATGCATATATTCTTCTATAGCACAGTCGGTGTCATTTTTATCGTGTGACATTCGTATGGTCATCCAATAAATTGTTCAGGGTAGTTTTATAGAAGGATGGACTTTGTGATTTATTGAATTGACACTTATGAAGCGCTCCGGAATACCACGTTTCTTGAATTGAATTCATTGAAATATTGCATGAAACTAACATTTCCTCACTCCTTGTTAACTTATGAATCAATTAAGATAATCTCAGCGCAGAAAATGTCTGCATTTTGTTGATGAATGTGTGGATTTATTCAACTTCAATTGACTGACATATAACGAAGAAGGTGCAATGGAGAAGAGTCGATAAAGAAGTGTTGATCACTTGTAGTGTTTGCGAGGAATGTTAACTATATGTGAGGTTGGCCGAGTGGTTAGGGCGTCGGACTGGCGTCCGACAGTCGCTGGTTCGACGCTGGCTGGGGGAATTTTTTTTTCTTTTTTTCACGAGAAAATGACAGAAAATGATGACATAACACATTGATGTATGTCTTTTTCAAAGCTTAGTTCAGTGCTACAATAAGGTGCAATTGGATCTAAAAACTGCGCCAAACGCCATTATTGGACTATTATTCAGAATTACATTACTATATTATTGTTAAGAATGTTGCTCTCCGAGCGATTTCCCGATTTACGGGCATATCCACTCGGAGAGTGCAAAACTATGACATTCATCATTATGCGGCAGTTTCGGGAAATCGCTCGGAGAGCAACATTCTTAACAATAATATAGTAATGTAATTTACTTGTGTACCCGCACTAAAGGGAAACGGGTCGGCAGCGCATGGCTCCACGGCTGTTTCGTCTGATGCGGAGGCTGCGTCCCACTACACACATTCAACTATTGTATTATTCAGAGTTTATACCCTGTAAAGTGCCCCTATTGTCGTTAGAAGATAATATTTAACGAAGTATTATAGGGATGAAATTGTTACTTGGGCATGGTCCCCTGGGCACACCCATCCCCGAGGTACACTATTCGCTAAAGACTTCTCTATAGCAGGTGTGATCCTCCTTCGGCCCCCTATTGATTAAGCCTCACGTAAGAATTCAGATGTGCACATCCCAGGCTCGTTGGACCTGTGACTACTCGTCTGCTTAAAGCAGACTCATAGCGCTGCTTTTCACATCCGGGCGGCCCCTTCAGTATACTAGTGAGCAATGCGATTCGGGCCGTGTGGTCATCAATCCACAAGCTAGTTAGATATAGGCGCGCAGGCATCTTCCACCAAGGCCATTCTCCCTAACTAGCCCCTTCGAGGCTCGGGTTATGCGAAGCCGCCAGCTCCGAAGCTCACACGATTAACCGTATAGTGAACCCCCCCACAAGGGAACACCGTTTATCGTTTATATGACTTCCCTCCCGTAAGTTATGGGAGGAGATCGGTCATGCCAAGAGCTACCCGTACATAACTAGGGAGCTCGGGGACGTTATCGCCCGAATGGTCTTTGTACAGATCCACGCCATGGCGTATCAACTATACCAGGGGCCTCCCTGCGCTGCTAGGTACGTGGTGTCACAACTCACCAAAGATCTCTGTCCCACTACACAGCCTTTTTGACTGATGTCACAACCTAGACCCCACTCCGGGAATTTAAGCACACAGTTAGATTTTGATTTTGCCAAATGGCAGCTAGTGGCGCCAGTTTTTTGGCGAGCCTCCATTTAGCAGCGAGTTGTATCCAGCTTAAAGTCGTAATGAGTGGTGAACTTCACCTTAATATGCAATACACATGTTTAAAAATAGATCCGCTATAAAAACATCCAGTTGTGTTGATGTTTTCCTCGCCTATAAAACAAATTAAAAGAAAAAGGTGGTGTTTCCTACGACGGGATTATTATTGGTTGCATATGATCATTTCGGGCATCAGTTTTGCCCTTCTTCAGTGCAAATCCACTGGTTTCCATTCGGTGTTGACAGGATTTATATACCTGAAAATTCAAAAGTTACAATTCCTACTACCTGGGGAACTACGAGTGAGTGCCTGGCTTGACCAATTTCCTCAGCAACCTTGATTGTATGTTGCCGGTGTCATGGTGCATCCTACGGTGTTCCAGTTCCTTGAGAATGGCCAGGCTTTCCATGAATTATGTTGATGTTGTCCCACGAGATTTCGTGTCCAGTTTCTATAATAGGTGTTTTTTTGGTTATCCCGTGTAGGTTTGGGTAACGAAACTTCATATAAAAAAAATGACAGGTGGATCAGCTGGCATTTTTTTTATATGGAGTTTCATTACCCAAACTTGCACGGGATAACCAAAAAAACACACCTAATGTGTCGTGCTACCATCGATTTTAGCAAGCCGGGATCATTGTTGTTCCTCTTAGCAATGTCTGCGTCCCTTGCATGTTGACTCTATCTGACAGCTACTAGTCGTTTCGTTAGTCCAACGTACGTTTTTTCGCAATCCGGGCAGAGACCTTGTAGATTCCGTTGTCCTCGTGTTTCTCCTGCTTTTCCGTGGTCAAGCCTAGCTGGTGGTGTCTGCTCGTTGAAACCATTTCCGGACCTGTGCCTTTCATTGTTTTCCGTAGCTGCCTTGATATCCGTGAATGCGTTTTAAAGATTTCGTGATGCAATTTGCAGATGATTGTTTTTGGGTCAAATCACACAAATTTGACTTTGAAGCTCTGTAAAAACCAAACCTTATCCGATTTTAGTGTGGTTTGGGTAAAATTGTTGGCTGAAATAATCATCTTGCTTCACTATTCTAGCTGGTTTAGCTTGGGAGATATTTAGCTTTAAGTCGTACAAGAAAATGATTTTTTCAAAAATCTTCAAACGCCTGTGGCAGCTAAAGGGTTAAGAACTTTTTTGCTGGAAATCAACTGAGAATTCATAATCCGGTGCTTTTATGCGGCAGTTTCCGGACACTCTGGAGTAATTTTTAAAACAAAAGTATAAGGAGGAAGACGAAATACGCAGCTCAATATGCGCCACAAGCAATATTCCATAATGGACGTTCTACAGAAAATTGTTAGGGTGTTTCTATAATTTCAGCTTTTGGCCATTTTTCTTCCTTTTTTATCAAAACGGAAAAAGTGACAATCGCGTAGCCAAAGGATTGTTAACAACAATTGTTGTTATCATCCGTTCCGGAGTTGTCTCACAAAGTTTAACGATTAAAGGTCTGAATAGACCTCGGGCGGAATGAAAATGAAATTTTTGTCCGCTGTGATTTTCTCAATGAAAATGGCCGAGGAAAATTATGGAACCGTTTTCGGATTGTAGCGTATGGAATTCCCCAGCATTTGTCACATATTCCACGACAGTAAGTATGTATTTTCATTGAGAAAATCGCAGCAGACAAAAATTTAATTCTCATTCCGCCCGAGATCTATCCAGGCATTAAGATCCAGAGGTGCAGCTGGGTACGGAAACAATTGGCCCACCTCAATAAGAGTTGAATTTGTGAATATCCGGTACTACATGAGAAAAAAATTATCTTTTCAGGCGAATAGACAGTGGGAGCACTGAGAGAGAACTCAGGAGGAGGAGTAGGAGGATTTTTTTAACAATATTTTTTCCATCGAGCGGAAGCATAATAATGTTTTTTTTTGAATTGTTGCAGGATCGTGGGAACAATCCTCTACATTTTCCTCCTTATCACCAAGTTGCGGCGAGCGCCTATCAATCTGGGTTTCTAGTCCTTACTTAGAGGTCGTCCCAAATAATCCTGTAGGATTTCAGAGAAACATGATTTTGGTAAGAATGTTGCAACATGCACAGACAATCGAAGCAGGTAAATAATAATCTATGGTCCAAGAACAAAATTCAATTGTTTTAAAGACTCAGCAATTAAATGCATTTCTTCATGTTTAATTTTGCAATTTTTCATTTCCCAATTTCTGGGTCTGAGAGGGGCTTTAGCCCCCTTAGTGCGCCACTGGCTTCAAGTATTGTTATGTTATGGGTCCTTCGGCCGTTTTTATGTAAAGGGTAATTTTCTGCCAGCAATTAACTTTACAAAAACAGTTTTATCGAAGCCCACAACCACAAAAAAAAATCCAAAAGCTTCTGTCCACACAGTACACATGAATCTCTTTTACCGAGCATATCCTTTGATATAACAGTTGTGTTGACATTTGCCGGGCTTGTCCGCCTTCCATTCCGCACATGGATACATGGATTCAGCAATCACTCAAATGGTGTAGGACTAGTCGAACAGTTCATCTGTCAAAACATGTCACTTTGGGAAATTTCTCCGTCGTAGTGCTGTTATTTTTCACGCTAAATTCGCGTATTTAAGTGTGAAATAGATGAACAAGTGTTTCCTTTTCACCGTAGTATTATCCCTATTCGTGTTCGAAATATCTTTCAATTGCGCATAGAGCGTTGAACGGACGAAAGTCTTCGACGACATAACACTGTCGCGGTGAAAGCATGAATAGGAGCCGAGAACGCACCGAAGCACCCTCGCCGTCGCTGTCGTCCTGCGCTTGAAAAAAGTAATAAAAAACGCCGAAAATTGTATTTTTCGTCATTTCGTCTGTCGTGAAAATCGTGCATGCGATACACAATTGTTTTATAGTCGTTCATTTGTTTGTGACAATAATCAACCACCACATCGTGTAAATCCGCGATTTTCATGCAGTGTGTGTGTTTTGTGGATCTTGTATCCACGAATAAGGCCAAAATTGGGTGGTTGCTTTTGCTAGAGGAAGACCGAAGGAAGAATTGCTGACAAAAATACTAGTGGTGTCCCTGTCAGACTGCCTTGATCTTTTGTGTATGTGTGGTTTGTTTTGTCGCGCTAGTGTGTGTGTGTGTTCTGTTTGTCGTCAGCTGCTGCGAAGAGTGAGAGGAGTGTACAAATTGACAGGTTAGATTTTTGCACTGAGCCACGGGAAAACAAAAACATTTGTAGGCCAATTTGCACGCCAGATAATCTTAATTTTGTGATGCCTTATCAGTGGCTGATTTGTGGCGGTAGGTCAGTGCCAATGTCATGGACTTATATGGCTGGAATTCAATGGCATTGGGAACTGATCGCACATATCGGCTACTGAACTTGGATGCTAGTGGAACGCGGCCTTCAAAATATTGCACACGTGTGGCGCGGCACACGTCACACATGCAAACCTCCGAATGCCATATCTACACGTACAGTGGCTGCCAAAAAAACGTTATCGGGAACTTTGTTTACGATATGTATTTTGCGTTTGTTTTTCACCGAGTTTATATGCAAAGCCAATGACCATTGAATCAATATTTTTATGAATGAAACGATTCTACCACACAATAAGTGCTACTGAAGTAAAATCGTTACCGCATCGCTTAGTGAAGCCAGCATGTAGCAACTACAGAGCCCGGATTTTTGTGCAGTAAGAAATCCTCGACATCGTGCAATACGTGTATAAAATGCTCAAAAATGCATTTTGCATGCTATTAAAAGAAAGGATTTAATATTTAGGCTTTTGGAAGTTCAGGCTTTCAAATGATAAATGTTGGGCCTCCATTACACAGTCATATTTCTATTATAATATGTATCTCATATGCCTAAGCCTACTCGATTCATTCAGTATAAATTTTTAGTCGTGCAGTGAACGAAATCAAGTAGGCATAAGGCATAAGCATATTATAATAGAAATATGACTGTGTACTGGAGCCCTAAGGATATGATATGAATAGAAATATGACTGTGTCATGGAGCCCTTCGAAGAGAATATTTGAATTTTTAAAAAGAGTAGGGACCCATTCAAAAAGTGTTTATGCATCATCAAACAGTAGGTTAAAATTAAATGGGAAATAAAAAAGAACTCATTAGCCCTATTCGACCCACTGGATCATTTCCAGATTTATTGGAAATTCCATACGAAATGATGATCCTGAAAATTGATCCAGGGTATGACTTGGATCATCTGCCAAACTAATCCCCCGATGTCTCCGCGAACAATTTCCCTGAAATTTCCCGTATGTCATTTTGTTATTTAGTATTTTTTGTTTCTAAACTTTATTCAGAGTTAATCATTTTAATATTTCTTGAGACTTTTTCTTTTAATTGTATCTCGAGCGGTGCATAATTACAAATGCAATTTGTAATTCAGAATAGCGCATTGGGGACAGATGACACGATAGTCAGCTGTTACCGATTTGGGAAATTTTGATCCGATTTCATTCGACTTGGACAGGATCAATGTCCGCTTCAGTCGAATAGAGCTATTTTCATTTTTAAGGACAATCCTCACTTGCCGGTAATCTGTCACAACGCCATCTAGATATACAACCCGGATTATCAGCTGATTAAATTTAATTGTCATGTGGCGATGGACTCAAGTAAAGGGCGCCTGACGATTTCTCGGCCGATCAATTGCCCACAATCGATCTGCCGCCCGTACAGCACATACATTAGGAAATTAATCGGGCAATCTGAAATAGACAGTGTCACGGTCCGCAACACAAAATATGTAGCGAAAATTATATTATTTATGGCGATGGAAGATGGACATCCATTGCTACTTTAACGGAGAATGGCCGCCACAACCAAAGCAAGAAGAACGACCACAGGTTTATGTAAAAAAAAATCAGCAACTGAGAGCCCATGATTGTCATGACAGCTTGTACGGAAAATTCATTGGCAATACGTTCCACATGTCAAATTAAAAAATTGAATTCGATGGTCCCATACACCTTCCGATTTATCTTGCAATCAAAAAATCTAGCCGATCGATCGGAGGGTCTGTGGCGCCTCTAACACGTATTACAACCATAGCAACAACAACAGGTGCCCATGGCTGAAATTATCGAGTGGAACTTAGGTTTCTGCAGTTCGGCCTGTCTTTCTAGATGGCAGTGGTCACAGTCATTTTCCATACAAGTTGAAAAATTGTCAGTTAATCTATTGTCTGACAATCTGTCAACTTGTATGGAGAATGACTGTGACTGATGACTGAACAGTGTAGAGCGACTTTAAAAAAAGACATACTACTCGTACTTTTCTCATATGCATAAAGTATCCAAATCCACGAACACAGATTTTTTTCTTCTTGTTAATCGACCGACCATTGGACTTATCTAATTCGTGAATGAGTCATTTTCGAATCTTTGTTGTGATAAGTTTTATTAAAAAGACTTCATCACGGCATTAAAAATTGACTCCCTTATTTGGCCTCACATACACGGCGAATCCATGGATTTAATTGGATTTTACTTCTGTCAAAGTAGCCCATCCAATGGCGGACTTATATTTTAATCTAAACAAATCTATCGATTCGCCGGGTAGGTACAGGGACCACCAGGTTGCGCCCAGTGCACTTAGACCAGGATTCGGTCCATTGTGATTGGGATAGTATTCGCCGGGTAGGTGCGGTTCTATGAAGCGTACAAACTACCACATGAAGGCTCATTTGTTATTTTTTTCGTTGTTCAGATTTTTTATGTTATTTTTTTAGTGGATTCACATTTTCGACAGGATTTACTAAAACCACCAAGTTAATCAATTTAAGGGGCGATTCAGACTATCGACAAGATTTACTAAATCCTAAATTAAGTTAACAGTTGTACCATATTGTACTGCAATTTGAAAAATGCAAGTACATTCTACGATGCAGGGGGAATCAATTGTAGATGGCTAATGCATAGGGAAAAAAATCCTGAATTTCGTTTTTCTATGTTGGCGTACGTAAAAATTAACCATTCAACCCAAATGTGAGAATTTGCTCATGGTGCAAATAAATAATCGTCTTTAGCTTGCCATATACTGTCCGATCGATTAAACAATCGATTGAGCAATAAATCTGGCGTCCGTACAGCACATACACTATGCAATTTACCGTGCAATCTGAAATGACAGTCTCACGGGTCACACGACGCAACACAACATAGTAAAAAAAAATCAGCAACTGAAAACACATCATAGTCATGAAAGGTTGTATGAAAAATTGGGATAATTTTTGCGTTCAGAGAAGGCTATTATCAGTCTGGATGGACCTTTAAGGTTCATCTAGATTAGTCGCCAAATGGCTGCTCGTCCAAAAACTGGCATCGCGTACAGCCATTTGGCTGCTACTTAGCATCTACACTACCAGCCAAATGGAGACAGAAAATGACATAACCAAAATGTCATTTTGGTGATTTTTTAAAATTTAATTATCAAAATCGGACTCTGCGCGTTTGAATTATTACACGGCCATTCAAGAATTATTCAATTTCACACAAAAGAAGGAACAAAAGTTGCAAAATTGTCACTTTGAATTTGAAAAGCGGTTGTCAAAGCGGTTGGTTGAGTTGCCATATTGAATATCAAAACTGAACGCACACCCAAATGGCGACTAGTTTGGATGGAATGACAACAGCCATTTGGCTGCACGTGACGCCATTTGGCGACGAATCTAGATGGACCTTACAACTCCCTCATTTGAGGTTCTTTCCTTTACTAGATAAACGCACCTAGTAAATAAAAGGTATGAAGACATAAATGCAAGTTTTTACCTGGGGCTCATATTTTTCACTTTTCTCTGTACTCCACGTTTCCATTTCCAGCAGTGGCTTAAAGAACATTTCGTTCGGGGATACAATTTTCAAAATCTGACTGCGCGCTTAAATCATTACTAGGTCCTTCTAGAATTATACAACCATAAAGTAAGTAATTGGAATAGAGATGGAACTCCATATAACATTAAAATCTACTGGAAAACATTTTACCTTTGAGTGTGTACTGTAAGTATAACGTGTATATACACGAAGATATGTTATATGGAGTTCCATCTCTATTCCAATTACTTACTTTATGATACAACTTCATAAAGTAAGTAATAAACGCATAAACGCATTCAAAAATGATTCTCCATGCGATTTCAAGCAAAAACGGTGTACGGGACATAATAAATTTAAAGATAGAAAAAAAATCAATAAAACAATGATCATAGGAAACACATTTTACTAATATACAAAACTATCCATACTAAAATCACATAAGTGGTTTGATTTTTATAAAGCTTTAAAGTAAATTTGTTGTGAATTTTGTTGTAGTTTTGCTTGATTTTAGCATAATTGGCATTAAAGCTTGCCAATTTCCAGAAAATATGGGTAGTTCAAATTGCAGCCAAAATTAACATTCGATTTCTGTATTCAAGGCAATAAAAACAATGAAAGCATATCAACTTTAAAAAATCATTTTTGCTTTAGGGGAAATCACAAAAATTTTACTTCGAAGCTCTGTAAAAACTCAAACCGTTTATCGGATTTCAGTATCTGTGACACCAGATTTGCATGATCGTATTCCATTAATATTGACCTGAAACAATAGAATCTGCAATCCTTTTTCGCAAAATCGTAACGGCTCTCCAGATATTCAATGTCAAAGTTTGACTTTTCTGTAAGGCCAGTTCAGTACTTCGCCTATCAGAAAGGGGGATATTTCCCACTGTGATAGTTAGTTTTAGTAATTGGCCGTTGATAATATGTCAAAATATTTGTGCGACCAAAAATTGTAAAATTTAATAGACAACGAGGCAAATTAAAATTTAAAATGTAATTTTCGCCGCAATGCTATTGATATAATTTTTTATTAATCGGAGGGAAAAATTCCCCCAATAATTCCAAAAGTATGACCTACTCCATAGAAATGTAAAAACTATGTCGTTGAATATCTGGAGAATATATGGATGGACATGGAGAATATATGGATTCTTCGTTCTGTGAAGCTTCATATGGAAAAAAGACCAGCTGGTCAAGTTGTATTTTTTTTATATGGAGTTTGGCAGTACGAAGAATTTATGGATTCGCCGTCTGTGGGCGGCCTTTCATTTTCGCGAAAAAGAATTGCAGATTCGATCGTTTCAGATCAAATATTAATGGAATGCCATCATTAAAATTTGGCACCATAGATACTGAAATCTTGCTGTTAGGTAGCCTTTTTTACTGGCAATGTGCTGAATGCCGCGTTTTATTGCATATCGGCACTGCCATTTAGTAGATAGACAAGCCGAACTGCAGAAATCTAAGTGCAAGCTCCACTCGAGTCCACAATTTCGTCCACGGGCACCTGTTGTTGTTGCTATTGTTGTAATACGTGTTGCTTGACTTGATGACCACTGAAAGATTGATTTTAATCAGCTGATAATATGGCTTGAATATCTAGATGGCGTTGATATCTGCTTTGCAACAAAAAGCGATCGGGAATATTTGCTGTTCGCTTTACTGACACAAATAGTGCCGCACTGTATATGTGAAAACATCGAAAATTTCGCAAAAGGGTGAAGAAGACGTTTTTTCTGTGTGATCAAATGAAATAAGATATGCGTGTTCAGCTTTGATGTTTTGTAGATTGATTTTACACGAAAAGACAATATTTCGCTCACGCACGCAACTAGTTTCATTTGATATTCAACAGTTGAACAACATTTCGTTCATTAGGTGAAACATAAAACTTATTGCGTAAATTATTTTGCTACATTTCAAAAATCCTGAACGAGTATACGCAAGGACTATCTGCTTTATTCAAATGCAAAATATATTGTCACTGGCAGACCCTGTACTTCAAAATTCTGCTAGCAATGCACTTAATTTTTCCTTTAAAATTTATCAAAAACCCCAACCGCAATTTGTCCGACAATTAAAATCAAATAAACTTCTGCGTCCACAGATGATTCTCTTCTTACCGAACATATCCTGTCGTATAACAGTTGAACAGTTGTCTTGACATTCGCTGGGCCTGTATATGAGCGTTCCATTCCGCACATGAATTCAGCAATTTCTCAAATGGTGTAGGAAGTCGAACAGTTCATCTGTCAAAACATGTCACTTTGGGAAATTTCTTCATCGGAGTGCTGTCATTTTTCTCGCTAAATTCGCGTCTTTAAATGTGAAATAGACGAACAAGTGTATCACATTTCGCCGTAGCATTATCCCTGTTTGCTTTTGAATTATTTTCCAATTGTGCATAGTGCGTTGGACAAGACGAAAGTCGACAACGACATAACACTGTCGCGGTGAAAGCATGAATAGGAGCCGAGAACGCACCGAACCACTCTCGTCGTCGCAGTCGTCCTCCAGTTGAAAAACGTAATGAAAACGCCGAAACTTTGATTTTTCGTCATTTTGTCTCTGGCGAAAATCGTGCATGCGCTACGCGATTGTTTTATAGTCGTCAGTTTGTTTGTTAATAACCAACCACCACATCGTGTAATCCGACATTCATGCCGTGTGTGTGTTTGCCATTTGCAGAGTCGCCGTGAATTGTGTTATACGCCAGACCAGCCTATAGAAGAGACGGGCATTCATCAGCTGTTGCAGGACACTGATAAATCGTGCACGCCAAACGTTATCTCGTCGAATTGTTTGACTAAACAGCACGAAAGTGAACATTGAATGTGGACCAGTCAGGCACAATGCAAAGTTTGGATCCATCATGTCAAGAAGCTGATGTAAGTTTTGTTCGAGAGGCAGAAGCACGCGCAGCATACTTTTGTGACTCTTGTCACAATTTTTGTTTTATTTCATTCCTTTTTCGTTGCAGACTTTTATAAACGACACTCTACGGAAACTGAAAGGATCATCGCTTCAAGCGGGCACGAGTCACACATTTCGCCAGCCGCATTTACTCCAGTCGACGCAGAATCACCAGTACTCCACCACTCATGAGGTCGCGCAATCTCATCACAACTATCTGCATCAATCCTCGTCCATACACCCGCCGCCGAGTCAGCCGCCACAGTTCTTATTCGATGGACCCGAATCGCCGGACTTCCAATCGATCTCCGATCATGATCTGTTGTCTGCCGTCAACGCTGTGTCCGAGACACAGCATCAGTCGATTCGATCGATATCGCCGCAATCGCTATTGTCCAATATCAATTCCATTATATCGCCATCGCCGGTAGTACCGGACATGCTACTAAACACTTCACCTCCATCGCCGACATTGAATTGCTACAAGCCAGAAAAACGGTCACTCCTATCGTCGCTTACTTACTCGGATAATTTAGCCAGCTCCAACAATCAGCTGTCCAACACATCGTCGCCGACAAAGAAGCCAAAACTAACCACTTACACGATTTACAATGACGGATTGACGACAACAGCCTCCACTTCATCATCCTCCATACTGCAGCCACTGCTTAGTGCTTCCAGTTCGGTCGGGAATAACAATAACAATGCCAAGTTTACACCCACAGCTTCAACGTCGAGTCAACTGCAACAGAGTCTGGGCGAATGTAGTAAATCGAGTGTACAACAGTTGGAATCGCCACGAATTTCATATTCTGTATCGGTCGGTAGCAATCGGCTGAATCAATCGATTTCCGCGGGAAATATTCCAACGAATTTGCAACCTAACGCGTTGCATTCGACGGTAGGAACGTTGCAATCACCGTTGCTTTCGCAACCATCTCAACAACCCAGTCCGATAGCGTCAACCTCATCAACGATTGTTCCAACACCGGTGGCTCCAGCCGCGGCCCCTGCCGCTTCGTCATCTAATTCGGGATCGAGTGCAATATCAACTTTCTTTGATATTCACGATAAAATTCGAGAGCTGTACCTGTATTTGTTAATACACGATGAGCAAGCATTCAAAGAGAGTAGGGTAAGTGACTTAATTTCTTTTTTGCAATACATACATCAGTTGAGCCTTATGTTGGATGATAAATAATTTAGACCGACATGCTCATCTGGTTAAATTAAGATTAGTTGTATCTTTTAAATTGTTTCACGATCAACCTTATTTTCTGCGTATAACGTAAATATGCGCAAAATATACTTCTTGCTTTATGGGTCAGGGTCAGTCAAGGTGTTGTGCCAATTGAATATAACCTTTTCTTCGTAGAAATTAAAGGCCCTATGGCACGTTCAAATTTGTCAACTATTATGAACTAAAAATTCCTCCTCAGCTTTTGTTAGGACGGGCGGCGTTGGCCCCGGGGAGATTTCAATATCTGTTGCGTCAAATTTTGATGATAACATTTCATTAATGCTGGTCCGAAACGATTGAATCCGCAATCTTGTTTTGCGAAATCCTAACGGGTCTCTAGACATTCAATTTCAAAGTTTGACTTTTCGATTAGGCAGTTTAGAGCGCTAATTCTGTAAGAGGATAGCGTCTGTCGTCAATGGCGACAATCAAAAGTGATCGCCTCGTCAGGCGACAATTTATTAATGTTTATCTACGTGTGTATGAAAGAGATAGCGACTAATACTCAGAGGTCGAAAAGCGACAGAGCTTTTTTGGGGTCATCTAAGGCGATAATCGCCCATAACTGTCGGCGATGGCGATCACTTTGTGGCGACCGCATTCTTACTGTCGCTTTCATACGAAATTCGAAAAAATAACGAAAATGGCTTCAGAATTTATACAATTTTGACAATTTTGGGGTTGCCGTTGCGAAGGATTAAACAAAAATGCTCTTTTGACAGCCATATAAAATATCTTGGGCGACTTAGGTGATCCCAAAATGGCGAAAATGACTATCGCCAGTCAACTGTCGCCTTACAGAATGCGGATTCAGTATTTTGATAGGGGAAAGTGTTTGATGCAACCAAATCTACGTTTTAATTTTATTCAGTCCCACTACAATTCATATAAAGTTTTAGTAATTGGGCTAAATGTTGATAATATGAAATGTCAAAAATTGTAAAACTTGATAGGCAGCGAGGCCAATTAAAAATAAAATGTTATTTTCGGTGCACTGCTATTGATTCACATTAGTGATGTGTAACACATGAATGAGTCGTTCAGTTTGAACGACTCAGCAAACTGAGCAAAAGAGTCGGCTCAGCAGCGGTGCTATTGATTGGTTCAGTTAAAAAATATCTGAAATACTTAAATCTATAATTTGGCGACTTGTAGAATAGCAACCGCTAAGCGCCAACACTAATATTTTACAAAATTTATCCAGTCAAAAAATCTCTTAACAAGAGTCAACGATTTCCATTGAACAATGCTCAATAAGACGATGTGGCACACTACTGAGCACTGAGCTGATTTTTTACTCTGACACACTGAACTGATGTGCTCACTGCTCAGTGTGCATAGTCGAGTACCGACCGAGCGAGCACTGAGTGGTTTGTTACTCTTACTCAGGTACATTCTGTTGTGCTGAGTGATGATGATGAGTGATCGATTCGAATGAACCGAAATGAGCATTGAGGTTTTCTGATTTCGGAGACATGGTGCGGAGTGCGTGGGCAGTAAAAGTATGGCTATGTAGACAGACAGCCGGACTTGCTCCAATCGACTTCCCTCGTCATACTGATCATTTATATACATAGTTTGTTTAATCGGAGATGCTTCCTTCAATGCGTTACAAAATTCATGACAGAGTTAATATAGCCTTTCACTCATATAGTGAAGGGTATAATACACTGAGCAGCCAATCAAGATGCGCTCAATGTGCATGTCAGCAAGAAAAAGGTTGCTTATGTACATATGTATACAGTAAAACTTCCCTATAACGGACACTTACGGGAAATAAAATTTTGTCCGTTATAGAGAAGTGTCCGCTATTAAGAGAGAATGGTACCAAGATGAAGAAAAAAACAACAAAGGAAATTTCAGATTATCACACGTTTATTTAGAATGTGCCTTCTCTCTATGAAGTGGACCGGAAATGGGGATGTTTGCAGCCCTCGCACGACAAAATCATTCGAAAACGGCTTTGTCTATTGTCAAGCCAGCCGTTTTTGGAAAGACTCTCCGGCTTCCATCGTTCCCATGTTTATCGTATTCTTTCAAGAAGTCCTTTTTGCGTTTTAAAATTTCGCTTGCATGCGTTTTTCCTATATGAAATCGCGTAGCTAACGCCCGAACACTTAATTTAACGTTGCCGGGGAAATTTTAATTCCCCGGGAAATGTCCGCTATTGGGAAGTGTCCGTTAAGGGAAGTTTCACTATATTAGACGAAATGAGTCATTGAACGAGTTTTAATGAACGACTCAGTGAAAAGAGTCAGAGGTGATGTGTCGGCTCAGTGAAATGAGTCGAAATTCCCATCACTAATTCACATCAAACTTAGGCAATACTGAAATCGTGCCGGTCGGTCAGTGAGTAGAGACTCTCTCTTAATTTCCGGAGTGTGCGTTGTAATGATAGTGATCATGGATGTTTGAATTGTCTTTTTAACAATGCTTCTACGGCAGGCGTTTCATCGATGTGAATCGTCCGGGAACTACACCCGTTCTCAAAACGGCCAAGAGCTGCCAATAGAAAAAAAACTTTGAGCCGCTACTACTGTGCCCACTTTGGAGAAGATTTAGTTTTTTATATTGTCGTAAAGGTAATCGGGAGAATATTTTTCAAATTAACTGCAATTAAAAAAAGAGTGGGGCATGCGGTATCTCAGTGGATAGAGAAAACCCTCTACCTATGAATTACCGGAGAGTCGGTTCGAATCCCACTATCAACATGGTTGTTTGTGTTGGCTTTATGAAATGCTCCTAAGGCAGTCGGTTCTTCGATGTAAATCGTCCCGGAGCTACCCGTTGTTAAAACGGCCAAGAGCTGCCAAAGCCCCCTTCGATTCAAATGAAAAAAGTCTCTTGATCGCTACAATAACACAGAGTACCACAAAAACAACTTACACAAGGAGTTACAACAGGAAATATCTTACTTTCGTCACTGAAAGATTGAGAGAGAGAGAGAGAAAAAGTGTACTCTATGCCTTTGGTTCTCAATATTAGGCTTGCTTTTTTGTACTGCGGTGTAGGTTAGTTTAGACAGAGCAACTACATGGGATTACAGTAACCACATAACCTGTATTAGTCATGTTGTCATTGTAATAACCCCCTGTAGTAACACTAAAATAACCTAAACCGGAGTACAAAAAACACGCCTCTTATTGCCGCTTTGACCTAGTGGGTCACACATTACAAATCATAAAAAGGTCGCGACCTCCTATGATTCTGTTTTGAATTTTTCAAAATTTTCCCTAAAATTGATTTATTATATATTTGGAAAATGGCTAATACAATGAAGAAGAAAAAGAAGGAAACGAAATAACTGAAAGGAAAGGGCACCATTTGCTTTTATGAACAATGAGCAGTGGCGTAGGGAATTTCATGTTTGGGGCTAGTATGATTTAATACTTATTGGGGTTTTCTTTAGTTTGAGTATCCAACCGCAATGCACTGAAATACACCCAATTTAAAAGTTTGCACTCCAGCGAGGGTTCGTTTAGTAACTACATGGGGCTACAATAACAATATGATCCATACAGGTTATATTGTTATTGTAACCCCATGTACACCAAAGTGTAAAAAAACACGCCTAATTGTAGATTATTATGCTGCTAGTATACATACAGTTATTCAGGAAAATGTTTCCAATTAGTTAATTTGAAGCATCTATCGACATTACCGCGTCTGCTTTCCGAAAAACCTTTGTTTTGCCACTATTTGACATCTATGGGTTCATTCAAACGGCTCGCAAGCTCGAACGACGCTCGTAATGCCAAAATGCATTGGTTTATATGAGAGTATTCACACGACGAGCCGTGAGCCGTGACGGCTCGAACTTGCGAGCTGCAAAGTTCTTGCACCTCAAGCCGTCGCGTCTATATCGTCACACGTTCAATTTCCACATACAACATTTCAGGCAATCGAAACAAGAATTCATGGAAAATTTAAAATGTATCAAAATTAGTAACGTTTTCCATCTTAGCTTATAGTCCAGTCAAAATATCCTAATTCAGGCCCCCAAATAAAAAAAAAATAGTGTAAGGCTAATTTTAGTTGTTTTCGATTCAGTAGGGTGCCAGGAGTCGAAAACTCATTTTGCTAAAAAAAAAAAATTTTTTCGGGAAGGTCCCAAAAAGGACAAAAAAAGACACTAATTAATGCTTGATCAGATGTGGGCATGCGGGGTGTCATATCCAGGGCCGGATTTCCCATATGGGCAACCTGAGCAACTGCCCGGGGCGGCAGATTTAGAAGGACACAAAATTTTGAAACTTTTCATTATCTCGAAATTCATTGAAAAATTGTATTTGTTTTTAAATGTATTCTAGTCAGATGTATTAGACCATTTGCATCCTCACCTCAAATTGTAATGTGACTCCGCCTTCAAAATTTGGCACTTCACACGGTAGTTGGGTTACACTATGGAAGTTGAAAGCACTCTGTGTTTTGATATCCCTTGAATGTAATTAGTGTGCATCGTCATCGTCAGTTTTCCTTGAATTTCAATTCTTCCTGAAACAATTCTGTGAAGGGTTGGACCTCCTGGAAGCAATATCACATCGGTTCCTAGCAAAAATGTATGAAATTCGCATATCACATACGCTCCTATACTATTTGCTTTCATGCCTAACCAATGGCGCAGGGCGGCAATTTGGCTACTGCCCAGGGGTGCCATATTGGCTAAATCCGGCCCTGGTCATATCATGGTCATGTTTGTTTCCTGTTTCAAGGACTCTCAACGGAATAAATCGCGTTTGAATGGACAATTTTCGTGTTTCCCGTAACTTATCATCTGTATCTTTACAAAGCCATAACAACGCGAATAATTCAAATTCTCACTACTTTTGTAACTTTTTAGTATCTATAATAGCTGAAGATTATACAATTACATTCTAGATAAAACGCAATTTACTCTGTAAATTGCTTACTGTAAGAAAATACCGAATATGTAATGTATTCGACGTCCTCTTTGATCTAACACCCCGCATGTCCACGTTCGTTCCAGGATTAATTAGTGTCAGCTTATGTCCTTTTTCAGAGCTTTCCAAACATTTTTTTTTTCTTAGCAAATTTAATGGTAGAATCTCCAGTTATTGTAGATTCTAAAAAATAAAAAGGCAGTGAAAACTTGAATTACTTGAAGATACAAATGATAAGCTACGGGAAACCCGAAAATTTTCCATTCAAACGCGATTGATTCCGTTAAGGGTCTTTGGATATGTAATGCACTCGACTTCCCCTTTGATATAATACCCCGTATGCCAACCTCCGGCTAAGGATTAAATAGTGTCCTTTTTGAGACCTTTCCGATCTATTTTTTTTTTAGCAAAATGAGTTTTAAACTCCTGGGACCCCACTGATTCAAAAATAACAAAAATTAGCCTTACTCCATTCAACATTTTATTACAAGAGGTGTCAGTTATTTCGCATGGGAGAAACTATACAGTTCCAAAACTGTGATATTTTATCGTTGAATTATTTTTTTTTAATTTTAAACGAACGAACGTTCAAAACATCGAGCCAACCCTTCACGGCTCAAGGTGCACGAGTTGTGAAAACACGGCTCGCCACCCCTCACGGCGAGCCGTTTTCGCGTCGTTTGAATGAAGCCTATGAGTCACTTGTGACATAGACAGTGACAGATCGTTAACATTTCGACGAAAACTGAATTCGGAGTATGATACGGTTGTCAGCCATACCACTTCCTAGTCGCTTTTTATATTCTAATCAGAGTGGACGAAAACGGATTGATTTCGCCGTACGTTTTCAGAAATCACCGAAAAGTGTTCACAGTGCACTGTTTGTAATTTCATATGACAACCGACTATAATATTTTGCCTATAGATCGTTCTAAGTTTAAAAATGTGCTGGTGCAGTCATCGATAGTCATTTACAACATATTTCGTCACTTCAAACTGACCGTCCATTCCCTTATCATGGAGAAATTAAGAACATTGGCAAACACACGAAACTGAACAATTTTTTCGGGTGTCAGTTAAAATATTGGAGTGAGCCGAAATGTGCTGAATAGGGGAATTTAGGTCTGAGACCTTGGTGCTTACACGTTTTCATTTGAAAAAAATCAAGGTTTCATAGAAAACACGCAAAATAGCGTATTTTCAATGTGTGTATGGGAATTGAAATGTTTTCGGGCTGTTTTCATACGAAAACATGAAAATAGCCCCAAATTACATGATTTCGTTCACTGTGAACGTATTAAGTTTATTATTCTACGATAAGAAAATTTCTTATTTTCTTCTGAATAATAAACATGCGACGGGCCGTATGATTTCCGTTCTGAAAATGATCCCTGTCTCCATAAACTGTATTTAGTATTTACATATGAAGTAAACTAAGCCAATAACTGATAATAAAAACGCCTAACAATATTTTTGACAAAACGCTGTACGAATCTTCTTCCCATTTTCATTAATTTTAAAAATTGGCATTGTTCTCGATCGAGGTAATCCCCAAGTTTGAACTCAAAAGAATAGGATCTATTTGCGGCATATCTAGAACTCTAAACGCTTAAGATTTAATTTTCAAATCGTGGAGTGATGCCATCATGGTATGGTCACTCTAGCATGCTATCCGACCGAATCTACAATGCTTCCCTACCTTACTATTCACTGCAATAATAGGAGTAAATAAAAAATGCGGTATTCCGAGGAAAATTCGCTTAGATCCAATATCATAGTACGGATTTCACAATTTTTTCTGCGTTGCATTTAAGATAGGTTCCTATTGTAGCCCCATCAACTCATGGTTCCGTCCGTTCAAACGTTTTCGTTTGATCTTATGTTGTGTGTTTCGATAAGGACACATTCACTAAATGTTTCATTAGAATTGGTCGTCCAAAAACATCGACGCTGTGCCATCGATGGTACAAACAATCTGTGTAAATTTATTGAAAAATTGTCCAAAAGGTTTGGGGGTATACATTTTGTTTCTTAACGAGACCGAGGCTAATTTCGGACGCAGGCGAAATTTGAATACCCGTCACATTTAAATGAAACTTATAATATGTTCACAGTGAGGGAAATCATGTAATTTGGGGCTATTTTCATGTTTTCGTATGAAAACAGCCCGAAAACATTTCAATCCCCATACAAATTGACACATTGTAAATACGCTAATTTGCGTGTTTTCTATGAAACCTTGATTTTTTTTTAAATGAAAACGTATAAGCACCCAGGTCTCAAACCTAAATTCCCCTATTCAGCACATTTCGGCTCACTCCAATATTTTAACTGACACCCGACCAAATTGTTCAGTTTCGTGCGTTTGCCAATGTTCTAATTTCTCCATGATAAGAGAATGGACGGTCAGTTTGAAGTGACGAAATATGTTGCAAATTAATATCGATGACTGCACCAGCACATTTTTAAACTTAGAACGATTTATAGGCAAAATATTATTGTCGGTTGTCATATGAAATTACAAACAGTGCACTGTGAACACTTTTCGGTGATTTCTGAAAACGTACGGCGAAATCAATCCGTTTTCGTCCACTCTGGATAGAATATTAAGCTTCTATTGTGTTAATAATTTCTACTGCAGCCCTATGACGTGCTCCGATTCCATCTGTTCCTGGACGTGTTGAGTCTAAGTTTGGTTAAGATTGGTTCATAAAGATAAAAGTTTTTCGCGGAAGAAACTAATCTTCCGGAATTGGTTTCTATGGCAGCCCCATTACGCCATGGTCCGATTCCATTCGTTCCGACACCAAAAAGAAACTTGTAAACAAAATTTCAGCCCGATGGCTTCATAATTTAGAGACTAGTTTGAATTGAAACAGACTGACAGACAGACGGACATCGCTCAATCGATTTCTCTCATCACACTGATAAATAATATACAGCTGCGAAAAATAAAATAGCACCACCATACGGAGTCAGGAAAATCATTTTTAAAAGGAAACTGTCAGTTTCCAATCAACTTCCAAATACATACATAGTAGAAAATGTAAGAGCCATTTAAAGACAAACAAAAATATTTTTTTCTCATTTGTTTGAATATATGTATTTCACATTTTGTTCAAAACGATAAAAAACGGCGCAAATATAAATAGCACCAAACAAAATTTGTTCTTCTAAACTATGGAAAAAATTAATAAAACAGAAAAAAATCATTGATACAATATAATTATCTTAAATTTAGCCTTCTTAATTAAATTTAGTATTTTGTAGTAAATCCTTTGTTTGCAATAGCGCACGACAGCGTTTTGTCATAGAATTTACTAAATTCTGGCACCTTTCCGGGGAAATATTATTCCTTGAGTCCCTTACCGCCGCCCATAATGTGTCATTACTGATCGGACTGATGTCTGCAACCGCCCTTTTAACGTCACCCCACAGATGTTCAATGGGGTTCAAATCTGGCGATTGGGATGGGAGTGGCCATTACCGTCACACCATGGTCGTTGAACACCACTTTTGAGCTTTCCTACTTGTATGTTTATGGTCGTTGTCTTGCTGGAACACCCACGATGTTGGCATATTCTCCTCTGCAAAGGGAAGCATAACCGTATCCAAAATATCGACGTAGACATCTTGATCCATAGTCGTTCTTATCCAATGAATAGGTCCAACACCATAGTATGAAAACCAACCCCATACCATTATACTAGAACCACCGTGTTTTATCATCTTTCTTGTATAATTTGGGTTGTATTCTGTACTTGGTGGCCTTCTTACATAAGATCGAGAACCTTTGTTCCCATATAAGACGATTTTGCTTCGTCCGTCCACAAAACGGTTCTCCATCTCTCCACTGGCCAAGCGACATGTTCGTTTGCGAATGCCATACGTTGCTTTACATGCCTTGCATTTAAATGGGACACTTTTCTGGGACTACATGCCTTCGAATGATGCTCACTAAGCCGGTTTCGTTCTGTTTGGACGGATGACGTAATATTCAGGTCCTTTTTGAGAATGGTTCTTTTTACATTGTCGGACCAAAAGTCGAACTCTTTAAGGGTGAGATAACGCGCTTTCGTCCGCGTGTTTCGGGCCTTGGCTTAAAAATTAAAGCGTTTCGAATCATTTTATTGGAACAGCAAATTAAACGACTAACTTCGGCATAAGTATGGCCTTGCGAAATCCGTTTTTTTTATAAGCTCTCTTTTTTCAACCGTGCAATGTTTTCCGCGATCCATTGTTCATTAAATTCAAGTAAAGGGTTATCCATATTGTGGTTTCAAAAGTAAACGTAAATAAAACACATATAAAATATTTTCTTTCATGATATTTCTTGTTTATTATAAAGTTTGAACGTTGACATTATGTGTGAAACACTACATCATGTAAATGACCACCACGCGAATTGTTGCAAGCATTGATTCTTTTGAGGTAATTTTCGACCACTTTTTGACACATATTGAGCGGTATCTCAGCCATAACTTGACGAATGTTGGTTTTTAAGTGCTCAAGAGTTAAAGGTTTATCTGCATAAACACGGTCTTTCGCGTAGCCCTACAAAAAAAGTCCAACGGTTTCAAATCGCATGATCTTGGTGGCCAGTTGATATCGCCACGACGAGAAATTACGCGGCCAGGAAATGTCTCTTGCAATAAAGCCATATTCGCTCGAGTTGTGTGGCATGTGGCACCGTCTTGTTGAAACCACATATTCTCCAAGTCGTATTCTTCAATAGCAGGCAGAAAAAAGTCGACGATTGTGTAAACCATAATCTCCTCTTAAAGCACGATATGTGGCTGTGCCAGAATCACCATTTTTGTAGTAGGTTTTAACAATTTTTATTCGTTGTGCGATAGTTAAGCGATCCATTTTCGTAAATGTCAGACTTTCAACTGTATAAAAAAAATTGGTTTAACAACTTATTTTGACAGATGTCGAATTCCAGCCCAATACTTTTGAAACCACGAAATGGATAACCCTTTATAATAAAGTATTAATTATTATTTTCTTTCTAACACTAAGCACAAACTAATACCACACTTTTTACTTTTATATTAGAAAAAAATTCAATCCAAAAATTTTTAAACCCCGTATCGCTTTCACAGTGCTATTATTTTTTTCGTGAAATTTGTACTTCTTGGTTTGAATTAGCATGGCAAAGAGGAACCGTTACGCTGTCAAAAGTAATTCTGCTATTTCCAGAAAGCTAACATGTTGTGTTCTTTGCTGCAAAGGGAAATCTGTTAAAATACCTACTATTACCTTTCTGTTTAACAGAAAGAAAAAGAAAATGGTTTCGCTCAGTGCTATTCTATTTTTTTTGCACTGTATATACTTTATATAGTCGGAGGTGCTTCCTTCTGTGCGTTGCAAACTTCATGGCAAAGTTAATATATATCCTTTTACATAGTAACGGGTATAATTAATGAAAAAAATTAGCTAAATCTGCAGAACTGTTTGATCTTATTTTCTGAGAATCATTCGTGTAAAAGCAGCATATTGTTAAAATTCGGACGCTCTTCCCCAATGGAAGGTAGCCGATTTTCATTTTCAGTATAATAGAAATACATATGATTGTGAAATACGATTGTTTATTTAATGCCTTAAGCCAATTTTTAATTACTTTTTCATGCATTGGACTGTATATTAAAATAAACATGGGAATTGGAGTCTAATCTACGGACGATCTAGCAAATGTTCGCGCAATTTTCAATGTTTTTACATAAATTAGCCATTTGAATCTGATAGCTTATAGTCCCAACTCAATGCTAAATTCAAAATTGGCTAAGGAAGGTCTTGTATGCTAAGCAAGCAAAATGGAAATGCGATCGTCTATGGATTTCGATGTCATCTGAAGTCGAAAAGAAATTAACGAATTGCAGGTTACCTTTGGAACTAATGCACAGACCCAGGGTATGATTTCCAAATAATAAAACCAATCCCAAATGAAATTTTTTTTTTCAAATATGTACACTTTAGATGTAATTTCGTGAAGATGCGAGAATCATGAATTAAATGATTCCAAGTAATTATAGGTACGCAGAGCGTCGAATATCCGAACTAATTGCGGCAAGGGTGCTTCGAATAAACGAAAGTTCAGTGAATCAAGATTCCGTAGAAAAAAAATAAATAAATGTGAAATTAAGCGACAAACTGAAAACGTGTAAATTACTAGAACTGAAAAAAATCGAGGTAATTGAGCTGTGCAGATGAGAGGTTGCTTTCTTCATATCCTTGATTTTTCATTTTATTTGATGTCTTTCAAAAGAAATGAAGCTGAGTGACCGGTTCGGTTAATCGAATGTTTGGATAATCGACGCTCTACTGTACATCGATTTTTATATCCTTCGCTCTATGAGTGAAAGAGGATCTTAACTTTGTCATGAAGTTTGTAACGCATTGAAGAAAGCATCTCTTCCGACCATATAAAATATGCATCCTATTCATGGCGGAGAAGATTTTAATGGTAGGTAGTGTGGCTCATTTGGGGAATATGATTTCACTTTCTGAAACTACATAAAATTTCCAATAAAACGACACCTCGCCCGTTACGAAGTTGCTCGTATCTACCGAGATACACCCGTTCATACTTTAAAGAAATTTTAAAATTTCATCACAAATTCAAATGATAAAATCGTTTGCGTAACCGATTTTAAAATTTCTTTAAAGCTTGAACGGGTGTATCTCGGAAGATACGAGCAACTTCGTAACGAGGTGTCGTTTAATTGGAAATTTCTATGTAGTTTCAGAAAGTGAAATCATATCTTGGATGAAATGTTTGGTAGTGTAGCAAATTTAGATTTAGTCGGCCATTTTGACACAATTTACAAAAAATTCTATTACATGGTAACGGTTAAAAATAGCGGGGTCCCATTGTATTGTATGAATGGTAGACCGCGTATATATGATCAGTATGACGAGGGGAGTCGATTGGGCGATGTCCGTATTTCTGTCTGTCTGTCCGTCTGTTAAAATGCATTTTCCTCGGCCGCTATAAAAGGTATTGAGCTGAAATTTTATACACATGATCAAATCAGACCATCAGCCCCCAAAATTAAGTTCTTCTAGGAAAAACTTTTTTATTTGTGCACAGATTCCAATCAAACCTCCTACAAATGTGTTTCTTTTGTTTCTTTTGATTCTACAAAACATTGTAAGAATTGATGGAATCGAACAATGAGGTCATGGGGCTGCCATACAAACCCCCCCAAATTAGGTTTTTCAAATAAAATTTTTTTTTATTTGATCAATTTTAACTAAAACTCATAAAAATGTTATTCTATTGATGTCACAAAACATAAAAATGGATGGATTCGGACCATGGAGTTAAACCCCCAATTTGGTTCTTCTAAGAAAAAATTCGTTTGCACCAATGTGCCTTTATCGAAATCACAAAAAAAAACAAATATGTAAAAACAAATGGAATCGTAATATGGGGCGATAGGGCTACCATACAACAACCTCGCCCCAAATTAGACTTTCTGTGATATTTTTTGTTTATTTATTTGTTCACTTATTCCAACTAAATTTCACGCTAATATTGAAAAGGATGTGGGAGGAGTTAAACACAAAGCATTGAGAAACTATTAGCCTGAGGAGAGTAAGGGGTATCCAAATTTAGGCCGCACCCATAATGAACCTCGGTCTTGCTTAAAAAAAACAATATTTTTTTAAAAGCCTGCTTGTTTTGTGTAGAAAAAACGGATACCTGATTACTAAAAGATCAGTGGATGGCATGATGTAGGGCAGGCATGTCAATGCGGCCCAGCTCGCTGTTTTGTGCGGCCCGCGGCAAGGTCGAAGAAACACAATGTTTATCAGCACAATGTTCTACCAACAATTTGCTGACGGTTATTTGACGTTTGTTTAAGGCAGTCTTTCTATAGCAGGAAAATATAAAGCCCCTTCGTGAAATAGATTTGTCTTCATGGGCGTAGTCAGCATTTCGGTCAGAGGGGGGGGGGGGGCAAGCCCAAAAAATTTTCAACATCATGATTTTCTCAGGAGATGAAATTTCCGGTCGCAGAAATATTGCTAGCAAATTTTAGAGTAGCCTGGCTTGTGATTGGATTGGTGCACAGTGTCATGGATTCCAGACTCACCGTGAACGAATTCATTTTATGGTGTTTTTCTAACTCACGACCTACGTGACGGACTATGATGTCGCTCAGATTGTAAACAAGTATCCATTTATGGGGATAAATAACATTGCTGGGCGAGCTGTTCATCTCAACACCTCAACAAAACAGCAGTTTAGATCTTGGAAATTGGATGTCACTCACACATCTGCGGCCCTAGTTTACTGGTGGACTGCCACGCATGTTATTTCTTTTTTTATACCCTTCGCTCATAGAGTGAAAGGGTATACTAACTTTGTCATGAAGTTTGTAACGCATTGAAGGTCATCAGCATGACTTGAGGAGTCGATTGGGCCATGTCAGTCTGTTCGTCGTCATCTTAACAAAGTTCGTCTGTCGCATTGTACTCGGCCAATTTAAAAGCTGTGAACCTGACATTTCCCACAAATACTTCTTTTTGCTGCAGGCAGTTTTTATGTTTGAATCAGTAAAATCGGACAATGGGATCATGGGGCTGCCATACAAAGCCAACTCCCCAAATTAGGTTCTTCTAAAAAAAACTTTTTTATTTGTGCATTTGAACCAAATTTCACATATTGATAACACAAAACATATGTAAGAATAGATCAAATCCGACCATGTGGTCATGGGGCTGCCATACAAATTTTTTTTTGAGTAAATATTTGTTATATCTTTATTTAAACACATTTTGCATGTCTGTATGCTTTTATTTCTCGTAACGTACTGTACCTACTAGTCTTGACAATCTTAGAGTCTATAGCCTACGGAGAGGACATTATGACAATCTTAGAGTCTATAGCCTACGGAGAGGACATATATAACATCTCCCTTCTAATTATTATTTTTTTTTTTTTTTTAATACAATATAGCGTTAACAAATGGCAAATTTTTTTAATAATTCATAATAATTCATTAATTCATGGAATTCATTTCCTGAATAAAAATAATTGTTGTAAATTTTTCAATAATTCATTAATTCATGGAATTCATTTTCTGTATTAAAATACAAAATTTTTTTTTTTTTTAAACAAATATCTGGTTTTATTTAATAAAATACGTTTTTTCATTAGTTTGGTACAAATCTTTCTGGAGGCTTGCTTACACGCCCTGATTTCGTAATATAATGTTCATTCAGGTCTGTATTATTTTGAGCACTGTGTTCATTTGAGATTGATTCCTGTTCTCCTTGTTTGCTTATGAAGCTATCTTCTTCAATGGTAGTTTTCGATACAGGTTCATGCATTGAATGTCGGAGATGGTTTGAGTTTCTTCGTAGGATTCTTCCATCCTCCTTCTGAATTAAGTGAGACCTAGGTGTTTGATAAGATTTTACAATTTTAGCTGGCTCCCATGTTTTGTTTTTTAGAACTGTTATATTATCTCCTTCTGAAAACTGTTGAGGTTTGCAATTTTTTATTTTCCTATCATGATAATATTTATAACGCTGTTGATTGGCCTTAGTCTCAGAATCAATTTTGCTAGGAACGTTAGGTTTTAACAACTTGGGATTAGTTGGAATTTTAGTTCTCAACAGTCTATTCATCAAAAGTTGTGATGGCGTGTAAGACAACCCCGTAACCGGAGTATTTCTATAGGAAAGTAAAGCACTGTTTATATCTTTATTATCCTCATAGCATTTCTTCAACAACATTTTAGCTACAGATACACCCTTTTCGGCCATTCCATTCGACCTAGGATACAAAGTACTAGAAGTTACCAAGGTTGTATTCCAACTTTCAGTAAATTTACGAAATTCATAAGAACTGAATGGCATGTTATCCGCCATTATTGTTTGTGGAATACCATGAACTGAAAATATAGTTTTTAAACACTTAATTATTTCAGATGATGTTTGATTTTTCAACTCTTGTATTTCGATCCACTTCGAAAAGTAATCAATCAGAACCAAGTAGGGCATTCCTCTAAATTCACATATATTGCAGGCGACCTTATTAAAAGGGAGCATGGGAATGTCATGGGGTATTAAAGGAGAATGTGATTTTCTGTTCTGAAACTTTTCACATACTTTGCAAATTGCAACCATTTTTTCAATATCCTTGTTGATATTGGGCCAATATACAGTTAATTTGGCAGCCTCTTTAGTTTTAGACATACCCATGTGTCCATCATGTAATGTTTTTAGAATACTTGTTTGCAAAGATACTGGAATAATCACCCTGTTATTGAATAAAATAAGGCCATTTTCGAAATAAATATCATAACGTATATTCCAAAATTTACGAATCGTCATCTTTACCTTGTTAATACTCGTTGGCCACCCGTTTCTTAGATATTCAATTAATCTTTGTAATTCGGCATCCATTTTTGTGTGCTCTTTTATTTCCTCTACACGTCTGTCAGAGACGGAAACAGAATGAACTACTTCATTTAGGGATTTATCAATTTCCTCTGAATTACTATTGTGTGCCCGTGACAGGGCATCAGCTATTAACATTTGCTTCCCTGGAATATATTTCACATCAATATCGTATTTGAGTAATTTTAATTTCATTCTCTGCAGGCGACTTGAATGAATGTCGCTCACTAATTTGTTACATACAGCCACTAAAGGTTTGTGATCTGTATAAATAGTAAATTTTCGGCCGTATATAAAATTATGAAATTTTTGGCATGCGAAAATAATGGCTAGCATCTCCTTTTCAACCTGAGCATATCTTTGTTCGGACTCTGATAAAGCCTTTGACACGTAACAAATAGGTTTATTTGATTGTATCAAGCAACTACCAAGACCTGTTTGAGATGCATCTGTCTGTATAAAAATAGGCTGTGTATCATCAAAATTGTGTAATACAGGTGCTTTTGAGATTAATTCCTTTAATTTTTTAAATGCTGCTGAATGCACAGGCAGCCAAATGTAATGAGTGTTATCTTTTAATAATTCCCGCAAGGGTGCTGTAAGGTCTGACATGCTCGGTATGAAATTTCGCAAATAATTAATTACCCCCAGAAATCTTTGCAACTCTTTTTTATTATTTGGTTCGTTAGTGGCATCAATAGCTTGGACACGTTCTGGATCAATTTTTATTCCCTGTTTAGAGAAAATATATCCTAGAAATTTCACCTCCTTTATACAATATTGTAACTTGTCAGCGTTAAATTTGACATTAATCTTACGAGCTCGGTTTAATACTGCATCCAAGTTCGTATCATGCTCTCGAATATTTCTTCCAAAAACCAGAATATCGTCAAAATAGACGAAGACGCCCGGAATATTTCCGAAATATTTAGAATTAAGTTTCTGAAACAATTCCGGTGCAAAGTTCAACCCAAAGGGTAGCCTTAGAAATTTGTAGCACCCAAATGGTGTACTGAAAGCGCAAATGTTGCTACTATCTTCGTCCAATGGTACCTGCCAAAACCCTTCCTTTAGATCTAACACCGTAAAGTACTCCATACCATTTAAGATATTGGTTATGTCTTCCAACCGAGGAATCTCGAAGGGTTCTTTTATAATATTTTTATTCAACTCACGGGGGTCTAGACATAACCGCACACTTTTATCTGGTTTTTCAATTATTACGAGGTTATGGACCCATTCGCTTGGATAATCTATTTTCTTTATTATGCCAGCCTTTTCCATATCAAGTAATTTCAATTTAACCTTATCTTTCAATGTAAACGGAACTCGCCGTGGAACTTTGATAATTGGTTTAACATCAGGTTTCAAATAAATTTTACAAACTTGAGGAAAACAGCCTAGACCTTGAAATGAGTTTTTATTTCGTTCAATGAATTGTTTTTTGTTTAAAGAAGGCACTTTAATATGAACCTCATCCGTTTTCAAAATTAATTTCATTTTAACTGATGTACCTAACCCTAAAATGGGGACAGAGTTCACGTCTGCAATAACAAATGTTTCTACGAATTTGTTGTTCCCAATCAAAACATCCGAAGTGATGGTACCTACAACATTCAATTCATGGTTGCCATAACCTTCCAATTTCATTTCAGAACGTTTCAAAAATTCCGTTGGTTTTAAGCAAGTATTGTAGATATTAAACGGTATTATATTCACATCGGAACCCGAATCAACCTTAAATTCTATTCGATTCCCGTTTATCAAAAGCGTTGTAAACCAGCCTCCATTTTTGCTTTTTACTGAATCCACGCTAATAGAATCGATGACAAAAGTTTCTAAATCTTTCTCACTCTTATCTTCATTTTTACAATTACAATTCAGTTTGGAATTAGAAATTTCATTAATAGTTTTTACCTTGCATGCGGATGCAAAATGATTCAACCGACTGCATTTGAAGCATTTCTTACCAAAAGCTGGACAAGCATTTACCTTGTGTGTTAGTGTACAGTATCGGCATTCTTTTATCATCTTGTCAATTGAGTGTTGTTGGCTTTCGCATTTAGCTGAAGCGAAGTTGATACCTGCTTTTCTCGATGACTTAATGGCATGAACTGACTCGGTGTGCTGTACTTCCTTTGCATGTTTGTGTGTTGCCTCCGCCACTTTGCAAAAGTCGATGGCCTTTTGAAGCGTTAGTCCTTCCATTCGAAGTAACTTTTCCTGTGTGTCAGCACTGCTAATACCGATCCCGTATCATTTGGTCTGTAATTGGCTCGGTTGTATTGGTGAACTCACATTTTTTTGGCTTGATTGCTGACGTCCGCAAGAAAATGATTGAAACTTTCGCCTTCTTCTTGTTTTCTTTGATGAAATTTAAAGCGCTCATATATTATATAATTTTTGGGACAGCAGTACTTATCAAATTTCTCCACAACTACATCGTAGCATTTCGCGTCGACCTCCGACAAACTGAACGTGTCAAACACTTCCATGGCCTGATCACCCATTAAAAATAAAAGGGGTCCCGGTGTACGAAACGATTCAAATCCGCTGCCCGACATTTTGGTGGTCAACTTTTTTTCTACTTTAATGATTTTCATTTACTTTTTATTATTTATTATTTTATTTCAACTAATTGTCTTTTTCCACTTTTATTGTTTTCATTATTTCAACTAGTTTAAGTCGTTAATGTGTTTCGTCTATTCACTTTTCTACTTTCTTTGTTCGGCTGCGCCATGTTATATCTTTATTTAAACACATTTTGCATGTCTGTATGCTTTTATTTCTCGTAACGTACTGTACCTACTAGTCTTGACAATCTTAGAGCTATAGCCTACGGAGAGGACATTATGACAATCTTAGAGTCTATAGCCTACGGAGAGGACATATATAACAATATTTTTATTTGCCCACTTATTCCAACCAAACTTCACAACAATATATTGCTTTGTCGACGCAACCGAACTTTTGTGAAGACAGAAGGAAAAGAATAGGGGGGGGGGGGGGTTAAATACAAGTCGTAGGTGTACCCGAAAAAACTTTTAGCCCGAGGAGAGCGAAGGGTATCCAAATTTCGGCCGCGCACGAAATTAGCCTCGGTCTGGTTTTTTGCTAATTTTCGAGTCAAATTTTAAAAATGGAGATGTGAATGATTTTCTTCTGCATTCTGATTACATTCAACTGGCCTCCAATATCTGCCTTTTAGAGCGTAGTTTGTCTATTTTCAGTGCTATTTTTATATCTCGGACTGCATATTCCACTTGCGAAATCAGTTTGTTTCGTCTGGCACTTTCATCTTAACAAAGTACAACCCCCACCCCCCTGGCTACGCCCATGTTTGTTTGTTTTTGGCTTTGCCTGCGTGTGTTTGGCGAGGAGTGTGATATTGGGTAAACGTAACTATTACAACACATGACCCATTTTTTTGTTTTATCGCCTGTTTTACTGGTGCGAAAATAGGCGTTTTCGAAATTGTTTTTCTGCGGTTCGTTTAAACCTGAAGACAGTGAAATTTGGCCCAGGCCAGGTTTTGAGTTTGACACCCCTGATGTAGGGATATATTGCTTTTAATGGGCTAGGCTGCTTAAGTGTGGATTACCGTTTCCATGGCCAAAGCTTCTTTTGGTCGGTATTAAATCATCTGAATGTGATTTTTTTGTAGCATAGTTTAAATTTCCATCTTGGTTTTGTCCTTGTTTATTATATGAAAATATATAATGAGCGGTTCTTCTTCTCAGAACCGTATAGCCCCATGTGGGGCTATGGTGCGTTGACTCAGCCGTTTATTTATTTATTTGGACATTTTGGACCACGCCAAAATTCGATCTCCGGACTTCTAGATTACTAGCATCGTAGAGTGCGACTCAACCAAGTGAGCCACAGACCGGTTAACCGTATGAAATCCGATTCAATAGCGTCTCCAATCTTTAAACCAGGGTTAAGGTTTGCCCTTAGCGAGAATCAAACCAAACTTTTAATTTCTGACTTTTTGTCCAAGTTTCGTGGCGACTGCCGACATTTTCTACTTGGAAATCAAAATTAAGAACTTAAAGATTATTAAGAATATTTTTTGTCCATAAATTTTTGTGGAAAATTGGTATTCAATCAAACAATCAAATATGTATTGTCAAAATGCTTATGCCGCAACAGAATTACGCCCCTATCTTTTTCTTTATAGCATGAATGTCTGAAAAAGGACAGGACAAATATTGAACATATTTATTGCTCTTGATACATATGTATGTACTTTGATTTTGTTTGGGGAAATATACCGTTATTAGGTTTAGCTAGACAAAATAAATGTCGGGGCTCAAAAGTACGAGATGTCAAGATAGATACCCCGACGAGTGTACATTTTAAACTGCACTGGAAAACTTAAAACTGTAAAATGTCTCATAAGAGGATGGCTAACAATTTAGTAGCTACTCATTCTACATGTTCTGCCAGCGATTTCGACACAATATGTCGAAACAAATCTCATAAGCACTATACGATTTCTAAACACTTTAACAATAATATCTATGCCTAACGCAACGGATGTTTGAATTTAATTATTAATATATTAATTATTATTATTAATTTATGCAGTTTGCGAATACAATAGTTTCATTAATATCATACCCTACTTCTTTCATTACAGAAAAGACAACGTAGTCGTTCTTTCGTGCTCGAACGACTAGTCGAACGTGAAAAACTCAATACAATCGTCCTCAATCTGTATCCGGGCAATAGAGGATACTCGCTGGCATTCTACCAAGATGATAGTCAGACTGAAAATGAAACATCGACGAGTAGTAGTGCAAATGCTTCGAATGATTGCAATAGTACAATTTTGACTGATGAGGGTGGCGGCGGTCCGGGTGGAGGAGGTGGCGGTTTCGATGATCTATTATTCGACGGCGGACTACTCGGCAATGTGGCCGGTGGTAGTGGCACGAAACATGGAACAAATGGCGCAAGCTCTAGTCGATTGAAACAAACACAAATTAGTAGTAATAGCGTAAATAATAAAAATAGCAATAATTTGTTATCCTCCAAAACGGCCGATATCGTTGATTTCGATATGACACTGGCCGGCGATAGTAGTGGCGATCTGTTGAAATCGGCAAATCTTTTCGATAATTACACGCTCACGGCTGGTTTAAATATGGACGATGGTACTGTGCGCGTGCAGCAGCACGTTAGTAAACAAGTAACCGTGTCAGTTGACAACAATCCTGACCGGGACGAGGACGAGAATTTAGTGGAAGTTCTTAGTTGGCCATACGAAGTGGACGACCTACTGAATAGTATCGATAAAGAAGAATTGCCAATATTCATTTCCAATCTCCTGGAGACTCGAATACCGAACGTTTTCTATTCGGGTTGTGTAATTTGTCAAGTGCGTGACTATCGACAAACTTTTCCCATTTCATCAAATAGCTGTGATATTTATCATGTTTTGCTGAAGCCCACCAATGAAGTGTTATACGCTGATATTAATCAACTCTCAATGGATGCGGATGTTAGTAGTGAAGATAAATTAATTCTGGAGAGTCAACTGGTTTTGGCCACCGCAGAGCCTCTGTGTCTGGATCCTGATCCGAAAATCGGTCGCTATGCCATCAATAGTCAGCATCGCAAGCAAATGTGGAACACGTCGTTGTTGCGTCGTCAAATGAAGAAATTCTCACAAATTTCGATTAACCGAAAGCGAAAAATCGATCAATTTACTCGAAATTATGGATTGGAATTGTGCGACTATTTGCAAAGGGCACGACAGCGTCAGTCGCGAGCATTGGCGAGTGTGTCGACAGCAAGTGCTAGTGTAAGTCGAACAGCATCGAGCAGCATTAGTAATACTGCCAGCAGTTGTAGTAGTAGTAGCAACAATCAGACGGCACCAGTCGCCAAAGTTCAGAAGAAACCTGAACCGCCGACGGGCCAACTCGGTGCCGCAAGCCTTGACTACGTGGACGTAGTGAGCCTAGCGAAAGCCTATCCGCAAAAGAATCGCGAAATTAAGGAAGACTTTTTGCCAGTTTTGATCGAAGAGTATACGTTAGAATCGTTTCGTGATAGCGGTCATGTTTATGTTATAAAGTTATCGATATATCAAAGGCCTTGCACCGCTGAATATTTAGGGGAATTGTATGTTGATAGGTAAGAGAATACATTTTGTTACATATCTGGGTCGGGTCTTACGAATTGCTCTTTATTTTCCAGAATATATAGACAAGGTGGTGAGCATCAGGGCGAATCTTGTAGATTTTCATTAGGTACTCGCGCTTATGCCAATCGTTATATACAGCAATTTACTGACATTTTTACGGAGGAGGGAAGAAAGTCTGTACGTATAATTCATAGAGTTCCTGGACAACCGCCCAAAATGTCGTGGACGAGCGGTTATCGACCAGTTGCCTACCAGCAAAAGTTGCAACAGGCACAACAACAGCAGCAGCAGCAACAACAACTGCAACAGCAACAACAGCAGCAGCAAATTGACATAAACGTTGCGGTACAGAATCCACAGCTGCAAATTCAACATCCGCAACTTCATCAACAAGTGCAATCGGTTGCAACCATACCACAACAAGCGCAACAACAACCACTCATGCAACAGACTTTCCAAACCAACCAAATCATAGCGCCAACATTGAATGCCACAAGTCCGAATCAGTTGCCTGGCAATCAGCAGCTCAATATAAATCTTCAAGGTGGAAATATTGTTGGCATCACGACAACGGGTAATGTTCAACAAATTCGTCAAGCCACACAGCAAATTTTCGATACGTCCGGCAATACAGTAAATGTACAAACGCAACCTGGTCAGCAAATAAGTTTAAGTAATGGTTCCTTGGTGTTGGTGAAGCAACAGCCGTCTAGTTCGGGTGTGCCCACTGCCTTAGCGATACAGACTCAAACAAATAATCAACAAAAGGCTCAAATTGTAAGTAATGGCAGCCAATTAGCGGCTGGTAGCTCGATACGTGCACAACTAGGCACTAACGTCCCAATATTGGTAAGTTCGAGTTTTTCAATATCAGTTGGAACAAAGCTAGAAATGGTTTTTGTCCTTCGTTAATAGCAGGCTCAATTGAAGGCTGGTCCAATTGTAACTGGGCAACATCAGCAGCAAATCATTCAGCAAAAAGTAGGCGTGAACCAGGCGAATAATCCGGGTACGAGCACTTATGTTACCGGCTTTATGAATGTTGCAAATGCATTCCAGCAGCAGCAACAACAACAGCAGCAGCAACAACAACAAGTACAACAGCAAACGCAGACAGTGCAAGGTTGGTTACTGATTTTTTTTTTAATTTTGCCTTCAATCTAATAATGTTCTTTATTTATATTAGTAGTGCAACAGCATTCGACACAAACAAAACCGACAAACAATATTGCTATTCGAAGTTTGTTGAATAGCGCCCCGGCGGCTATGACCAGTACTCCAATCAGTAGTACGTTTAATGCCGCTCCAACCGTACAGCAAGGGCAAACTATTATCCAACAGCAATCGCCTCAACAGCATCAAACGATCTCAGCCGAACAGTTGCTGCAACAGCCGCCCCGTAAAACCAACGAAGTGATACAAAATCTTCTCAGCAACAATATCCGTAAAATCAGCATGACCAACAGCGGCAACCAAACCATGCCCACCCAAAGTCGTGGTACAAATCTCATTGCTGTTGGACTTCCGTCTGATGGGGGCACAAGTCAGAACGTTCGCGTAACTATGTCGGCTCTTGCTTCCCAACTGGCCTCACCGCCCGCTCTAATGACAAATTCCAATTTCGGTTTTGCCACAACGCCGTCAAACAACAACAACAATAACGTAACGATCAGTAACAACAACATAAAAATACTCAACAATGCAGGTCAGAGAGTGATCACCGCCAGTGCATTGCGTCGGGACTCGTTGGCTACGGCTGCACCGTCGCCCGGTAGCGATTCGAATGCATCCAATACGTCGGGAACGTCTAATTTGGGATTTGCAATACCCAGCTTAAATCCGCTGTTGGCAACGTCGCCATCCTCAAGCAACGATCAAACCCAAATCGCATCTCACGGCACTGGCGGTGGAGCAAATGTTGGAAATGTTACAGCAACCCTTACAAATCAAGCCCTCTTCGAAAGACTGAATAGCAGCAGCGGTACAAACACAAGTTCCGGACTATCGCCCCAACAGCAGGCTAGCGTTACCAAAAATCTAGTTCAACATATAGCCAGTGTACAGTCGCCCGCCACGTCAATATCGCCATTGTCTAGTCCGCCACCACAACCGTCGCCGCAACAAGTACAAGTGCAACAAGCCGCCCAAACAACGACACTCACACTGCAAGGCATCGACTTGCAATCCTTACAAGGTGCAATGGCAACATTCCCCGGCCTACAGAATGTACAATTGCAAATACCTGGCCTACAGCAGACCATTTCATTGCCAATATCGAATGCGTCGTTGGGCACGGCCACTAGTGGTGGGAATTCACAGGGTGGCGGGCAACAGACCACCAGCCTTCTTGTATCTGTCCCGGTGACGAATACAACGCAAGTGAACACTATGCAAACAGTCCCCGGCGGACACGGTACGGCCGGAGTATCGGCCCAGGGTGCAGCAACACAAACTGTAGTTTTGACGAATGCCGGAAATGCAGGAAATTCACAGACTGGTTCGATGTTATCTCTGCCAATTGGTGAGTTTTTTTTAGATATTTTCTCATGACAGATTACATAAGACTTCATCCATCATCTTGCAATTTCAGCTCAACTTGTTGCATCCGGTGTGAAAGGACTGAATCCACAAACGCTTCGAACGGCAACCGTATCGGGAGGTACGTCAAATAACGTGATTAACGCCAATATTATTCAAACGGCCAACGGCAATACGAGTTTGAGTAATGCTGGCGCACAAACTATACCAGGTGCTGTGAATATAAGCAATTCGACGGGAACGGCGTCGATACAACTGCTCGGTACGATACAACAAAGACCGCGCGGTATTCAGGTTGTGGGTGCAAAACCGGTCACGAATCGTGGACAATTGACGCAACGAAATCTTCCAAATACAACATTAAAGTTGGCAACGGCACCGGCAGGTAAGCTGACATTTAATACATTAAAATAAGAATGTGTTTCTAATATTAGTTGAAAAACTATAACCCACTTGTGATTTACAAATTTATTACGCCATTCTTTACGCGGTAGAAGGCTGATACATATTGGGGAAAACGCTATTATTCTGAAGTAGTTTTCTCAGAATTCGGTTAAAAAACTCGCTTTTAGGCAAAGGGTCCCCCAATGCCATAGACTCGTCGATGACGAAAAAAAACGTTTTCGACCATTAATAACGGTTCGGTTTCGAATGAACGGATCTGAAGTCCTTTTCCGGGAGTCATCCCCGTGCTCCCTCTATATCAATCCGAATTAGTCTTTTTGCGTATTGGATGAAACCAGACCGAAATTAATAGTTTTCTTATCATTTTTAGTATGTACGAAAATTTTAGCACGCTGAGAATCGAGATAGGTCTCAAGATAAATTCTTTCGTAGAGTAGACTCAACTATCTGAGCCACTTTGCCTCTCCTAGTGCAAAGTTGTGGAAGATTAACATTTATTTGATGATTATCCTGAATTCTGAAATGAAATTACGTTCATACTTTTTGTAGAATATTGTCTAGAGATAGAAACCCATAACCCATATAAAGGTTAACTTTGCCGATTTTCCCAATTAGAGAAAGAACAGGAACGAATAAAATAACTCTCATTTATAATTTCCGTAAAAAATAGTCAATGGAAGGTTTCAGAAAACAGGGGAAAAATTATCTTCAAAATTATTTGGAATAAACGCTAAAAAAGTTAAGCTCATGGATTCATGAGGGAGGGAGTTGGTGTTTATATTCAATTCGAAGGCAATTGAATTAAATTATGCCAGCTCCGGTGGTCCATTGGGTTTAGCTCCCACCACACCCTTAACTAGAAAGCATGAGATCTAATCATGTTAACAATTTACACGCTGAAAAGATCAGTTCGGATAGTTATAGTAAAATTAAGCAGCCCCAAACTACTACTCAAAATAGTGAATGCATGACTGAATCAACCAGCAATGAAACCTATTTATTGTGACACTTGATCCGGATTTCTTCGGGCGTATGAATTTGGCCTTTTGTTTTTTTTTTTGTTTACAATTTTAGCACGCACTAATTTTTGACAAATGATTTTTTCGATAACCTTTGTATCGCATTGTTTGATGCTTCGTAATTGGTGGTGCTAAAGGCGTAACGTAGACCAGACACAAACACAGGACTGAGTCGATAAGCTTTGCTATTCCTAGGAAAGGTTCATGGAACGTTAAACCGACTGTTCTTAAGTCTCGATTACATAGAGCTAGTTTACTCGTTACAAACCGAAAATTTCGTATGTAATTTAAGAAATTTGCTTATAAAATGCATTGCATATTTGAGCATTTTATGTGAAAGTCCATATGACTGAAAGTCCTATAACTTATGTAACGAAAACCCACTTAATGTAATCGAAGCTTTAGAATGGACTCCCATATATTTATCCATTTATCATGGCCCACAGTACGATTCCATTCGTTTTTAACTTTTTTGTTGCTTTGGTAAAAACACATTAATTCAAGGTTTTGTGAAATTGGTGCAAAAAAATGTTTCTTAGAAGAATCAAAATGGGGGTTGGGTTTGTATGGCCACCCCATGGTCAGATTTGATCAATTCTTAGATATGTTTTGTGTCATCAAGAGAAACACGTTTGTGTGTAATTTTGTTGAAATTGGTGCACAAATAAAAAAGTTTTTCTTATAAGAACCTAATTTGGGGGGTTAGGTTTGTATGGCAGCCCCATGACCCCATGGTCCGATTTGATCCATTCTTACATATGTTTTGTGTTATCAATATAAACATATTTGAGTGCAATTTTGTTTTGAAATTGGTACACAAAAAAAAAGTTTTTCTTGGAAGAACCTAATTTGGGGAGTTGGGTTTGTATAGCAGCCCCATGACCCCATTGTCCGATTTTACCGATTCAAACATACAAATTGCCTGCAGCGAAAAGAAGCATTTGTGCAAAATTTCAGCTTCATAGCTTTTAAATTGGTCGAGTAAAACGCGTCGCAACAGACAGACAGACGGACATCGCCCAATCGACTCCCCAAGTCATGCTGATCATATATGTATACTTTTTATATGGTCGGAGTTGCTTCCTTCAATGCGTTACAAACTTCATGACAAAGTTAATATACCCTTTCGATCTATGAGCGAAGGGTATGAAAAGTAAATCGGTTGTGTTTAATTATTATTTAAAAAATAAAAGTGGATATGGAGGAAACGTGAAAAGCGTACGCGAGGCGCCCAAACCGCCAAAGAGAAAAGGGCAATTCTGCGCGCCGCCTCTAATTTTGCACTATCAGCGGCTATAATTGGAGCTAAAGTCGGCGTTACAGCTATTTTATCAACAGTGCAACGTGTAATAAGGAATTCCTGACACTGAAAACGAAAGTAAATTCAAGAAAATTCGAAAAAACGACCGAATCGCGACTGTCCCTATTCAAGTGACCCAATTTTGAGCATAGAATTTATTAGTGCATCAGCATAATGTTGATGAAACATAACTGTTGTTATTAAATGTTTCATTTTTTTTTCTCGCAAACTATGAGCAACATAATAGCCTTTGTAACCAAATACTGAGTTATGCTCTCTGCTGCAAGGAAAAGGATTTTTTGAGATAAACAACTCTTGAAAAGGCTGCCCCTATTCAAGTGACTGGGAGTGTATACGAGGCTGGTTTAATTCTTCGAGTGTAAAGTAAACTGGAATAAACATTTTCCATATTTTCTTAGAAATTGAAGAAACTTTTGAAACATTACTCAGGCAGTCGCTTTTCTATATTTAATTTCTGCGACTGTCTTTAGTGGAAAAAGGGAAGATCGGTACATATCATTTTTTGACGATATAAAAAATAGCTTCTGTCATTAAGAAAGATTCAGTCCCAAAAAACCTTAAAAGCAATTTCTGAAGAGAAAAAAATATTAAAGGACTTTGGTCACAAAAGTGGCTAAAAAGAAGATAAACATTTGTTGAAAATGCAAGGAAACCGTCTTTAGTTTTATTTTGTTGACTAGGCCATCGGTTTCCTAACTTTTTGGTGCAGCTACCCCCTACGGTTAAAAAAACTCAACATTCATTCCCCCTATGACTGACTCGGTTAGAGAGAGATATTTTGCGACCCCCTCGAAAGCTCGCGATTTATGGTTTGGGAAAAGATGCTCCAGGCTGAAAGGTTATTTGACAGAAAGGGAATTTTAATGCACCGCTTTTAAATAAATTTATCATTCCCAGCTTAGCTTTTTGCTTTTTCGTAAACAGAATTCCCGTACAAAACAGTCTTACGAAGGAAGAGGATTAAGCTACATTTTCCTCGACACAACTGCAGCGGTCTAGCGACAGCGACTGGCTCATTCCGTATAAAAACTAATTTTTCTCTCATTCTCAAAACGAGTTTTTATATGGAATGAGTGAGTCGCTGTCGCTAGAGCCGCTGGGATCGTGCCGAGGAAAATGTACCTTTAATATTGTATCCTTAAACAAATTTGGACCACTTCAACCAAAAATAGTTTTCATGAAATCACATTGCATGCAGTCGGGGCCGTTGCAAGGTGTCGCAAGGCCAGGGGTGATGTAAATTTGCCTTTTTAAGGTAAAAATGTACATTATTAATCCCCACGAAACCGATAAAGATAGGCGCTTGAGGTTTAATTTTTTACAAATTTTATGTATTTTCAAAGCACTATGTAAGTGTTTCATTTAAGTCAGAGGCTAGAAAATCAAAGGGCAGCCGCCCCTCCCTGGTCGATGATCATAGAATTTTTTAGTTACTGCTGCACTATACCCTATTAAAAAGGTGTTCCAAGCTGTTTGAAAGCGTAAAAATGCCAGTTTTGACTTCTGGGACGGCACAACAATGTTCTACCTTTCAATAGAGAACTGCTTTGATGTTTTGGTCTGAATCCGAAATTTTAGTACATACGACGCGTCATACTAAACAAAATTCATGGCGTCTTTCATCCAGGTACCAAGGCCATCTTTTTTATGAGACATTACATGAAGCTCCCTCTTGGAAGTTAATGGAATTTAACAGCGTCTGAAAGGGATAAATTTATACAGCTTTGTCTACTAGGGAGTATTTATAGCCAGCCAACTGAAATTAAAAACCCCGTCGAGCCTTTTCCAGAGCTTCAAAAACGAGGCTTTCATTCTGATCTGAAATGCCGTGTCGCTATCATTCTGATCTGAATTACCATCATTTTGGAATTTGACTCATACGAGCAGTTGAAATTAAATCGTGTAACATTATCAAATTTTCATAAAGTGTTTATTCGATCGGTAAGCCAAAAGTTTCTATTAACACGTTCACTGTCTATGAGTCGGACGTGTACATAAAGCGCGTTCACGTCAACGAATCACATGATTCGTAAAACAAAGGGAAATAAAGGATTTCCGCAAGGCAGACATGGTGGAAATGTCGACGAAAAAACGATCTGTCTATACACTTTCAATTTTCGTTCGTCTGCGTCATTTTGACAATTGAAACTTGAGATGTCTGCGCTATTGAAGAAAGGCATCCATTCTTGAATGCGATTGCAAATGTTGAATATGTCAACAACTCACCATCTACTCGTACGAGGGCAGTTCAATAAGTACCCGTGTTTGAAGACATAGGATGGTACTGAGGGAAGTTGGTGTCATCATCGTGTTCTGCCATCTATCAAAAGACGCCAAAACAAATTCCAGACTAATTTATTGGTTAGTTTTGATTTGACATCTATTCGAGTAACGCGTGTTTCCTAATTTTCGATAAGATGGAAAGAGAGAGGTAATTCGATTTCTGTTTTTGGATCAGAAAAAATGCGAGGAGATAAAAGCGAAGTTGGACGCTATTTATGGGGACACTTCGCCGTCTCTGATCACCGTTAGATATTGGTTCAACGGTGAATCTGCTCCAAAGAAGGGCAAAACGATTCCATCGGCCGGAAATCATGTCATGGCGGTCATGGCGACGATTTTTTGGGATGCGAAGGGCGTCATCCTTCTGGATTTTTTATGAAAAGGAAGAACGATCACTGGACAGTGAGTTATTGGACCGCTTCGACAAAAATTGAAGGAGACACGATCGCATTTGGCGAAAAAGAAAGTGCTGTTTCACCACGATAACGCACCAGCGCATTCATCCGAAGTCGTCGCCGCCAAACTGCATGAATTGCGTAATGAATTGCTGCCGCATCCTCCGTATTCACCCGGTCTGGCTCCCTGCGACTTCTTCTTGTTCCCCAACATGAAGAAATGGCTCGCGGGAAAAAAATTTAGCTCAAACGAGGAAGTCATGGCCGTATTTTGGCGAATTCGACAAATCCTATTTTTTGGAGGGGTTAAAAAAATGGCAGGAACGTTGGGAAAAGTGTATCTTACTAAAAGAGGACTATGTTGAAAAATAAAAATTAGAAAAAAAATTGTGTTTTCATTTTCAACACGGGTACTTATTGAACCACCCTCGTATTCATACTATCAACCAAAGAATTTATCATTTACCCGTCCTGACCAAAGCTACGACACATATCTAACGATAAATAATGAACAGATGTGGGTAGAATGAGCCATTTATCTCTTCTGATCCCTTGTCGTAAGCAATGACAAGTTCAATGTTGAAAGTGGAAACGGAGCTTGAAGACGATAGGGAAGATGAAAGTGCGTATTTGTGGACATAGCCAGTCAGTAAACGTGGTAAAAGGCAAAACACGTGCGGCTGTCATTTTTTGTTAAATGATGATAAGGTCATTCTCGATGGGCCTTTCTTAAAATTTGGTTGTCAAATTTTTAAAACCTCTTTTAACAATACTGTTACGGTGTTCAATTTAAACTGGCGGAAAATCTTGATTGTTGTTGAAGGTGAGTATGATCATGATGTTGAAAAAATGTTGGGCTTGGGCACCCCCCAACCCGAAATTCTGGTTACAACCATGTTGAGATGGTTGTATTGTATTCCCTCACAGCCGTTTCAAAAGTACCAAATCTGTCTTTAATTCTTTTTTCTCCATTACGTGTTGATTGAAAATCCTCTAATTCATTTTTTTATTTATTCCAGTTCCAACACAAATTACAACTACAGCCAATCTAACTGCCACTCCATTAGTTATGACTGCTCCAAAACTCCAATTAAAATTGCAAAAACAAAATGCTGCCAGTCTTCAACAACAGCAACAACAACAGCAGCAGCAACAGCACCAAGCGCAATCATCACATCTCACTCAACAACAGCTGACAAATCAACAACAACAGCCACAACACATACAACTGAGTGGTACAACCATAACACAAAATCTAACGGCCGCAGCAATAGCGGCGGCCAATCAAAAGCGACGACGATCAGCGACTGATGTAAATAAATAATATAGTAGTATGCTTGTGTTGATGCCACCACTCTTCTCGTCTTCATCATCATTCTCACCAGCAACATCATTGACGTCATCACAATGCGACACTATTACGTAATACTTATAGTTTAACTGTATAGAATTAACAAATTTCAAAATCCAAGCAAGCTTGCGAACGCGCCAAGAAAATTAAAGAAACTCTGATATTCAAAACGTAAATACACAGAAAAAAAATAAACAAGAAACGCTGTAAAGATTTGCAATGCCAGCAAAAGACACAGAATAGAGCCAATAAATCGAAAAAAAATATACGGATTGACATTTTCAAAAGAATTCTCTTATATATTATACATAAATGAATAATGTAGTTATTTTTATGATTTCCTCAATGTCTGGTAGCTTCAGTTGTATTGTTTAGTTTAGATCAATTTCTATAATAAAAAAATAGTAAATGATTACTTTAAGCGCTGTATGTTATTTTTTTTTATTATTTTATTTTAGTTAAAACGAAAAACCTACATAAACATTTTTGTGCATGTGCATTCAGACACGTTAGTAGTCGTGTAAACCTTTTTTTGTATTTCTTATTTATATACTGTACATTAAGATGATTGAAATTATTATAAATATATTATTATATATAAATAAACAGATATATAATAAACAGAGAGAAAGAAAGAATTTAAGGCGAAGATTATAGCTATAGGAAAAAAATAAGATAACAAGAAAAAAATGAAGAAAAAAAACAATAAAAAAGCAAAAAATTAAATTAATTCAATCACAATCTGATTACGTGCGAGCTTTAAGATGAAAGCGTGTGAAAGATAGATTTTATTCGTATTGTAATTATTATTAGTGTAAAAGGTTTTTCTTTCTGTTATATTATTCTATTAAACTATTTTCTTTTAATCGTAACTATAGTGTAAAAAATAGTTATATTTACTATTTAATTAATTGTATAGTTCATTTTTTTAAGTGCGGCGATGTGAAAGCAAAATGTGAAAATATATAAAATTAAAAACAAACGCATATACATATTTGAATAAAAACTATAAAGAATAACTAAAACACCCATATTTTTAGAGAGGCCTTGCTTTTGGTTTAGAAGATTGTTGAAAATTGCAGCAAAATATCAAAGTTGTGGACAACAAACGCCTGGGAGGGACAGAGGCTATAGGGGAATTCAACAAACGTTATTTGTTCGATGCATTTCCCCATCGTCTCTGTCCCTGCCAAGCGTGTGTTATCCACAACTTTGAACTTTTGTGGTTTGTGGTTTGGAAACCCCGATCAGTTTGGGGCCGGCATTAGATTGACTCTTTATCATTTCAGTACACACTAAGCAATGCAGATAACCATAATGTTCGCACATTTTGCAATTTCTCGTTCGGTGAGTTGTTTCGTCGTTTCACAAAGACTGTGATTCTCCCTGTTGTAACTGATGAGAATAGAATCATTGGCTTCAGAAACTTAAACAACTTTGAAAGGACCATTTAGGCTGTCCGTCCCTTTGACTACTCCTTTGATGGGTTTACATACGTTTAACCGTAATCGCAGGATTGATTTCAAATATTATCAGCAATAAATTCTGCAATATCGAGTGACGGAAAAATGCACAAGAAACCACGACGCACAGTGGAGCGAAATCAATGATTTTTCGGACATCGCATTTTCATGAAGATGTCTTGTTATAGAATGTACCATGTAAATATTTTTTTTCTGCTCAATGGAATGGGGGACTCCATTTTCAAATATACCCTGTCTAAATGAAGATATGATACCCGCTCTGTGGCTCACTTGGTTGAGTCGCACTCTACGATGCTAGTAATCGGAGGTAATCGGCGTGGTCCAAAATTTCCGTACATGTGCGGATAGGAAATATATAGTGCTTGCAACATTATATACACTCCGAAATTATATGCAATGTAACGTTGATTCGAAACTGCCTATAAAAACGGCTGAGTTAACGCACCATGGCCCCACATACGGTACTGAGAAGAAAATGAAGATTAGCGGTTATAAGGATGCTTTCACCAGTAAAGGGCAGTTAATGTATCGTTTTTCCTTCCTGATGTCTTTACGGTTCTTTGATAGGATAAAACCGGAAAATTCACAAAAGTTTCCCTTTCTTTTCCTTTTCTGTTGCTTTTCAAGAGCTTGTAACAAATTATCAAAAATATGCAAACATCGGAACAAACAACTTTTCTCTTCGCGAGTTACGAGCAACTAAGACAATTTTTCAACAATAAATTTTTTTTTAATTTAATTGAACCTATAGTTTGTCACCCAATCACCAAAAAGCTCGAAGACCGACGAATGGATTGGTATTGCCATGTTCAAAGGCGTCCGCCTGAGAACCCCGCAAAGAGAGCGATATCAATGGAAGTTCCACTTGATGGACCCAAGGCCAGAAGCAGACCGAAGAACACCTGGATGTGTCAAATGAAAAAGCAACAACAACGCATTGGTCTCGGCGATGACACGATCCAAGATAGAGCTGCCTGTAGAAATATGCAGAGAAATTATCGCCAAAACGGGCGATGCGCCTACACCGCAGGTCGAGCAACGCGGAACCATGGAGCGGTGTAAAGAACGGGGCAAGTTAGAAGAGTTTGTCAAAGCTAATGGCTAAAATTATTTTGAACTGGATCAATGTTCATTGATTTCGAAAAGGTATAGTGTTGATCGGGAGTACTATATCTGGAGAGCTTTAGGAGGGGCATACCAAATAAAATAATTTCCATCATAAAGCAATCTTATCGGGAGCCCAATGTCACGTTTTGCACAAGGGCAAGCTTTCAGATCCTTTTGAGATTCACAGCGGAACGAGACAAGATTGCATTTTATAACCTATTCTTTTCCTCAAAGCCATTAACAATGTACTAGTGAGTGCGCTTTAAAACCAGAGGAGAGGTATCAGATGAACATGTTTGATCAACTGCAACACCTGGACTATTCTGACGATAATTGTCAGCTATCAAATAAAAAGGAAGATGCAGCCAAAAATGGCTGATGCTCTGCATTGCGAAAGTCGCAATGCTACCTACGGCGCATCCTACAAATCCGCAGGCCGGGAAAATATTTCGAATGATGATCTCCTTAATGTCAGGCCTGGATTGGATAGGCACTTCTGTCAAAAGGCTAAAGTTGCAATGGATAGGTCATCCCCTCCGAAGGCTAAACAGGCCCAATATTGGAACCTACATAGCTAACTTGTAAACACAATTTAAAATCCAAACCTACATCAGAGTGAATTATTATGCGAATAAGCAAACATGAAAAACAGAGATTTGTCAATGAAAATAGCTACTGTGGCCGGGGTCGCAGGGGTCACAGCCAATCTCTGTATTTTCATTAACTCCACAAATGGTAGAATAATAATATTTTAATTGAATTACCGACTAACTACGGCCATTCTTTGTTTTTGATGAAATAGCAAAAATATGAGGATTTCTGGCTAGTATCTTTAAAATTTACCATTATGTTCTTAGTTAGATACCCAATTACCACAACAAGGCCTTATCTACCGTGAAAAATTTGTTTATGTACCATTTTATAAGGTAAGGTGGTTGGTAGGGGTATTTGAATATTGGTGGTATATGATGCCAAAAATGAATTTTTCACTGAGCAAACATGCCTATACAACCAATACCGGTACCGGTATTTGAAAGCTATATAGTGTAATTTATTTTATTTGCCAATGTCCGATTTTTTTCTAGTCGCCCCACTGTGCGGCGCTATCATAAACTTTTTGCGATTAAGTTATGTGTACAATTGCTGATACCCTAAATATGTCCAGATTTGCACAGAAGATAGGTAAATTGGAGATCTCCAAATGTGAATTTTCCACAGTCTTAATTGTTAGCATTTTCCTGGCCCGAAACCTCATCCCGAAGCTCACCAACAGAATGCGTCCAGCTAGATGACGAAAAGACTAGCTTGGTGAACAAATCCAAGGACAAATATTTTGTTGGATACGGACTGAAGAAACAGCATAGAAACTGGTAACAGGTTGAGAAATATTATGCATATTCATTATAGGATACTGCTACCGACGAGACCTTCTTTGATGTGTTAGTGGAGAAGGCTTTATTTTCTGCTAAGATTGAGATTAGTAGGTTTTTTGTATGGATTGATTTTGAATAATAAATTCGTGTAAAATAATTGTTCAGCGTTAAGCCTAGTACTGACATCGAGAGCGAAATTTCGCTGCGATTTTCTCAATGAAAATGTATTCGTACTGTCGTTTCTTGAATTGAATTCATTGAAATATTGCATGAAACCAACATTTCCTCACTCATTCTTAACTTATGAATCAATTAAGATAATCTCATCCCAGAAACTGGCTGCATTTTATTGATGAACGTGTGAATTTAATTAGCTTCAACTGATTGACATATAAAGAAGAAGGTGCATTGCGGAGAAGTGTTGAGCATTTCGATAGAAGCAACGAACCACTTGTAGTGTTTACGAGCAATGCTGACTATATGTGAGGTTGGCCGAGTGGTTAAGGCGTCGGACTTGCGTACGACAGGTTCGCTGATTCGACGCTGGCTGCGGGAATTTTTTCTTTTTTTTGCAAACGCGAGAAAATGACAGAAAATGATGACATATGATGTATGTCTTTTTCAAAGTGTAATTCAGTGCTACAATAAGGTTCAATTGGATCAAAAAACGGCGCCAAATGCCATTGGACTATTATTCAGTGTTTATACCCTGTAGAGTGCCCCTATTATCGTTTGAAGAAAATATTCTACGAAGAATTATAGGGATGTAATCGTTACTTAGGTGTTACTTGGGAAGGCAGATCAAGAAAATAACTGATTATCTGAATATCGATCGCATAGTGTATGGCGGCTCTTACGATTTTTTAAAAACTATTCGGTTCTCGCATACCTTCGGTGCACAGCACAGGGTGGACGAATTCAGTCAACGCCGTCTAGATATTAAGGCCGCAATGTAGACTCGTAAACGTCAATTTAAGAGCTGAAATTGCATTGCATTGTTCTTGTTTTTAATGACGTCATATGCTTGTTGTTGTTGTTTGTTCGTGTAAATCTAAAATTTAAGAGCTAAACTATGACGTCATTGTACAGCTGAATTGCGGCTATGATATTTCTAGATGGCGTTGATTCAGTTTATGGTGTTTTTCGAACTCAAGACCCATGTGACAACGAGTACCCATTTATAGGGATAAATAACACAGCTGAGCGTGCTTTTGATCTCAACACCTCAACAAAAAAGTAGTTAAGATCTTGGAGTTTGTCACTAACACATCAACGGCCTTAGTCCAATGTTGGACTGTCGCGCCTGTTATTTATTTATTTTTTATTCGGTTCACGTGTGCCACCCTGTATAAACAACAATAGCTACAGGACATTATTTAGTTGTCAAATGTATCAAGAATGTATAAGAATACAAATTTTACTTTAAAAATAAATTTCATATAAATAATGACATAAAATACGGGATAAACCAAAAAGTGAGAGATAAAAATAATCAAATCGTATATGTGAAACCTGTCTAAAGAGACCACCGTTGGTTCCCGAAAAAAGTGGTCGCTATTAGAGGTGGTCGCTTAATAAGGGGAATTAACTAAGAGACTAAATTCATTAATCGTTTCCTCAAATGAAGCCACATGAAAGATTTCAATACTACTATCTTCTCATGAAATCTACGCCCATCATTTCCATACAGAATTGAAGATATATTTTCTTGAAAGGAGGTGTCCTGTATAAACTTATTACTGGTAGATTTAGGCTCCGAAGTCCGAACCACATAGAGCAGGCATGTCAAACTCGAGGTCTGTGCGGCCCGCGGCCAGGTCGAAAAAACACAATGTGTGTCAGCGTAAAAATAAAAAATCGGAGGTGTTAAGTCTCAGAAATTCACTAAGTTGGTGGCTTACGCAAGCTTAAACTATGTACAGTTGAGCGTCGATTATCCGAACTAATGTCGACAAGGGTGGTTCGGATAAACGAAAGTTCGGTTAATCGAGCTCCATAGAAAAGTTAGAAAATAGCCCAAATATAAAATTAAGATACAAACTGAAAACATTTAAAACGACTAGAACTGAACAAAAAAAAACAAATTCAAGGTAAATAAGCGATGCAGATGAGAGATTCCTTCCTTCAAACCCTTGATTTTTGATTTCATTCGATGTGTGTCATATGAAAAAAAGCTGATTGCCTGTTCGGTTAATCGAATGTTCGGATAATCGACTTTCGGATAATGACGCTCTACTGTATTTTAAAAATTTTCCTTTATATTCTATCAACAAATTTCTGTTGGTTATTTGAGGCACATTTGTTGAAGACGGCCTTTTTTGAGCCGAAATTCGTGAAATTGATTTGTGTTTGTGTTTCACACAACACCAGAAAATTTTTTTGTCAATTTTTAGCCACCTTTCTGTCTGAAATTAATTTATGTCAGCCTAACAATTTTGACTCCCATGGTTGCAACCTAGACCACCGCGCCGGCGGTATGCTCTGATCAGCTGTCCAAAATTTGGTGGAAATTAATCCACAAATAGTGGTTACTGCTCAATGAACTCGACTTTCGCGTGTTAACTTCCTGTGTTGTCTTAACCTTAACTTTTGGAGCACAGCTTCTTGTGTAAAGTTTCTAAATTTGTTTGAAGAACATTTTGAAAAGATGGTATTTCTAAAGGATATAATTCCGACTGACATATAAACATATTTTAAAGGAATTTTTCAGTGATTAAATTGTGTGAAATTAAATTCTGTGAAAAATTTTCTATGGGCATTTTTTATCCTGCCGCTCGCTCAAACCTAAAGACAGTGATATTTGGCCCGGACCATGTTTTGAGTTTGACATCCCTGACATAGATTAAATAGCTCTTCTGTTTATACCTGCACTTCGTGAATGCAAGAGCTCCCCACCGTTTAAACTGGACCATTTTGAAAGGCTTGTATACGTTAGCAAATCGCCGAAACTGGGCGAAATTTACAGAATTACGCCGAAATTACCAATGCTTTACAAAATAACACCCTTTACTTAAAAAAGGAAACATTTGAATATCAAGAAATTTTTTTCAAGAATTCTATTGAAAATTTGTTGAAAAGTAAATTCCGATCTATCATAAAAAACGCGTTATAGCGTTTTCAATTCCCAGTTGGCCATGAAAATCTAACATTCTTTATTAAATGAATTCGAAAACGCAATCTTCTCCATACAGGGCTAGACATTAAACCTGAATATTTTTTTAAAAGATCGACTTTAAACTTGAAAATAGATCACACACGCATTAATCGCAAAATGACAATGTAGTGTGTGTTTGCTTAGTTAGATTGACCCCTACAAACACAAACTCCAAGATCAAATTGGACATTTTTGCTGTTGCTGCATAATGTGAACAATCTATTATTCGCATAGCTAGAAACGACTTCAGACTTCTCTGAGCCTTGATTTTATATGAATTAATACCGTTTCTTGCTAAATTTATTAAGAAAACTTGCAAAAAAAACCATTAAAAATAAGCGCATGTACTCGCCTATGGTCGCTTTATACGGGCACATCGCATTTTTCACGGTCGCTAATAGAGGTGGTCGCTTAAGAAGGGTGAAATTTGTATGGAGCGATGAGTGATGTAGTGGTCGCTGGTCCTATAAACAGGTGGTCGCTTAATACGGGGAACAAATGTATGGAGATGTATGGAAACCAATTCCGTTCCCGAAAAAATTGGTCGTTATGAAAGGTGGTCGCTTAATACGGGTGGTCTTTTAGACAGGTTTCACTGTAGTTGTACATTGAAAATGTAAATATTTCTACATAATAAAATGAATATTGAAAAAAGAAATAGACTACAGAAAATATAAAAAACAAAATTAAATTGAACGAGACCGAAGCTAATTTCGGGCGCGGTCGAAATTTGAATACCCTTCACTCGCCTCGGGCTAAAAGTTTCTTGGGGCGGACCTATGACTTGTGTTCAATCCTTCCCCATTCTTGTCCTTCTGTTTTCGCATAATATTTGATATCGATAAATTCTTTCGCGTCGACAAAACAATATTTGTGTGAGGTTTGGTTGGAATAAGTGATAAAATAAAAATATTTACTCAGAAAACTTTATTGGGGGGATGCGGGAGAATGGCCCTATAGTACGATTCCATTGGTTTTTTTTTTTTTTTTTTTGACAAAGACGCATTAAGTTTTTTCTTGAAATTGGTGTAGAAAAAATGTTTCTTAGAGATCCAAAATAGGGGGGGGGGGGGGGGGTTGGGTTTGTATGGTAGCCCCATGACCCCATAGTCCGATTGCATTCATTTTCATATAATGTCTTATGTCTTATGGCATCAATAGAAATGCACTTTTACGAGTTTTGGTTGAAAGTGAAAAAAGTTTTTCGTAGAAGAACTCAATTTGGGGGGTTGGGTTTATATGACAGCCCCATAACCCATTGTCCGATTCCATTAATTTTTACATATGTTTTGTGGTATCAATTGAAATGCACTCTTAAGAGGTTTGATTGAAATTGGTGCACAAATAAAAAAGTTTTTCTTTGAAAAACTCAATTTGGGGGCTGGGTTTGTATGACAGCCCCATGACCCCATAGTGCGATTCCATCCATTCGTACATATATTTTGTGGCATCAATAGAAACACATTTGTGTGAAATTTGGTTGAAATTGATGCACAAATGAAAAAGTTTTTCTTAGAAGAACCTAATTTGGGGGGTTAGGTTTGTATGGCAGCCCCATGACCCCTTAGTGCGATTTGATCTGTTCTTACATATGTTTTGTGTTATCAATAGAAACTCATTTGTGTGAAATTTGGTTGAAATTGGGGCACGCATGAAAAAGTTTTTCTTAGAAAAACCAAATTGGGGGGTTTAGCTTTGTATGGCAGCCCCATGACCCCACGGTCCGATTTTAGCGATTCAAACATACAAACTGCCTGCAATAAAAAGAAGCATGTGTGCATAATTTCAGCTCGATAGCTTTTAAACTGGCCGAGTAAAACGCGTAGCAACAGACGGACAGACAGACAGACGGACATCGCCCAATCGACTCAGCTCGTCATGCTGGTCATATATATATATATTTTATATGGTCGGAGATGCTTCCTTCAATGCGTTACAAACTTCATGACAAAGTTAATATACCCTTTACTCTACGAGTGAAGGGTATAACAAATATAAAATGAACAAATAAGACAATTAGGTTTAAAGTAATACATTTAATTCCTTTGATGTATACCATTGAATTTCTAAATGTATACCTGTACGTAAATATAATAAAAAAAAATATGCTCCCAAGCTTATGTTAAATTACGAAAAGTTATTAACCTTTTTTCCTTAATAGGTTATATAATTGATTATCCGAGATTGCCATTTATTATATAGATTCATGTTTATACATAGTATAGGCCTCCATTACACAGTCATATTTATATAAGGGCTCCAGTACACAGTCATATTTGGTCATATTTATGTACATATGTATATTATAATATGCTTAAGCCTACTTGATTTCGCTTTCGAGTCTAAAAATGTATACTCAATGAATTGAGTAGGCTTAGGCATATGACATACATATTATCCCAGCAAATAATTTTATCGATTTTTTCGAAAAATCACAAAAATGATTCGAAAGCGATATTATTCAAATGAAAAATTTATCGTACACTTGTCTCCCCGACGAAAAATCATTTTATTGTCATCAATATGTCAAGAATGCGACTCCAATTAACGAAATATCGTTTTATTATTGCAAGGATGATAAAATAGTAATCCCTCACAACGAGAGAATGATGAAATTGTCAAAAAGTAAAACGACTAATTTATTCCCATAATTTGTAATCTTAGATAGCTCAGGTGTAGGACGTAGGACTACGAAACGATAGGTGCCCGGTTCGATTCCCAGTAGAAGCAAAGTGTAAAAAAGTAAAGTTAAAATAAGGTAATGGTAAGGTAATGTAATGTAATAACTCGCAGTAAGCGAAAATGTATAATGCTTGCAAAATTATATACACTCCCGAAATTATATGCAATGTAACGTTGACTCGAAGTAGCCTATAAACGGCTGAGTGAACGCACCATGCCCCACAAGGGGTTACGGTACAGAGAAGAAGTAAGCGAAATCAAGTAGGCTTAAGCATTAAGCCAAAATTAACCCTAGTTTTCTGCACTTAAGGTACTAAAACTGTTGGAAATAATGGAGCTAGAATAAAATGATGTAAGAAAGATATGATCGTAAGACTATGCGCCAATTTTTAAAAGAATCGTACAAGCACCTCACCTTGGCAGAAGTTGGAGAAAATTGAGATGGAAAAAAAGATTGTTTTTGGGTCAAATCAGCCAAATTTGACTTTGAAGCTCTGTAAAAACCAAACCTCTTATCCGATTTTAGTTTGATTAGTTTTATTTTATAGGTAAATTTATTGGCTGTAATAATCATTTTATTTCACTCTTCTAGCTGGTCTAGGTTTGGAGATATTAGGCTTTAAGTCGTTTAAGAAAATGATTTTTTCAAAAATCTTTAAATGCCTGTGGCAGCTAAAGGGTTAAGCTGAGTGGGTATGTTCCGTAAAACTTTTTTGCTGGAAATCAACTGAGGAATCACCCTGTATAATGTTGCAAGCACTATACAGGGTGTCCCGTTCATGGTGGAGAATCTTTTAATGGTAGATAGTGTGGCTCATTTGGGGAAAATTAATGTTCTACGAGACACCTCTATTTTGAACCGTTACAATGTAAAAGCACTTTTTGTAAATTGTGTCAAAATACCTGACTTGCCGAACTAAATCAAATTTTCCCAAACCACCAAACATGTCATCCGAGATATGACTTCACTTTCCGAAACTACATAAAATTTCCTATAAAACAACACCGTTACGTCCGTTACGAAGTTGCTCGTATCTTCCGAGATACACCAGTTCAAACTTTGAAGAAATTTTAAAATCGGTTTTTCATGCAAAATTCAAATGATAAAATCGTAACCGTACTTTGAACTGACAAATCTGCAAAGTTGAAAAAAGTTGCCTCGTTATGTTAGCTCTCGAACGACATATAAAAATTAAGGGCTCACGATTTGAAAATTTGCGAATTTAACGTTTCAAAGGTAAAAAATGTGGTTTTCGTGTAATGCAAATCATCTGATATGATGAAGATAAATTTGTACGATCAACACAGTTCATTTTGTTGGGCGAAAAAACTTTACATTGAAACCACATTTTTTTACCTTTGAAACGTTAAATTCGCAAATTTTTAAATCGTGAGCCCTTAATTTTTATATGTCGTTCGAGAGCTAACATAACGAGGCAACTTTTTTCAACTTTGCAGATTTGTCAGTTCAAAGTACCGTTACAATTTTATCATTTGAATTTTGCATGAAAAACCGATTTTAAAATTTCTTCAAAGTTTGAACTGGTGTATCTCGGAAGATACGAGCAACTTCGTAACGGACGAGGTGTCGTTTTATAGGAAATTTTATGTAGTTTCGGAAAGTGAAGTCATATCTCGGATGACATGTTTGGTGGTTTGGCAAATTTTGATTTAGTTCGGCAAGTCAGGTATTTTGACACAATTTACAAAAAGTGCTTTTACATTGTAACGGTTCAAAATAGAGGTGTCTCGTAGAACATTAATTTTCCCCAAATAAGCCACACTATCTACCATTAAAAGATTCTCCACCATGAACGGGACACCCTGTATATTTCCTATCCACACATGTACGGAAATTTTGGACCACGCTGAGATTCGATTCGGATCTCTAGATTACTAGCATCGTAGAGTGCGAGAGTGTTTGCAAATTTTCATTCGAATAACTTAATTCACACCGGAAATATAGCGAATCTAATACATCGTAAAGGCGTTTCACAATACCAGGGCAGCGTCTTGAGCATTTTTTCACTGCTTATCTTGTGACTTCATTAAACAATGAACATGAAATTTGGTGGCAATGCATAGAATGGTAATAGTGTTGGGCACGAATACGCATTTGCCTTTGATAACCCACATTGACAGCAGCAGCAGCGGCAGAAGCATTTTTTCTGCTTCTGCTGTCAATGTGGGACATCAAAGGCAAATGCGTGTGTTCTAAATTTAAATTTTTCTACTGATGCCGATGCCTCTGCCGATGCTGACGCGGGAAATGTATTTCAACCATTGTGGGTGAAATTATGATTTTTCGCAAATATCTTTTTAACAGGTAGCATTTCATTAATGTTGTGCACAATTCTTATTTATTGCTTATAAAATACATTTACAAAAATATTCACTATTCTTTAAAATGCTAAAAACCTCGTATTGCGGGCGCAGCCCTCTGTACGCTCGGTATTTTTTTATTTTCGCTCTGTCAAAATCAAAGAAAATTATGATTTTGATAGAACGAAGAATCAAAAAAATGGATTCGGATTGCCGTATGTGTGCGGCACAAACGAAAACGAATGCCATTCATTAAGACTTAGCATCCAGTCCTTTCCGTAAACCTACTCGTTTAGGATGACTGTTAAAAGCGATATACCATTTGACCTTTTTTCTCCCTTTAACCACAATATGGCATTATTCACCATTATTCGGAAACTTTGACTGACAATTAAATTGAATTAATTCTATTAGTTGGGATCAGTTATCCTATTGATGCTACGGAGGTGTAAAATGATTACGCAGAAGTGGCATTCGGTACAAGATTCATGATTGTAATGGTTCTCGACACATTTTCAAATTTGGGGGTCCACGACAACTAATGATTTTTATCAAATGGTCCCTCGTGTACAAAAGCTTAAGAACCATTGCTATTGTTTACACGCAGTAAAAAGTTACACTAATTTGTTGTTGAACTGCAATTAATAGAGCATTTGGTTTTCATTATAGTGAAGTAATATATTTTTTTATAAATATTAAGTTATACGGTTATACAGTGCATGCAAAATCGAGTTGTCCTTTTTTCCACTTTTTATTGGTCGCATATAACTGTAAAATACGTGCCTGTATTTTGTAAAAAATATTCTGTTTTTAATTCAAACTGCTTACTATATTTTATACTGCTAAGCATTGAATATTTAACCCAAAAAAATGATAAGTCAGTTAATATTCACAGATGAATCTGTTATATTGTATAGTGTAGGTCCCTGGGGACCTTGTTGGGCTTTAACCGTTGGAAAAGTTTTCGGTCATCTGAGGGTTAACGGGCATCATAATGTAAAAACGCAAATGAATGGTGTGTGCTTTTATATATTTTATGGACTATCAACTTACCGTTTTGCTGATTGATGTTGTCTTTTTGGACACCCCGAAATCGAAAGATCGCGACTCAAAATGAATGGATCTGAGGTTCTTTTCCCGAAAATTAAGTTCTGCCGCTGCAGCGGTCTTCAATACTTCATGGAAACTCTACCAATACAGTTACTGGGGAGGAGGTGGAGGGTTTTTTTTTCAAGAGAACGAGGATGAACGCAGGAAAAGGACTATAGCTCCGTTCATTGGGTTCACCTTCGTTCCCCCGGTATATCCGTCAGCCGGAAACTGTAATATCGGGAGTTTCCGTCCCATAGTGAAAACGGCCTACTTAGGGGATTGGGATGTAGCGTGAGTACAAAGTCAGTAAGAGTTCAGCCCATTCATTGAGAGTTGAGATCTTCGATTGACATCAATTTCGCTAGTCGTTACGAAAAACTGTAATTCATGTTGGTCCTATCTATCCTGTGCCGAAAACGGTCAATTCAGGGGGCGTAGCGGGAGAGCGGAGGTGACGCCATGAAAAACGACTTCAGATCCGCTCATTGGGGATCAAAATCCTATGTTATAATTAAGGAATAAAAAAGGGTGTATTAACTTCATAGCTCGGTCGTGATAGGCGAATGAACTGAACAACCAACAACAGATACTGCAAATAAACACTATTTTGTATTTCCCTAATAATTCAAGTAAAAATCATAATAATCACTTCAACGAGTTATTATTATTTAAAATGCAAGCGTTATAAAGATTCCGAAAACAATATATAGGCACCGCGTTCTTCCAATGCTATCGCATAAAAAGATTCGGATAAAAACGTAACCCTTCTATAGATTCGTCACGGCACACCACACCCAATCGTTCGGCCGCCAATAAATGTTCCGTTGACAAAAGTATGGATATGCCCAAAATTCGAGCCAGATCCTCGGCCGACACTGATCCGGCCGCTTCAACTTTTTCTTCGATTTCCTTCGCTATGATTTCGTCGTCTTGTGACTCCAACTGAAGAACAACAGCACCACTGGGAAAAGTTCGCATTTTTATGGGACCATCTAAAAATTTGCAAGCATTCAAAAGATCTTCGGGCGACAGAAGTTCTAGACCTCGTGCACGATTTATACGACAATAAACATCGGCCAATGCCATCATACCACCAGCTTGCTGTAAATGTAAATTATATCTAATCAAGTTAACAACACAATGCAGCACAGTACGCATACCTCAATGGGATCCAAAATCATCTCACAAATTTGTCTGGACAAACTCTTGAAATACTCGGTATTACTAGTGAAGCTCTCCCGTGTCACAGGATCATCGATTCCCATGCTCATGAGGTAGGTTTTGAACTGAACTGTCTCATCTTCGGATATCTCGCCCTTTCGTTCCTTTATCTTGGAACTAATCGACTTTGATATGCTAACCATTTCCTGTGCCATTACCATTAACGCTTTCAGATCTTGAAACGCAACGGCGATACTATCATCTGTGGCTTTCTGTTTTTCGACAATGGCTCGTTCTATGCCACCAATTCCGGTACGCAATTTTATTCGTGGTGCATCTTGCGACGAGTTGGGAGCTCCTGTACTATTCGTGGCAGTTGTGACCGTTTCTTCGTTGATTTGCCAAACGCGAGCTTCTAACGTTTCACGTATGGCTTGCACAAAGGCCGGATCAAGACCATGTTTACCGGACAATTTAACAAAATGCGCACGACTCGATTCCATGGGACCGGGCAATTTGTCCGGCAACAGTGGGCGTAGATTCAGGATTAGACGTTTCTTTTTGCCGAAAATAAACGAGCTTGCCTCCTCCTCGTCAGTGCCTACAATGTATTGAAGGCGCAGGCAGAGAGTTGTTGAGCCGCGGGCTATTTCACCCGGACGTCCCCAAAATAGTCTGTGTGTGGTCAGTACTATTTCGCCATCCTCGTATGGTGTCTAGGGAGGTAGGATATCGGTTGATGGTATGGCTCGCGAATGAAATGTACGCACTTACCTTTTCGTCGCCATCGTATAATTTGATTGCTTTGTCTTTGCTGACAAACTGTTCGTCTGCGGCTAGTTTGGCTTGTAGGTATTCGAATCTATTCATCACTTGAGTGCTGGAAATGCAAAATCATTGGTGAAAAGCAGACAGAAACTCAAGGAAAATATCTTTTGCCTCGGCGTATAAACTGTCAATTAATCAGCTGATTTTGTTGTGACGTGAGGTGATTCATAAATCAAATAGGGGAATGTGGAGTCCGATGGATTAAAACAGATTAGGTCCGTTTTGTTGGGTCGAGCACAGGACAGAGCAGCTAGCAGCACAGCTTTCATACAAATTTGGACATGACGTTGGATACGAGTTATTCTATAGAACAGCAAAACAAACACTGAATGTGTGTCAGTTGAATATTCATCACTGTATATCAGCATCAGCGATGATGATGAGGTGCTTTAAGGAAGAAAAACTCGACATTGCATTGATACAGGAACCCTGGATTACCAAGGAAAACAAAATTAGGGGTCCGTCGCAACAGTCCGCCAATCTATACTATGTACAGATGGCTGGAAAGATAAGGACTTGTATCCTGGTGCGGCATGGTGTACATGGGGTACAAATGACGCATCTAAGCTCGCCCGATCTTACGGCAGTAATGATTGGAAGTGGGGCAGGATCATTTGTAATCGCGTCGGCGTACCTCCCTTACGACTCACCAGAACCACCTCCTTCAATGGAAGTAGAGAACCTGGTAAAATACTGTAAAGAAAGAGGTATAGGTCTGATATTAGGCTGTGATGCCAACGCTCACAATACTGTGTGGGGCAGCACAGATGACAGAGGAAAATTACAACTTGTTGAAAGATACAACTTGTTAGTAGCTAATACAGGGGTGGCTCCCACCTTCGTTGATGCGCGAAGGGCTGAGGTGATAGACATTACCCTGAGCTCTGTCAATATGCTGCACAGAATTCAGAACTGAAGAGTGGTGGACAGACTAACCATGTCTGATCACAGGGCTATTCAGTTTGGAATTCTGTATGGCACGAAACCGAGTAGCGAAAACAAACGGATTAGAGTGCCAAGGAATACGGACCGTACTAAGTATGAAATGTGTTTATTGGAACAAATCAAGGAAATTTCAGGGGAAATACCTAATAACACTACTGAGATAGAGCGATCGGTGGAACAAATGAATTCTGCGATAACTCACTCTTTCAAACTGGCTTGTCCCGCTACAATCATAGATGAAAAGGATCCAACACCCTGGTGGTGCACTGAATTGGAATCTATGAAGAAAGAGACAAGAAAAGCGTTTAATAGGTACATGAGAGAGAGGACCCCTCGCTCTTGGGATCTATATAAGGATAAAAAGAGAGAGCTGAAAAAGACTCTACGTACACGTAAAAGGAACTCGTGAAGGGAATTTTGCTCGAATATGAGGAATACATCCGATGTATGCAGATTACAGAAGATGATTTCGAAAGACAGCGTTTCGAAAATGGGACTAATCCGAAAGGCGGATGGGACTATGACGGAAACAATGGAGAAGACATTGCAGTCGCTTATGGAAGTCCATTTTCCAGGAAGCTTCAAGTCAAATAATCCGTGGACTCAAACCTGTAAATTGGTAAGGGTGATCGGACGACAAGAAGCTGAGAGGATAATAACTTCAAATGGTGTCAGGAGTGCTATTAATACTTTTGAGCCATATAAGACGGCTGGAATGGACGGAATATTTCCGGCACTGCTACAATGGGGCATAGCAGCTCTGCTGTAGAAGATCCGGAACATATTCGTTGCCTGTTTATCGACAGGATATATCCCAATGTCTTGGAGAGAGACTAAAGTTGTCTTTCTACCAAAACCGGGAAAAAAGGATTATACGGAAGCGAAGTCATTCAGGCCGGTTAGCCTAACCTCTTTTCTATTGAAGACAATGGAGCGAGTATTGGTGGACCATCTAGAGAATACCTCGCTGATGTATAAACCTTTGAGTAGATGTCAACATGCTTACAGAGCAGGTAGATCTACTGAGTCCGCTCTGCATGAAGTAGCTGAGCGGGAGATTGAGCCCTTGATAATAACATGGATCGATTCGATGCTTAGTGGGAGGGCAGTAAATCTTAGTAATGAATGTGCCAGAATAATAGGAAGGGTAGTCAGGGGCTGCCCACAAGGAGGGGTACTTTCGCCTCTACTGTGGAACATCACCGTAGACTCTCTTCTCTGGAAACTGGACTCGTTGGGCGTACATACAGTAGGATACGCTGATGACTTAGCAATTATGGTCAGTGGCAAATTCATGGACACTATATAAGGTTGCATGAGGCAAGCTCTCAAAGCAACTGAAGAATGGTGTAACGAACAAGAGCTAACTATAAACGCAAGCAAGTCAAGCACTATAGTCTTTACTCTGAAAAGGAAAGATGTAGAAACCACTCCCATGCTGCTTTTTGGTTCGGAGATATAATAGTCCAAGGAGGTGAAGTACCTAGGAGTAACCTTAGATCCCAAACTTACTTGGAACTCTCATGTTAACGAAAAGACACAAAAAGCAGCGAGGCTTTTGCATCAGTGTAAGAGAGTGTGTGCACGTAGGTGGGGTATATCAACAAAAGCGGCACATTGGATCTATACAATGATGGTTAGGTCCGTTCTATCCTATGCAGCAGTGGTCTGGTGGCCCAAGGATAGCCAGAAAACTACTAGGCAACGGCTGGATGGGATTCAACGCATTGCATGTATAAGCATATGTGGTGCAATGAGAACTACGCGAACACAGGCTATGGAGGTTATACTGGGATTACCGCCACTGGATCTGTTTGTAAAACAAAGTGCGGCGCTCACAGCAATAAGAATGGTAAGAGATGGCACTTGGCATCACTTTGGTAGCAACGGAGGTCATAAGAGGATCCTTGATATTGTTCGTGATAATGTCAAGGAGACTCATATGCCTTTGAATGGTATGAGAAGATGTAGGGTAGTCGAAAGACATCACATCACTCTCATAGTGGATGGTAGGATACACGAGGAGTATCCACGTGCTGTTGCTATTTTTACTGATGGGTCTCTCATGGAAGAGCGGGGGATGGAATATACTCCGAGGAGCTAAACCTTGCATGCTCACTTCGTCTAGGAGAGTATGTATCGGTACATCAGGCGCAGATGCTTGGACTGCTGCACGCGCTGGATCATCTTCTGGAAGGCGGGATACTAGGGAAGAAAATTCTGATAGCACTCGACAACCAATCGGTGATCAAGCGCATGCAGCAATCCAACATCAATTCAAAATTGGTACTGAAGTGTGTCCAGAAGCTCAATGAGTGTGCTTCAATCAACGAAGTTACGCTAATGTGGGTTAAAGGACACGTAGGTACATTGGGGAATGAACTTGCCGATACCTTAGCAAAAGAGGGATCAGCAGAAAAGTTCCAAGGACCGGAACCCAAAATTGCTTTGGGAAACGGCATGATTGAAGCCAGGATACATGGCTGGATTGATTCCATCCATCGGCAACGATGGCTAAGCCTATCCACTTGTAGACAGGCTCGTAACGCAATTACGAGTCCACTAGGGAGGAAAGCCAAACAAGTACTCAGTTACATACGGAGTAGCTTAAGTTGGATAACTGCCTTAGTAACAGGGCATGGTAATTTTCAAGCTCATCTATCTAAGATGAAAATCGTGGAAGATGATGTACGCAGACTATGTCTGGAAGAGGCTGAGACGGCAGCACACATTGTATGTGAATGCCCAGCACTAGGTAGTAGGAGGCTAAGGATACTAGGTAAATCCACAATCGGTGTGGAATCCATGAGGGAACTTAGCTTCAAAGATATGCTACTCATCACACGAGACTCAGTCATGAAGGAAGAAGTCAATAATTATCAGTCGACTTCTGGAAATCACTGATGACTGTAAGAGGACGAAAATGAACCCAAATAGTAGTGGTCTGCTTCGGGTAATCCCCAAATCACATATATATATATATAGAACAGCAATTGAAAAATTTGTATGCAAGTTGTTCTGTACTGTATGCAACCCAATAAAACGGACATTTTTATGTACATATATGTATTTCCCGACTTATTCTTAAAGCGCGCGGTAGATTATAGTACATTCCACTCTACCGACTGCTCTGCCACCGTGCTAGCGCTTAAGCGCGGTTTACATGAGTCGAGTAAATGATCGAGTAGAGTACTTTCCACTCTACCGACTACTCTACCACCGTGCTTAACGCTGCAACTCGACTGTTTTCTAGTCGGTAGAGTCAAACTCTTACTCTACTGAAACCATTTACACGAGTAGAGTGGAAAGATTCTGCTTTAGATACTGAAAAAGTTCCAGTAAATTGGAGAGTACTTTCCTCATGTTGAAGCGTGGTTTACTTGAATCGAGTAATTAGAAGAGTAGAGTGGAATTTTCCCAGTGTCGAAAGAAGAATCTTCTACTTATATAAATTGTTGCATTAGAGTAGAGTTTGACTCTACCGACTAGAAAACAGTCAAGTTGGAGCGAAAAGCACGGTGGTAGAGCAGTCGGTAGAGTAAACGTTAGTGGACTTTTTCCAGTGGCAAAAGAATAATCTTTCCACTCTACTCGTATAAATCGTTGCATTAGAGTAGAGTTTAACTCTACCGACTAGAAACAGTCGAGTGGGCGCGACTAGCACGGTATTAAAGTAGGTACATAGTAGGTAGAGTGGAAAGTACTCTATTCTATTATTTACTCGACTTATGTAAACAGCGCTATAAGTCATTAGTTCATTTTTCTCTCTCTGGACACAGTGATTTTCACATTTTCACGAAGGTCCGCGAGTCTAGATTGATTATCCCACTTGTCTTGAGCTATGGCTCCAATCCATAGCTCAAGTCTCTCAAACTTTGTAAGACACATTCGAGGGACAGGTCCTTGCTCTCGGCAGTTCACGAGCGAGAGTTATGGTACAAGCACAACCAGGATCATGAACTGCACGATGAGGTGAAATTGTCGAAATTGGTTTGGATTGCGTGGGCCACACGGATCTCGCGCTGGAAATACTCGGTAGACGATGCTCAGCGGCTACTAGGGTTCCTAAACTTTTTTTAGTTACAAGTTGAGGCAATCATCGGCATGCAGTTATATCGGATTTTTACCGACTAAAAACACCACCATCTTCCGCGGAACGGCCTCTCGCCGTTTGCGTTCCGCTTGCGTCTGGCTTCTCAGGTAGATGCTGCAGATGAACCCACTTACTGCATCCCAATTATGTGAAGAAGCCAACATCGAGTCAACCAAGTTTTCAGGGTTTAATGTTTTTCCCATGATTCCGTGAATCTAGGCCACAAAAACCCTGATCGAGATTTGCCAACCCGCCCGGTACACAAGATCAAAGTTGGGAAATTCAATTTTGTTATTTGTTGGGTCATTCGGCAACTGCTAGCAGCACATAAGGTACCATTCTGTTGTTGTTGTTGTAGCGATTGAAGAGATTTTTTTTCTCTTGAATCGAAGGGGTCTTGGTCTTGGCAGCTCTTGGCCGTTTTTAGCAACGGGTAGCTCCGGGACGATTTACATCGAAGAACCGGCTGCCATAGGAGCATTTTATGGACAACACAAACATCCATGGGTCACAGTGGGATTCGAACCCACGCACCGGCAACTCAGAGATAGACATCTCTGCCACTGAGCTACCGAATGCCCCTAGGTACCATTCTAAGAGCGGTCTCCTGCGCTGAATTGGAAAAATCCCGGCAGTGTGGGGTTGGCTCGGCCTAACGAAAAAAATTCGTACCCAGCATCTTCTGAGACTGAAAGTTCATGGTCCTGTTACTGTCATCTATCGATATTACCTCAATGATACTTGCATTTCTAAGTTTCTTTGATTTTCTAATGACTATCGTATTGCTGCCTCAACGCCTGTACAGTACAGTGTACTTGCCTGATCAACCAAAATAACAATTGGAATCAATCCAGAGACGTAGGCAGCTTCATGACAAGTTGTTCGTTACGCAGAGCATACTATTAATGCGCATCTTTGATAAGTCAAGCGTATTTCCTGAGCATTCCCAGGTAATGTAGCGAATTTGCCTAAATCGCCGAGGCATACAATAGGATTGGTGTAACCACTCTGGCCAGTAAAAGTTTTCTACTTAGTCTTAGGCCTCCTATATTGGTCATAATCCTTGCCGCTGTTGCTGCCTTATCGCTTAACTCCAACTCTGGCATTTAGAAGGCATCTTCTTCTGCACATACTTGAGGTCCCGCTCTTTGTAACAACATTTGTAGTTGATGTTGTCATCACCTCATTAGCATAAATATAATAAATCGATGCACTCCGGATTCCTTGCTACTACCACGACCATCATGGTCGCCAAACAAAACCACCGTCACCCCCTTGGGCATGGGGTATTTCAGAATCCTATTACTCATGATGACCTACAGCAACGGACCAAGAACAGATCCCTGTGGGACACCCGCGGTAACCTTATATTCTACAAGCGCTTCGCTAATGTTATGTTGAAGGACATGATTTATTATCGATGATAGGTAACGAAGAAAGCAGTGTGAATGGATCTTGCTGAATTTAAAGCACTTCAGACATCGAAGTTACTGTCATAATTGCATCTACTGTAGACCGCACTCGTCCAAACCAGAGCTGTTGATGTGACAAGCACCCATTTTCTTCTACTATCGATGACAGTCTATTGAAAATAATCCGCTCGAGCATCTTTCCCAAGTCAAATATCTTGGAGTTATCCTTGACAGCAAACTCTACTGGAATAAGCATGTCGAGGCGGTGGCGGAAAAGGCCACCAGAGCCCTTTGGATATGCAAAAAATACGTAGGGAAAACCTGGGGTTTGAAACCATCCATTATGATCTGGATATACAAAGCAATAGTTCGACCAACTCTAAACTATGGTGCTGTGGTCTGGAGGGCAAGTCCGTTCTAGGTAAGGTACAGAGACTAGCGTTTCTGATTACCACCGGTGCTCTCCGATCTTGCCCTAGCAGTGCTCTAGAAGTTCTACTAGATCTACACCCGATTGAAATCCACCTCGAGACCCAGGCAAAACTAGCAATGATACGACTCATTGCTAATGATGCCAGTCTGGAGCTCACTAAGTGGCAGCTCAGATGCCTGAAAAATAATACTATAGCGAACATGCCCTCCGACCACCTTGCAAAAGAGCTCTCATTCGGACGCTGCTTCCGGGCTGTAACATGGAGCGGGGAGGAGTGGAACCCTAACTTCGCTAGGCTGCATCCACAAACCATCAAATGGTTCGCTGACGGCTCCAAGACAACTGAAGGCTCAGGAGCGGGTGTGGTGGGCCCAGGACACAGGATATCTATACCTATGGGCCTCCACACCACTGTTTTTCAGGCAGAAATACACGCAATAGAAACATGCGCTGATCGCTGCCTACGAGAGAACTACGTAAATAAACGTATAGCCATCTTCTCAGACAGCCAAGCGGCTATTAAATCCCTTACTAAGTACACCGTCACGTCAGGACTTGTTCAATGCTGCCTGAAGGCGCTGAATAAGCTAGGCGAAAACAACAGACTAACACTTTTCTGGGTTCCAGGTCATATGGGCATCGCAGGGAACGAACAGGCTGATGAGCTAGCACGCACAGCTGCATCATCCCCTTTCTGCGGACCTGAACCCTTTTGCAACATCTCTTCATGTTTAGTAAAGAGAGCTTTCAGAGACCAGGAACGACTCAAGGCAATTGAGCACTGAGATAAACTACCAGGGCTCAGACAATCGAAAATGTTTATAGCAGGGTATTCCCACAGAAGAACGGCTGAGCTGCTGCAGTTAAGCAGAGCTAAAGTACGCATCATCTGTGGCATTCTCACAGGTCACTCCTGCCTGAGATCACATTTACGCACAATATAAATTGTGCAAGATGCGAGCTGTCGATTCTGTGAAGAAGATGACGAAGCCTCCTTCCATGTCTTATGCGAGTGCGATGCACTGGCCCAGCGTCGCTGGTCACACCTCAGAGTGGCCTTTCCAGATACGGACGACATAGCTTCGACATCTATAAACGACCTCAATTCGTTTCTTAGCACGATCAACCTTGATCGTCAGGCGTAGTCCTGCTCAACTGCGACTAGGGCGTTAGCACAATAGGCCCACTGGCTTCAGTGCTGCGAAACCCTTCGGGTTCACGCCCATCTACAATCTACACAATCTTTCCCATAGTATCGAGCAGGCAGATTGGACAATATGATATGATCTCCTGCCGATTTATTCGGCTTAGGAAGGAGTACAAATTTCAGTGTTTTCCACGTTATTGTGAAGGTACTCTCATTGCGACAAAGTTTTAAAGACTCCGACGAACAACTGAGTGGTTGTTCGATTTGCTTCTTTTAGGGATCTGTTGGGGACTCCAACTGGCCCCGGAGCTTTCCCATTTTTCAGCGCAGAAGCAGCTTGTCGAAGAAGTTCTTCTTGGGTATGGTGGAAATGTTAGTTGCCTGTTTTAATGGACCTCGTCCCACGGCTTATTGTTCGTGTCGAGGAAACAGAATCGAGGCGATAATTGCAAGTAGCGGCGGGCACATAAGTTGTGGTGCTCTTTGCCCTATTCTTTCATCACAATCTTGTACGCGATTCCATGGGTTTGAATCAGCATTTTCGCGGAGCTGTCTAAAACACTTTTACTTGCTTTTTTTTTATCGCGAGATTCGCTGATTTTCAAGCGTTTTATAGGACTCTAGTAGAACGACACGGGCACCTCTTTGTGCAGTCCGCTTCGCGCTTTCAGACAGTTTTGCTTAAGATTCGCAAGCCCATCAAACCACCAATAGTTTTCCTGTCTCTGACTTAAAAAACTTCTTCCGCGGCATAGAAGCGTTGTTGTTGTTTGTTGTAGCGACTCAAGAGACTTTTTTCTCTTGAATCGAATGGGAGGGGGCAAGTTTCTGTTTTTTAACAGCGGGTAGCTCCGGGACGATTTACATCGATGAACCGGCTGCCGTAGGAGCATTTTTATGGACAACACAAACATCCATGGTGACAGTGGGATTTCCTTCAGTTGAATCACTAGTAAGGTCAGAGGATCATATCAAAATGAAAGACTTTGTTTGTAAATAAAGGATAAAGATGAATTTTAATAAAATACATGTATACAACGAATATTTATGAAAAAAATAAATGTGTTTTCCCGAAAACGATTTACTATTCAATATTAACGTAATGTCCGACCCACACTGAGCGGAATACAGTACCAAACCCAGCGGAAAAAATTAGTCTAAGATAGGATTCCCCCAGCTATACTACTAGTAGTTGCCGAATACCGAACAAATAACAAAATTGAATTCCTCCATCGCCTCTGTCCCTCCCAGGCGTGTGTTGTCCACAGCTCCCGATCTTTTGCGCGCGGATTAGCAAAACCCCGATCAGTGTGGTTGCGGCCTAAAGTTTTTCTTAATACTTGGCTAGCACCTGTCTTGAAAACAAATCGTATGTACAGGATATATCATCGATCAACTCCCGATATGACCGTCAAATCCACATCGATGTCCTGAATTTCATTAGCTGAATTGTTTTTATTGCTCGCCATTTCCGATGAAACTTCCACCGAGTCCCGATTGTCCGAAAAGGTGTTTGCAAAAATTTTGCATGTTTCATAGACTTTTGTTAAAATATAATCGTGTAATAGCCGATCGTATAGCTTGTACGCGAACAAGGCCTTTTTCGCCGTTATAATCTTGAGATTCTCATTGAGTGGGCGTTCGTGCCAATTGGCGTTCTGTAAAACAGAGAAAAATATTTTTATTTATTTTATATGATTCCGACTTTTGTTCAAAAACCCTACCTTATCGGAAAACGAAATTGTATCCGGTAAATTTAAGTAAGTCTTTAAACAATCTTCCAAATTCCAAACGTTCTTGTCACCTCCTATCCCAATATGGGCTGCATAAGTATCGAAAATTCCTTCCAGCTGAACCTTCTGTCGATATTTAAAATTATCTACAATCGTTCGTGAGTCGTGAATGACTTTTTTCGGATGTCTAGCTTCTAAGACTTCTTTCAGTTCCGGGAATATTCGTCCCAAAGCGAAAATATCAAAAATATAAACATTCAAACGTGTGGCAATTGTAACGATTGATGTACGGACATTGCGTCCAGTCTGACACGATTCGACGTTCAGTACAATTTCATTCCAACGATACATATCTTTGATGGCTTCGTGATAGGAACGATCTGTACTGGTGATGAAGTGAGCATTTCGCGAGAGTGTTTCGATTTCTTGGAGATCGTGAGTTGATAGTAACGAAGTTACAACCTTATTGTTACCGTTACATGTGTCTTGGGGCGGATTGGCATTTTCAATGGTACTACTATTATCTTGATCATTTTTCATTCGTTTAATTGATTTTACATCGGACTTATAGAATATTTGTTTGCCACATATTGGTTCGCCAGAGTTGAAATTAAATACGTCCCTTAGTTCAATACGTGTCCGGTCCTTATTGATTAGTATTAGCTGACCGACAAAGCACTCATCCTCAAGTTCGATAATGAGCGTTTCGCCAGTACTATACTGTTCATCCATTTTTGAGGACAGTGATGTAGCTTTTACGAATATGTAAAATGATCTGTAAAGAAAAGAAATAGAAAAAAAATTGTAAGTAATCGTCAATAGTGTGGGTGGACAGCCGCCATCGCCATCTCGCAACGTACGAGATGCTTAGCATGCAGCCGTCCTATTTTTCCCAGTTGCGGGGAATACGCTATCAAAGAATTTTGAAAATAGTGCATGAAGCACGATTGTTGTCGGTTTCGACTGCCTTATATATTGACAACAATCGTACCTGAGAGCGGATGATTAGAAATCGCAAATTACAACGTATAATTTTGCTGATCCGCTCCTATCATACACTAAGGCCCGTATTTATGAACATTCCTTAACTCAAGAAGACTTTTTTGTCTCCTTTGACCAGGGTTGTGCTTTGATCCTGATGTCACCGCCGCTATGCGAAAGTCCACAGGTCAAGGAGACCTTGGGTCAAGGATGCCTAAATTCAATAAATTAAATGTCATTTCCCATACTTTTTCATAGAAAAAAAGTCTCCTTGAGTTAAGGAATGTTCATAAATACGGGCCTAAGTCTTGGCATTAACTGCCATTGTAAACAAAACAATCGAAAATAGTGTGAGTGGCATCTGATGAGACGCGGCGTGGGTGTGCCATGTTCTGGCAGTCGAAACCGACAACAATCGTGCTTCATGCACTATTTTGAAAATTCTTTGATAGCGTATTCCCCGCAACTGGGAAAAATAGGACGGCTGCATGCTAAGCATCTCGTACGGTCGTACGTTGCGAGGTGGCGATGGCGGCTGTTTACCCACACTATTGTCGATTGTTTTGTTTACAATGGCAGTTATTGCCAAGTGTATGGTAGGAGCGGATCAGCAAAATTATACGTTGTAGTTTGCGATTTCTAATGATCCGCTCCCAGGTACGATTGTTGTCAATATATAAGGCACAATCTGTATACCACCGGACATTTGTTCTCGGTCATGCCACTCCTGGCAGAACATGACACACCGCGAAGCAGTGGCATCTGATGAGACGCGGTGTGCCATGTTCTGGCAGTCGAAACCGACAACAATCGTGCTTCATGCACTATTTTGAAAAGTAATTTTGATGCCGCAATTTTTGGGATCTCCAAACCGCCATTTTGCGGATCAGAAATAACCTCCGGTTCTTTTCGTTTATATGTTACACAAAGACAGCTCACAGCTGATACGGCGTTTGCAGAAGAGAATGGACAACACTTTGCAAAACACGGCAAAATTTGCGGATCAGACGGAACTGTTTTGTTTCATACACCTACCCATTCACAACCAATTCTCACATAAATGGGGTCCTTTCGAGGTCACAAAATATGTATACAGTGTCCCAAACTATGTCGAGCTGAGAGTTAACGTTAACCGAAATTATGATAGATGATTTGTACAATAATGAGCAATCAATAGATAATGGGGCAAAATCACACCTTGTTGATATTAGCCGCGTTTTTCCGTATCTTAAATCTGACTCCAAATAAACGATGGCAGTTAACATCCCAGTTCTTGAGCATCTTTGACTCACACTCGTTGGCTAATTTTGTAGATTTGGCAGTCTTCCGTTAGCTTTCGTCCGGAACGGACGTGTTGAGTCCATGTTCTGAGATTGCTGCGCAATAACCTTCATATTAAGCGCAAATACCGTGCTGAGTGTTTGTGGCCAAAGTGGCAACACAGTGGAGTGATTGTGGTGTGATTTCACGTGCAGTGGCCCTCGTTCAGGGCGTGATGGGAGACTCAAAACCAGAATTAAAAATTATATAACCTAAAAACCCAAGCCACATGGCTGGGTAATAAAAACAAAAGCAAATCTTATAAAACATAATTGCATTTATTGCAAATAATCAAAAACAAAAGTAATAACCTGGCAATACAATCTCACCAAATTAGCCAACCGTCTCACTCAAAGAGCCCCACCTGTGGACTTCTGCTTAGCAGAGGTGACATCAGGAACCAAGCCTTTGATGGTACACAGGAGAATGTAGTAGTAGTAGTAGTAGATTTGGTGGATTTTATCACAAAAGATGATTATTTCTTAACAAAATCTTTTCTCATGATGAGAAAAACTCTCACATTTGGTTTGAATAAACAGGGAATTTCCCTAAGCGTCCGCTATCTACATTTGATTCCTCTAAGTTCTATCCCGTGAAGGGTATAGTTGCACGCGTGAACTTTACCTGGGTAACTGTAATTTTTTTATATGAAGTTCTACCCAAACCTACACGGGATAAACACAATAAAACGCGCCTATTATTAACGCACTGTAAACTGTAAATCTAAATATTTCTCAAATTATCTTTCTGCGCTATAACGGCAACAAAATGCTCTAACAATAAAAGAGGCCAACCCAAAAAGTAACTATGTACTTTAATTTTTAGAGAAAAATCACCAACCTTGTGGAATCTAGAGATCAAATTCATTATTTTGTATAAGCTTAAATAGGCTGAGACATTACCGCCAGAACGGGCGATGTGTCTACACCGCAAGCCGAGCAACGCGACACCATCATCAACATCATCAATGTGGCACGATAGCCCGACGTCGGGCTTTGGCCGACTGAATCGTTGACCTTCAATTGTCGCGGTTACCTGACCTTGTCCTCCAGTTTCGGAAGCCCAGCAACTGGTGGGCGTCTTTACCTACGGAGTTCTCCCAGCGAGCTCTCGGTCATCCACGCAACCTCGTTCCGTCAATTCGTTGTGCGTTCATCACTTTCTTTGGCATGTGATTATCGTATATCCGTTGTACATGCCCCAGCCATTGCAAACGTTGAAGCTTCACGTTTTTCGATACTTTCAGCTCATCGTACAATTGATATAACTCATGGTTGTGCCGGAGACGCCATTGATCTCGCCCGCGAACGGCCCCGAAAATTCGCCGAAGGACCTTTCATTCGAAACTGTCTAGCAAAATTTCGGAGGCTTGGGGTAGGGTCCATGCTTCGCAGCCATAACATAGCACGGGTCGGATGATCGTTTTGTACACGCGGAGCTTCGTGTTCCTGTGCGCAAATTTCGAATTAACTATAGGAAGGACAGGAAGGACCGAGAAATAGGTCTTATTGGCTAGTTGTATCTAGTGTGAGCAAAACTGAGCAAAAGAGTCGGCTCAGCAGCAGTGCTATTGATTCGTTCAGTTAAAAAATATTTAAAATACTTAAATCTATAATTTGTCGAGTTGTAGAATAGCAACCGCCAAGCGCCAACACTAACATTTTACAAAATTGATCCAGTCAAACGATTTCGATTGAACAATGCTCAATATGACGGTGTGGCACACTACTAAGCACTGAGCTGATTTTTTACTCTTGACACACTTAACTGATGTGCTCCCGGCTCAGTGTGCATCGTCGAGTATCGACCGAACACTGCGCGGTTTGTTACTCTTACTGCGCCATTGAACGAGTTTTAATGAACGACTCAGTGAAAAGAGTCAGAGGTGATGTGTCGGCTCAGTGAAATGAGTCGAAATTCCCATCACTATTGTATCCGTCGCTTAATTTCGTCGGTTTCGTTGGCGTCTTTTGATAAGTTACAACCCAGATAGTTGAAGTTGTCTGCATACTCGATATTTAGGTCCCCCACTGTGATGCTTGAATTCGCTTGCGTCCTTGTTTCCCCGCAGGGGGGTCGGTGTCCTTGTGACATCAGCCAGAAATGGCTGTATGTAGTGGGACAAAGATCTTTGGTGAGTTACGCCACCACGAACCTAGCAGCGCAAGGGGGCCCCTGGTACAGTTGATACGCCATGGCGAGGATCTGTACAAAGACCATTCGGGCGGTAACGTTCCCGAGCTCCTGAGTTATGTACGGGTGGCTCATGGCGTGACCTACCTCCTCCCATGACTTACGGGAGGGAAGTCACTAAAGGCCAAGCACGATTATGGTGTCCTCTGGTGGGGGAGTGCATCGTATGGTAAATCGTGTGAGCTTCGGAGTTGACGGCTTCGCATGACGCGAGTCCTGAAGGGGCTAGTTAGGGAGAACGGCCTTGGTGGCAAATGCCTACGCGCCTATATCTAACTAGTTTGTGGATTGATGACCACACTGCCCGAGTCGCATTGCTGACTAGTAAACTGAAGGGGCCACCTGGATGTGAAAAGCAGCGCTACGAGTCTACACAGGCTCGTAGTCACAGCACAGGTCCAACGAGCCTGGGGTTGGGTTCCTGAAGGTGAGTGCATTCGCCGGATGGAGAAATCCCTATCTGACAATAAGACCTTGTCAGTAAAAAGCCGAAGGTCCAAACATTTAGCGGGACCGGGAGATAAGGCCGAGAGGCTAGGTGCTCCCCTGACGGTATACCTCGTATATGGTTTGCTTGCGTCCTTGTTTTCGATTGCATCATGGCTTTTGTTTTGCTTTCGTTGATATGTAGTCCAACTTCCTTCGCAGCGTTATTGAGGTTATGCAGAAGGCTTTCTACATCACCCAATCTTCGAGACATGATGTTGATGTCGTCGGCGCACGCTACTAATTGAGTCGACTTGATGAGTAGCGTTCCGCTACTGTCCATATTCATGGTTCGAATTACATACTCCAAAGCAAGGTTGAAGAGCGTCGGCGCCAGCCCGTCGCCCTCCTGCTTGAGTCCAGTACGAGTTTCAAATAGGTCAGTGACTCGGTTCTGCACTCTGACGGTATTAGTCATCGTCATCCTTGTGAGTCGCTTTAACTTTGGCAGTATACCAAAATGCAGCAAAATGTTGTACTGAACACTTCGATCGATCGATACTGTCGTATGCCTGCTTGAAATCGACAAAGATTTGGTAAACGTCGATGTTATATTCACAGCACTTTTGGAGTAGTAGCTTCACTGTAAAAAGCTGGCCAGCTCAGAAGCCGCCTTGATACTCGCCAATGATTCGCTCTGTGTACGGATTAATAATCTTTTGTGGATTGGGCAGATTACGCTTTTGCGCCAATCTTCGGAGATTACCTCGTCGTTCCACATTTTCAGCAGTAGCACATGTATAGCGTTGGTTCGGCACGTTGCGCCGTGCTTCAGCAGTTCTGCTGGGATCTCCTCAACTAGCTTTATTACGCTGAAGCGATTGTATGGCGAGACTCACATCCACTACTGTCGGGGGTTGAACGGGAGGGCCTGGGACAGCTCAAGATCTACCTCCATGGGGGAGGTTGTCGCTGATAATGTTACCATCCTTGTCCTTAAATAGGCTTGTCCTAGGTTGATAACCATTCTTGATAGTGTTGATTAATATGTACGCCTGTTTATTGTTCTTGCTGGCTAATCTTTGGTTTATTTGCTTTAACTCCTCGTCAAAATGTTTTCTTGGCTCGGGATGCGCGTTGTGTATATTGGTGATAGGCTTTATTTTTCAATCGCCCTGCATTCGTAGTTATTGTTGTAGTAGCGGCGCAAGAGAGGGGGGTGGGAGGAAACTTGTATCATCATTCATAAATCGTAGGCATCCTCTCCTCAAGGTCAAGACCTAAGAAGATCGCAACTTCGATGGGGTTCTCCCATAGTGCGATAGGTGTTAGATGCGTAGGTGCGGCAGTGCAGTCAAATATATGATCCACGTTGTGTGGGCTGGCTCCACATGCTGGACAAATATTTCCAATGCTATTGTCAATGCGCGACCAAAACGAATTTAGTCTGGAGCACCATCCAGAACGAAGCTGAGCCAAGGTGGTACGTGTGGCTCTCGGTAGTTGTTCGTCTGCTGAGATGTCGGGTGGTCGAGCGCGAAGGACGCGGTTTACGGATAGCCTGTTTGTGGCTTTGGTTACCTCGCTGGTGTACAGTTGGTTAAGGGCCGCCTTGTATGTGTTGGAGTTATCGAGAGGAACTCATTTAAACCTTTGGACTTCCATTTCCATGTCCCTTAACGAACGTCTTACATGACGTGGTGGTGGGGTTTTGTCCATGAGGTCATGATTTGGGTGTTGGCTTCGATAACAACCAACAAGATATTGCTTAGCCAGTGCCTTGATGTCTAGCTTGGTGCAAGTGGTCTTGAGATGACATGCGTACGCATCCAGTAATAAAACGCATGGCTGCATTTTGGCATGTTTGAATCCGTTTCCAGTTGGTTTTGTATAGGTTATTTGTCCATATCGGTGCTGCATAATTTACCACGGAACGACTGACGGCTTTGTAGGTGGTGAGTAAAGTCTCCTTATCTGTGCCCCATTTGCTGCCAGCAAGGGACTTCAAGATCTTGTTTCTGCCCTTCATTTTGCCACTAATGTTGTCGGGATGGGTGTTGAATAGGCCATGATTATCAATTGCGACGCCAAGAATTTTGGGGTGACGGATAGTGGGAACTTCAGTGTCATTTACTCTGATGTAAATCCGTTGGTTGTATTCTCTGTTGTATGTGGTAAAGAGAGTGGCCGAGGGTTTGGGCGCTGATAGTATTAGGTTCTTGTTGTTGAAGAAAAGGTTGAGCTCTTCCAAGTAACCGTTAATGAGATCGCACATGTCGGGAATGTCGTTGCCAGATGTCATGATGGTGCAGTCGTCAGCATAGGATACAATGTCGATTCCTTTAGGTGGGGTGGGAAGCCCTGACATGTATAGGTTGAACAAGGTGGGGGAAAGTACCCCGCCTTGTGGTACGCCTTTTTTTATCCTTCTTAGTTTAGATTTCCCATTTCTAAACTCGGTGCTGGATTGACGTCCGGCAAGGTAGTTTGCGATCCATTTGACTATATGCGGCGGTGTGGATGAATTGCGGAGATCCGTCAGTAGGAGCGAGTGGTTCACCGTATCAAACGCTTTCGACAGATCTAAAGCCACAAGAATGGTACGCTTAAACGGCGGGGGCTGGTTGATCCCATTGAAGACCTTAGACATGATTCGGTCTAGTGCAGTGGTGGTGCTGTGCATTTTTCGGAAGCCGTGTTGGTGATTAGCGAGTTGTATATGCGTCGCAAGAGTCTTGTGAATCAGCGATTCCAATATTTTCGCCACAGGGGATAGAAGCGTGATTGGTCGGTAGGATTCTCCTAAGGAGTGTTGTTTACCAGGTTTGGGTAACGGTATGATACGGCCTCTCTTCCAAATTTCTGGTATAATGAATGTTCGTAACGAAAGGTTCATCGTGGCCGTGATAAACTCTAAGGCCGGTGTGTCGAGGTGTTTGAGCACGATCATTGCTATACCGTCTGGACCAAGTGCTTTAGAGTTTTTGGCATTCTTTATGACCATTGCAACTTCTGTAGTGGTGATTTGGAGATGTTCATCAACTTCAGTGTTTCGGATGTCTCGTGTGATTTTGCGCTTGAGTTTATCCTTAGTTGGGTGTTCGACGAATTGTTTCTTGAATAGGTTTGCGCATTTTTTATCGTCGCTCTCGGTAGAGTTACCAAACTTGATAGAAACCCTCCCTTGAGTTTTAGTGGGGTTTGATAGGTTTCTAACCGTGCTCCAGAGTTTGCTCACACCGGTGTTGGAATTTAGTTTTCTTAGGTGTGATTGCCATATGCCTCTTTTGTGGTCGTTGACCTGTTTGACTATGATGTCATTAATGTCGTTGATCCGTGGGTCACTTGCGTCGGCACTTCTGATTTGATCCCTAGTTTTTGCCAATTTAGCCGCAGATGTTGGGAAGTTGGGTTTTAGGCTGGGCCTGCTAGAATGTATCTCTTAGCTGCAGTGAGAATAATTCGTCTAATTTGTTTTTCAGCCATACGTACATCACTTGGGGCGGTGAGACTAGCAAAAGCCTCGTTGCAGAACCTTTTAAAGCTGTCCCAGTCAGCTTTGTTGAAGTTGGTGTACGTCTTCTTATCGGGATGGATGAATTTCGACGGAATATCCAGAGTGAGTATAATTGGCAGGTGATCAAATGATGTTGTGAGGATTGGCTCCCATGAGATGTCATTAATAATTCCAGGGCTGGCGATGGAAATGTCAGGTGAACTTGTGCAGGATCCAGTGATACGGGTCGGTTTGTCGTCATTTAAAGGGCAGAAATCTGAATCATCCAGTTGGTCGGCGATGATGTTACCTCTGGTGCCGTTTTGAAGGTTGGAATGCCATAAATCGTGGTGGGCGTTGAAATCACCAAGTAGGAGCCGATATTGTCCGTTTAATAGAGGGCTGATATTGACTTTGTAACCTGTGGGGCAGCTGGAGACAGGTGGAATATATATGTTGTAGATTTCAAAGTCAATATTTCCTGATTTGACGATTATCGCTTGCTGCTCCAAGGTGTCATCGGCGGAAGTGACATCAACGACGCTGTATGGCAAATTATTGTGGATGAGGAAAGCCAAACCTCCTCCTGCGTTCCTATCACGGTCTTGTCTGATGACGTTGTAGTTCCCATATGACCTGAGTGAGTGACTAGAGTTGAGTTTGGTTTCCTGTACTGGAGTCCATTACAGTTTAATTGGACTATCTTCGTGCTGGTGTAATTTGCATCGACGATACGTGGAGCTGGGGTCAGATTGGGTGGAGCGGGCCTCACAGCCTTTGCCGGGGTGGAAGGTGATAATTGTTAGAAACCTTGGTTAGGCAGCTGGTGACTGGATGAGCTTTGCCTTCTGTTTCTACACCGGATCGCCCTGTATGGTGTTGACCATTGATTTGTGTTGGTGAGTCCCAAGCAGTTCTTGAGGTGGACCCATTGTCCGCAGCATGTGCACTCAACTGACGATTGGACATTGGACCAAATTCTGTTGGCGCTAACCGAGCACATCCATGGACCAGGATTCGTCTCAATGCCGGCACGTATTAGCAGAATGAGAAGCAGCTGGGCCGGCCAGAACTGCTCCACAAAAGAAACGGTGAATGAATGATGATACAAAGTATCCGACCCCTTCTTGCGTCGAAGGTGGTCTTTGCGACTCTTGGCCATGCCTGGGGCATGGGTCGTTCCGGGACGTAGACCGGGTCGCAGTAGTAGTTCGTAGTTATTGTAGCGATTCAAGAGATTTTTTTTTTCTCTTGAATCGAAGGAGGTCTTGGCAGCTCTTGGCCGTTTTTAGCAACGGGTAGCTCCGGGAAGATTTATATCGAAGAACCGGCTGCCGTAGGAGGATTTTATGGACAACACAAACATCCATGGGTCACAGTGGTATTCGAACCCACGCACCGGCAACTCAGAGATAGACATCTCTGCCACTGAGCTACCGAATGCCCTAGTAGTTCGTAGTCGAACCAATCTGTTCGTCTACGCCGGGCTTTATACTCCACGACCTTCTCTGCAACTCCTTTGATGCTGTCTTTGAGCTCCTACCAGAACTCATGAATGGCTAAATTGCTGATCTTATTAAGGAAGCTATCCTCAAGTACGAAAGTATACGCAGCCCCCGTGATCCCTTAGTACATAGTACAATTTGTGTTTGTTTCTTGTATACGTCAGGAAGTGGCTCCCCGTCGATATAGGTAATTTGAAACTTTGCCTTTTGAATGCGCATAGTTTGCTCTCTTCTTCTCGACGTGTTAGCGTGTCCTCTGCTTCTCCGCAGTACAGTTGGGCTCATATTTCCCCCGGAAACTGTCCGACTCTGCCTTGAACTAAGTTTGCTCCTGGATCACTCGTACACAGCCGGTGTAGTGCCTCCACAAAAAATATGCAAAAACCTATCAGTTGTTTGTTAATATCGCAATCAATGAAACAAAATTTTCGTTTATGAAATCATCACCTTATCGACATACAAACGTTTTTTTATTGTACCATTTTACATTTTTCACAAAAAGAAAAGCGCTTTCCTAACCATAAAAATCAAGAGCAACACTTAAAAACTACTAATGACTTTCCCATTTTTCATTATCTTAAGATTTCTCTTCGGATGCCCGGAGGACATTTATCATTCCCCTTTAGCACCGTTTAGTCTTCCTTCTTCTCCGTACTATCCTCATCGGCCGCGCCGAAATAGGCTCGATAAATATAAATTCCCAGGGCAACATGCAAAGCCACCACTGCACACACAGCCGAACTAATGTTCGCGTGAATTGGATTCATGTTCAATAAATTATCACAAATGAAATATTTCACGGCAAAGAATGCGATGACGGGTAGAGCGATGATCAACATACAGTAGAAAAGGACAACTTTAAACGAATTGTAGTCCTTCTTATCCTGAAATCAACAGAAACATGTCAAGCGGGAATGCATGAGACTTTCGGGGCACAGGTGGTGTCCCCTTCGATTACTACTTACATGGTTGCGCTGCTGATTTGAGGGCTTGTTCAGGGATTTTTTGCTTGCCATATTAATTGTATTGCTGTGTCACACCATGGGATGTTCAACTTTTTGGGTATAATTAATTAGTTTTCGGGAAAAGGTGGACCACGACGGAAAAATGTTGAGAGGAAAACACCCGAAACTAACTAATGACAGTCACATGTCACATGCACCGGTGGTGATGGGGCAAGACAACAAACAAGTGACAAATCGGGCGGTGATTCTCAAAATGTTAAAAAGTGAATGGTGATAAAACATCGAAATTAACTTTGGAAAAATCATTTGTTACACTACAATTTACCAGATCTTTATATGGCTTGAAGTTAGACATAATATGTAACATCTCTATTCGAAAAAAATTGAGTTTGCCTCAAATTAAGGACTCATTTTACTTAAAAACACTTCAGGTACAGTCAAAGCCAAATATATGATCCATGTAAAACATAGCATTCAATCTGTGGTTATCTGGCAAGGCCATTATATCCACCATACCATATGCCGGCGCATGGTGAATTTATCCTAAATTTGACATTTACGAAGTCACGCGGAAACCACACACGACTCTTCCCGATGCGATGTTTATCGGCGCGGCGCGAGAACGAATGCAGTCAAAACAGAGCTCACTGTGCTGGCTGTTCACAACTCTCGTCCGATACACGCTGAATCGTTCTGCTTTCTAGTGGGGCCGTTGCCGTTTGTTTTTAGTGGATGACCGAATCGCTGACTCGTTTTATGATCGAAGTGTAATCGTCTCCTGGCAAGCAAGCATTCATTAATTGTTCCACTTACGGACGGACGGTCAGAGTTCTGCGATACGTGTGCAAATAAAGACGGCGTGTCGGTTGGCGAGTTTTACTGTGGATTAGTGCAACCGTGGCAATTTGTGGGCTCTACTTAAAACTCCCAAGCGCGAACAGTTCCAGTTGGATTCCCGGTTCTACCCCCGATTAAGACAAATTCAAATTAGCAAACAAACTTGCAAGATTAGGAAAATTCCCATCGGTTGACGCGCGTTACATTCACCCCAAACCTGCAGGCAGAGTGTGTGGTGTGCGAGTGAACGAAACAGTTGACGGACTAAGTGCGGTTACGAGAAAAGGACGGACAATCGAATTTGTTCTGTTGCAAAATAAGACGAATTTATCGTAAAGACGCTATGGTACTTACAAATTTTGAATGTTGGGCCCATGGGGGCTCCGAAAATTTAGCGGTTGGCGGCTTGATAGATCGACGCGCGGCTTCGGATCTCTTCAATCCCGCGACACTTCAGCAACAAACGTGCAACGCGCGAAACGCGGTAAATTGTGCAGCAGCGGCGGGTGACGACACGCGAAATGTTTCACACTTGTCCTCGAACGGATACTATGGTTTTGTATCGTGCAATGAGAACGCGCGAACGGACATTGCAAATAGCGGCACGGAATGTGTCAACAACAGTTTGAAAGAAATCGGGGACGGCAGGTGGACGGGCGAGCACGTTGTTGGTCCAGCAGAATCGCTGTCGACGAATGCGATGTTTTGTTCAGAGCGCGTGTCAACACTGCCGGAAGCACTTGTTCGTGGAATTAACGGTTTTGATAAAAGAAAACGAATTTTTGCTGCTGAAGAAGCGTCGCCAGTGGGAATGGAGTCTGAAATGGTGAAACGATGTCGATATGACGATGGTTGGAACGGTGCATGCAATGGTGAGCTTAGAGTGTACACTGCTCGACAAATGTTTAGTTCCAGTATATTTTTGTTCCTTATTTAAAGAAGGCGACCTTTTTTCAGAAGCCAATGCGGGACATACATTCAAAATTCTCCGAATGTTTATAATTTTGCTGATGGCATTTCATTAATGTTGGTCTGAAACGATCGAATCTGCATACCCTTTTTGCAAAAATCAACAGAATGTTAACAGGTCTCCCTAATCCAAGGTGGATCAGCATTCGCCGAGGGATGCATGGTCAAGAGGGCGCTTGGCCCTAGTATGCGAAGGTAGCAGGCAACCATTACATCTGAAGCCTGAGGCAAATTTTAACATCAACAAGATTTCCCATAGATTAGTGTGTGTGTATGGGTTGCCGTGTCTGGAGATTGCCGGCGGACGTAAAAGGAAAGTCCATAAATTTACTCCTTTCCACACACTAGTGCCAAAACACAACCTTTCTCCAAAAGGTGTAAAAGATTGGAGGGCCTTATGGAAATTCACGCAAATACAGTAAAACACGGTTAAGTGCAACACGCTTTATTTTTTTTTTTTTTTTCAATACAAAGGGGATTGGGATCAGAATTAAGGCGCTATCCTTCATTTTTATCAGTTGGATAATAATAGCATTATCATCATTTCCCAGGGAATTAGGAGGGAAAACACTGATATCAGTTAGGAATGAAGGTTAGTAAAAGACGCCTAAATTTACTGACAATAACAACATTAATAAAGATAATTATTAAAATATCAAAATATCTATGAATAGAAACTCTTGTTTTACATCCCAGTCAGTATGGATACTGGTATAAGGGATATAAAAAAAGACGATGAAAATATCAATAAATAAAATTAGGTAATTAATTATCGCGAAACGCGGTAACTAAACTATGTTGGTAAATGCATTGTAGTGGTTTTTTATAATACGAATTTGTTGTTTCAAATATTGTGAGTTTGTAAATATTGTTTTAATTTTCGTTTTAGTAATTCATATGAAGTAATTGACCGGATAAATTCAGGTAGATTATTGTAAATCAATATCGATGTTCTAATAGGATCTTTCTGTATTCTATTTGTATTCGGTAATTGGGTTCTGTAGTTGCCTGCATTGCGGGTGTTGTATGTATGTACTTCTCTGTTTAGAGTTAATGCGACAGATGTTTTGTTTTTCTTGTTAACTATTTTCCAGATCGTTTTTATTTTCTCTAGGACAATAATTTTTTCAATTGGAATTTTATCTGCTAGACGATAAACTTCTTCAGTCGGTGTTCTATAGTGTAGTTTATGTATGGCTTTTATAGCTTTATTAAGCATTATCCCAATTGTAGAGATATTTTTAACTGATGTTTGACTCCAAACCATAATACCATAAGACACAATGGGTACTAAATATGCATTATAAATCATATTTTTCAGCTGTAAATTCCAATGTGTTTTGCGTCTTAGCAATGCCACATAGGCACAAAGTTTCACTTTCATTTTTGTTACATGGGAATTCCAATTTAGTTTTTCATCGAAGGTAACTCCTAGATACTTGATTTCAGATATTCTATCAATATTTTGGCTGCCAATTTTTATAGTTATATGAATATCCATTTTATTTATCTGTTTGAAGAGCATGTATTTTGTTTTCTTGGTGTTAATTAAAAGTTTGTTTCCAATTAGCCAATTTTGATAGAGAATGAGGTCGTTATTTATTACTAGTTCAGCGTCTTCTTTTCCCCAATGAGAGTAGAGAAGTAATGTATCATCAGCATATGTCACATATTTTGCATTCAGTGAAGCATTGCGTAAGTTATTTACATACAATAGGTACAAGGTTGGTCCTAAAATGGAGCCTTGAGGAACTCCCGAGTTAATTATTTTCTCTGAGCTAGATTCATTGTTGAATTCAGTGATAATTTTTCTATCTTTCAGATAACTTGTGATTAGTTTATTAGCGATACCTCTTATACCAAGCTCATTGATGACATCCGAAAGTATTGAATGACTTACAGTATCGAACGCTTTACTTAAATCGACAAAAATGGCTGTAACATATTTCGACTTATCCAATTCTGAATTAATAAAATGTAGTGCATCAATTAACGCAGCAGCAGTACTGCTTTCCGCTTGGAAACCGTATTGATTTTTATCAATTCCAATAGTCTTATTTATAAAATTTATAATTCTTTTGTTAATAATTTTTTCAAATATCTTACTGAATATAGTGGTCAGAGCTATTGGCCTGTAATTGGATGGATCGTTGGGATCTCCTTCCTTGAAGATAGGTTTGATTTTAGATGTTTTTAATACACTCGGAAAATTGCCTACGCGTAGGTGATTATTTATAATATGGCATAAAAACGGGGTAATCTCTTCGTTTATCAATTGCAAATCAGAACTCTTTATTTGATCACAACCAGCTGCAACGTTGGGAAGATTATTTATAATGTCTGTTATTTCAATGGTGTTAGTGGGTTTCAAAAATATACTTTTCGTATTAGATGTATTGGGACATCTAGTATTCGTGTTTGGAATGACCTGTTGTAGTCTATCTGCAACGGTTGCAAAGAATGAGTTCATATCATTAGCTGAAAGATTACTATCAACGTCTTTCTTACCTTCACCATTAGCTGAGAGTTCACTGTTTATTAGGTTCCATATTTTTTTATTGTTACCAGATGCCTTCTCATATTGTGTTTTAATATAGTTTTGTTTAGCCTCCAAAATAAGTTTAGCAGTCTTGTTTTTGAAGTATTTATATATATATTTTTTGTTTTCATTGTTTGGATCTAGTTTAAGTTTTTTGTAGGCCGCATTTTTCTTTTCGAGTAATTGAGCTATTTCCAGTGTTATCCAAGATTGGTGTCTAGTACGAATTTTCTTCGAACTCGTCGATTCAGTTTTCGCTATTCTGATAATTTGAATAAGATTTTCAAAACCAGCAGTATTAATATCTAAATCAATCAACTGAGCTCTAACTTTTTCCTTAAATGATTCTTTGTTTAAAATGTTTATAGTTATATTTTCCACTGGTTTTTTGTTTAAAGAATTTTTTTTCATTTTTAGAACCATGGCTTTATGATCTAGATTTGCTACATCTTTTAATTTAAAATCAAATTTAATATTATTAATTGATGATACTATATGGTCAATTAGCGTTGCAGTTGAATCCGTAACCCTAGTGGGTTCATTATTGTTAATAAGTGTCATGTTGTTCATTGCTAACATGTCTAAATAATCACCGATTGTACTGTTATTTGAGTCTAGTACATCAATATTAGTATCAGAAAACATGATTAAATTTTTATACTGTTGATATGTATTATCCAAATATTCAATCAATTCGTTTGCATTCTCAGATGGGGCTCTGTAGTATGTTCCTATTCGAATAGGAGAATCTCGAGTGGAAAGTTCAATTATTATTATATTATAATCTTCAGCTTTTTGAACTACTTTACATCTGATATTATTTTTTACATATATTGCTGTACCACCACCAGTAGTTACTCTACAATTAAAAAAAGCTGTGTATCCATTTAAATTAAAGAACTTAATTTCATTATCATAAAGCCATGTTTCATTAAGAATTATTATATCAGGTTGTTCATTTGAACTAGCCATTACCTCAAGTTCTGAAAATTTGTTACGAATACTTCTAATGTTTGCATAATAAATTTTTAATGTTGACGTATTCATGGTGTAGAATAATAATTTATTTTTGCAGTGGTTATTTTTAAAGCTTGTTCATATTCTGGACAATCTTTACTATCTGCACGATGTTCACAATTTACTCTACATTTGCTTACACAATTGATGCATTTATTGTTAATGGCTTTGCAATCCGCTTTTTTATGATTTTCAGAGCACTTAGGACATATATCAGTGATGTTTCTACAGTATTTTTCAATATGTCCATATTTTTGACATCGAAAGCATCTTCTTATGTCAATTATTTCTGTACAGTAATAGCTTGCGAATTCGATATTAACGTATCTATTCACCAATCTTGAATACAATTCACCTGTGGTTTCAAACACTGCAGTGAATTTGTTTTCTTGTCTTTTATAACTTCTAAATCTCAGATACCTAATCTCTATGTCTGGCTTAATACCATGATTGAGAGATATAATTTCTCGTTTAAGTTCCTCGCTTGAGTATTTTTTATTTAATCCATAGATTGCCAATTTTGGAAGTCGACCATTAGTATACTCAATATCATATTCGTTTCCCATTTTGTTTTTCAAATTCACTAAGAGCTTCTTGCAGTTTTCCTCGTTGTCAGATTTAAACAACATACCGCCAGCTCTCAACTTCCTCGAATATGTTATCGGTATTCTATTCTCACTGGGGGTGAAATTTTCTTTGACAGATGACATTGTCAATTCATTATTTTGATCTTTTTTTGGCTTAACTAGGACGCCTCCATTAAAAGCCTTTGTCTTATCATGTTTGCTTTCAGTTTTCACTGTATCAGCAAAAGATTTTGACCCAAAAGATGTTGATGAGCCAACTTTATTTTCATCTATTTTTTTCATTACACTACTAATTTTTTCGTTTATAATTTTGATATGACCGTTTATCAAACTTTCAATTTTGTTGTCAATTTTATTCGTTTTTTCACCAAGTTGGTCCATTTGGCTTTCATTTTTGATATATTTGTTCCACTTGATCCTATCATTGTCACAGAGCCAGATACATCCTCTCGGCATGCCCTGTATTGCTCTGTAATCTTGCTCCGAGATTTTAATACATCCAATATGATGCCATTTCGAGCAAAATCCCTGACATAGTAATGCTTTATCCTCGTTAACGACTTCTTTTTTACATTTCGGGCAAAATTCAGCGCCCGGGTCGGTTTTCGATGTTTGCGGCATATTTTCGTTCAATATACTCGGAAACAAAGGAAAGAACCGTTACCGACACTAACTTTCACTCGACAAATGAAATAAACGAAAATCAAAACAAAATTTGTTGTAACTCACGGGTTTTTGATACAGATGGAATTCTAATATGATTCTGATGCAAATTTACGTAAAACTTGTATTTATTATCCACTAATGCACTCAACAACACAAAAATTAAAATTTGCTCGATTACAAATGCGACTTGTCGAACGTATCGCTTAAGTGCAAAACTCGGATAAGTGCACACAATTTTCATGCACCATCAATTCAATGCGATTTTCAATACATTTCAAAACGGATAAGTGCAACACGGATAAGTGCACAACACGCTTAAGTGCACGCAATTTTTTGGTAGGGTTAACAACATTTGGACACGATTCATGACGGATAAGTGCACATGTGCATTTGAAAAATTTATTAGTGCATACGTTTCGAACCAGTGGACTATTTTACGAATTTATGCGATCCTAGCCGCAGCCGGAAATATGTATCTAATATTGGCACGATTTCAGTATCTGCGGCGCCAAATTTTGATGATGCCATTTCATAAAAATTAGCCTGAAACGACCGAATCTGCAATCCTTTTTTTGCGAAATCGTAACGGTTCGCCAGATATTCAATGTCAAAGTTTGACATTCGTATGGGGTAGTTCAGTTTTTAGTGGAAAATTGGGGGTATTTTTACTACATGTTGATTTGAATCATTAGAATTGCACAAAAAATAACTTTTTAAATTTCATTTGCCTCCCGTCTAGCAAATTTTACAATTCTTGCTCGCAAATATATTTCTACTTTTCGTATTACAGTAGACGCCCGAAAATTAGAAAAAAAAGTTTTGACCAATTCTAATTTCTAAGATTTTCTAATTTTCGAGCGTTTTCAAATAGTGTCCAAATAATGTAAACACATTCTGAAGGTTTTATATAAATTCATTTAATAACAGTTAGTTAATATGGTATAAATGTAATGTGTATCAACATTTATTTGGTGAAAAATTCACTTATTTTCATATGCCTTTTGCCAATATTCGCCGATAAATTTAGGGCTTTATCCCGGATGTTTTGTATCGCAAAACTGCCCGAGGCCGTTTGATGATTTTCCTTAGCCGCGCTAAGTAATCGATTTGAACAGTTAATTGCCTCTGCATGGGAAACCCGAGCATCTCCGATCAATTCCTCGTCATCAGAGTCGCAGCTACCGGATAAATTCGAGTTTTCATCCTCCTCATTTCACTCCTCCAATTCAGTTGGCATTACATCCTTCATAAATAAAGAGCATTGCTGTTGTCTATTGTGTGATTATTTATTTGCCATCATCTATACCTGTCCTAGACGTTGAAATATCTCTATTGTGTCCTGGCGAAGCCTTAGGTTAGCGAGGGGAATATCGTCCTCCTCTTCAAAATCGCTTTCGTCATTAATTTATCCCACCAATGGAATCAGATTGATTAGACAAAAGCTTGTTTCAATCCACAATTATCTTCAGCAATAATCATAAAAAGCAAAGCTTTCTGTAAGGCATCTTCGTATGCTTTATAGGATTCTGATCCATGGGTTGTAGAATTGGAGTTACGTTCGGGGGAAAGAACATAATGACTATATTCCCGTCGCGGCTAGTAAGCTTTGGATGGCATGTGGTGTTATCTAGGAGTAGCAATGTCTTGTTTGAAAGATTTTTTTTTATTCTAGGAATTCAGTCACCTTGAAATTAAACATTCAAATTTAACATAAATGTTGCCCTTAATTTGAAGCTACCGCTTACTTGGGATACGAAACTCTTGTGGAACCACCTTATCAAAACAGCCGTCGTCATCCAAGAATTACGGGATGAGGCATACTCCAGCAGATTTATAAACCCTTTGAACGATCGAGGATTTCGCGACTTCCCGATCACTAGCGGCTTAATCTTATGTACTTCAGTGGCCTTGGAACACAATAAAATTGTCACTTGTTCCTTTGATATCTTAAGCCCTGGAGCACAGCATTCGTCGCTGTTGACTAAAGTTTTATCGGGAAGGAGTCTGAAAAATAATGCAGAATCATCCACATTGTACACTTGATCGAGTGTAATGCCCATTTCGGCAATTTTGCAATCGTGCTTTAACCCGGGAACACTAATGTGAGTCATTTTGACGCATATTCCACATATTTCCATTTTTCGTAGAAATGGCGGTTGGCCCATTGGGTTCCGCTACCCATGTATTCTTTAAGAAATATGTTTTCTAATGAATGTCCGAGTAAGCAAACGTTTCCGATTTTATGGTAAGCAGCTATTTGTGTTTTTCTGTGACGGGGTTAATACTAAACGAACGTTTCTTGTGAGTCAAAATGACTCACGTTAGTAACAACCGTCTAAATTCTTTAGTTGGCATATTTGGTTTCTTGGTTGTTTCTACAGTTTATTCGGATATAATGCACAAACTCTTAATATAGCTTGTATAAAATAAGTATTCCGAAGAATTCTAGCACAAGTTTTCATACTCTTCCACTTTAAATACAGCAATTTCATAGTGAGTCAAAATGACTCATGGTTAGTAACAAGCGCCTGAAATTAAGGTTAGTGTTCCCGGGTTAAATGGCGATACTGCAGTCACATCGCTAGACAACTTCTCTCCACAAATTTTAAGTCTGCGCAATCCAAAACGTCGTTTGCAGTTTTGTAACCAACCGTCGCTTGCGTTAAATGCCGTCCCAGGATTTTGTTGCTCAAGGATTTGAAGGGCTTTTTCTTTTAGAACATTGCCATCAATGGAGCACTTCCGTTTTCTTTGTTTCATAAACCAATCGAATAGTTTTTGCTCCATTTGCGGGGATTCTAAATTATGCAATGTTTTTTTCCTTAATAGCATATAGGAATTTTTTATTTTATTCATAATTTGATTTGCACTTTTCATTAAATACGAAATGAATGATGGCGCCACTCCATAGTCACAGGAAAGCCTATTATTCAATACTCCTTTTTCAAGTTTTCTCGGCTTTTGTTGCAAAAGTAAGCATTGTCTTTTTTGTAGGGATGACATTTTACATATATGGGCACTTTTATAGACACAGAATAAACACCAGCACTCCAATTAAGCTGTACTCAGTGGCGATCCTACATAGGGGTTTTGAGGGTTCAAAGTTCAAACCCCCTCTGAAATTAATTCACAATACAGTGATGTTGCAAAAACGGCTGAAAAAATCCTTCTTGTGTCGAGGATGTTTCGGAAAATTTGGCAGATTAAGACATGGAATATTTGAAAAGGGAGAATCAACTGCCGCACTTTTTTTGAAGCTAGATCTGACTAGATTGTGTAATTTAAAAATATAAACGCAAGCGAATGAATTGCAATAATTTCTTTTTTTCTTGAGTAAAAACTATGCCTCTAATCAGAATTATAAATAAAAAATTCGAATCGAAAACCCCTCCCGAAATATATTTTTGCGTACGCCCCTGTCTGTACTTAATATTCACTAATCAATTTTCCCAAAAGTTACCTTTTCGGTAGAATATTTCCGATAACATTATGTACCTACACAACAAGAATGTAACGGAATGTATTTAACTGTTTAAAAAGGGAATAACATATAAAAGAATTGTCAAGACCAACTTCTGACGCTTGAAAATTAGAACAGTTTGTTCTAATTTTAGAGCTGCGCATGTATTCATTCATTTAATTTATAATTTCCAAGCTATTCTAATTTCCGCGCATTTCTACTGTAGTAACATCTTTGCCAAATTGGTAAAACTTACTATTCAAGTGGGACTGATTAAAGTTAAAACGTTAATTTGATGGCGTCGGAAACTTTCCCCAATGTGTAAAGCGGAAATATCCCCTTTTCTTATCAAATTACTTATCTGGCTTCAAAGAAAATTCAAACTTTGACACTGAATATCTGGAGAACCATTACGATTTCGCGTAAAGGGATTGCAGATTCGGTCGTTTAAGGCCAATATTAATGAAATGGCACCATCAAAATTTGGCGCCGCAGATACTGAAATCTCCCCCTAATATTTATTGATTCAATTTATGAAAATGTAGAAAGAAGGGAAATCCGGTTTACTGGATAATTTTTGTCTTTAATTAATCTGAGAGTTAAAAATTGCTCTTTTTGGGAGCAGCTTAAGGCTAAAGGCATGTACACATTTGAGCATTTGTGCGCGCACGAACGGGGTGCGCGAGCAAATTTTGTACGCGCACAAATGCTCAAATGTGGACGGCTTATTTTAAAATTATAATTTGCGCGCGCACGAACGCTTTTTGCGAACAAAATTTGGGCGCGCACCAATATTCAAGTGCAGACGGCACATATTTTTTACGCGCACGAACGTTTCTGCGAACGAAATCTATGCGCCGACAAATACTCAAACCTGGACGGTTACATTTTTATGATTGATTTGTAAGTGTTCATTTCCGTGTTGCCTTTTGTTTTAAAAAGATGCCGTCGAACCGAAATATAGTCGTTGCTACTGCCGCTTTTATACTACTAATTCATCAATTATTACAAAATAAAAAACGTAAAATTAAATATAGACGTTGGTGGATAACAAAAATCTTCGAAAATCGTGATTTAAGTGGTGGCGCGAGTTTGTTAACCGAGCTACGTTTCGTGAAAAGTAGTATGGATGCTTGGGATTCCATAACACCGACTGCTTCTCATACTGGTCTATCAACTCCGGCGCAGTTTCGTTGGTCCATACCATTTTAAATGTACACTTACAACGTCCTAGCTAACCAAAGTGAGATTTATGTAGGGTAAAAGTGGGTTAGATGCCGCAGTTGCTCAAACTAGTATTTCCAGACACAAAAAGAAAAAAAATATTTTTTGGCAAGTAAAGAGCATCGTCTGGCACTAACAGTAATTACATTTTTAACTTTAGGGTTGTCCAGACAACCGCATTGTAACGATATTACTAAAAAACTATTTTCAACGTGTGTGAATTTGCAATTTGGCATTTTTTCAATCGCGCGCAACTTTTCTCTATTTCATGTATTTGTTAGGTCTTGCTAGCTACTTTTATACTCCCAGTTAACTTTTATTTCTTTTTATTAAATTTTGTACAAAAACGTGGGGCATCTGTCCACCCAGAAAACAATAGATGCTCCTAATTTTAGGGGTATAGATGCCCCAAGACTTTCCCTAAGGCATCTATCCCTCATTCCCTAGTGGGTCAAATTACAACCTATAAAGTTGAAATATACATTTTAATGCTATAAAAATGGGGTTGTAGTTACACATGGATAGTAGGAGCAGCTCTCCATGACACTTAGACGCAAGATTTCCTTTGGTTGCGTTCATTGATCTTAAAGAAAGAAACAGCTGAGATTAACTAAAAATCTCGCCACTTCAGGATAACCTCAAACATTTTTTTATTCTTCCCACATTTTGGAATTCAGGTTTCCCTTTTGACTCAAACTTTAACTGATTTATCCCTTAGGTCAACTATCCTCACATTAAAATATGCATTGGAGCAACTAACCCATAGTGTGGGCAACTATCATCCAAATTAGAGTTGCCTAACTAATTGTGACTTATCGTTCCATTCTATACACCAACTGCGGTGCATGTCTGTAGTAATTATGGCATGGCAACTTACCAGCTCTATGGGAACTACGCGGAACTTTTTGTCTGTTTGGAGGAGAAGAGCCCCAACGGGAGAAATATCGAGTTATTCAATTTGGGAAATGTCACATTGGAATCTTTGCACTTGAGACCTCTAAGCGTCTATAGCTCAGTAGGTAGAGTTGCTGACCTTGTGACTGAAGGTCGGAGGTTCGAATCCCGATTGGGACGAAACTTTTTTCCCTCAATTTCCTCAATTTTTGGTATTTTTTCCCAAAGTTTTGTGGTTTCGTACAGATAGACACACTCATCAGGTCTTGTGTCGCGTAGTTCCCATAGAGCTGGTAAGTTGCCATGCCATAATTACTACAGACATGCACCGCAGTTGGTGTATAGAATGGAGCGATAAGTCACAATTAGTTAAAATTCGTACCCACGAAATCTGGGAATCAGAATTAATACAGTAATTGTAAATTCGAGAGGGAAAAATATCTAACTACCACACAACTCCCAAAGCAATGTGAGCATTCAACACCGGTACAGACCTGCACGGTCGAGCGTCATGGTGGTAGCCTTCACGGCAAATCAAATCTCCATAGAATTCTCCCGCTAAAATTCAAGTGGTCGTCTTGTGCACAGATAGACAACAGACACAAGACCTGATGAGTGTTTCTATCTGTACGAAACCACAAAACTTTGGGAAAAAATACCAAAAACTGAGGAAATTGAGGGAAAAAAGTTTCGTCCCAATCGGGATTCGAATCTCCGACCTTCAGTCACAAGGTCAGCAACTCTACCTACTGAGCTATAGACGCTTAGAGGTCTCAAGTGCAAAGATTCCAATGTGACATTTCCGAAATTGAATAACTCGATATTTCTCCCGTTGGGGCTCTTCTCCTCCAAACAGACAAAAAGTTCCGCGTAGTTCCCATAGAGCTGGTAAGTTGCCATGCCATAATTACTACAGACATGCACCGCAGTTGGTGTATAGAATGGAACGATAAGTCACAATTAGTTAAAATTCGTACCCACGAAATCTGGGAATCAGAATTAATACAGTAATTGTAGAGTTGCCTTTTCAAGGCTATAACTACAAAACCTTGACTGCTCCAAAAAATATTAGTTTTGAAAACAGTTTCCAACAGATGTGGGAAACGTATTATACAAGAAAACCGGGAAATAATGCTTTATCTTGCTAAATATGGACCCAAAACAAAAAATGGGGCAACTATCCCCTTTTACCCTGTCGTTCACTTTTTCTATCTGTCATAACTCTCACCGTTAAAAAATTCGAAATAGTAGATTCCGTTATTATGTCTTTTCTCTCTCTCTCTCGAGCAGATTCGACTATGCGGGTGGGAGTTGATAGTATTCAAAAATGGTCGTTATGTGAAATGAGCTATGGAAATTACACATTTTCCAATATTTCGATGTCTACTGTGAGAGATAGCTTGAAGAGATTTGAGAGGAATTGATGGAAATGTGACAATGGCCGTTGGGTTCAAATAAAATCAGAAACTAATTTTAAAAGTTAGAAATGACAGATGAGCCCTAAAATAAGGTATAGCAAGAAAAACGAATGCAAATTTAGTAGTCTGGCTGGCTTAGTCGGTAGCACACTGGCCTTTGGTGCATAGGGATCAAGAGTTCGAATTTTTCATTTTTATTTTTTTTTTTTAATTTAGCAAAATTGCACCCAAAAAATTGTGTAAACACCACAGGCTTTCAACGTACTTTTTTATACTCTTTATTACTACTATTGAACAGAGCTATATACATACAAAATTCCACGCACAAAAATTTGCTCGCATGGCGATCCACTAGCGACGGATCGGTTTTGTGCGGCGAAAAAATGCTCGCGAACGAATGCTCCAACTGTCCACATTTGAGCATTTGTGCGTGCAGCCGTTCGTGCGCGCAAAAATGCTCAATTTTGGACGCAGCATGGTTGTACGCATGATGTATATTGCAAGCAAAAATTGTGCGCGCACGAACATCGTTCATGGTTGGATCGCAAGTTGTGCGTATGAAAATGCTCGCGAACGAATGCTCCAACCGTTCACATTTGAGCATTTGTGCGCGAACAGCGTTCGCGCGCGCACAAATGCTCAAATGTGTACGCGCCTTAAGATCAAACATTGTCTTGATAAAAGAATGTTTAGCAAAAGTAGCTGTCTCTTTGTCATTCCAGCGTTCATGTTAGCAGTCTCAGTCAGTCTCCTCATTTAGATCGCAGGACATCACTAAGATAGTCATTAGGTTGTTTGAAAATTTTGGTTTTTCTTTTTTGCGAACAAAACTTTGTTGTTTTTGGATGTTGTTTTTCCATTTCTGCCAGCAAGTGATAATGAGTGTATTCACGTACACTACGCTCAGTACATTTCACCGAGAAAAATTGAGCGAATTTTGGTTACATTACTCTCCACCCGAAGGCACTCAGTGTTTGTGATACGTATCGCAGTGTCCTCTACTTAGCGCAATTTTTCTACGCTTCGCAACGATGCAGCCATATATCGGAGCAGATGGCGGGAAAACAAATTTGGAAATTATGAAGAAATATATTGTTGAAATAATGTAACGCAGATTATGCTCATCTACATATTTTTTGTCATAATATTTTCGTCATATTAATGAATGGTGTTTGACATAAGTGTTACATTCCATTCACACACTACCTTTACCGCTCATTTGCGTGTGCCTCCTGGTGGAGGAAAACATAAGTAGAATTCGCAGCAAAATTCGGCTCCACTCACTTGTAGGTGAATGCACACAATTTTGTCACCCACAAATTGTAATTGAAAATGTACAAAAAAATATTTTAGGCTACACTAACATTTCAATTTAGAACACACGCATTTGCCTTTGATGACCCACATTGACAGCAGCAGCAGAAAAAATGCTTCTGCTGCTGTTGCTGCTGTCAATGTGGGTCATCAAAAGCAAATGCATGTGACGCTGACGCGTCCAATCTAATTCAATCTTTACTTGACACACAAAAGCCTTATAATCCTACATCTCAGATATAGGTAGTCTGTTACTTCTTCTTCTTATTCTTTTGCGAGCTATTTATGGAATTGTTGTTGGTCTAAACCTCTAAACCAGTGGTTCCCAACCAGCAGATGTCTGCGGACCACTTAGCCTGGAAGGGAATTGCAACGGACCACCGTTCCGAGGATGGATTAAACATTTTCTAAAATGGTTTTCTTACCCATTGAGTTGTGGTCAGATTTTTGTTGCTATTTAGCAGCCTCTTAGGGTTGATACACTTTTCCCAGTGGTACGCTAGCTTTTTTAGCGCACCGAATTTACCCAATAATTCACTTTCGTATTGTCCGTAATCGTTCCTCCCTTTTGTTCCGTCAACAGAAAAAAGCTCAACATTAATAAGGTCATCGCTCGCTGCCTCTTCTATCTCGATCACTTTTTTTTAATCGTCCTTGAAGCCCACTGCGTATATCTTTTTTTAGAACTTTTCTGCTTTCGCTAAGTATTATCGCACGGCGTCACTTTAAAACACAGCTTCAGCTTAGTTAATTTCGTTATTTGTTTTCAAACTATGTATTTGGAAAGTAAACCATTTGTTCGATACTAAAAATGCGGTTGAAAATATCAGGAGGCACTTTAAGCTCCTCGCCGAATATTAACGAAAAGGCTTTCTATCAGCAAAACTCTCATCTGTTTCAAAGCAAACGCTGCTGTAATTTTGATATTTTGTAATCGCAAAGATTGTCTGTCGAATGAAAAAAATTGCCTTTTAAGAAATCTAAATATCTGAGGGGCAACCAGGACGCCACTGCAAAGAAAACGAAAAAACTGCTAATTTTCGAATACGCAAATTGAAAAATACTTACAAACTGAACAATTGCTTTTGTGGTAAAAGTAAGTGAAAATTCGTTGGTGTAGGGACCAGTCTCAGTAATTTGCTAATTTGTTTCGCGATAGATTTTTTCAACTTTGGCTATCAAGAGATTAATTAACACCAATTGCTTTGAAAATCAAATATTTCGTTTTTACAAGTACAATCACTAGTGTGTCCCGCGGACCACCTGTAAGGTTCTCACGGACCACCTCCGGTCCGCGGACCACCAGTTGCGAAACAGTGCTCCAAACTATGGTTGGAATGGATTCCATATCAGCTTTGTGTTCAAATTCGGTATCGGTTTTGTTCTGTGCAAAAATATTGTTAATTTTTCGTCGAAAAATATTAATAGCAGTTTTGTAGCGAACACAAGGTCAATATAACCGAATGCTGCTTAAAAAGGCCATTAGGTTTGTTTGAAAAGCATGGTGAGGTCCTAAAGTTTTTTTTATTGTTCGAGCTCTTAAAAATGAAATTACGTGTTTTGGTCTAGACCAGTACTTCCCAACCGGTGGGGCGCGCCCCCCTAGTGAGGCGTGACGATCGGCAAAGGGGGCGTGGGCTCAACTTGAGTGTTGATGTGATCGATTATATTACAACAGCCATGAACTGCCAAATTCTTCAATTCATGGACAAAATTTATAAATCGCTGAAACCACAATAAAATATATAAGCGAGGAGCCTCTGTCCGAAGTCTGTTTCCGAGGGAAAAAATCGAATGAAATTAAACTCAAATGCCTTCAATTTGCCGTGTTGACGCACCTCTGAGCCAAAAAAATGAGGTCCATTGAAAAATGAGTTTTTGGTGGAAAATCGGATCTTAAGGTCCATCCAGACTGATCGACTGAATGGTTACACGTGCAACCAACTGGCAGTTGTTATTGCATCCAAACTGACCGCCATTTGGATGCATGGTGGATATTCAATATGGCAACTCAACCAACCGCTTCGACAACCGCTTGACAAATTCAAAGTGACAATTTTGCAACTTTTGTTCGTTCTTTTGTGTGAAATCGAATAATTCTTGAATAACCGTGTAATAATTCAAACGGGCAGAGTCCTATTTTGATATTTAAATTTAAAAAATCACCAAAATGAAATTTTGCTTATGTAATTTTTTGTCTCCATTTGGTTGCTAGTGTAGATGCTAAATAGCAACCAAATGGCTGTTCGTGATGCCAGTTTTTTCACGCGTAACTATTTGGCGATCAGTCTGGACGGACCTTTAAGCAACACTTTCAGCGCGTTACCGTCTTATGATTATGCGGCCTCAATTATTGACGTAATGTAGTAGGGATGTTGGGCCAAATCTAGCTCTCCGGCAATGCCCAATTCCGTTGTATACTTGCCGCTACGGCTGCTACGTTTTTCACTTCGTACCAGTCAAATTCAAACATTGCCATGGTGCAACGAATTGCCTCCTCACTGAAACCATGTTTTATAGTCTAAGTGTGGAATCAATTCAATATTCAAATGAGCTAAATGTAAGCGTTGAAACTGCCCATAAATTTGAATTGCGAAAATATAATCCAAACTGATCCGATTAGTTCAAAATCTCTGTGAGATTGTTCCAAATGATAGCAAATTTTCTCTAATTATTTGCCAACGTGACGAATTCTTAACAAAAGAGAAAGAATGAGCTGAAAAATGCCTTCTTCTGTTATTCAGCGAAATTTTCTTTGGGGGCGTCAGATTCTGCTAACCTTGCAAGGGGGGCATGCACTGAAAAAGGTTGGGAACCCCTGGTCTAGACTGAAATCGCGAAACATTTTGCTTTGTATAAAAAAATGTGATTTCCAGGATGCGAGAGTATTTTGACGAACTTCTAAATGAAGAATTTCCTCGAGCCGCTTTTCAAGAGATGTTGAGCCGAATACCACAAATATTGAAGATATCTCAGAGGAAGAGGTGATGAAGGCAATGCATCAGATGAAACGCGGAAAGGCAGTCGGACCAGACAAAATCCCTGCGGAATTTTTGTTGAAAATGGAAAATGACTCACAGTTCTCTTCAACAAAATCAAAGGAGGGAAACCGATGCCTGATGCTTTCAGGGAGAGTTTTCTTCTTCCTTTCTATAAGAACAAAGGAGACTCACGCAAGCTCAACAACTATAGGGTTGTCAAGTTGACGCCTCATACACTGAAGATCTACGAGCGAGTTGTCTGCAACCGATTGAGAATGAGAGACAATCAATGCGGCTTTGTTGAAGGTCGATCTACAGTCAATGCGATTCAGTGCATTCGCATTGCAATGGAAAAGTATAGAGTAGCAAGTAAGGATTTGCACTTTGTATTCGTCGATTTGGAAAAGGCATTCGATAGAGTACCTCGTGATCTGATATGGTTGGCCTTGAGAGCACTTAATTTCCCTGAGTCATACGTCAGGATGATGTCGTGCTCTGTGGCCGTGATCGTTCGGTCGCCACTCTGTGAAATAGACACTCATAGAGAAACGAGTTTCCAAACTCGGCACGATTCGTCGCAAGTTTATTATTCAGAAGAAGATGATAAGAAATATTCTTATCGTATAATAATAAACTGACATTGCGACTAGGAAGTGGTATGGCTGACAACCGTATCACACTCCGAATTCAGTTGTCTTTGTAACGTTGATGACTACACACGGTAGTCATCACCGCACGATGCTCCACTAGGAGTTACGGTAATCGAGAGAGATACGTCAGGATGATACGAACCATGTATGATGGAGCTACGACTAAGATTAGATGCACAGCCGGTGAATGTCGGAGTACACTAGGGCAGTGTTTTGTGTTGCTCTTCAACATCATCATGTGCTACTTATTAACACGTATCTCCGATGGCCTAGAAATATATCTTCTTTTTGTCGATGATATAGTCCTCAGTAGCCCAAACATCGTTGCCTTGCAAGCTGCACTTACAAAATGGTGTGACATTCTGGAGGAGCATGGACTGAGGGGGTAAGTATAACAAAGACTGAGTTCTTATGCTGCCAATTCTCAGACCCGAATTCACCGATACCTGAAATGTACCTCAAAGGAGAGCAGCTGAAGTCTTGTACCAAGTTCAAGTACCTTGGCTCGATGGTGAACAGCGGAGCTACATGCGATGATGACATCAAACATCGCACAAAGGTTGGGTGGATGAGGTGGCGAGAAATGGAGTTTTCTGCGATAAGAAAATGCCACTGAAGCTAAAGGGCAAGTTGTACAAAACGGTTGTACGTCCCGCACTCATGTATGGATCAGAATGCTGGACCATGTATGAAGGTTACGCGAAAGAAATGACAGCGACTGAAATGAAAATGTTACGCATGTCAGTTGGTGTAACCAAAAGGGACCACATCAAGAGTAGCTACATCCGAGGCAGCTTGTCCAATCTAGTGGTTAGTCATATCGTATAGAAAACGCACACTATTTACCGAAAGCTTTTACGGTATATTGATTTGAATTTTTGCTTATTTTGCATAGTTTTGCTAAATTTGCTTGGTTACAGTGTGTACTGTGGTCACGTTTTGTTGAAACCATATTTTTCGAAGTTTTTTTTTCAGTCAATGCAATATGGTTTTAGGCGGAGGAACAGATGCATTCCGGTGAATATTGAAGGGATGATGAAACTCACACTGTAATCAACGCTATAACGCTAAAACGCATAATATGCATAAACAAGGTGTTCACGGGACCACTGGTTCATCTTCCAATCTATAAAGCTTTTAACCAAGGAATGGAATGGAAATTGCAGTGGATCTGCTCTAAATTCCACTGTCAGGAGTGTCCTGATTGTTTTAGTGGCCAAAAATATATGTAGCTCATTGGAGTAGTTTGCTCTTCTAATCTTCTTTTCGCATTAGATTTATCTGAATTCTCCCAATCTGTTTACGCATGGAATCCTTAAATTATTCCAACTTGCGTAGCTTACTCACAAAAACACTCGATTTCAAGAAACCACAGAGTTGGCCAATTCAGAAAGTCGATTAGACGAATTCATCTAAATAGGAGTATAATGACTGCCACGCACGAAGCGTCCAAATCCACTTTTTAGATTCATCGTTCTGTAAAATTCATACTTTTGGCTTCAGGATTTCACATGGATTTTATTGGAATAAAATCCAAATCAGCCCGTGTATGGGCTGTTTTGACGGAACGGACGGAAAGGATTCGAATCCATGGATGGACCATTTGTGTGCGGCCTAAAGCTTAAGGCCCATACACATCTTTTCTGTTAATTTAAAGTTTACAATTTGTTGACAAATCAATCATACTGCAATAAAATATTATTCAATCATTGCAAAAATCCATTCATCTGAAGATGAAAAAAATCTCACGTTAAATCGTTAAGGGTGAACCAGATAACTTACTAACTACTACACAAAATTAAAAGTTTAAAGAAACTCATACCTACAAATTATAAAAAGACATCTCCACTTTTCTAAATGGTATTTTGAGATAAACTGCCGATTCTGTTTTTTTATACTAACTATCCGAGATTTTCGTTTTTCCCGAATTGACGGGTATTAATAACTGGAAACTATGCAATAAATAAAAAATTATGCAAATTGTGTACATTTTTTCGCACTTATCTGATAATTGTTCGTTCATTCGCCGAAGTTTTCGATTGCATAATTACTTTCTAGTGCCGTACACATCTTGCAAATGACTACACCCCGAAGCCTAATGTTTCAAACAAGTTACCTTGTGTGCCTTCCCTCTGGTGACTTCGTATACAATATCGTTATATTTTATTCGAAAATTCAATTTAGGAAATCCAATATACATACATACATTATGTAGTTTCTGTATCAGTTTATTCCTTTTGGTGGTAAACTATACATATTACAGCTCTTCGCTGTCATCATCATCAATGTGGCACGATAGCCCGACGTCGGGCCTTGGCCGCCTGAATCGTTGACCTCCAATTGTCGCGGTTACGTGACCTCGTCCTCCAGTTTCGGAAGCCCAGCAGCTGTTGGGCGTCTTCACCTACGGAGTTCTCCCAGCGAGCTCTCGGTCGTCCACGCAACCTCGCTCCGTCAATTCGTTGTGCGTTCATCACTTTCTTTGGCATGCGATTATCGTCCATCCGTTGTACATGCCCCGCCCATTGCAAACGTTGAAGCTTCACGATTTTCGATACTTCCAGCTCATCGTACAATTGATACAATTCATGGTTGTACCGGTTACGCCATTGGTCTCGCTCGCGAACGGCCCCGAAAATTCGCCGAAGGACCTTTCGTTCGAATCGGTCTAGCAAAATTTCGGAGGCTTGGGTGAGGGTCCATGTTTCGCAGCCATAACATAGCACGGGTCGGATGATCGTTTTGTACACGCGGAGCTTCGTGTTCATGTGCGCAAGTTTCGAATTAATTATAGGGAGGACCGAGAAATATGTCTTATTGGCTAGTTGTATCCGTCGCTTAATTTCGTCGGTTTCGTTGGCGTCCTTTGATAAGTTACAACCCAGATAGTTGAAGTTGTCTACATACTCGATATTAAGGTCCCCCACTATGATGCTTGAATTTGCTGGCGTCCTTGTTTTCGATTGCATCATGGCCTTTGTTTTGCTTTCGTTGATATGTAGTCCAACTTCCTTTGCGGCGTTATTGAGGTTATGCAGAAGGCTTTCTGCATCACCCAACCTTCGAGACATGATGTTGATATCGTCGGCGTACGCTACTAATTGAGTCGACTTGATGAGTAGCGTTCCGCTGCTGTCCATATTCATGGCTCGAATTACATACTCCAAAGCAAGGTTGAAGAGCGTCGGCGCCAGCCCGTCGCCCTGCTTGAGTCCAGTACGAGTTTCAAATAGGTCAGTGAGTCGATTCTGCACTCTGACCTGCGAGACGGTATTAGTCATCGTCATCCTTGTGAGTCGCACTAACTTTGCCGGTATACCAAAATTCAGCATAATGTTGTACAGTACACTTCGATCGATACTGTCGTATGCCTGCTTGAAGTCGACAAAGATTTGGTATACGTCGATGTTATATTCCCAGCACTTTTGGAGTAGTAGCTTCACTGTGAAAAGCTGATCGGTCGTTGATCGACCAGGTCTGAAGCCGCCTTGATACTCGCTAATGATTCGTTCTGCGTACGGATTAATTCTCTTTTCAAGAATTTTAGATAATATCTTATAGGCCGTACAAACTAATGATATGCCCCTGTAATTCTCACACTTCAGCTTGTCACCCTTTTTGTGGATTGGGCAGATTATGCTTTTGCGCCAATCTTCGGGGATTTCCTCGTCGTTCCATATTTTCAGCAGTAGCACATGTATTGCGTTGGTCAGGCACGTTCCACCATGCTTCAGCAGTTCTGCTGGGATCTCGTCAGCGCCGGGCGCTTTATTATTTTGAAGCGACTGTATGGCAAGACTCACCTCCTCTACTGTTGGGGGTAGAACGGGAGGGCCTGGTTCGGCTAACTGCTCAAGAGCTGGCTCCGCGGGGGATGTTGATGGTGCATTGAGGAGCTCTTCAAAATGCGAGGCCCATCGTTTGTTGACGCTTTCGATGTCGCTGATGATGTTACCATCCTTGTCCTTACATAGGCTTGTCCTGGGTTGATATCCGTTCTTAACATTATTAATAAGTTTGTACGCCTGTCTAATGTTCTTACTGGCTAATCTTTGGTTTATTTGCTGTAACTGCTCGTCAAAATGTTTGCGTTTCTTACGTCTAATTAACTTATTAGATACTCGCCGAAGCTCGTTATATCTTTCTTTCTTGGCTCGGGATGCGCGTTGTGTGTATTGGCGATAGGCTTCATTTTTCGCCTCAATCGAGGCCCTGCATTCTTCGTCGAACCAGTCTGCTCGTCTGCGCCGGCCTTTATAGCCCACGACCTCTTCTGCGACCCCCTTGATGCTGTCTTTGAGCTCCTCCCAGAACTCATGGATGCCTAAATTGTTGATGTCATCAAGCATAGGCGACAGTTTTTCCTCTAGTGCTGTTGTATACGCAGCCGCCGTGGCATCATCAATCAAATTGTCAACCTCGAAGATCTTGGCAGGGTTGATTCTCGTTAGGTGCACCGAAGAGATTCTGCACCTGTAGGTCGTCTTCACCAAATAGTGATCGGTGTCACAGTTGGCTCCTCGATAGGATCGAACATCTAGGACATTAGAAGCCCATCTCTTGCTGGTCAGTACGTGGTCGATCTGGTTCACGGTGTATTCATCTGGAGACTTCCAGGTCTGCTTATGGATTCGTCGATGAGGGAAGCATGTAGAGCTTATTACCAGGTTTCTGCCGCTCGCGAAGTCGATAAGTCGCTGACCGTTGTTGTTGTTTTCTTCGTGGAGGCTATGACCTCCAGTAGTTCCCCTATGCCAGCTTTCATTTCCGACTTTGGCGTTAAAGTCTCCTAGCAGCAGCTTGACGTCGTTTGATGGAAGTGAGTCGAAGAGTGTTTCTAGGTCGTTGTAGAACTCGTCCTTAATCGCGTCTTCTTTTACTTCTGTAGGGGCATGCGCATTAATGAGCCAGAGATTAGCGAAACGGGTCTTAATGCGGATCGCACATAGCCGCTCGTTGATGGGTTTGAAGCCGATAACGTGGTCCTTCAGCTGCTTATTCACGATGAAAGCTACTCCAAACTCCTTGTTGCCCTCCTCTTTACCACTCGTAAAAATAGTGTGCGAATTGAGGTCGTTAATCTCGCTTTTGAGCCATTTAGTTTCCTGGATTGCAACTATGCTCAGCTTGTATTGTTCTACCTGATCCAGGAGGGCTGTCGCTTGTCGCAAAAATGTGCCCTGCATAAAAAACAACAGATATTAGATGTACATCATCATTTTAACTTTCTTTTAAGCATTTAGTAAAATACCAAACAAAAACCGACCCTTAAACATACTAATTATATTTTACTTCAATTTCAGATCCATCCAACATTTCATTATCGTATTTTGCCATGCAAAACGTCGTCGACACCGATTCAGCAATGGACCACGAAGATATACCGGTCGCCCCAACACAATTTGTCGCTAATCAAACGGTACTAAATCATCCTCCCCAATCGAATCATGTCCATTATGAACAATTAGTTCAACCGGTGGCGCCACAAGCGTCACCGCATCCGACAGCATCTGCGCATCAGAATCAGATCGCACCGAATCATTCACTAAACAAAAGTAATACACGCACTTATACTAGACATTATGATACTAGTCGTTGCATGGCCTCACACATGATCTAAGATAAGGCAATGTATGTTGGTATCTTCCTATAATTGCATATAATTGCAGAAATAGGCATAGCTCTCAAATGAAACTTATTTTATCTCGAAGAAATACATAATGTATAGGACTTTAAGAAAAGTGGAGAAATTGTTCTAATGTGTGGATTCTAAATTGACACGTATCGAAGGTACGGATTGAGTTTGAATTTCTAAAAATCATTTCTATACTTTTTTTTTGCTAATTAGATGAAAATGAAAAAAAAACTAAAGAAAGTATAGTTTATATAAGCACACGTAGTTATAATAGTTATAGTAGGTGTTTTCAGCACCATAATAGTGAGAATAAGAAAATGCAATATTGATCGTCTTTGTGTACTTAACAATTAAACAAAATAGATGTGTAATGATCGTGCGTACTCGTAAACTGTTACCGATTTTTTTTAAGTTTTTTTTTATTAAAAACATGGTTGTGGGAATATTTTTTGTGAAAAAATATAAATTCGACGTGAAGTTTAATTAATTCTTTTATATTTTTCAAAGATACCCTTTCATTGCGGCAAACACACTTTTCTATTGTATTGTATCTTCTTCGAAGTACATATGAATCGTTTACACGCGGTCAAGTAGGTTTTAGATCCTTTTTTATCAGGCTCTCCGTTAACTCAAAAACCAATTCATAAATATAAACGACAATGCCATAAACAACCTACAGACAGAATGCGAACTGCGCAATTTATTTGACGGGTATAATCATGAAATTCAACTTAATACAGTGCCCACGGCGCACACATATTTGAAAACGAGGACGCAGATCGCGTTCTGTGTAACGGTGCCTTTAAGCCTACTCCGTAACAACAATCAAGCCAATTCATTGATTGATTCAAACTAAAATAAGATTAAGAGACGCGAGAGCGTCTCGCCCGCCAAAGGAAAAAGAAAAACGAAAGCGAACAAGTCTATGATTACCGGAGACAACTTGCTTTTTTGTTTGATCAGGCTACAGCCTTCCAGGCAACAGCCCCCAAAAAAAATTTTTTACCAAAATATTCCACATATCCTGTTCTAGTGCCTTTCCAAATAAAATCTTCGATCGGCACAATAACGGGTAAGATATATGCAATAAACGGTGAAATTTTCACCCTCACAGACTTAAGCGAGTAACCCAATTTCAGAATGAAGTCTACAGTTGCAGAAAGACTTGCTTCTACTGTCTCTCGTCGTGAGGGGATTTTTATGAAATTTGGAACGAATGATCCTCTGGTGGTCCTTCTAAAGAATCAATGTCTTCCATTTAGATAAGTGGATGGAATAACGGTAAATTAATAGGTAAAGTTAACAAAAGATTTCCAACAATTTCGTCTATCGGCTCATCGCATTGACCATTTTTTAAAACACACTGCGGCATTGGGACATTTGGGTATTGGGACACCGGGAGACTGGGAGACTAGGATCTTGGGGTAGTGGGATATTAGGAAATTGGGACATTAGGGTCTTGGGACATTAGGACATTGGGGCATTAGGCACAATGGGGAAACAGGGACGTGGGGACATCGGCATATTGGGGCATTGGGACATCAGGACATCAGGATATTGGGACAATGGGATATTGGGACATTAGGACACTGGGAGACTGGGACATTAGGACACTGGGATATTAGGACATTGGGACATTATGACCTTGGGACAATCGGATATTGGGACATTGGGACACTGGTACATAGGGGCATTGGACCACCGAGACATCGGAATGTTGTGACATTGGGACATCGGGATATTCGCACATAGGGGCACTGGGATATAAGAACATGTGAACATTAGGGTCTTGGGATATTGGGACATCAACACATTAGGATAGGACATTGGGACATTAGGTACACTGGGGAAACTGGGACGTGGGAACATTGGGGCACTGGGACATCGGGATATTAGAACATTGGGACATTGTTACATTGGGATATTGGCACATTGGGATATTGGAACATTGGGATAATGGGACATTAGGGCACTGAGATACAGGGACATTGGGGCACTGGGATATTAGGACATAAGGCTATTGGTACCTTGGGACACTTGGTATACTGCGACATTGGGAAACTGACCACTGGTACATTAGGACATTGGGCCATTGGGATATTATCACATTAGGATACTGGGACATTTGGGACATTGGGGTACTGGGATATTAGGAAATTGGGGCATTAGGACCTTAAGACATTAGAACAGTTAGACATTGGGATATTAGGACATTAGGTGGGAGACTGGGACATTGGGATATTCCGATACTGGGACATTGGGACACTAGGGTAGTGGGACATTCGGACATTAAACCATTGGGGCACTGTGATATTTGCACATTGGGACAATAGGACCTAAATTGGGACACTGGGACATCAGGATATTGGGACATTGGCACATTAGGATATTAGGACATTGGGACACTGGGATATTAGAACATTGGGACATGAGGACACTGTGACAATGGACCTTAGGGCATTAGGACATTGGAACATTGGGACACTGTGACATTGGGACACTGGGTCAGGGGGGCATTAAGACAGATCAGTAACAGAACGTTAACAAAGAGTTGGCAAGGCAACAACAGAGCGTTAGCAGATCGTTAACAGAGTGTTAACAGAAAATTAACAGAGCCTTAACAGAACGTTAACAGAACGTAAATCGAGTAATAAAAGAAAGGTAACAGATCGTTTACAGAGCGTTAGCCGAATGATTAAAGAGAATTAAGAGAACATTAACAGAACGTTAACAGAGCATTAACGAAAAGATAATAGAGTGTTAAGAGAACGTTAATAGAGCATTAACAGAGTTAACAAAAAATTAACAGATTACTAACAGAATGTTAGCAGAGCCATAACACAAAGATAACACAAATATATTTTGCACAAAATACATATTAATAAACTATACCCATTTCATCCCAAAATTATTTTTAAAAAAGCTCAGCAACAGACATTTGTGGCGTATTTGCAATTGCGTTTGCAGTATCTATCTATTTTAAAGAAGACCCTGTGAATATAACTTATGATATTAAATTAATGGAATATGCTAAACAAAAACCTATTGAAACTTTTCCCAAAACAAAAATATTAGTTGGCTATTTAAGTATGCAAAAATATATGATATCTGACCAAAAACAACAAAGTTGTAAAAGTTACCCCGCCAAAGAAAAATTAATCTGCCGCAAAAAGAATACATATCACTCCAATCCGCTGCTCATATCTAATTTTGTTTGCTGGATGTACTTTTGTTTTAGGTGTAAATGCTGGAGAAGTTTAAATGTACAGGACTACTTCTTAAAGTAATTTGGAGGGAGCCGTCAAAGTGGCACTGAATAAAATGTTAAAGCTCCCACCAAATTACTTTAAGAAGTAGTCCTGTACATTTAAACTTCTCCAGCATTTACACCTAAAACAAAAGTACATCCAGCAAACAAAATTAGATATGAGCAGCGGATTGGAGTGATATGTATTCTTTTTGCGGCAGATGAATTTTTCTTTGGCGGGGTAACTTTTACAACTTTGTTGTTTTTGGTCAGATATATTTAGACAGTCTGAGACAGTTGGATTTTTTTTTATTTCTATTCTAAAATCGAAAGTGTGCCAAGTACAATTTTAGATTTTATAATCAAAGAAAGCAGTACCGAAATTTTATAAAAAAAAATCACATACAGGAAAAGCCTTTCTTTCTTTTGTGTAACGTACACACACCCCAATCTATGATTGTTCTCTACAATTTAAAATTGATCATGCTTTTATCTTTTACATTCGTTTCCGCATAGAAGCGTGCTATTTTTATCATTGGTGGGGTCGTTGATTTATGGATTTCTGTTTCAAATTTTCGATAATTAATTTTTCCATAGAACAAAAAAAAAAGAAATACGGCGAAGTCACGTTTGTTAACGTTTAATAGATTGGCATCGGTTGCCGCTCTGCACCGCATAAAGAAGTTTTTAAATAGCACATGTAGTGTGGTCATTGACTAAACAGTGTGTGTCGAAAATAGGAGTTGTGCTTTTATGCTTTTGTCCCATGCGATGAAAAAGAATTGTAAATACGGTATTATTTCATATTTTCTTAACTTATCTTTACATTTCGATAGTATTTTTTTACATCCAATTGTCGCAGCCTTGTCTTTGAATTGCGGAAGCTCTGGACGGGCATCCTCTTCTATTGAGTACCGCCACTGAGTTTCTACTTCTTTTAGCGGTACAAAAAGGTCTAAAACGCTGTGCATGCATTCGATTTATGGTTCGCCATCGTTCTCGTTCGTGGTCCCTAGGGACAGGAAGTGGCTGCTGCGATAGGGTTTTTCTTGGCAAGAGCCTCAAAGGTTTCGATGATGGAAGGTTGTGTTTGTCTGTGCCACCGAGCTCTCGGTATTCCATGCATTCTCGCTCCGTTCACTCGTTGTGCTTTCATTATCTTCTTGGGCATGTCACTGTCATTCATTCGCCGTACGGTTCTAGGAGTTTAAAGTTCATTTTGCTAGGAGATGTATTGAGCCAAAAGGTAAAAAAAGGATACAAACTTACCGGGGATATACATGTGGGTTATCGTTAGGCAACATACGAGTAGAGCACTGTCCATATCTGGTATGCTTTTCTCATTTCAAGCACGCAGAACTGCGTGAATTGAGTAAAAAGGACGAAATTTGTAGTGTCCCATATTTTACATTCTTATCTTGCTACGGCCATCAATACCAAAATATACTATGTATTTCCATAACTTTTTATAGTCTGTAGATATTGAAAATGTCGTGCTCTGTGGCCGTGATCGTTCGGTCGCCACTCTGTGAAATAGACACTCATAGAGAAACGAGTTTCCAAACTCGGCACGACTCGTCGTAGGTTTATTATTCAGTAGAAGATGATATTCTTATCGTAGAATAATAAACTAACAATGCGACTAGGAAGTGGTATGGCTGACAACCGTATCACACTCCGAATTCAGTTGTCTTTGTAACGTTGATGACTACACACGGTAGTCATCAACGCACCATGCTCCACTAGGAGTTACGGTAAGAGAGAGAGACATTGAAAATGGATCCACTAATATGGCTGCGTGTTAAAATGCCGAAACGAATGAAGAAATTGTGACCATAAAAAAAGGAATAGAAACTAAATATACGAGGAATGCTGAATCTATTCATTTTTCAACAATTTTCCTTGAAAATCAAATATGGAATATACTTGATGTCTCTTTGAATTGATACCCCACATGAATAAGAAAAAGTTAGTCTCCGTTTTTGCCCTTTTCGCACATTTGTGTATAATATTTTGTTTAGCAAAACGAATGGTACCAGTTACAGCATAGCATCTTTGCGTAATTAGGACTCTGGGAACATTAAAAATTGAACAAATTAAATCACAAAAGAAGATCGTTTTTTTACCCAATTCACGGAGTTTTGTGTCCTTGAAATAGGGAAAAAACATACCGAATGTACTCGATGTCCGCTTAGACATGACATTCCAATTGTCTGTCACCGATGCTCAAGGACAAATTTGTGTTCAATTCACGGAGTTTTGTGTCCTTGAAATAGGGAAAAAACATACCGAATGTACTCGATGTCCGCTTAGACATGACATTCCAATTGTCTGTCACCGATGCTCAAGGACAAATTTGTAAACGCTGTAATCCTACGATGATTCATAAAGCAAGACCGACATGGGACAGTCTTGCTTCTGTATACATATGTCATTGGTTAAGGTGGAAGGCCCAGTCTTTGAATCTTTTTTAGGCACAGTCGGGTGTTATGTGTGCACAAGGTTAGGTTAGGTACAAAGACCGCTAGGTTTACGCCCAACGTACTAACACCAATACTTTGTCCGTTGTGATACCTCCGATAGAATCAAAGTCTATATTAACCTCTTAACCTGAAAACCAGCCCGTGCTAACAATGGTTTTTTAAGCAGTATTGGGCTCACATCAGGAAGATCGTCCGTTTCATAGAAGTACCAGGAATCAAGAAAAGGCCTCCGTTTCTCGGCCAAAGCAGGACAGTGATAAAGTAAGTGGTGTACGTTCTCTTCCTCGTCATCACAACTTCTACAGAAGTCGTGGGGAATTCGGAATCTTCTAGCAAGCTTCCCAATAGGACAAAGTCCCGTTTTAACCCCCACCACATTTTGAATATGCTTCCTGTCCAAAGGCAATAGTATGGTGGATCGAACAATATCTAGTTTTGGCCATATCATACTCGTCGTACTGCAAGTACAGCCATAGGTCCATTTTGCGTTGGTCCTGCGTTCTGTGTGCACAATCATCATAAGGAACTGTCATCCTTTCCTACCACATGATAGTTTTGTCATTGGGTGAGGTTATAAAACACGACGTTCGCGCAACGTTACCTTTAATTTGAAATCAACCGGCTGTTACGGATCAGAAACTTCTCCCTCCAAACAGATCCCCTAAGCGCTTAGGGGATCTGTTTGGAGGGAGAAGTTTCTGATCCGTAACAGCCGGTTGATTTCAAATTAAAGGTAACGTTGCGCGAACGTTGGCAAATGAAAGTTGAACTATTTTTTGTTAACAAATACGAAAAGAAAAAAATTGTAAGGATTGTTATCCGCCCCAAGCTTCCGCTTAAATTTGGATGCAGTGAAGAACAGTCTTCAGAGGGTGCTGAGTGGCCCCAAATGTTAACTAAAACGACGTAATGGATCTGATTTTTTTGTTGAGCCTATTTTTGGTTCATATTCGATAAGTAATGAATAGTTCACCTCTTATTTGTATGGATGCATTGATCTTTCAAACATTGTGGGAGTACTCAAGCACCAAAATATTGGGGGTGTAAAAACGCTTTCTTTTGTCTGCAAATATATCTTAGCATTGAAAACGTGCCAAAATTAACTCGCTATGGGTCATCGAATTTCTTCAAGCCCCGAGAGTCCAAAAGGTTGGGCACCCATGGTAGCTGATGTCACAGTCAATTACTGCCCATACTAATTATGTGCACGAAAAGTAATGTTCTGTTTTTTACTACTAAATCATTAACCGACGGGATGCCATCCCAAAGGAATACGGTGTTTTAAGGAACACTAAGTCTTATGAATTCGATTAAGCAGAAGAATGTTCTTTATGGTCCCAAAAATGCTGATCTATTGGTTACTAACTCGATTCATTCATTAAACATATTCCCTTCGCGCTGGACTGTTTTTATGGTGTTAGTATCTATCGTTATAGCTTTGGTACAGGGGCTGATTTCTTTTAGTACAATCTCAAATCGGGACAATATCATGAAGCGGTTTAATAAGGAAAAGTGAAAGGCGTAATCTCACTATTCTTATCTAGGAAGAGAAACAACCATAATAGTAAACTTTGCTTCCATCTATTTAGTCTTAGTTCGCACACCTAAGCAAGTCATTTTATTATATGGAGTTTCGTTGGATTCGGAATCCATGGATTTTTCGTGTGTGTGCGACCTTAGATTGCCTTAGCATTCTGGGGCAAAGCGAGCTAACTACACCTACGCGCCCTTTGCATACGTTTTGTGGCAATGTCTACTAATTGGCCTACAGTCTTCCTTTTACTCTCCATTTACATATCTGTGCCTTGTGATTTTAGGGCTACTCCTTTGTCTCTGCCTCTTTGGGAGAAGAGCAGCATAGCGCGACTCGCAATGCATTTCTGCCCCATACGTTACGTTTGACTGATCTATTCAGTGCCAATTTTGTCTGCGAATAAATTCGTATATGGGCCCGTTCGTTGACGGAGATTTCCATTTGTAATTTCTCAGTCCAAAAAATTTCAAGATTCAACGAAGCCAATATATTAACGGAAATTTGCAGCTTATTATTGCTAATCGTTTCAACCTATGTGGTATCTGGCCTCCAGCGCCTTCCGGCTAGTTTCGTCGATTCAGGCGACCAAATTCAGTCCAATTTTATCTTTCGTGGATGCGACGACATTCCATTCCTCGGTGTTCAGCCCCTGGTTTTGGGTCTTGAGGAGCGTCAGGATCTGCTTCGTATCCTCCGTACTAACTACGTCCATATTCGGAATCCGAAACATTATTTTGCTGGTTTTGACCACTTCCCTCGCATCGCCCACGCGAAGGATTGCTCCCTCCCATGGGTTGATGAAAGGTATTGTGACCTTTAACCAGTGCTTGGCTTCCTGATTTGCGCAGGTTACGTAAAGGACGCCCTTGTCCGGGTAGCTATTGATGAAGAGTGGGGCCTTGGATGGCTCACACTTGAAGACCTCTGTCACGATGGCCCGCTGAATGTCCTTTACCTGCTCAGTGGTTAGTTTTTCAGCTGGGTAACTGTCCAGGACCACAGCCATTTTGAGGGAGCAGAGGGCTTCCTTAAAAGTACTCCCTGATGCTACTCCTTATGGACCGGGTTTTGTCGACGGAATTTCTCTACGCCCGGTATTTGGCCGTTTTTTCTCTGCTCCTTCTTCCCGGGAGATTGAGATTCTGACCTTGTTCTCTTGGGGGGGTTGTTTTTGGGCCCTGCAGGCAGGTCTTGGGATTTTCCGTGGGACCGTTTATGTCGCGGCCTTATGGGTTCACCCCTTTCCCTCGCTTTTTCAATGGCGATCTTCCGTCGTTGGGCTCCAGAAAGCGTTGGTTTTCTGTTTTTGAGGGTTAGTTGGCCCATCTTTGTAGTTGTATTTACCACGTCGGACCTCTCTGGTCTTGTGCAGGATGCACTTCCCTGAGAGGGTGTGTTCAAGGGTTGGGACATACCTTCCTTGCCTTCCGCTGACTGGCTTATGGATGAACCATTTCCTTCAGCTTGGGCGGGTTGGTTTTGTTCTCCCCTTTTTGTGTGTTTGGTTGTTTGTGTTGTTGTTTTTTCGGTATTCATTTTTGGTCCCACGAGTATGGCGGTAAAAAGAGGTACACGTGCTCAGTGACCCCTTAAGCACGCAAGGCGGGTTATTCTGAGGTTTCGCCCGGTTCCTCAGAAGCTCCGTTTGTGACGCCATAGTTTGATGGTTATTATCGCCTCGCTAGCGAACAGTTCTACGTACTCCGGGTCCTTGGCTATGGCAACCATCGGAATGTCATCCGTGAATCCACGTCGATAGATCCACATTTCAAAAGTTTCGATTTTTTTAATATCAAACCTCTTCAGTGTCCACAGGCCTCAACTCCATACAATACTCCAAAGGAGCGAGAAAACCCAGATCGAAACCAAGCCTGCTCTTCATCGATTATGCTTTCTAAGTGGAGTGTCCTTTTTTTTCAAGATTATTCTAGTCATTATTTTGGCAATTGTGTGTTTTCACAAATTTCCTCCAATCGATGTATGTAGATAAAATTACGCTTTCGGATCAATCACTTACAGAAATTTCATAAGTAATTTGATTTTCCCTTAATGTTTTATTTTAACGCTATGTTACCATTTTGTTACATTTTTGTTGTTGTTCCACTTCCACCAAAATCCTTATTTAACGAAAATGTTTTATTTTAAAACTACTACAACTATTTTTTTTATATTTTCTTACAGGAAAACATAATATTAGCACACATATCATAAACTTAAAACAATTCAATAAGAAACCATCAATTATTGATCATTCAAAAATGGAAAAATCAAATTCGATGAATTTTCTTCCCGATACAAATGGCAATTTTTCCGTTTATTTGCCATTTAATGAAGATCGTAAACGAATACAATCATCACCCCTTTTCGAGAATATGACTAAAAATAGGCTACGACATCAGTGTACAACAAATGTACGTAAAATCGATCAATTGAAATGTACTAATGCTAATTTTGATGTAGCCAAAGAAGAAAACGTAGAAGAAATCCATAAATATCAAAATGGCCATGATGATGATGATTTATTGGAAAATTTATATTTATCATTGCATGGTGGTAGTAATCGTCATGTGTGGTGTCATTTATCTAATTGTATTGGTGCGGCCGAAGAGATATAAGTATAGTGTTAGTTTATATAAACATTATATGGATGGACAATGTACGAATTTTGTATTTACAATTTCACAAGTTTGTTTTCTTTTTTTCTTATTTTTTTTTTTAATAAACAGAAATTGTTATGATTAGCTTTAATTGAGAAAATACGTATACGTATGCTAACATTAGTTTTAATTTCAAGGTTCTCAAAACCGAATCAATTGATACGCTTTATGTGGTTATTGTGAATTCTTTGTAGTTAAAAGAGTATTTTTCCAAATAAATTAATATATTTTTTCATAAGTCTTGCGTATTTTATCGTGTAATTGGACGGCTGAGTAATGACGCGATGCCTTAGTTTAGAAATTCAACATACAAAAGTAGGTACTTTCTTTTTGTTTATTTTATATTTTCACGAGTTTAACTTGTTTTATTTTTTTTATTTTCCTATTAAATTTGGCCCGCCATGTGGCTTTCACTTTTTAGGTTATATTTAACTTTTTTTTTTATTTATAGACCGGTCGCCTTGAGTATGGATTACATCACGATGAATTGCCCCACAATCTCTTTTGGGCACATATAAGGCCAGGGTGTCCCATACGTCAACCTTAAGCCATGTACGCTCTCGTCCACTTTTGGCTTGATGTTGACTTATGGGACACCCTGTATAAAATGGAACCCTGCTTCTAGGCCGACTGAAATGAGGGCCCAAACTTACGTGGTCAACGAGGCGCTTCGACGACGAGGAATCATTCATAGAAATACTGCGTATGCATGATTGATTTGCTCCAGGCTTAGAAAGCAGCTTGTAAGTAAAATTGCTTCTCTGCGATGACGCGCACCCAAAATCTTGGGGGAATCGACAGAAAGCACCGCAACTTCAATATCGGGACAAAACTAAAGTTTTCTGGGATGCAGCTCAGACTTAAGAATGGTAAAGTATTTATCTGTCCGACTAATGACTAATAGGACGTGACAGCCCTAATTTAAGTATGTACACTCAGAAAAATGGACCCCGTAAACTTAAAAGTTTTTGTACCATTATTTTAATTCGACGGCAATTTACCAGATTTCTTCACAAAAGTAAACAGATGCAATAATTAATATAACTGGTTGAATCCTATTGAGATATTTTGTATGGAATGAAATGTGTCCCGTAAATCCAATGGGACATCAGATCATATTTTAATCAGTTTGTCCCATTAAATTAACAAGATCTGATATGATTAACTAATAATAGGATGGATCCCATTTGTTTTATTTAACGTCCTATTTTATAATGGGATAGGCCTTTTAATTGAATTTCAAGCATATAGACGTATTTTCCAAGCGAACCAACATCTTGCTCCGTAGCCGAGATCGTTCGGTTGCCTCCCCGTGACTTGGTAAGTTTGAAAGAGTACTAGCCGATCGGATGTTCAATACTCGGCCTGGCCAAATATCGTGATTCTTAACAAAATCCACAATGACGTAGTGTATAATAATATGGGACTTATAAAAAAATATACTTCGATCAGATTACGAGTGAAACGATTTTTTTTTATCACATAGGATCAATTAAATAAGATATATCCTATTGGAAAATAACTAGACCATGTGTTTGTTTTTAAAGGAGTCAACTATTAAAACAAACGAATATATATCGAGTGATGTGAACGTAATGGTTTCTATATTTTTAAAGTAATCAGATTTTTCCTATTGACTAAAAATAATGGGACAAAAGGATTGGTTTAATGGGATTTCCCATTGAAATTTGTCTGAGTGTATGTCACTACGAGGGAGGATATCTTGTGCATCCAATTTAGTAAACTACTGCAAGATGTTGTTGAATTTATATAAAATGTAACTATTTTTTATGGAAACGTGCGTTAAATTTTTAAAAGTAATCCTCGAAATTATGTCGGATCTCAACCCACTAATCTTAAGCCTCTCGGGATTCCGTATTACTTCACATGAAATCAACTCATCGATAAACGTACCCCGACGAGCTTCCCTTTTACGCCTCACACAGCTCTTTCTAGATTGCACAATCGTATCGATTCTCATTAGATTCACCTTCTTTATGGCACGATAGCCCGACGTCGAGCCTTGGCCGCCTATATTGTTGTATTCCAATTGTCGCGGTCACTGGACCTTGTCCTCCAGTTCCGGAAGCAGAGGGCTCCCATCGAGCTCACGGTCGTCCACATAATCAGGCTCCGTCCACTCGTTGCGCGTTCATCGCCTTTTTGGCCATCGACCAACGTCATTAGATTGTGTTATAAAAACTAAGAAGCTCTGTGGACTTATCATATTTCCCCAAATCCGACTTTAGTTTCCGCCGAGTCCTTTTAAATTTTGGACAGATGAAAAGGAGTCTACTTCGTCTCCTCCACTATCCAAGAATATGCGTCCATTCATTGCGAATTGAATTAAGCGGTTTGGCTTAACAGGCAAACTATAGTTTATCATCATCAATGTGGCACGATAGCCCGACGTCGGGCTTTGGCCGCCTGAATCGTTGACCTCCAATTGTCGCGGTTACGTGATCTTGTCCTCCAGATTCGGAAGCCCAGCAGCTGATGGGCGTCCTCGCCTACGGAGTTCTCCCAGCGAGCTCTCGGTCCTCGACGCACCCTCGCTCCGTCAATTCGTTGTGCGTTCATCACTTTCTTTGGCATGCGATTATCGTCCATCCGTTGAACATGCCCCGCCCATTGCAAGCGTTGAAGCTTCACGATTTTCTATACTTCCAGCTCCTCGTACAATTTATACAACTCATGGTTGTACCGGATACGCCATTAATCTCGCTCGCGAACGGCCCCGAAAATTCGCCGAAGGACCTTTCGTTCGAATCGGTCTAGCAAAATTTCGGAGTCATGAGTGAGGGTCCATGTTTCGCAGCGATAACATAGCACGGGTTGGATGATCGTTTTGTACACGCGGAGATTCGTGTTCCTGCGCGCAAGTTTCGAATTAATTATGGGGAACACCGAGAAACAGGTCTTATTGTCTAATTGTATCCGTCGCTTAATATCGTCAGTTCCGTTGTGCGTCCTTTGATAAGTTACAACCCAGATAGTTGAAGTTGTCTACATACTCGATATTAAGCTCCCCCACAATAGGATAGCACAATACGTCCACTGGCTTCAGTGCTGTGAAACCCTTCGGGTTCACGCCCCTCTACAATCTACAAGGTTCCACTGTAATGCTTGAATTTGCTGGCGTCCTTGTTTTCGATTGCATCATGGCCTTTGTTTTGCTTTCGTTGATATGTAGTCCAAATTCCTTTGCGGCGTTATTGAGGTTATGCAGAAGGCTTTCTGCATCACCCAATCTTCGAGACATGATGTTGATGTCGTCGGCGTACGCTACTAATTGACTCGACTTGATGAGTAGCATTCCGCTGCTGTCCATATTCATGGCTCGAATTACATACTCCAAAGCCAGGTTGAAGAGCGTCAGCGCCAGCCCATCGCCCTGCTTGAGTCCAGTACGAGTTTCAAATAGGTCAGTGAGTCGGTTCTGCACTCTGACCTGCGAGACGGTATTAGTCATCGTCATCCTTGTGAGTCACACTAACTTTGCCGGTATACCAAAATGCAGCAAAATGTTGTACAGTAAACTTCGATTGATACTGTCGTATGCCTGCTTGAAGTCGACAAAGATTTGGTATACGTCGATGTTGTATTCCCAGCACTTTTGCAGTAGTAGCTTCACTGTGAAAAGCCGCCTTGATACTCGCCAATGATTCGTTCTGCGTACGGATTGATTCTCTTTTCCAACATTTGCGATAAAATCTTATAGGTCGTACAAACTAATGATATGCCCCTTCGGGGATTACCTCGTCGTTCCATATTTTCAGCAGTAGCACATGTATAGCGTTGGTCAGGCACGTTCCACCATGCTTCAGCAGTTCTGCTGGGATCTCGTCAGCGCCGGGCGCTTTATTACTTTGAAGCGACGGTATGGCGAGACTCACCTCCTCTACTGTTGGGGGTAGAACGGGAGGACCTGGTTCGGCTAACTGCTAAAGAACTGGCTCCGTGGGGGATGTTGATGGTGCATTGAGGAGCTCTTCAAAATGCGAGGCCCATCGTTTGTTTACGCTTTCGATGTCGCTGATGATATTACCATCCTTGTCCTTACATAAGCTTGTCCTGGGTTGATATCCGTTCTTGACATTATTTATAAGTTTGTACGCCCGTCTAATGTTCTTATTGGCTAATCTTTGGTTTACTTGCTGTAACTGCTCGTCAAAATGTTTGCGTTTCTTATGTCTAATTAACTTATTAGATACTCGCCGAAGTTCGTTGTATCTTTCTTTCTTAGCGCGGGATGCGCGTTGTGTGTATTGGCGATAGGCTTCATTTTTCGCCTCAATCGAGGCCCTGCGTTCGTCGTCGAACCAGTCTGTTTCGTCTACGCCGGCCTTTATAGCCCACGACCTCTTCTGCGACTCCTTTGATGCCGTTTTTGAGCTCCTCCCAGAACTCATGGATGCCTAAATTGTTGATGTTATCAAGCATGGGCAGCAGTTTTTCCTCAAGCGCTGTAGTATACGTAGCCGCCGTGGCATCATCAATCAAATTGTCAACCTCGAAGATCTTGGCAGGGTTGAATCTCGATAAGTGCACCGAAGAGATTCTGCACCTGTAGGTCGCCTTCACCAAATAGTGATCGGAATCGCAGTTGGCTCCTCGATAGGATCGAAGATCTAAGACATTAGAAGCGTCATTTGATGGAAGTGAGTCGAAGAGTGTTCTAGGTGGTTGTAGAACTCGTCCTTAATCGCGTCTTCTTTTACTTCTGTAGGGGCATGCGCATTAATGAGCCAGAGATTAGTGAAACGGGTCTTAATGCGGATCGCACATAGCCGCTCGTTTATGGGTTTGAAGCCGATAACGTGGTCCTTGAGCTGCTTACTCACGATGAAAGCTACTCTTAAACTCCTTGTTGCCCTCATCTTTACCACTCGTAAAAATAGTGTGCGATTTGAGGTCGTTAATCTCGCTTTTGAGCCATTTAGTTTCCTGAATTGCGACTATGCTCAGCTTGTATTGTTCTACCTGTTCCAGGAGGGCCCTTAAGGCCCCCGGTCAATTCAGGGAGCGTACATTCCAGGATCCGAAAGAGTAGTCAGTTGTTCGTTTGCGGGGTCGTCGTTGTTTTGTATCCAAATCCATGTCTTCAATTTCAGAAAAAAAAATCGGATAACATAACGTTGTTACCAGCCTCATTTTGGAAGAAAAATGGTCCAATGATGCCACCACTTTACAATCCGCACCAAACTGTCACTCTCTGTGGCTGCATTGGCTTCTCGATAACAAGGTGCGGGTTTTTCGAGCCCCAGATGCGGCAGGAAAGATAATTTTTCGCCCAAAATCGTTGTCCAATTCAAGCTGCTCTAAGGCCCAAACTGCGAAGCGATAACGAAGTGGATGGTCGAGCGACTTTAATTGCTGAGTCAATTGGACCTTGTAAGGGAATAATCGGAGATCTTTGTGCAGAATTCTTCTCAGGCTAGTGCGTGAAATGTTTAGCTGTTGAGATCGGTGACGTGTTGGTGTTCGTGGATAGTCTCACACTCTGGGCTACAGCAGCCATATTTTCATCTATGCGCACCGTACGACGACGGGGTGGGTGCTTCATTTCGGCCAAAATTTCTTTTAAACAAACGCACTGTTTGGGCTAGACAGCACTCACTTTGAAAAAGTTTTCAATATTTCCCAACGTTGGTCAAGCGTAAAGCGACTCAAGCTTGAAATAGATTGGACGCGTCAGCATCAGCAGAAACATTTCAATTTAGAACACTCGCATTTGCCTTTGATGACCCACATTGACAGCAGCGGCAGCAGCAGAAGCATTTTTTCTACCGCTGCTGTCAATGTGGGTCATCAAAGGCAAATGCGTGTGTTCTAAATTGAAATGTTTCTGCTGATGCCAATGCTGACGCGTCAAATGTATTTCAAGCATGAGGCACGGATAAGGAACCACTCTTAGCAACTTACAAAGACGTTGGTCGTCCCCTAGTCATTTATATAGCATGCACCTGGAGGAATGATCTCTGCAACGTAAAATGGAGACAAAAAAACTTCTCAAAACGCAGCACCGTCATCGGCTGGATTCTAATGTCTTCTCAAGACCATCTACAAAAGGAGACCACTACGGATGGGGTCCACAGGATGTGGCCCATATTTTCGATTGCCCAGCTGCTCCTACGCACCTAACAGCACATGTGTTATGGCAACAACCTAACGAAGCGGCATTCTCCTCTCAACCTCGACCTGGAAGAGTGATTTATGTGCGATTTTCAGCATTTCCCCAATTGTGGAACTCCGTCGGCGAACGGATGAGATGCTTATCGAAGAATCAGGATACAGAGGCGAAAATGGTTTTTTGATAACCGATGCTTTACATGCCATTGAAGGCAACCCTGCCCCTAATCAAGGCCGACTGAAATGGGGTCCCGAACTTACATGGTTATCGGTACACTTTGATGAGGCATCGTTCATTGATCACTCCAATAATCGTTTCGTGAAAATATTGTTTTCACTTTGTTGCCTGAACACAAACTGGTACTTGCTAACACCAATTAGGGTTGATAGCGAACTAGGCTGCATCTAAGCCTCAGAATGGTAAAGAGCCTGACGGTACTAAACTACAAGAGCGACACTTGCTCAGCTTAGTTCAGGCTGGTGTTCGCGCGTCGAATATATCCGGGCGTCCAGAACAACGCCTGATGATGATGTGGACCACTTGTTTCAATGCCTCGCTGCACCCACAAACCTCACTCCGAGGGCGTTATGGGGCAGCCCAATTGCAGCTGCTACTGCTACGTTCTTGTCGCTTAAGACATATAGATACCATCTACGAGGTATACTGTCAGGGGAGCACCTAGCCTTTATGGTCTTATCTCCCGGTCCTTCGGGCGGTTTGTACCTTTGGCGTTTTGCTGACAAGGTCTTATTGTCAGATGGAGATTTCTTCATCCAGTGAATGCACTCACCTTCAGAAACCCAACCTCGCGGCTGCATCACCAGCTCGATGGCTTGCTTAACAACCGACAGCCACCTCGAGTCCAACTCCTTGGTGGACAAGGACCATGGTCCCCTGGGCATATTCATCCCCGAGCTACACTATTCGATAAAGACTTCTCTATAGCCCCCTATTGGTTAGACCTCACGTATAAATTCAGATGTGCACATCCCAGGCTCGTTGGACCTGTGACTACTCGTCTGCTTAAAGCAGACTCGTAGCGCTGCTTTTCACATCCAGGTGGCTCCTTCAGTTTACTAGTCAGCAATGCGATTCGGGCCGTGTGGTCATCAATCCACAAACTAGTTAGATATAGGCGCGTAGGCATCTTCCACCAAGGCCATTCTCCCTAGCTAGCCCCTTCGAAGCTCGGGTTATGCGAAGCCGCCAGCCCCCCCCCCCCCCCCCCCCTCAGGAAACACCGTTTATCGTGCTTGAAATATATTACCCGCATCAGCAGTAGCATCGCGAAATGTCAAGCGCAATGCATTTTACATTGCTGACAAAAAAGTTGAGCAGAAGAATTGGCATTCAGCATATTTGTCAGCTATGAAATTCTGCCGATGCTGCTGCTGACGCGCGTAATCTATTTCAACTATCGTGCTCGGCCATTATATGACTTCCCTTCCGTAAGTTATGGGAGGAGGTCGGTCATGCCAAGAGCTACTCGTACATAACTGGGGAGCTCGGGAACGTTATCGCCCGAATGGTCTTTGTACAGATCCACGCCATGGCGGCGTATCAACCATACCAGGGGCCTCCCTGCGCTGTTCAGGTACGTGGTGTCAAAACTCACCAAAGATCTCTGTCCCACTACACAGCCTTCTTGACTGATGTCACAAGGACCCAGATCGCTTAAGACAATAGGCGAGAACGAAACCTAGAGCACAGACATCCACTGCGGTTCATGCCTTTCTGCTCCGCTACGCTGTTCCTCTATTTTCTTCATAATTTTTAGGTACAAAAAAATATGTGTTCTTTATTGTAGAAAATCTCAAACTTGTAGAGTGTGGAACATATGGAACGGTAACGTATAAAAATTGATTCAAAACTCAAAACTTAACAATTTTGAAAATAACGTAAGGAGAGCGAACATAAAACATTCCAACGAAACAAATACTTATGCACTAAATATGCTTGGAAATGCATTTCTGAAATAGTCACTCTTCGAGCCGGCCACCTTGCGTCTGCAGTCCTCCATTATACCTTCCATCTCTTCGTCCGTCATTTTGCTTCCATCCTTCATAATCCTCTCGACTGCGCTCTCCACATGTTTGGCAATCTCTTTGTCCTCTTCTGATTGCATGTTTTTCACATGATCTTCATATTCTTCATACTTTTCTTCGGCCAACTGGAATATAAAATTTTGATTTGAGATTTGATTTTTTTCAGTTTGTTAAAGAGAAAGATTTCACTCACTTCTACAAGATGTTGCGGAAAATCAGCCAACTTTGCAACATGTATGCCAAAACTGCGTTCAATCACACCCGGCTTTAAGCGATAGAGAAGCGTGAATTGTCCCTTTTCCACGACAGCGTCCATGTAGTAACTTTTAACGGTTGGCACGGCGCTACTTAATTCGGCGATTTCATGAAAATGTGTGGCAAACAATGTGAAACATTGAGTTTCCTGAGCCAAATGTCTGTGAGGAAAAATAAGAGATTAATTCAAGTTGAAACATTGTTTAAGTGAAATGTTATAAAAACTTACTCTGCTATAGCCCATGCTATACCACATCCGTCATAGGTAGAAGTTCCACGGCCCAGTTCGTCAATAATTACCAGAGACTTGTCGGTTGCAGACTAAAATTAATATTTACAAAATTTCAATGAAACTAATGTGATTTGCATGGTATTACCCGAATAATTGCGGACGTCTCAATCATTTCCACCATAAACGTGCTCAGTCCTTTTGCAATATTATCTCCGGCGCCAATCCTTCCTAAAATTGAATCAACCATTGAAATGGTCGCCTCGTCGCATGGCACAAATGATCCAACATGTGCCATAAGAACAGCAGTGCCTACCGAACGGATATATGTACTTTTACCGCCCATATTTGGACCGGTGATTATGTACATGATCGATTCACCTGTAGAGACAAATTGCAATCAAATACCTAGAAGCCCGGAGATGTTCTAAGTGTAATTTTTACCTTTTTTGAAATTCACATCATTGGCAATGTATGATACGCTTTCTTGTAACTCCAAACACGGATGACGGATATTTTTCAATTGCAATTCACCCGATCCTTCTGGCAACATTTTCGGTCGCACATAAGGAGTCGGGGCACTTTTCGCTGCAATTGCAAAACTGACTAAGCAATCGATCTGCGCCAATTGGAAGTTCAGTGTGGTTAGTGGTCCCAAGTAGCCGATAGCCACTCGTACGACTTCATTTACAATGGACTGCTGTTGTTCCTCGTAGGATTCGCGAATTTCCGCCGAATCCTTACTGCAATCGCTCAAATCGTCGTTTGTAAATCGTACTCCGCCCTTAATGACATCTAGAACTTTATATTTCTTACTCTTTCTGAGGGTGGAATCATCTTTCAGCGTGATACGGAAATGATAGCCCAAATGCGAAACATATTCCAGCTTGATGTTGTCCAACTCCAAGTCATCGATAGCCTTTCGATGCAGTTTGTTCATTTTGGCTTCCAAATGATCCAATTTCTCCTTCATTTCAGCTAAGTCCGCGTCGAATGAGGCTTTCACATAAAACTCGCCCTTTTGAATGCCTTCCAAATCGACCACCTGTTCAACCATCTCTTTGAGCATTTTCAGTTCGCCTAGCGTGTCCTTTAGTGGATTACTGAGGATGTTGGTTACAGAAGTGTTTTCCATGTCGGCTAGGGAGACGGCAATATTTGGTGTTCGTACAATAATCTGATAGAGCCTGTAGAGGTCTTGAAGAGTGGCTCTCTTTCGCATTAGCCGTTTGGTAAGCATTAAAATGTCGGGAATCCGTTTCAATTGAACATCGTACAGATCCTGAAGAACGGACGGGCTATCGAGTAAGCATTGGACAATGTTGTGGCGATCCTGTAAGGTGGCCTCATTTCGAAGAGGTTGTTTCACCCACTGCTCCATCAATCGATGTCCTTGTGGTGTGCGACATTTGTCCAGAACGCCCAGTACACTTTGCCAACGATATGCTGGGCTTGTTGGGTTTATACCAGGCTTTGGTAGAATGTTTAGAGCTCGAACAGCAGCTGCGTCTAGATGCACGTACCTGTACGAAATTAGTTTAGAATTGTCTTTACCGTCTTCTATCAAACACCTTTCACATACCTATTCAAATTTAACAACGTCAACTTGTACTGTCCGAAGTTAGTGTCATCATTCAACAAGGACATGTATTTGATGGCTGCTCCCAAAGCATGAAGGGCCAACTTTTTGTTAATTTCAGGCAACGTATTGGCCGTTTCCTGTTGACCTTTTGCGAAACGTAGCAATTTGTTAAGATCCTGAATGATATCGTCATTTTCAATGGAGAAGTCCGTCTTCTTCCGTACGGTTATCAGAACATTGTTTCTCTCCATTAGCGTTTTTACGCGGGCGTACTATGCAAAACGAAAAACATTAAAATCATGCAAACAGTTTTGGAAATAACCAATCCTCACATCTCCTTCTGCCGTCGGAATTATACACTCCTTTGGACCCAACAGCACTATAGTGGCCTCCAACTCGGCGAAGAAATCATCGTCCAGAAATTCACTTACGGACATTTCACAGTCGGTGCAGTCAATGCAAGCCAATCCTACCATCTAAAAATAAATATTTTGAATGTGTCCTTTTCCCGGAATTCGAACTTACGCTTTGTTTTCCTTCGTGACGCAGATTCACGGCAATCATGGCAGAGCCCGCTACCATATCATTTCTATTGAAAAGGACGTCCTCGAATTGTATCAAATTGCCGGGCGATCCTTTGTATTCCAGTGACCAGTCCGACTGTTTGTTGCCCTTCTCTTTAACGTACACTTCAACGCGATAGTTTTTGACCAGCAACAACTCACGCGAAGCATTTTCGAAATTGGCTTTCGACAGACACAGATACGGCAATGGATCGACATCGCCTGGGGCCATAGTTTTTACGTTGGCCGTTGAGCGAAAGACGATTTTTGATACCGATTCGGTGTCATCGCGTCCGTGCACCGTATAGTAGTCGACTCGATTGAAGAAGCGAATTGTGGTTGAAGGTTTCTAGACGGGGGAAAATGTTTCAAATGAACTCCTCTGTAATAATCAAGGAAGCGGGTGTCTTACCTCACCGAGACCTTTGTAATAGTTGATAAATGACCGTTGGGCATTTTTATCTGTGAATTAACAGGATTAATTAAAATTAAATGCAGAAAACCAAAGGGGAGACAATATCCTTACCAAGATTAAGAGCTTGAGCCGGTGTATTACTCATTTTTATACGCGAATCTAATTTTGCCGACACTTGCGAAAGAATATCCTTGAATTCTGGCACTGTTTTGGGTAGTTCACCACTTTTGCCAAGTGTTGCAAAATCAAAAACCACTTTTGTGCAAAATTGATTCAAAAGGCGAGGTATCCACACAATTGTTTGGCGCGCCACCCGGCGATGAAGCCAAACAAACAATGAATTTTCTGGCTATACGGATGGGTATGGATTTGACAGTTTAATTGGGACAAATTGGGACGTAAGCGGAAGCGGAAGTTGTATTTTCTCGTTTAGGGCTTTTAAACGGTTTTCTTCACTCAACAGCAACAGCAAAATTACGTCGCCGTTTGAAATGCAAATTGTGCAGTGGTCCACTGTTTTTCTGTTTCAAGCATAATAATCAAAATTGCTTCTTGGATACATAATTATAAATTTTTCTGTCGTTACCCCCCATCTTTGCGGAACCCATCAGAGTCAAAACAGAAGAGAAAGGTTCACTTTCAGTTTTTATTGAATAAAATCCTAAAAACCGTAAACCTTTTACACGAGACTCGATAACTCGAACCTCAACAACTCGAATACCTCAATATCTCGAAGAATTCTGCCGGTCCCACGAATTTTCTATGTAAATCTCGGCATTCTAAACTCGATAATTCGATTGAATGTATACATAATTCGAATACAAATTCCGGCAAATCAATAGGCTTTAACCTCTGTTACTCGAATAAAATGGTTTGGAAGCCTCTATAACTCGAAGTACTAAGCCAATTCAACATAGAAACAAGGAAAAACAGAAAATCTCCGCAACTCGAATGTTTACTGTTTTAGAGCCCTTACTACTCGAATAATTTTACAGTCTAACATTGCATGCATAGAGGCTAATGCCTTGATTACACAGTGCGAGCTATCGTGCGAGTTGGCCTAGACAGCTACTGCAGAGTAGCTACTTGCACCATGTGACCGCATCATACGTGATGCGGTCACATGGTGCATCATTCGTGATGCGGTCACATGGTGCAAGTAGCTACTCTGCAGTAGCTGTCAAGGCCAACTCGCACGATAGCTCGCACTGTGTAACCAAGGCATTACTCTATACACGAAACAGAATGCCAATTTACAAACGAAAAAAAACAACACTCCGCTACTGGAGGAAATTCACCGTTAAAAATTCCGTGCAAAATGTAAGCGGTTTGCGGAAGGAAATTGTCATCTTTCAGTTTGTGTTTGGCGTCCATTGCTTGTGTCTCAACTTGAGAATGTTTAAAAATCGCCCTGTGAATTTGTCTAGTTTGCTTTAATGACTTCAAGAAAATGTAATACACTTTCTTTTTCGGACGAAGTACGCTTAATTGAAGCTGTAAAAAACCGACGATCGCGTTCAAAATCTTAAATCGCCGCCGAGATCAAAATTCCAGCGAATACATTGTGAACGATTTTAAAAAACAAGGACAAAGATCTGCAAAGAGCCCAACCAATCGAAAGAACCGAAACGATTAACTTCGGTTTAAAAAAGCTGAATTTCCGGACATTGATAAATGCTTAGTCCAGTGGTTTGAACAATGTAGAAGAAAGAACGTTAGCCTAAGTGACCCACTGATGAAAGAAAAAGCTCTTCATTTTCCCCAGAAATTGAATCATCCAGAGTTCAGAGCCAGTAATGGCTGGTTGAACAACGTTAAAAAGGAATTTGATAGTATTCAGGACGGTTTCTGGCGAAAGTATAACAGTTGATACAGTCATATCAACGTTGCAACGACTGGAAGTAACAATTGGTTAGTTTAATCCAATATTATTTATTTTTTAATTCAATTCAATTATAGCCCCATGTGGGGCCATGGTGCGTTCCAGTCAACGTTACATTGCATATCATTTCCGAGTATATACATATAATGTTGCAAGCACTATATATTTCCTATCAGCACATGTGCTGAAATTTTGGACCACGCCGAGATTCGATCTTCGGACCTCTACATTACTACCATCGTAGACTGCGGCTGAACCAAGTGAGCTACGGAGCGGGTATTATATACCAGAGGAAATTTATAATGCCGATGAAACATGACTGTTTTTTTGTTGTGCACCAAAAAACACTTTGAATTTTCGAGACGATCCCTGCTTATTGGAAGGAGAGCAAGAAGAGGCTAACTATTCTACTTGCTGTTAATTCAACTGGAACAGAAAAAGAAAACTCTTGGTAATCGGCAAATATAAAAATCCGCGATGCATGATGAACGTTAAGTCCTTACCAGTCAAAGCTAATCAGAAGGCTTGGATGTCGTCTTTAATTCTCTCTCTCTCTCTCTCTGGTTCCTTTTAACCCCTAGTGGGGCATAGGGCATTGACTACGCCTCTTTTCCACCTCTGTCTATTAGCAGCCATCGCCTTTAGCTGGTCCCACGATTTGCCTATAGATTTTCCCTCTGCCTCAACAGATCTTCTCCACGTATTTTTGGGTCTTCCCACACGACGCCTTGCATCGGTTCCCTGAGGATTCCAATCTAGAGCCTGTCTTGCAATGTTTTTTGGCTCTTTTCGAAGTGTGTGACCTATCCACTGCCACTTCCGCCTTTTGATGTCGATGCCTATCCTATTTTGGCCAGTAATTTGGAGGAGGTCGTCGTTAGAGATTACCTCAGGCCAGCGAATTTGTAGGATGCGTCGAAGGCACTGATTCACGAAAGTTTGTAGTTTAGTTGTAATATCACTGGTCACCTTCCAAGTGGAACACCCATATAAAAGTACGGAGTTTACATTGCTTTCGAAGATCCGGAGTTTGGTATTTCTGGAGATGTTTTTGTTTTGCCAGAGAGGAGTCAAACTGAAAAATACTGCTCGGGCTTTATTTATGCGCGACTCTACATCGGCATCAGCCCCACCATCCGCTGTCACTACGCTCCCAAGGTAAGTAAAGTTCTCGACTTTTTCTATCTGCTGTCCGGAGATAGAAATGTTTCTTTGCCTTTCTGATGTCAAGCTCAGGTATTTCGTCTTAGCGGCATTAATTTTTAAAGCAGCACTTCGACTTTCACGATGCAAAGCATCTGTCATTTGAGACAGATTATCTGCGGTGTTTGAAAGAAGGCAAATGTCGTCGGCATAGTCCAGGTGCTGAAGGTGATCAAACAATTTCCACCTGATACCCTTACTTTTATGGTCGCCTAGAGCGTCGCAGATTACGTCGTTGATGGTAATAAGGAACAGTATTGGTGATAAAATACAACCTTGTCTAACTCCATTGTTCACCTCAAAAGGACTAGACAATTCGCCCTTGTGCAAGACGTGACATTGGGCTCCGTTATAGGACTCCTTTATGATGGCAATCAGTTTCTCTGGTATGCCTCTCCTACGTAAGGCTGTCCAGATATAAGCCCGGTCGATGCTGTCAAACGCCTTCTCGAAGTCAATGAACAATAGATGTAACGGGGATCTCCATTCAGCGGATTGTTCAATAATAATTCGGAGGGTGTTGATATGATCGCTACATGAAAAACCCTCACGAAAACCAGCTTGTTCATTGTTCAAAGTGCGGTCGATCGTTTTCTTGATCCGGTCCAAGATTATTTTGGCCATCAGTTTAGAGACTGCAGGGAGGAGACAGATTCCACGCCAATTATTGCAATCCTTGAGACTTCCTTTTTTGGGGATTTTAATAATGACGCCCTTCTTCCATTCTTGAGGGAGAGTCTCGGTTGTCCAACACTCTTGGATAAGGGGAAGAAGAATATCCGCTGTAGCGTTGATGTCCGCTTTAAAAAATTCCATCGGGATACCGTCTGCCCCCGGGGCCTTACCTGCTTCCAATGATTGAAGGGCCTTAATTATTTCCAGCTTGGATGGTACGCCGGTGTTAATTCTGGCCATTTGCGGAAGACTTACTGTCTCCGGTGGAGATGGGCTTGAAGGGTTAAAGTTGTTGTTAAGAACCTCCATGAAATGCTCTCTCCATCGGCGCAGTTGTTGTTCATCTGTGACTAGCAGAGACCCATCTTTATCTTTCACAGGATGCTCATTGGTAAAAGATTTACCAGTCAGTGGCTTTATGAGCTTGTAAAGGGTTCCACTGTCACCACGGTAAGCCGCATCTTCTGCCTCCAAAGCTAACGCGTTGATGTTGTTGCGTTTATCACGTCTAACGCTCCTCTGCACTCTTTTTTGAAGAGAACTGTACTCGGTCCTCAGTTGTTGCTTGACTGAATTGTCAGTAGCCGAGTTTATTTGCTCTTTAATCCTCTTCCGTGCAGTTATAAGAGACCATGTATCATCACTGATAAATGGTCTCCTACCTCGCTGTAGTCTGCCCACAAATGTTTCGCCACACGATAGAAAAGCTTCCTTCACAATGTTCCATCTATCATCAATAGAAGAAGCATCTGGCGTTTGTGCATTAGCTACCTCGCGCAATGCGCTAGAAACTGCGCGTATTGTTGATGGTTCTTTAAGCTTTTGCACATTGAATCGCGGCAATACACGCTCGTTTTGTGTGCGACAAACAGCAGCGGTTCGCAAGCGAATTTTTGCGATGACAAGTTGGTGATCGCTGCCTACATCAGCACCACGCTTAGCCCTGACGTCCATGAGACAATTCCTCCATGTCTTGGAGATGGCTATATGGTCAATCTGGTTCTCTGTTCGGCCATCTGGAGATATCCATGTTGCTAAATGGCAAGGTTTGTGTTTGAACAGGGTGCCGCCAATGACAAGCTGACGAGAGTTACAGAACTCTACGAACAACTCACCATTGTCGTTCCTGACACCCAGACCGTGATTGCCCATTAGATGTTCCAATCCAACATTGTCAGACCCAATTTTAGCATTGAGATCCCCCATAATAATTTTTATGTCACCTCTGGGAGCCTTGTCAAAGGTGTCGCCAAGCAGGTGGTAAAAGGCGTCCTTAGCATGCTGGTCGGCTGACTCAGTCGGGGCGTAGCACTGAATAATAGTAATGTTTCTTACTCTGGACTTGAATCTGGCAGTTATTATTCGGTCGGAAATAGGCCTCCAATCTATGAGAGATTGGCGAGCTTCCTTGTTCAAAAGGATGCCATTCTGGGTGAGGATTCAAGTTCACTACCAGAGTAAAGCAACACAGTTTGGGAACTAGGTGATAAGGTCGTTCCCGATCCGGTCCATCTTGTTTCGCTCAGTCCTAATATCGAAATTCTATATGCGGTCATTTCCCGCTCGACTTCCGTGAGTCTCGTACTACTGCACTCACCCCACATAGTTCGAACGTTCCAAAAACCAATCGTAGTCCGTTGTTTGTAGCCAAAAGTCGTTGCCGGTAAATCAGTCCGTGGTATCCGAGGCTCGTTCAATGTTTCGAGTGTAGTTTGGTTTCAGGTATGCAAGTTACAAGCCTACACACCCTATCCCTCAAGTCGCCTTCTACGACAAGCCGGGAACGCTGTGGCATAATTCTAACCCCAACACCACAGGGGTAAATTTATATTAAGTTTCGTACATATCCACACAATTTAGCACAAACAACGTCGTGCGCAATTGCGGTGATTTGTACGAAACCCAGGAGAGTTTTATTCTCCCCTGCCCCATTAGTCGCCTTCTACGACACGCCGGAGGAAGCGGAGGCATTATTCTTGACCCATGCCACAGGGCGTCTTTAATTGATTGTTTCAAAATGACTGAAAGACTGGGATAAGGAGCTGCAAAACAAAAATAAGGGAGCATTATTGTTTATTGACAACTGCCCCTCGAACATTATTCCTGACGGATGGGAACGTTTGAAAATTCAACTTCTGCCTCCGAATACAACATCAATATTACAATCATCAAAAATGTTAAGGTATACAAATTGATCTCGAGCCATAGATATTGGAACGTCTTCCTTGGAAAACGAATGCCTAGCCGCATACAATTTTCAAACCGAGGGAGACATAATTGAAGATGTAACAACGGCCATGGCGAGATCGGAGGGTAAACTTGAAGAAGAAGACGAGGAACTATCGGAAGTAGTTTCAGTGCCGACCTCTAAGGAAGCTCGAGCCGCTGCACTCGTAATTCGTGCTTAGTTAGGAGGTTCTTTTGTCATGAAGGACGAAATTTTCAAACTTTTGGCGAAGTAGAAGACTTTATAGAGAGAAAATCACGTCAAAACTTACGTAAGGAAACCATGGACAAGTTTTGCGTAAAAAACTTGTAAATCCGTTTATGACTCTTCTATATTTATACCCTATACCCATAAGATGGTATAGGGTATATTGTTTTTGTTACGACGATTTATGTAACACCTCAAAGGAGCCACCGGAGGTATGGCAAAGTATATATATAAATGATCAGGGTCGGTCCCTGATTCGAATAAGCCATGTCCGTCTGTCTGTCTGTCTGTCTGTCCGTCCGTGTGTCTGTCAGTTCGCACGATAACTCCCGAAATAATAAAGCCAGCGTTTTAAAATTTTGGTCAGATGATTGTTTTGATGAAAGCTTGGATGGTATTGAAAATGGGCCAAATCGGACCATGGGTTCCCCTACCTCCCATACAAATGACCCCTCCGTGATAGTGTAATTCGCCCATATTTTTCGACAGAATATCGCTAGGGACCTGAAATTTTCATCAACGCCTAATTGTGACATATGCTTGAAGTTAGTGGAAAGTACAGAAGGTCTGACTACCCCTACCCCTACATCCCCTAGAAAGCAATATTCCGCCAAATCTTTTGATAGAATGTCCCGAAAAACTTGAAATGTATAGCACATGATAGCTGCTGGATGCCGTTATAAGATATTAAAGATGTGCGAGATTCGACCCATCTACCCCTTCCCCCTTAAAAAAAATAAATTGAATATTTTCGGTTTTACGCGCATTCTAGGTCTGTACATGGGTATAGGGTATACACTCATCGTGCTATTCGCACGATTAGAACTCGGTCTCGTTTAAATTTGTGTTTTTGAATAATGTTTTTTAGTTTCCATTTATGTAACTGACAGCAATGTATATTTCTTTTAATCTCTCCTAAATTTACTCGATATATTTACTTTGTTATCTATTATATGTATATAACTTGACTAAATCGTATTTGTATTGACCAATGTACTTGCGTTCTTCACAGGGGCGGCGCATAAGGGCCCGCAGGCCTGTGGTGCAGGGGCCACAATTGGTTTGAAAGGAGTGTTGTCAAGAGGATTTAAATTAAAGCACACTAAACTTAAAGCTGAAACAAGGTATAGAGTTGAACTAATAACGTGTCGCTTTTTTCAATTGTCTAGCAAGTTACAAACTTAGGCCGCCCACACACGAAGCGTCCGAATCCATGTTTTGGATTCTTCGTTCCGTCAAATCCATACATTTTCTTCGATTTTGACGGGACGGAAATTCAAAAAAAAAAATAATGCGGACTGACACACTGTGTGTGCGGCATTAGGGTAGATAGGGCGCTTGTCTTCAAATCATAGGTTCGCGGGATCGAATCCCATTGTAGGCGCAGGTTATTTACTATGCTTAAATATCGCCAACACCTATAGAGATCAATGCTGCGTGAGCGTTTTTCTTCTAAGATAAAAAAAAAGATTGATGCAATCACTAATTTAATAAACGTTACAACAAGAACGCTATTCTCAATATAAGAATACAAAGAGTTAAAGTATAGCTTTTTGCAAAGTTATTTTAAGTGCGACGTTCTTAATTTTAGTACAAACACGGTAACATGCAAATCAAGTTTCAAAAGAGTTGGTTTAAGGTCGATCCACACTTTTTAGTCATCACCAATTTGACTCTGCTTTTTTCTCACACACAATGACCTAATGGTTAGTCTTATCGTATAGGGAAGATGCACACAATTTTCAGAAAGCTTTTACATTAAATTGAATGGAATTTTTGTTTATTTTGCATTATGCCATATTTTGATTGTTTACGCAATCATCTGAAATTGAAAAAAAATTAGTGTGCGTCTTGTCTATACGATAAGATTAACCACTAGATAAGGGACTAAGGGACCGGTTACTCACACATTTTATCTAATAAATTCTATAGCCAGTGTAAACGACCATGCTACAAGTATGCTTCAGAAGCGTCACAGACCCTCCGATCGATTGGCGCGATTTTTTGATTGCAATATAAATCGGAAGGTGCATGTGACCATCGGACTCAATTTTTTGATTTGACGTGTGGAACGTATTGCCATGTACAAGCTGTCATGCATGACAATCATGTGTTTTTAGTTGCTGATTTTTTTTACATAAACCTGTGGTCGTTTTTCATGCTGTGGTCCTGTGGTTGTGGCGGTCATTTTCCATCAAAAGTAGCAATGGATGTCCATCTTCCATCGCCAAAAACGGTATAATTTTCGCTATTTGGAGCGCTTATTGTGAAAGTGGCATAAGTCCAACTCTTCATGAATCGAGATATTTAAAGGTTTGCGTTTCAATTCTTTTAAAAATCTGGATCGCTTTATTTGATTTGACTCAATTGTATTTATATTCTTCAGATTTTAATTTTTCTATCTATGTTAAACATTTGGTATAACCCTAAAAAAATAAGGGATTTTTCATTCAGTAAACTTGAGATAACCGACAATTTCACAAAAATTGCTTGCTTTTTCGCTATAATAGATAAGTTTCAGCTTCAAACAGCCGAATATTTAAAAAAAAAAAATGGTAGTTTAATATTTATATTAATCCAAAAGTCTGAAAATATATGTTTGGTTAGTAGTCCAGTCAAATTAGCGCATTGAAAACAAAAAATACACTTCGTTTATATTTTATTGTCTTGAAATCGGCATAGTTATAGGAATCTAAAACTTATTTTACTAGAAAAAAATATTTAAGGTCCTATAATGGCAAGAAAATACAACAATTTAGACTAAACTGGAGGCTGACATATCACAGTGAAAGTAACGTCAATGGCATTCCAGTTCCAAAGTCTTTATTTGTTTTAGGCCTTCACGAAAACGTAAATCGTGTATGCCTTCGATTACTATTGAATAAGTGTACAGTGTGTGTCACTTAACTCAGTTCTATTTAAGTTGCTAAGTACAAGAACAAAAATAATATTATGTTTTATCTTTCTGCGTTCCGTTTCGCGCTTTTTCTATCCTATACTTGGCAATAACTTAGGTCAAAAAGACGAAAAAAAAAAAAAAAAAAAATTTTTTTTTGTAATTAGCAACTTAAGCAGATCTGAAGATTGGGCGAAACGGTATGACTGAAAATAGAGACTACAAAATTAAAAACTGCTAGTGTCAGAGTGAAAAATACAAAATCAAAAAAATTATCGGTCCTAGTGATAAGAGTAACAGTAATAAAGTATTTTTCACAGTTATTTGCAATCAAAAGAAAGTTAAAATTCAATTAATAACTTGCTGTGCGATACGATATTATTCTAGTTTTATTTGAAAAAAAAACCAACCGTTTTGATTTTAAGAAAAATGTGACCTTCTTTGTGGAACTGAGAAATCAAACTCATTTTTTCTAGTTTAAATAACTGCGCTCTTTTAAAAAATACGCCTCATATTATTATTATTATTATTATTATTATAGTAGTTACATATTTTAACGTAGGCAAAACAATCTAAAAACCCAAATCAGTTTTTTTTGTAAAAACAATTTTTTTTTTAATATTATGATTTACAGTTACATAGCATTAAAAATACCAGCAAGGTATGCATGTTCTAATTTCTGTTGGCCACAAACAACTCTAAAAATACGTGACAGATTCTTAAATATTTTTTCAGAGTGAGCACTTTTATCCCATCCCGCTTGACGTTGAGTTTCAGGGCACCCGGTATAGGAATATGCGTCTGAAATTCCTATTTGGATTGCACTTCAGGGAAACAAAAAGAAGGAAAATATTATATTATATCATTTTCATTGGCATTTGAGGACATGTGCTTCGAACTTCTTCCACGCATTATTACCGAATATTAGCCCAAGCGAATATATCATTCACCTAATCATCAAATTTCGATTTTCTATAGTCGATAAAAATGGCAGAAATCGGAACTGGCAGAGATTATTTTGTTCACATATTTCTCGTATAATGCTTCTAAACAATTCATTCATTCAAATCATACTTTCAATCATTTTCTATCAAATTTCCATTTTCCTCTGACATGAAATATCTAAAAAAAAAATCCATTTAATTTTACTAAAAAATATAATACAATTTTGACAAGCACATTAAACATAATTTTCCAAAAATACATTTTTATAATATTTTCTGAGCAGAAGATAATTTATTGTTGCCCTAAGCATTTTAATTTTGAAAGTGGCGTAAGTCACACGGATGGACTTACACCAGTTTCTAAATAAACGCTTTGAACTTGTTGTCAAGTAGCAAAACTTTTGACTATGAAAACGACAGTTCATTTTTCAAATATTTGTTTGATTTTTTTGTCATAGAAAGAAACCGTCAAAGACATGATAATGCCATCATTAACTCAATTTTGATTAAAAGTGGACTTATGCCACTTTCAAAATAAGCGGCTCTTTTGTGTTGTGTCTTGTGGACCGTGAGACGGTGAGACTGTCAATTTCAGATTGCCCGATAAATTGCCTAGTGTGTGTGCTGTACGGGCGGCAGATCGATTGTGGGCAATCGACTCAACAATAAATCGCTTGCGCCCTTAAGCAAGTCTAGTAATTTACAGATTCTTAATAAACCCCCCGTTCTACCTGCTAGTACTGGCCTCTTAACTAGACACCATCTAGTATCATTGAACCTACTAGCGCAACAGCAATCGGTATGACTACAATAATAATCCAGTGATAAAATTAAATATCTATTACGATAGGTGAGAATAAAACTCATAAAACGTCCCCTATTTGAATGCAATTATAGATATCGCAGTTCAATTACTGTACAGTGGCACCAGTAGTTGAGAACAAGGAAGGAAATGTTTTGACTTCAGGAAATGTGTATTTTGTGTTTAAATAATGAATATTATGCTAATAGAAGGTAATAATTATTACACCCAGTGCCGGTATATTTCGTGTCTAGGGTCTAGTAAAAATAAGTACATACTTAGTTAGTTTTCCCGGCAAAAAACTGTCATTTATGTCACCCGCGAAAAATGAGCTCTGGAATAAATCTCCATTTAATATAAACTCCGTTCTAAAGGTCCCTCTAGATTAGGCGTCCAAAAACTGGCATCGCGTGCAGCCATTTGGCTCCTACTTAGCATCCACACTAGCAGCCAAATGTAGACAGAAAATGACATAACCAAAATTTGGTGATTTTTTTTAAATGCAATTATCAAAATCGGACTCTGCGCGTTTGTATTATTACACGGCCATTCAAGAATTATTCATTTTCACACAAAAGAACGAGCAAAAGTTGGAAAATTGTCACTTTGAATTTGACAAGCGGTTGGTTGAGTTGCCATATTGAATATCAAAACTGGATGCACAGCCAAATGGCGACATGTTTGAATGGAATGACAACAGCCATTTGGCTGCACGTGTCGCCATTTGGCGACTAATCTAGATGGACCTTAAAAATCTAAATGCTTCTCAACGACTGTCCACTCGAAATAAATTCACTGCCATCTAGCTAGATAGAAGGCCGAACTGCAGAAACCTAAGTGGGTCCACAATTTCGTCCATGGGAACCTGTTGTTATTGCTATTGTTGTAATACCTACGTGTTACTTGAGTCCATCGCCACATGACAATTCAAGTTAATCAGCTGATAATCCGGCTTGTATATCTAGATGGCGTTGATAAAGGTCCATCTAGATTAGTCGCCAGATGGCTGCGCGTCCAAAAACTGGCATCACGTACAGCCATTTGGCTATGCTACTTAGCATCTACACTAGCAGCCAAATGGAGACAGAAAATGACATAACCAAAATTTCATTTTGGTGAGTTTTTTTTTAAATTTAACTATCAAAATCGGACTCTGCGCGTTTGAATTATTACACAACCATTCAAGAATTACTCAATTTCACATAAAAGAATAAACAAAAGTTGCAAAATTGTCACTTTGAATTTGACAAGCTGTTGCAAAGTGCTTGGTTCAGTTGCCATATTGAATATCAAAACTGGACGCACACCCAAATGGCGATCAGTGCAATGACAACAGCCAGTTATGGCTGCACGTGACGCCATTTGGCGACTAATCTAGATGGACCTTAAAATGCAACTGCATATTATGTTTTCGCGCACGAAAACCAAAACCGTTATGGTAGCTTTGGTACGAAATGTATTCGAGTTCACGATCATCAAAACTTTTACAGTAATTGTATATGAATTCCCCGCGAAATACTGATGTTTGTTTGAGTCATTGTTCCTTAAAAATATGTATAATTTGCGTCAATCAAAATTGTTAAACTTAAAAGTATATTAATAGGCCAGTCAATAGTAGTGTACTACCTATCTACCGTAACAATATCCCAAAAAACCAGAGCCGAGCTATTTTTTGCGACCTAAAATCATAAAATGACTGGCCTATAATGCCCCTTGACTGATATAAGTGCACTTTGAGGGTTACACCTGTTCAAACTACATACATAAACTGCCTCATCGTAACGAGCGTTGCATCATCGATAACAACAATAACCGTGTGAAAGTTCATTAAACTAAACAGACCACCAATATTTAAATAAACGAAACAAACGCGATTTGACTGACTTTATCGGGGGCATTCTGAAGACATTGAACATTTTAATGGATAATGTTACATTCTGAATAAATAATAAGACAATGCACACGCTGCATTGGATTTTTATTATTATTATTGGTTCTTCCTGTAAGTAATGGAAATTGTCCATGGCAAAGCAATATAAATTGGTGTAGTGCAGCATGTGAAAAAGAGTCGTGTGCGCCACCCTCATAATATTTATTATGCAGATTATGAATAGTAGAATGACTGATAAGCTTTTCGGAACATTAGATGTCAATGTCGGATGGTGAATTTTCATTTCGTAAGCGAATTGCTAATTGAATATTCATGTGATACGGTTTAGTACCAATAGTTTAGTGAACTTTCATTGATTATGATACTTTTAAGTGTTGAAATTATAGTCAATTTATCAATAAAAATTCATAAGACTTCTGAGATTCTGAGAACTGATTGTGAGGCGAAAGAAGCTATATTACAAGTTAAAGATAGGTGCCATAGACGGATCCACGGGGCATCCCTTGAAACCTTCCTTTCCTTGGCTTAAGAAGGACTCCTCATTCGAAGTCCGATTTCGTACAAGACTCGGACCCAGATTTATAAATGTCGCTTGAAACCTTTCACTGGCTTTAGGTCTTTTTAATCCTTTCACTGATTCCAGTCAAATTAGGTTTTTTTTTAAACCCCTCAAGTCGAAAAATATTTTTACAAGTGTCGTGTATACCACAGTACCCCACGCAGTCAAATTTAAAATGCGCAAAATTTTAATACCTAATAATAATAGGTACAAATAGGTTAATTCAGCCGAAACTTTTAGTACCTTAGGGGTTTTTCTGAATTTGTTAGCAAACAAAATTCTATTAGGCTGCTGGTTTTCTGAGAAACTAACACAATTTTGCCTATTAACTTCGTCATTAAGTTTGTAACGCATTGAAGGAAGCATCTCCGACTATATAAAAAGTATACATGTATAATGATCAGCATGACTTGGGGAGGCGATTGGGCGATGTCAGTCTGCCCGTCTGTCCGTCTGTTGCGACGCGTTTTACTCGGCCAATTTAAAGGCTATGAAGCTGAAATTTTGCACAAATGCTTCTTTTTGCTGCAGGCAGTTTGTATATTTCAATCGGTAAAATCGGACCATGGAGTCATGGGACTGCCATACAAACCCAAGCCTTCATTTTGGTTCTTATAAGAAACCATTTTTTACACCAATTTCACAAAACCTTAAATTAATGTGTCTTTATCAAAGCAACTAAAAAGGTAAAAACAAATAGAACCGTACTATGGAGCATCCCCCAATAAAATTTTCTGAGGAAATATTTGTATTTTCCCACTTATTCCAACCCAACCCCACACAAATATTGTTTTGTCGCAACAGAACTTTTGTGAAGACAGAAGGAAAAGAATGGGGCGGGGGATTAAATACAAGTTGTAGGACGCCCGAGAAAATTTTTAGCACGAGGGAAGCGAAGGGTATCCAATTTTCGGCCGCGCCCGAAATTAGCCTCGGTCTCGTTTTTATTAGTTTGCAAAACAATAGGCTGCAGAATCTAACATAGATACAAAATATTTCGAAACTACTAAATTTGTGTAGGGGGAAGCTTGCAATTCGAAGCATATAACTGGATACTGGAGAGTCGCAACTTTGGCATAATTTTGCAATAAAACAATCATCAGAGGTCAGAGCAATCAATAAATTAGGAAGGAAGCTTGTTGGGGATTTGTCTGAATATCAGCTTTTCTGGGCTTTCGTCACGAAAATATTGAAGAGATATAAAGGTTCGACTTGCAAAAAGGAGTGCTTTTTTCAAATATGCTACTGTGTAAAATTGAGTCATTGTGATCCAGTTCGTTGAGTGTTTGAATATTGAAGCAAAAGGGACGGGTGAATCAAGGCAAGTTCATAATGTTGTGAATCTGCTTATTTGCAGTATCCTTGGAGGAACTCTACCATGAATTTCATTTCAATCGATGAAAATCGCCATGGATACGCCAACAACTTAACTTGGCCAGGGTCGTCGAAGCTGTGAGCTGACGTGATATTCAGATTTAGGGTAAAAACTTCTAGTCTACGATCAATGACTGTTATAGGAAACAGGCACGTAGGCGCATTCTTCGAGGTGGTGTTTTTACGTATAGCTTCTATGTAACTTAGTGATAACTGATAAATAGTTAAATAGAACAGGTAGACGATCCTTGCAAGTTCTCAAATATATTTACTCAAATTTAAATTGTTGTCTCAAATTAAAAACTGTTGGAACGTGTTGCTTAAGCGTTACGCCACTAGGTCTTGGTATTTTTATCCGCGCTATTATTATTTTTGCACCCTAATTGTTTCGATATTATAAAGCCATGTCTAGCAACAATGGGTGAGGTTATAAAACACAACGTTGCGCAACGTTTCGCGCAACGTTTCAAATCAACCGGCCGTTACGGATCAGAAACTTCTCCCTACAAACAGATCCTCTAAGCGCCCCCTTGCGAGGCATAGCTTGATTGATTGGCAGAAATTTACAATCTGCCGTCGAACCGTGCATTTCCGCCCTCATTTATTTATTAAACTATTTATAATCAAAATAAAATGTATCTGCATCTCGTTTAAAACTGGAAATTTTAATTTTCGAGCAAAACGTATCAGCTGTGATGTGTCAATTGTCACATTTGTCACTTTCCGAGAGATGGCGATGGGAACACCAAGTCTGATCCGGATCTATGCGTTTACAGAACACAATAGGAAACGTTTCGGAAAACGCGAAACGTTACGCGAACGTTGTGTTTTATAACCTCACCCAATATGATTAAATTTTTATGCTGATTTATGCGCGAAAATTCACTTAATTTTTTTAGGGAAGTTAGGTGAATTCTAGGTCCCATTGTGTTCATATTTAACATAAAGAAAGAACTTCTTATGTCGCACACACACGGAGTCTAAATCTAAGAAAATGTATGATTTGACAGAACGAAAATCCAAAAAAAATGGATTCGGATTCTCCGTGTATATGCGGCATTACAAAAATCATAAATGAAAAATTTAGAGGCTTGAAATTTTACATTTATAATTTTTGTAGGAAGTTATTTCTTCATGTTAAAAATGAATACAATGGGACTTAGAAATCACCTAACTTCCCTACAAAATTAAATGAATTTTCGCGTATAAATTAGCATAAAAATGGGATTAGAAAGTTGTGAAACACTGAAAATGGTCAAAAGGACGAACAGTTCTAAGCAACCCCATATTGTTTTTCGGGCTAAAACTCATATATTCGTTACTCTCTAATTGAGACCTTTCATTTGGCACCAGCTTCATTGCTGCTAGACCATCTTTCATACAAGAAGTGCCCATCCTCCTTCATTGATTACAATCACAAGTTCATGGCCTTTCTCAATATTTTTGCATTGTACCCCTAAGCTGATTCACAACAAATTTTGGTTATTCACACATCAAGCTGTAAAACAAAATGCATCGACTCATTCGTCACTTATGTAAACAATGAGTTGTGAGTTCATTCAATTTATTCAACGGAAATAGTTTTCAATGTCAGACCGCACAGGTTATTTCCGACCAGATACAGATAAAATGTATTGCAACGAATATTAATAATATTCCGACGCACCGCCTAGAAGTCCGCGGAATACTCGTACATAAGTAAATTATCGTTTTCTGAGCGACAGATATGAATGGGGGTGGTTCATTTACTTCATGCCATACTCTTACTATGCGACTTTATCAGGTGGTTAAACTATATTAAAACCAGTACGAGCTAATTGTTTGCCTATTATCGTCTGGAACGCGGTGTACGTTTGAGTACTATCGGATTACGAAACGTTCAGCTCGAAAGGGGTTACAAAAGAACACTAAAATCGGAAATGACGAAAATGCAACTGAGTTTATTCGTAATTGTTCTATATTCCACTTGTGGACTTGGTCGGCAATTCAGGAGTCGTAAGAAATTTACTTCAAACGGATAAAGTGATTGAATGTGATTAAATGTTGGTTTTTCGTTTCCCTTTATTTTTAAAAGTTTCATCTGTACCATGTGTCAATATGCCACGCCGATCTCGAATTGTTGGCGGTCTGGACGCCGTTAAAGGAGAGGCTCCCTACATTGTAAGTCTGACACGTCGAGGTGGACATTTCTGTGGCGGTACTATTCTCAATGCCAAATGGATCGTGACGGCAGGACATTGCGTCTGTAATGGGTTTAATCAAATCATGAAGCCGGCAAACATAAAAGGAATCGTAGGCTTGCATCAAATTTCGGAGTATAGACAAAAAATTAATGGAAATTCCTTGGACGATCCGGTTGAAGTACGATTTAAGAATATCATTCCACATCCAAATTATCATTGCTCCAAGGCAGCAAATGATATCGGTAAGTAATTGTATCTATAAACAGTGTTCGTTTACTTATGTTTCAGTATTTTTATGGTTTTTGATGGATATTGAACTAATTTAATAAATTTGTGTTTTATTTGTTTCCTGTGCATTGTCTCGAGTATGTGAATTATGGATGATGGACTGAATTCGACTCGATCAAAGACATGAAAAGGATTTGATTCAAACACATTTTTGCATATTTAGTCATATGGTGGCAGTTCCAGAAAAAACTACGACCGAATAACCGTTTTTGGAGTCTCTAACAATATTTAATCTAATCATTCCAGTTATACAGTGATGAAAAATTCAAATATGTTAATCTTCCATTCTAGCTCTTCTAGAATTGGAGCAACCACTCCAATTCTCCAGTCACATTCAACCAACTTGCCTAGCATTGAACGATAACGAACTTTTTGAGGATGCCGCTGCTATCGTTTCGGGCTGGGGATGGACCCACGAAAATCAGGATGTTGGCGAGCGATCAGACGTATTGCAGAAAGCATCGGTACACGTGTGGAATAATGATCGTTGTCAGCGATCGTTTGCATCAAATGGCATGAAAAATGTTATAACGAGTACACAGATGTGTGCTGGACATGAGAAGGGCGGAATTGATTCTTGCTGGGTAAGTGTTACAAAACAAAATAAGGCATTTCATTGTCTGACTGTTTTTATATTATATATTTCAGGCTGACTCCGGTGGTCCACTTGTCACTTCGGAAAATGTCCTTATTGGGATCGTTTCAACTGGTATTGGATGTGCAAGAGCCGGGCTCCCTGGAATTTATACACGCATAACTAAATATATTGACTGGATTGATAATGTGATAGCATAGCATAACTGTAAGCGACATAATTAATGTATTTTTTGGCTGTGATAGTACATACTTATATGAACAACTTATTTTAGCAAGAGGCTCCATATTGTATACCATAAATAAAAAAAAAGTTTTTAGATAATAATGGATCCCTTGAAGTTTTGAATTGAAAAAAAAAACCTGCATATACATCTACAAAGTTTTCAGTGGCATTAACAATGAAGAAGGAAACGAAATATCTGAAAATAAAGGGGACAATTTGATTTTTGTTATAGCTAGCAGTGGCGTAGGAAATTTAGTGTTTGGGGTTGGTACGGTTTAATACTTTTTGGCTTTGTCATTGGTTGGAGTATTCAACCGCAATGCACTGGAATACGCACACTATTTAAAATTTTGTGTTTAAACGAACTTATACCACGCAACGCTTTGCAATCCCATTTAAATGTACTTTTCGCAATAGTGTAAATTTTGATGCTGTTGCTGTTGTTATGCAACAGGAACGTTGCTGATTAATTAATTTTAAGCATCTATTAATTTTGAAATTTCGTATTATTCATTGCCCCTATTTTTCCGACGCCCCTACTACGAAGTTACAGCATTAAGCTGCGCATGTGCACGATTTTCTTTACAATTAATTTTCCATATAAAATTCGTATGAGAAATGTCATCGAAGCTACAAAATCAAGTTACCATAGAAAATATTTTGGTCCCGAAATCCCGCATATCTAGTGTATTTTGCGGTTATTTGCATTTCCTTATTTTCTTATTCATTGGGCATTAACCAAAATCTTCTCTGGAGTATAATCAGCCGAAAAAAAAATTGGCCATCGGAAAAATTGTGCCATCCGAGTTTCAAACACACGAAAATCCTCGAAAACTAAATATTTCTCGAGATTTTTTCGATTTCATTGTTTTCACAACTTTTTAGTGCCTAAAGGTAAGTACTATCTCACAAAAACAACTGTGTTGTAAAAGGTTTCCGCCAAAGAAAAAGTCGTCAGCCGAAAAAAGATTGACATAAATACAATCCCGCCATAATACTCGCATCTTGTCTCAATGATACGCATATTCAAAAGAGATTGAATTAGTTAATAGCTTCCATGAAATCAGCGCGGTGCAGTAGCAGTACGTGTCAGAAATAATGTTCGCGTACCGCTCCCGCGCTGGTTTGTGGAGCAAATTCCTTTCAACGCTTATTGGCAAGGAGCTGGACGTCCCTAGATGTTCATCGGGCGAAAAACTTGCATTTATGTCTCCCGCGAAAAATGTGCCGTGGAGAATTGCCTTTTATTCACTTAATTTATGATAAATATGCACTCGCGCTCCGTTTGATTTTCTTCACTCTCGAGGTCAGTACTAGGCTTAATATGCAATGTAAATTTTCAATCTTCTCAAACCCAAGATTGCCTGTCAAAGTGTACGAGAGATGTCTGGTTTTTGGCTTTGTATGGAGGGGGCTTTGGTATTTTCACAGATTTTATGAATACTCGACAAATAGTAGATATGTAGTTTTATTGGAGTACAGGATAGATCATCAAAACTTACCATACCATACAAACTCGAACATTAAGTTAAAGACTTAAGTTAGGAGACGATTTTACACTTTTGGATTATTTGGATCGTGGATTTGACTCCATGAATTTTTATTGGGTTTTCGTTCGGTCAAATTAGCCCATCCACAGACGGAGTTGGATTTTGACAGTAGCAGATGCATTAAAATCAAATAAAATCCATGGATTCGCGGTGATTGTGCAACCTTGGCCCTATTTTGATGTTTAAAATTTTTTATATTTTGATATTATGTATTATTGTGGAATGGTAAAAGTAAAGCTCGCTATCAACTGTCCAATCTTTTTGATCGTCAGATATACTGGATGCGGTGTATGTCATATGATTGATAGGCAATCGTGTTTTCAGTTCCTGATTTTTCATAAACCGGTGGTCATTCTTCATGTTGTGACTGTAGCTGTCATTCTTCATCAAAAGTAGCAATGGATGTATCTTCCATCGCGACAAAATATATAATTTTCGCCATGATGTGTTGTGTCGTGTGGATCGTGAGACTGTCATGCCGCCATAGAAAGTGCGATTAATTGAACAGTCAATGCTTATTTCTGTAGAGAAAGCTCATTTTTTAGGTTTCACTACCGGATTCGCAAGAGAAAATGATCTTTTCCACAGAAAATGAGCTTTCTACACAGAAATGAGCTTTGATTTTTCAATTAATCACATAGTCTATGGCTACTCTAAGATTGAACGATAAATTGTATAGTTTATGTGTTGTACGACAGATCGAAAGTGCAATCCATCGTCAGATGGATTATATAATCGATTGGACAGTATATGGCAAGCCTTAGAGTCTCCAATGCCGAATTCGCTAGAGAAAATGAGCTTTCTCCGCAGAAAATGAACTTAATTGTACAATTAAATGGGCGAATTCGGTAGTGTAACCTAAAAATTGAGCTTTGTTGGTACAATCAATTGGACAGTTTATGGCGACCTTAAGTATCAACTCTAAAAGCGGGATATATTCGATTTCGCAGAACAAAGGATTAAAGCATTGAATTTTTGGCCGAGGCCCAAGTAGTTCTAAACGTCCTCAATCGGAATTATATCTAAACTCAGTACAAGCAAGTCGATTCCGGGTACCCTTCATTCGACAAGGTTCACTGAGTGTTTTTTTATTAAACACCAAAGTCATCCTCGATCCAATTAATGTTGCACAGGCCATGACAAGAACACATAAGTAAATCGGAAAAGTAACGATTAGGCGCAATCTCTCTCCCTCGAAGTCAGGAAAGACAAACGACAAGCAGCAACTTGGGGTTCTCCGGCAAGATAGTGCCAGAATACATAATCCAGGAACGGAAACAACATGCTACAATTGTGGCCTCCTTAAGGCCCATCTAGATTAGTCGCCAAATGGCTGCGCGTCCAAAAACTGGCATCGCGTACAGCCATTTGGCTGCTGCTTAGCATCCACACTAGCACCCAAATGAAAACAGAAAATGACATAACAAAATTTCATTTTGATGATTTTTTTTTTAAATTTAATTATCAAAATCGGACTCTGCGCGTTTGAATTATTACGCGGCCATTCAAGAATTATTCAATTTCACACAAAAGAACGAACAAAAGTTGCAAAATTGTCATTTTGAATTTAACAAGCGGTTGTCAAAGTGGTTGGTTGAGTTGCCATATTGAATATCAAAACTGGACGCATAGCCAAATGGCGACTAGTTTGGATGGAATGATAACAGCAATTTGGCTGCACGTGTCGCCATTTGGCGACTAATATAGATGGACCTTTAAGTCCATCGTCCACAGCACATATAGTTGGGAATTTGATTTGTTCTTTTCGCTTGTGTAAATCAAGTGAGTGAATGGTTTGGCACTTTGATTTTTACCAGATTTTTTTTTTGCATATTGTACGGAGGGAAAGTAAAAAATAAGATTCCCAACGCTGTACACTCGCCGCGCGAGATGCTAGGTAAAATCCGGCAACACCGCCTTGATTTTTGGTCCCCCACTCCATTTCCACTACCGGGAGTGATCGCTGCGCCGCTCAGTGCCGGCCTAAAGGTTTGTGTTCGTAGAGACGGCTTATGTGATGATCGCTTAGCGATTGCAGTTAAAACACCGTTTGTGATCACTATGTGGGTATATGTTCTATACAGACATGTTCTTTTAGGTCATAGTTGACACAAGGAAAGTAGCACCATTCAAAAAATTTGCAAATATGGCTCGGAATTGGATGCAAAACTCCGATCGCTGAGCGATCATCTCATGAGTCGTCTCTACGAACACGTACCTTAACAGCCATCCGCGATGGAGTCTGCTATTGCCGTCACCGCCAGGCGTGAAATCCGAGATCGGAGCGAGCTTCGGGAGCTGGCTGACCAGGTTGCTGAGGTTTGTGAAAAAACCATCGACAACATTTTGACCGAAAAACTTGGTTGCGCGGTGGGTCCCGCACATGCTTTCAGAAACCCACAAAGACAATCGCGTAAAGTGTGCCGAGGGGTTTCTTGTTGTTGTTGTTGTAGCGATTCAAGAGATTTTTTTTTCTGATGAATCGAAGGGGGTCTTGGCAGCTCTTGGCCGTTTCTTAACAACGGGTAGCTCCGGGACGATTTTACATCGAAGAACCGGCAGCCGTAGGAGCATTTTAATGGACAACACAAACATCCATGGGTCACAGTGGGATTCGAACTCACGCAACTCAGAGATAGACATCTCTGCCACTGAGCTACCGAATGCCCCGAATGCCCCGAATGTAGGGGTTTCTTCGAGAATGTGCCGAGATTACCGAAGAATTCTTGGACTCCATTATTACGGGAGATGCAACGAAGAAAGTGTTTCCTGCACACTACGCAGTTAAAAAAAGTCTGAACTAGACTCATCACCCTTCAGCTAACAATCTTCAGATTCTCACTTTTCTACTTTTAATCTAAAGCCCTGAATAGACATCGGGCGGAATGAAAATGAAATGTTTGTCCGCGGCGATTTTCTCAATGAAAATGCATACTTACTGTCGTGGAATATGTGGTAAATGATGGGTAATTCCATAAACTAAAATCCGAGAATGGTTTCACAATTTGTCTCTGCCATTTTATGTGTTATTTTTCGATTCCCCGGTCATTAGATAATTTCCGCGATGAACTCGTCGTGGACAGTGAATCGGATTGACGTTTGCAAAACTCACCACGCCCGACGGAGAATATGCTACAGAGTCGACTCATTTTCACGTTGAAAATGCATTCGGACAAGGGGGAAATTATTTTTTTTAGTTATTTTTAAGATGATTTAGGACGTAAAACGCCTTTGCAGCAATTTTCGAAGCTAAAATTTTAAATTCACCACGGTTTTTATGCCGGTTCATTACCGTTTCATTTTCATTCCGCTCGAACTCTATCCGGGGCTTAAAGGCCTGAATAGACCTCGGGCGGAATGAAAATGAAATTTTTGTCCGCGGCGATTTTATCAATGAAAATGTATACACACTGTCGTGGAATATGTGGTAAATGCTGGGGAATTCCATAAACCAAAATCCGAGAATGGTTTCACAATTTGTCTCTGCCATTTTATGTGTTATTTTTCGATTCCCCGGTCATTAGATAATTTCCACGATGAACTCGTCGTGGACAGTGAATCGGTTTGACGTTTGCAAAACTCACCACGTCCGACGGAGAATATGCTATAGAGTCGACTCATTTTCACGTTGAAAATGCATTCGGACAAGGGGGAAATTATTTTTTTTAGTTATTTTTAAGATGATTTAGGACGTAAAACGCCTTTGTAGCAATTTTCGAAGCTAAAATTTTAAATTCACCACGGTTTTTATGCCGGTTCATTACCGTTTCATTTTTATTCCGCTCGAACTCTATCCGGGGCTTTAAACTATAATCTCGGCACTGCGAATACCAACCCACCACTTTCGTTAATTGTCGCTTAAAGGCCTGAATAGACCTCGGGCGGAATGAAAATGAAATTTTTGTCCGCGGCGATTTTCTCAATGAAAATGCATACTTACTGTCGTGGAATATGTGGTAAATGATGGGGAATTCCATAAACTAAAATCCGAGAATGGTTTCACAATTTGTCTCTGCCATTTTATGTGTTATTTTTCGATTCCCCGGTCATTAGATAATTTCCGCGATGAACTCGTCGTGGACAGTGAATCGGTTTGACGTTTGCAAAATTCACCACGCCCGACGAAGAATATGCTACAGAGTCGACTCATTTTCACGTTGAAAATGCATTCGGACAAGGGGGAAATTATTTTTTTTAGTTATTTTTAAGATGATTTAGGACGTAAAACGCCTTTGCAGCAAGTTTCGAAGCTAAAATTTTAAATTCACCACGGCTTTTATGCCGATTCATTACCGTTTCATTTTCATTCCGCTCGAACTCTATCCGGGGCTTAAATGAGCAATTAAAATCAGAATGCTGTTTCATTTACAGGGGTTGTTTACCTATGCATGAACATTTCACAGACTCCCATTTATCGTTGTGTTTGGTCTCATTCTCTTCATAAATACTCAGTAAATATAGATGCAATAGCTACCAAAATACAGCTGAGACAGCAGGCTTTAACTTAATATAGCATAAAAAATTCAAGGAAGCATAGCATACTTTTTAAAATATTCATACAAATATACGCACCCTCGTTTGATTCAGTATTTTTGCACGCAAATATAAAATAAGAAATCTGTATTGAACAAGCAAGCATTTATTTGTCTCAAAAAAAATCTAACGACAATTTAACTTCCGTTTCCACACCTGTCCCAACTCGTCCCAACTGACCGTACAAATAAATTTGACAGCTTTCACCCGGTCCTACCAACTTGACGACTTTGTACAAGTGACACGGCTTCTTGTAGCCGAATTCACTGACGTGTCGGCGAGTGGCAAGCAAATTGTAGTGAGATCCTTTTTTTACACTGAAAATTCAGAACTTCCATGACCTAATCTAGAGAAGGAATAGTCAATATACAAAACAGCTCAAACCCGACTGAAAGTGATACCGCACAAAAATGCATACGGTGTTGACTCGCGGCAACGCCATCCTGGCGTATTCGCTCAGTGTTCTGGCCTGCCTAACATTTTGCTGCTTCATCTCAACCGTTTTCCTAGACTATCGTACGGAGGCGAAAATGAATACAGTGAAAGTTTTGCTGTAAGTGGTCTCTTAATAATTTTCCGAACGAAATTTTCATTTAACGCTTCTCTTTTTCTGGCAGGAAAAACGTTCCAGATTACGGTGCATCCCGGGAGCGCCATGATTTGGGCTTCCTCACCTTCGATCTTCAGACAAATTTGACCGGTCTGTTCAACTGGAACGTGAAACAACTGTTCCTGTATCTAACGGCCGAGTACGAGACGAAAGCGAACCAGCTGAATCAGGTTGTGCTGTGGGATAAAATCGTGCTTCGTGGCGAAAATGCGGTGCTCGACTTCAAGAACATGAACACCAAGTACTATTTCTGGGATGACGGCAATGGTTTGAGGTAAGACTGACGTCTATATAGAATGGAGTACGCGTCGTCACCATGGCCTGGCAATCAATCATTTTATGTTAATTTCGTGTGACTATTTCAGGGGCAACAAAAACATTACATTGACTCTGGCTTGGAATATTATTCCGAATGCAGGACTTTTGCCCAGCATTCAATCACATGGATCGCACACCTTCAAGTTTCCCGATGAGTATTCGTCGACACCGGCATAAAGACTGTCCCCCTTTTGAGAGGGATGCGTGATGGAGACAGTGCATTGCACGCGAGTGGTATTTTATGTTTTAGTTTTTCCGATTTTTGTTCGTGTTCGGTCTTGTTTTGTAACTTAAAAAAAAGAGTTCACTTTGTTTGGACTCTTAATGAGATGTTTTGTGAATTAAATGAATTCGAAAGACGGAAAAAATATTTATTTTGTGTTTGCAAGCAGAAAGAAACTAAAGCCCTTTTCGCTTATTGGAATTTATTATTGCGGCGCATGTATTTTGAAATTTTGCTAGACCGATTCGAACGAAAGGTCCTTCGGCGAATTTTCGGGCCGTTCGCGAGCGAGATCAATAATTGCATGCCAAAGAAAGTAATGAACGCACAACGATGTGACGACCGAGTGATCGCTGAAAGAACTCTGCAGGTGAAGACGCCCACCAGCTGCTGGGCTTCCTAACTGGAGGACAAGGTCACGTAACCGCGACAATTGGAGGTCAACGATTCAGGCGGCCAAAGCCCGACGTCGGGCTATCGTGCTACATTGGTGATGATGATGTATTGAATTGTTCTGAACAAACGAATTAGAGCTGAAGCATAGATTCGACCTCCACTGATATTGCGAGACTTCCTTGTCGAGTTCAGATATACATAATGTGTATTTATAATTTCTAGTCTTCCTTCAGGAATCTTACCTTGCAAACTCGATTACTTCAGTTGTATGGATTTTGATGCATAGTCCTGAAAGCCTCATTGTCGGCGGGGCATTGTAAATCAACCTGGTCTGTCGAATAAAGCGGGTGGTTCAAATATTTTGACTCGATTGTCACAGAAATGAGCTTACAACAGTGTGTCAGTTAATATCCGGAGATGATGTTACTCAAAAGGTTTTTATATTGCCTTAAATAATAATAAAATAAAACACGTAATCCTTTCAACTATGTTCTATTTTAATACATTATCCAACAATTTTAGTAAAGATTTTTCACGAGCCAAAGCTTGTTTTATACAATGATCCATTTGCTCTTTGCTGAATGGTGTTCCGCCTGGCTTCAAAATATAACACACCTCTCCATTGCATACAGCAATCGTTAAGATGCAACTCGACAGACTTTCTTCCTCCGCCGTGGGATCGGTAATTATTACATTGCTGTAAATAAGTTCAATTAATTAAAAATTATTCCATTTGAAACAACGTTTCCAAATTCTATCTTACTCATCAAAAACCATCAGTGTCGTCGAAACTGGACTTGATTTCACCTCAATACTGGTCCGTATTGACGTATCCACCTCAATCTTCTCAATTTCTGCATCATATGTTACTTTCGGCAATTTCAAATTCCGCAAAGCTGCTACCACGGCTATAAGTGCAGCATCGATAATGCAACCATCATGATCCAAACATGCTATATCACAATAGAGGCACCACACCAACTTCTCCTTGGCTATACATAACTTTTTCAAATTGATGCAATCGGCGTTAATCAAAATATCATTCAGTGCAGCACTGTACAGTTCGGCATCTTCATTTGAAGCGCCCGCTCGATATTTGGGCGAACAGAGTTGCGTTAGTTCGATGTTGGGTACAAGGAAGCCTTCATCGAAAGCCGGGGCTCGCGGTTTTGCCAACTCCGCACGAATTCCGCACACAATATTTGTATTGCCAATCTTGACGATTGCGGATCCATCGGCTGTTGTTATAGATCCCACATTTATAGCATTCGGACGTAGTATGTCGAATTCACGACCATCCGGACGAATGTTAACGTTCAAGTAGTCCCGGTAATATTTGATTGGGTGAATGAGTCTGGAAGTAAAAAAGAGGGTTTTTGTTCAAATGTGGCTGGACGGAGCATTGTCGTTAGAAGCTAGGATTTGTTTTGCTTTTAATAGTGTTAAGTACAGGGTGGAGCGTAGGAAACGCATGTTTTTTGAACTGCTAGTACGCGCAGTGGACGTGCAGTGCCTGATCGAAATACTGTACTCCGATGGGTTGCAGCGTCTAAACGCTGTACTGGATCTGTGATGAAAAAGAAACCACCTGGTCTTCCCCGTTCAGTACGAACTCCGGAAAATGTAGACCGAGTGAGAACGGCAGTTGTTGCTAATTCGAAGCGATCGGCTAGACCACAGGCTGTAGCGCTGTGTACTCGTATGTCACGTCGTTCGCTTCATCGCATCTTACATGATGATGTTAAGTTTCACCGGTACAAGATAATGATCGTCCAGCAGCTTAGTGAAGGGGATTTTGTGCAGCGCAGATAGTTTAGTCGGGTAATGAACGAAATTTTTACGGAAGATGCAGATGCTACAGTCTTCATGAGTGATGAAGCACATTTTCATTTACATGTTCCAAATTGTCGGTATTGGGATTGGGAGTCGGAGAACCCACATCAATTGCACCAAAGACCTCTCCACTGTTTAAAAATAACAGTGTGGTGCTGCATTTCAAAGATGGGAATTGTTGGACCCTTTTTTTTGAAGTGGAAGGAACTGCAGTTACTGTGTCATCAGAGCGCTACGTTGAAATGCTAAACAACTTTCTTCATCCAGAACTTGAAAGGCGTCAAGTGAACATGAGAGAAATATAATTTCAGCAGGATGGGGCCACAGCTCACACGGCGAGCGCATCCATGGAAGTGGTTCGACAAATGTTCCCAGGACATGTTATTTCGAGAAATAGTGATGTTCACTGGCCCCCTCGCTCACCCTATTGGAACATTACGCTATCAGCTCTCGTAAGAAGAATTTTCTTATTCTTCTTATCGACACTATAGGAACACTTATCTTACCGTCCGCCATATAGCGGACACATAGCGGAAAATATCGGAAACACAAAAGTTCTCCCTATGTGACTTTGAGGAGAGGATCCAAATTTGTATCCAGCAAGAAGGACGTCATCTCCAAGACATTATTTTTCGAACTTAACTAAAGTATGTATATGTATACATATTTCAAAACTGCATTAAAAAATCAATTACTTAATGCTTGTTTTTATTAATTTTATCGAACCGTTTCCCAGTCATTCAATAGTGAAAAACATGCGTTTCCTCCGCTCCACCCTGTATGAATGAATGATTAGCTCCGATTTATTGGTGGAGTACATACTTTGTATGGGAGTACCGTAATTTGTATGGGAGTTGTGCTTAAATAGCACGGACCTCTTGTGCTCATTTGCCAGATTTTCTATAGTCGAGCCAGCGGCATATTTTTAATAGGAAACACGTAAGCCCAATATCATGTGAAGGGCTTGTTAGTTAGTACGTGAATTTCCATTGTGAAATCGAGTATAGTGTATATTTTGCTGTTCACTGTGCGGCAGATCAAAATGGTGGAATAACTTTGAAATTTACTTTATCATTACAAGCGGTGCCACAAGAAACATGGACAGAGAGAGGATGGAGCAACGGATGATCGCCTGAGTTGAAAGCAATGGAATTGCTCTTGAGAATGTATGGGTCCTGCAAGGTGTGGTAAACAACACACGTTTATTACTTCACTGTCTCGACTGAGTTCTAATTTCTCATCTCTCAGTTGTCACTTGCCCAGGGTGCCTAATTTTAGAGGCGTCTTTTTTACTAGTACTCCGAAAAAAAAAACAATGTCAACTTCGATTTAGTGAAAAGGTCTACGGTTTCCTTCAACTTAAATTCGCGGATTGCATTGATTCATCTAGCATTGGAGGACAGGTGATTTCGGTTTCAGCAAGACGACGAGTCGAACCAATGGCCAATGTGTTCTGACGTTGCCAGACCTCCCTAATTTGTACTAATATCGGTGTTTGGCTAGGTTCCCCCCGTTTAGCTAGCTCTGAACTTATTCTCTATGAAAATTCTCGAGATGACTCATATGAAAATAATGCCTTGATTACACAGTGCGAGCTATCGTGCGAGTTGGCCTAGACAGCTACTGCAGAGTAGCTACTTGCACCATGTGACCGCATCACGTATGATGCACCATGTGACCGCATCATACGTGATGCGGTCACATGGTGCAAGTAACTACTCTGCAGTAGCTGTCTAGGCCAACTCGCACGATAGCTCGCACTGTGTAACCAAGGCATAAGTCATGCACGTTGAAAACCCTGAAGAAATTCGGCAAAATTGCGTAATTATTTTCGATTTCTTACATCAAGCTTTACAAGATTTAATTTTTAATTAATGGCATTTTTAAATTTTACAACTCTTAAAATATACATCTATGTACATATGTACTTGTATACCGCATTGGACTGCTTCTTTGATGATGGCACTTAGCCCAGTTTTCCGTCGAAAACGTTCAATGGCACAGAAAAATACTTTGAACAAGGTGGTTTCCACAATACAAATGCCAATAGAAGTCCTATGCAAATTACTTCCCAGCACTACAGTCGCTGGAGGATTAAAGAGGATCTGCTGCAAAGAATTGAGGGCATATGCCATATGGCAAATGGATACCATGTTTTGGTGGCAAAACGCTTTTTAGCATATATGTATAGGATTTTCCAATTAGAACGGGTAGATGTTTGCAGCCTGTTTATTTTGGTGGCGTCGGTTTAATATGTTGTTTACTATTCAGTCACTCATGCCAAATCATGTGATTTCAGCAGGACGGTGCTACGTGCAACACATCACCATACACTTTCTGCATAAACAATTTGACGGTAAGGTTATTTCTCGTGAATTGGCCACCAAGATTGTGCGATTTAAACCCGCTAGACTTTTTCTTGTGGGGTTTCATGGGTCGCTATACCAATAAGCCGCAATAGATCGATGTACTTAAAGTCAATATCAACCATGCCCTCGCTCAAATTCAGAAGGATCTATACAGCAGAGTCATTGGGTGAGGTTATAAAACACAACGTTCGCGCAACGTTACCTTTAATTTCAAATCTAAGCGCTTAGGGGATCTGTTTGTAGGGAGAAGTTTCTGATCCGCCTAGTGGATCTGTTTGTAGGGAGAAGTTTCTGATCCGTAACGGCCGGTTGATTTGAAATTAAAGGTAACGTTGCGCGAACGTTGTGTTTTATAACCTCACCCATTGAAAATTGGACCACTCGGATCCGTGCCACCGTGACAAGCCGCGGCGGACATTTGAATGATGTTATATTCCATACAAAATGGCATATATGACTTCTTTCAAATAAAATAAAAAAATCGTTTATACCTCACAGTCGTGCAACCGCTGTGCATATTTGTGGATGTGTTTTATGGTTCGTTGTGGTTTCATCGTCCGTAATATCAAGGGACAAGAACGCTGCTGCGATAGGGGTTTCCCACAGTGATAAAGGTGTGAGGTCAGCTGGACATTGAAACAAATGGGCAACATGAGGTGCTCTCTTACTTGTCTTTGAATTTGGTTATTGAGCTCCGGCATTCTTGGATCACATGGATTGGTGCTTCATATGTCGTCCCGTCTATCAGCTAACCTAGCGCTAGCCGAAAAATTTGGTCGAACTTTCGGGATACGCTTAGCAGGAAAGAAACGTGCCACTGCTTTGGTAATGACGTTCCTAATATTCCGTTCGGTCTTATGAACATTTGTAGGTGTAGGTCTATCAACTTCGCCGAGTTGTACGCAGTCCCAATCTTTTTTCATGATTGACAAACGTTCGCCGTTCTGACTTACGACAGTTCAGCTGGTTTGTCCCATTCTTAATATAATGGGGACATGGTCTGAGTTGAGAGACCTACGTGTCTTCCAGCGGGTTTCACTAATCAAACTAGCACTTACCGACAGTTATTTCAGGAAAATTGCTGCAGGTTTCAGTAACGCGTGTCGGTGACATTGAAGTTTGTGGCTTCAAGCACTTCCGCAATGGCTATACCTTCTGGCATTATGTTGAATATCAGAATGCCAGAGTTTATGGTGGGCATTGAAATCTCCCATAAGGATCATATTCTCTCTGGACAGTAGAGGACCAATATTGAAATGATAGCCTGAAGGGCAGCTGGATGTTGGTGGTACATAAATATTATAAATTTAAGACTCTATGATGGCACTGATATGGCTTTCCGCCGTACCGTCAGTAGAATCTACATCCAATACACGGTAGTGTATGGTCCTGTGTAATAGGAAGACAAGCCCTCCTCCGAGATGAGGAACATTCCGGGAGTTATCTCTGTCCCTCCGAAGTATAACATAATTGCCATTGATGCTAAGAGACGAATCCTGATGGAGTTTTGTCTTGGATAGCAGCGATCAGTATCTTATGTGTACGCATAAAATGGGTGATCTTACCATCTTCGAGGAAATGCCGGTGCAGTTAAACTGCATGATAGGGGCAGGTTTACCATCTCCGGGTCTACGCACTTGTCTCCCGGTCCCTCGAGAGTTTTGGACCTTCGGCGTTTTATTGACAAGGTCTTATTGTCAAATGGGGATTTCTTTATCCAGTGAATGCACTCACATTCAGAAACCCAACCCCGTGCATACCCATCCCGAGGTAGGTTTAGCGAATAGTAAAGACGTCTCTATAGCAGGTGTGACCTTCCTTCGACCCCTTTTAGATAAGCCTCACGTAGAACATTCAGTGCAAGTCCCAGGTTCGTTGGACCTGTGCTGCTTTTCACATCCAGGCGGCCCCTTCAGTCAACAATGCGATTCGGGCCGTGTGGTAATCAATCCCCAAACTAGTTAGATATAGGCGCATAGGCATTTTCCACCGAGGCCATTCTCCCTAACTAGCCCCTTCGAGGCTCGGATTTTGCGAAGCCGCCAGCTCCGAAGCTCGCACGATTTGCTTGTGGTGAAACCTCTCCACCAAGAAATCACCGTACACGCGCTCGGCCTGTTTATGACAAACCTTCCGTAATCTATGGGAGAAGGTCAGGCACCAGGCATGCCAAGAGCTACCCGTACATGACTCGAGGGCACGGGAGCGTCGTCGCTGCTCGGTACGTGGTATCGCAACTCACCAAAAATCCCTCTGCAAAGCCGTCGCTGTGTCATAGGGACCCAGAACCCCCTGCGGAGTGGCACAGGGGAGGTGTTAAACTGGGACGCGCATTCCTTACCAGGTTGTTATGGGGTGGAATTGCTTGTGGGTTGGGTCCGAGCAAAGCCTGTGGCCGCCCTGCATTTCGACATCGCGGAGTAATGTATGATGCATCATACTGTCTCATTATGTTCAAACCTGAGCATCGAAAAATACCAATATTTATCTTACGTAGATGCTGACGGGTTGGCTCACAGCAACACTTAAAGGTGCGTTTTTAACTATCCAGTACAGCACAGAACACCACAACTTCCATACAAATTTGAGAGCCGTTTTTCATATGGAACTCGTATCATACATGTTCAAATTTGCATGGAAGTTGGGTGCTGTTTTCTACTTTACTGGATAGTCAAAAACGCAACTTTAATATACCCAACTAGTCCCGTACTCTGTGCCCTCTTCCTTAAAAATTGCATTACAAAAATAGGTATTCTTCACTCAGATAGCCCTGCTATTATGAAGATAGTCCCTACAAAGCTACCACCTCCCCTTCTTACTTGCTTGTTCAGGGTGAGTGACATGATCGAAGTGGTAACCGCGTTTCTACTAAAAGAGGGGGGCATGTTGGGCCATATGAAGAAACGAGGGCACAGAGTGAAAATGCCAGGAATAGGCGAAATTTGTATCTGTGGCTCCCAAGCTTTGATAATATGGCATTTCATTAACATTGGCTTGAAACGATCGAATAATTATCGAGTAATTATTTTTCACAAAAACGTAACGGTTCTCAAGACATTCAATGTCGAAGTTTCACATTTCTATGGGGTTCTATGCGGTTGTTTGGTCAGCCCCATTGCTATAGAATGTTGGCTATTATGTAGTCTATAGTGCAGTGTCCCTGTGGCATGGGTTAAGAATAATGCCTCCGCTTCCTCCGGCGTGTCGTAGAAGGCGACTAATGGGGCAGGGGAAAATAAAACTGTCCTGGGCTTCGTACAAATCACCACAATTGCGCGCGACGTTGTTTGTGCTAAATTGTGTGGATATGAACGAAGCTTAATATAAATTGACCCCTGTAGTGTTGGGGTTAGAATTATGCCACAGCGTTCCCGGCTTGTCGTAGAAGGCGACTTGAGGGATAGGGTGTGTAGGCTTGTAACTTGCATACCAGAAACTAAACTACACTCGAAACATTGAACGAGCCTCGGATACCACGGACTGATTTACCGGCTACAAACAACGGACTACGATTGGTTTTTGGAACGTTCGAACGATGTGGGGCGAGTGCAGTAGTACAAGACTCACGCAAGTCGAACGGGAAATGACCGCATATAGAATTTCGATATTAGGACTGAGCGAAACAAGATGGACCGGATCGGGAACGACCTTATCACCTAGTTCCCAAACTGTGCTGCTTTACTCTGGTAGTGAACTTGAATCCTCACCCAGAATGGCTGGAGTCGGCATCCTTTTGAACAAGGAAGCTCGCCAATCTCTCATAGATTGGAGGCCTATTTCCGACCGAATAATAACTGCCAGATTCAAGTCCAGAGTAAGAAACATTACTATTATTCAGTGCTACGCCCCGACTGAGTCAGCCGACCAGCATGCTAAGGACGCCTTTTAACACCTGCTTGGCGACACCTTTGACAAGGCTCCCAGAGGTGATATAAAAATGATTATGGGGGATCTCAATGCTAAAGTTGGGTCTGACAATGTTGGATTGGAACATCTTATGGGCAATCACGGTCTGGGTGTTAGGAACGACAATGGTGAGTTGTTCGTAGAGTTCTGTAACTCTCGTCAGCTTGTCATTGGCAGCACCTTGTTCAAACACAAACCTTGCCATTTAGCAACCTGGATATCTCCAGATGGCCAAACAGAGAACCAGATTGACCATATAGCCATCTCCAAAACATGGAGGAATTGTCTCATGGACGTCAGGGCTAAGCGTGGTGCTGATGTAGGCAGCGATCACCAACTTGTCATCGCAAACATTCGCTTGCGCACCGCTGCTATCCGTCGCACACAAAACGAGCGTGTATCGCCACGATTTAATGTGCAAAAACTTAAAGATCCATCAACAAAACGTGCAGTTTCTAGTGCATTGCACGAGATAGCTAATGCACAAACACCAGATACTCCTTCATCAATTGATGATAGATGGAACATTGTGAAGGACGCTTTTCTATCGTGTGGCGAAACATTTGTGGGTAGACTTCAGCGAGGTAGGAGACCATTTATCAGCGACGATACATGGTCTCTGATAACTCCACGGAAGATAATTAAAGAGCAATTGAACTCGGCTACTGACACTACAGTCAAGCAACAACTGCGGACCGAGTACAATTCTCTTCAAAAAAGAGTGCAGAGAAGCGTAAGACGTGATAAACGCAACAACATCAAAGCGTTAGCGGTGGAGGCAGAAGATGCGGCTTACCGTGGTGGCAGTGGGACCCTTTACAAGCTCATTAAGCCATTGACGGGTCTCTGCTAGTCACAGACGAACAACAACTGCGCCGTTGGAGAGAGCATTTCATGGAGGTACTTAACAACAACTTCAACCCTTCAAGCCCACCTCCACCGGAAGCAGCAAGTCTTCCGCAAATGGCCAGAATTAATACCGGTGTACCATCCAAGCTGGAAATAATTAAGGCCCTTAAATCATTGGAAGCTGGTAAAGCCCCGGGGGCAGACGGTATCCCAATGGAACTTTTGAAAGCGGATACCAACGCTACATCGGATATTCTTCTACCTCTTATCCAAGAGTGTTGGACAACCGAGACTCTCCCTCAAGCATGGAAGAAGAGTGTCATTGTTAAAATCCCTAAGAAAGGAAATCTCAAGGATTGCAATAATTGGCGTGGAATCTGTCTCCTCCCTGCAGTCTCTAAACTGATGGCCAAAATAATCTTGGACCGGATCAAGACCATGATCGACCGCACTCTGAACAATGAACAAGCTGGTTTTCGTGAGGGTTTTTCATGTAGCGATCATATCAACACCCTCCGAATTATAATTGAACAATCCGCTGAATGGAGGTCCCCGCTACATCTTATGTTCATTGACTTCGAGAAGGCGTTTGACAGCGTTAACCGGGCTTATATCTGGACAGCCTTGCGTAGGAGAGGCATACCAGAGAAACTTATTTCCATCATAAAGGAGTCCTATAATGGAGCCCAATGTCATGTCTTGCACAAGGGTGAATTGTCCAGTCCTTTTGAGGTGAATAATGGAGTCAGACAAGGCTGTATCTTATCACCAATGCTGTTCCTTATTACCATCAACGACGTAATCTGCGATTCTCTACGCGACCATAAAAGTAAGGGTATCAGGTGGAAATTATTCGATTACCTTCAGCACCTGGACTACGCGGACGACATTTGCCTTCTCTCAAACACACCAGATAATCTGGCTCAAATGACGGATAAGCATCGTGAAAGTCGAAGCGCTGCCTTAAAAATTAATGCCGCGAAGACTAAATACATGAACTTGTCATCAGGAGGGCAAAACACCATTTCTATCTCCGGACAACCGATAGAAAAAGTCGAGGACTTTACTTACCTTGGAAGCTTAGTGACCGCGGATGGTGGGGCTGATGCCGATGTAGAGTCGCGTATAAATAAAGCCCGAACAGTATTTTTCAGCCTGACTCCTCTCTGGCAAAACCACATCTCCAGAAATACCAAACTCCGGATCTTCGAAAGCAATGTAAAATCTGTGCTTTTATATGGGTGTTCCACGTGGAAGGTGACCAGTAACATTACCACCAAACTGCAAACTTTCGTGAATCAGTGCCTACGACGCATCCTACAAATTCGCTGGCCTGAGGTTATATCTAACGACGACCTCCTCAAAATTACTCGCCAAAATAGGATAGGCATCGACATCAAAAGGCGAAAGTGGCAGTGGATAGGTCATACACTTCGAAAAGAGCCAAAAAACATTGCTAAACAGGCTCTAGATTGGAATCCTCAGGGAACCAATGCTAGCCGTCGTGTGGGACGACCCAAAAATACATGGAGAAGATCTGTTGAGGCAGAAGGAAAATCTATAGGCAAATCGTGGGACCAGCTAAAGGCGATGGCTGCTAATAGGCAAAGGTGGAAAAGAGGCGTAGTCAATGCCCTATGCCCCACTAGGGGTTAAAAGGAACCAGAGAGAGAGTGCACCACAGACATCGTTCGGTTCGAGTTATCGAGGTGGTACGACAGCCTGACATCGGTCTTTGGTTGCCTGGATCGTCGCTTTCACGGGATCTTCTCCTCCACTCTAAATCTCTGTATTTATACAGAGCTGACACTTTCATCAAGCATAAACCGCGTGTTGATCAACAAAACATAAACATAACCCTTGTAAACAATCCCGAAAAGAAAGTAAAAGAAAAGTTACAAGATCCGATCAATCCTTTTTAGCACTTACTTGTACTGTTCAGCCATTATGCAAATTATTTATTTCAAATGCTGATAAATTTGTAAAACATTTCAATCGGAAATTCACTGGCGGACAAATAACAAAATTCCCATTTGACGTTTGTCTTCCAATTGCTCAACATATGTTCCGAAAACAACAAATACGGAACGTAATTATAGATTCCGATATAAAATCAATCTGCTACGACAAATTAATTCTCCCATACCATAGAAACACTATTTAGCTGAAATTGATGGCAGTTTTTTTCATAATTCATGCTAGAAACGTTAGTAAATACGCTTTTTCGCCAATTCAATTCAAATAGTACCGGATGTCCCCATCCATATAGCCGTAAAGTTCGTTGGGAGTTTCGAAGCAACGTTTAAGGCGGACATACACGAGTACGTAGATTCGAGTCCATGGACCTAAATGAATACAAATCCTGCTAAATTAATGCATACAAGTACCGCGTGTATTTGGATTTAATTATTTTTAAATCCATAGATTTGTTGTGTATTTGTCCTCTAAAGCCAAAGCTGCCAAATTTCACGCAGTGACTATACATATCAAGACTTTCAGATTAAAGTTGGATTTTTATTGACAATTTAATAGATTTTTTCTCTTGTAGCATTAAGGACAGGTATTTGGGGTGGTAAAGCCTTAATGTTTGTGTTCGTAGAGACGACTGGTGTGATGACGCTCGGCGATCGTAATGTACCATCCAATTTAGAGCCCTATTTGCATATTTTTTGAATGTGATTGCATTTCTTGTCTCGACTTTGACTTAAAGCAACGCCATCTAGATACATCAAGGCCGTAACTCAGCCGTTCCATGCCGTCATAGTTTGCCTACTAAGTTTTAGATTTACACGAACAAACAACAACAACAAGCATATGACGTCATTAAAAGTAACAACAAAATAGTGCAAACAGTAGGCAAAAGATTTCTATATTGCGGCCTTAATATAGAGACGGCGGTGCTTAAAGGTGCTCAGAACCAGTGGTTTAACTGCGATCCATGAGCGATCATCACATGAATCGTCTCTTCTTCTTCCTTAACTCGTTCTTTATACCGCTCCATGGCGTCGCGTCGCTCGTCTTGCGGTGTAGGCACATGGCCCGTTCTTGCGGTAATGTCTCAGTTTATTTCTACAGGCATTTCTACCTTGAACTGTGTTATCGGTTTTGGGTCCATCAAGTGGAACTTCCAGTGATATCGCCTTCTTTGCGGTGCTCTCAGGCAGCGACGTCTTTGAACATGGCAATACCGATCCATTTGTCGGTCTTCTAGCTTTTCGGTGATTGGTTGGTCTATGGACAACTTATGCCATGTAGCTACTTTTGATGTGAATCACATGAATCGTCTCTAAAGGCCTGGATAGACCTCGGGCGGAATGAGAATGAAATTTTTGTCCACAGCGATTTTCTCAATGAAAATGCATACTTACTGTCGTGGAATATGTGTCAAATGCTTGGGAATTCCATAAGCTACAATCTGAAAACGGTTCCATCATTTTTCGCGGCCATTTTATGTATTATTTTTCGATTCCCCGGACATTTCATAATGGAAAATTTGTAATGACCGGGGAATCGAAAATTAATACATAAAATGGCAAAAAAAAATTTTGGAACCTTTTTCGAATTGTAGCTTATGGAATCCCCCAGCATTTGCCACATGTTTCCCGACAATAAGTATGCATTTTCATTGAGAAAATCGCTGCGGACAAAAATTTCATTTTCATTCCGTCCGAGGTCTAATGGTCTGGTCTGGTCAGCTATGAGGACGATGTCCGCAAATACAGCTCGCAGGTCCTTCTCCCAAAATTAAAATTCAAATCGTACTGGATATATTCATCCACACAACATTCCACTTCATTTGTAGTTTTTCTGTTTCTTTCTCGCAGCAGCTGCAGCTGTTCTTTGACATCCATACATGCACATGACGCGCCAAACAATCGTTCAACTGAACTCGCCTGTCCTCCACGGCAATACGAGCCATATTCGCGGCACACCATCCAACTTTGTAAATGCGGATTTGTGTGTGAGTGCGTCACGATCGTGTATCGTTTTTATTTTCTGTTAGCTTTCGGACGATTCGGATCGGATACGGCATTTTTGACTCGGGACAATTTTTCGTGGTGATAATGTGCACCTAGGTCAGAATTTTCACGTTAATTTCCCAGTCTTGGATTCCGATACCACCAGCAAAACAAGTTAAAAGGTTTCGTGTGCGCGCGTTGCACAAAATTGCAAGTACCGTACGCATCTCGCCCTCCCCGACGAGTGTCAGATCAACGCAGTGGGCGCGTAGGTTCAAAGTGAAGGTTGGCGTTTTTTTTTGTGTGTGCTTTTATTTGAAAAAAGTCGGTGTGAGTTTGACAAAAGTCTCGATCCGATCGTTTTCAGTATCATTTCGATGCATTTAATTGGTTTTTGAGCATACGATCGATACTAATTGAATTTGTATATTTGTTAAGAGATCGGCGATATACTTAGGAAGTGGTTGTGAACGAAAGCGAGAACAGCATCATACATAATGGCGACCTTTCAAATACACCAAGATCCGGAAAAGGAAAATGCCGTGCATGCCGTACAGGAGAAAGTTCGTAGTTTGCAGGCTGCAAAGGCTCGACCAACATTTGCCGTTTTGAATAACGTGCAGCGTGCGCAAAATATAAAAGGCACGGTAAGTATATGTGCGCGGCGAAATTGGGAGGAGGCTCCTCCAAGTGGGTGGGCATCCTGCTCCGGTGGTCTGAGATGGTATTTGAAATTTTGTTATTATTTTTCAGGCATTTCGGGATATTAAGCCAGTAAAAAACCATCAAGCGGTTGGCAAAGATGAGAATTTCGGGTTCGGTGGCAAAATTCCCGTTGCCAAGAGTGCAGTACATCAAACGGCACATTTGCCGGTTGAACAGTTTAAATCCTTCTCCGTGTACGAAGATGAACCGTTGAAGCATGCAAAAAGTGGCGAAAATCCAAGTGCAATAAGGTTTGTAATAATTTGGTGGAATTTTCTCTATTTTTAAAGTTTGACATGACAAAATCTATTTTAATTTTTATGAGATCGAAAAATGTCATTGAACCGATACCTATCATGGGCTCTGCACTGCTATTTGCAATAAACCAGTTTTTTACCTGAAAATGCTAATTTACCGCTCCCTCTACTGCATGCAGTAAACCACGTTTTTCAGAAGATATGAAGAGTCCAGTGTGCCATATGGATCGTCCTTGTCATTGACTTGACACATTGTGTAAATTGCGCGCTTTGCGCTAAAGGTTCTCACTTAGCGCCATTTGAATAGTAAATCTTCGCTGTCAATTCATCTTCGCGAAGGTATTCCTTCCGTGTACATCGTAATCTTACCTTCTTCGCTCGCCTACATGCGCACACACACACGGATGTGCTAGGCCATTTCGGCCGTCTCGGTTCACTGACCCTTTCTTAGACAGTTCTACGGATACTGTTGAATTCCAGGAAGTAGGGTTGGCTGGTTTTATGATACTCTAGTTCAGACGTGTCAAACTCGCGGGCCGCGTGCGGACCTCCTCGCAGTTCTGTGCGGCCCGCGGCCATGTCAAGTCAAGTCTACAAAAATGACTAAAATTCGTGGCTAAAACAGTGGCTTATGCGACATTATTTTAGGTTTTTTTTTCTCCAAATACTACCAACAATTTCAGGCTGGTTATTTGATTTTATAAGTCAATCGAAAGGTCTCGACTTTCAAACAATGGATATTAAGTCCTTTTTCTCTTAGTCACAACTGTTCTACAACAGAAGGTGCAGAAGGGTGTGAGTCGCTGTGGATGTGCTCTAAGTTTCGTCGTCGTTCTCGCCTATTGTCTCAAGCGACAAGAACGTAGCAGCTGCAATAGGGTTGTCCCATAACGCCCTCGGAGTGAGGTTAGTGGTTGCAGCGGGGCATCGAAACAGGTGGTCCACATCGTGTGGCGTACCGCCGCAGCCCGGACAAATGTTCTGGATGTCCGGGTCTATTCGAGATAGGTAGGAATTGAGACGTGAACAAAAACCCGACCTAAGTTGGGCTAGTGTCACTCTTGTGGCTCTCGGGAGCCTAGTCTCCTCAGGCGATATGGGTGGTGGGGGCACTGAGAGGACTCTATTCGGACCTAATCTCCCTATTGACCTATTCACAAGGATTGTGTGAATATCTGCGATGGCCGCATGGTATGCTGTGTCATCAAATATATCGGGAGGTACCCGTTTGTATCTCTGGACGTCTCTCTCGAGATCTCTGACTCCACTCCTGACATGTCGTGGAGGGGGAGTATTGTCCATGAGATGATGATTTGGGTGATCCTCTCGATAGCAACCGACCAGATATTGAAGAGACAAGAGGTGATTGTGATCACGCACTGATAACATGCTGGTTTCTTGATGAAGATGCTCCTGGGACGACATGAGATGGCAACCTGTGGCGATACGTAGAGCAGCGTTCTGGCATACCTGGATCTTATTCCAGTTTGTGTCACTGACGGTTTGTGACCACACCGGTGCTGCATAGCTAGGGATTGCTCTACCTATCGCTTTGTAGGTGACCAACATAGTTTCTTTGTCCTTTCCCCAGGAACTCCCGGCTAATGCCTTTAGGACGTTATTTCTACTGTGCATTCTATCGACTACGTTTGTGACGTGATTTTTCGCCTTCATCATGGTGTCTAAATAGACACCAAGGATCTTGGGGTTGGTTACAGTAGGAACAACGTCATCAGCATGCTTACCAGTACGGATCCCAAGCACCTCCGAAAATTCCTGCGTCCAGGTGGTAAGAAGTGTTGCGGTACATTTAGACGGTGAAATGACAAGATTGCGGATATTAAAAAACTCCACCAGTTTCTCAATATAGTCATTTAGTCGAGCACACATGCCATTTAAATCATTCCCCGAGGTGAGTACGGTGCAGTCGTCCGCATAGGAAATTAGTTCGATACCTTCCGGGGGAGTTGGAAGGCTCGACAGATAGATGTTAAACAGTGTAGGAGAGAGTACACTACCCTGTGGAACTCCCTGCTTAATTTTTCTATGCTTTGAACGACTGTGTCGAAGGCTTTCGACAGGTCAAGTGCTACTAGGACAGTTCTGTCACAGGGCGGTTTCTGGTTGAGGCCATTATGGATGTGATGGGAGAGCTGTTGTAGTACTATGCATCTTCCTGAAGCCATGCTGGTGAGAAGCTAGCTCAGCATGTGATACAAGGGTGGGGTGGATGAGTGCTTCGAGCGTCTTCGCAACGGGTGATAGAATTGTGATTGGACGGTAGGATTCGGCGAGTTTCGCGCTTTTACCGGGTTTGAGAAGGGGGATAATCCGCCCCTTTTTCCAGAATTCGGGGATGACAAGCGTGGATATCGACAAGTTGAAAGCCATCGTTAGGTATTCGATGGCCGGAAGGTTGAGGTGTTTCAGCATGACCATTGAAATGCCATCTGGTCCCTTTGGCCTTTGATTTTTTTGCATTCTTGATTGCTGCTGTAACTTGGTCCGCTGTAAAGGTGGGAATGATGTCAACTGTACGGTTGCGAATCCTTCTTCTTATCTTGCAATTGAGCATCTTGGTTTTGGGGTGTTCAATAAATTGCTTATTGAACAGGCTCGCGCAGAGTTTTGGATTGGCAGTGGTTTTCTTACCGAATCTGATGGCTACACTGCCCTTGTCTTTTGTTGGGTGAGACAGGGCGCGGACTGTAGCCCATAGTTTGCTGACACCTTGTGAGAGGTCGCAGCTATCTAGATGCTCGTTCCATTTTTCTTTTTTTGTAGGTGTTGACTTGTCGATTTATTTCTAGGTTTAGCTCATGAATTTTGGGGTCTGCCGGATTTGCGCGTCTTAAATCGTCCCGTTCGTCGGCTAACCATGCGGCAGTAGTTGGGAAATATGGCCGAACTTTGGGGATACGTCCTGCCGGAATGTAGCGAGCTGCCGCTTTGACAATGACGTTCCTTATGTTCTTTTCGGCTTCCCGTGTGTTCGTAGGAGTAGGTAGCGCGGAGAACTTCGTCGTTGTGAACGCGGTGAAACCCTCCCAATTTGCCTTTTTATGGTTGATAAACGTACGCCGTTCTGATGTCGTTAGTTCGGCGGGTTTATCTATATTTATCAATATGGGGAGGTGATCGGATTGGAGAGACGTGGTTGTCTCCCATTGGGTTTCACTTATCAAACTGGCACTCACAATAGTTATGTCAGGAGAACTATGACAAGCGCCAGCGACACGTGTAGACGAAATTCCATTGAGTGCGCAGAAGTCTGATGGGTCTAATTTGGAGGCGATATCTATACCTCTGGCATCATTTGCGAGAAGAGAGTGCCAGAGTTCGTGATGGGCGTTAAAGTCGCCAAACAGGATCCTATGCTGTCCTGTGAGGAGTGGACCAATATCGAACTTATAACCAGAGCCACAGCTGGATGCTGGCGGAACATAGATGTTTATAAGTTCGATATTGGTATTGCCGGATTTAACGGCAATAGCTTGCATTTCCGCCGTGCCGTCGTTTAAACGAAAATCTAATACACTGTATTGCACGGTTCTGTGTATTAGGAATGCAAGCCCTCCTCCTGGGTTAGGACCCTGCCTGCCGACTCTATCACGCCTCAAAAGTATGTAATCGCCGCGGATGTTAAAATCGGGAGTTGATGGTTGGAGCTTTGTCTCCTGAAATGCCGCTTTCAGAATTCTGCGCGTAATCATGAAACGGACTATCTCGTCGATCTTCAGACGGATGCCATTGCAGTTAAACTGCAATATGGAGAGTGGGGTGTACACTGTAGCGGGGGTGCAGGTGTTAGACTTGAGCGATTATGTCTTGTTGTATTGTTGGCTACGGGTATTGGTGGTGGAGAATTTTGGGTGCTGGGGCCAGGATTAGCCGGAGACGGTGGAGGACCATTAGCTTGTGAGCTAGGGCCTGGGGTGGCTGGGGGCCGACCCGCGTGCATACACCCTGGAGCAACAAAAGACAACTTGTCATAATGTCTCATTTTTCTTAAGTCTGAGCAGTAGAAGTGACACCATTCTTCGCAGCAGGTACACCTCAAGGACCTGGCAGATGTAGATTTCGGGACCTGGATTGGTCTCGATGCCGGCGCGTATTAGAAGAATTGAGAGCAACCGCGCTGAGATGAAATGCTCCCAATTTGACAAAGATAGCAGGGTGTCCCAAAATAGGTGAAAAAATAGATTTTTTTTATTATTAATCGGAGAGGTGTATGTGAGTACTCATATTAAACGACTCATTGAAGACATTTCGTTTAGTGCCTTTATTGGAATTCGAAATATAAATAAATAACAGGCCCGACAGTCCAACATTGAGTGCATTCAGCGAGCACATATTAGGATATGCTACATATCCCCACCACAAGAAATTGGAAAACTGCTTAATTTGTGTTCGCTGAATGGACTTGCTACACGAAATGTCAGTTCTCTCTAATCAGCTGATACATCCGCAGACATTTCGTCAATCAAAAATCCTAAAATTGCAACTTTCCTTTCAAAATACGTACTCTCATCACACAATATTATAACGTTCACTAAAACCTGGCTCAGAAATGACATTTTTTCAGCTGAACTGTGAATAAACAATTTCCAGTATTGATGATCGAGCAACTGTGCGTGACAGTTGATCAAGCAGTCCAAGTAGCAGCTACACATCTAAATATAGCATTCCAATTCAACGCTACATAGGGGAAATTTTCGATACATCGTATGTGCACCGATTAGCGGGTGAGTGGGACGCGAGGAGAGAACACTTTCTAGTTGGTTTTTTCAATATGTGCTCGCTGAATGCACTCATTGTACTAAGTAAAACTATTTTTGGATTGGTCTAGAAAGAAGTTATAGAATGAAAGGCGGAAGTATTGCGGACGCAACACTTTTATACGCTCGGCTTGTTTTATAAAAAGAAAGAAGAAAACTTTCTCTGAAAGCATCAGGCATTGGTTGCCCATCTTTGATTTTGTTGAGAGAACTGCGAGCCAACTAAGCCATTTTCCATTTTCAACCAAAATTCCGCGGGTATTTTGTCCGGTCCGACTCTCGCATCCTGCTACATATTTCCGTATCGTCAACCAGCAGCATTCCTTGCGAGTCCTCCACGTACTTTGGCGCCGGTATTTGTCGAGAGTTCTTTCTTCTTTGTGCTGTGACCCTAAATATCCTAGTGTCGTGCATGGGCCTCTCGCACAACGACGGTCTGAGCTTCCTAATTCTTGGTCGAATTTCTCAGCTGCCTTCGCCTTTGCTTGAGCACCTAGCGCTTTACTTTCTTCCGGCATTGCATGTAATTTTTGCAAAGTTGAACCGGTTTATTACTAGACTGACATGTCTTCCACGTTTGATTTGGCTTGCGCTGCTTCTTTAGTTACGGTGTTCCACCATCAAGTTTCATTCTTCGTGTGGAGTGGATCTTTCGAAACTCCCAAGTGCCTTTTCCGCTTCACCTAATGACATTTCAGCGAAATTATTCCACATTTGGCCATCGGGAATGGTCGCCAGTGGGACCACATTTCCCTTTCTTCTTGTGGAGTGGGCTCTAAAGTACCTTTTACGCCTCACCTACTGACATTGCAGCGTAATTATTTGTGTTGTACTGTACTCGGTGTAGTTGGTGTTATTTTGAAACCACTCACGTCATTTTATCAATTAATGGAGCTACTACATTTTTCGAGAGAGAGAGAGAGACTTTTTCGACTGACTTGAGAGTTCTTCTTATTTTGCAACTAGCAAAAAATCCTGACAAGAACAATCGGTGTTGGCTAACCGAAGTTTCAATCAAGATTACCTTGCAGTCTTTTACGTACCGTCTCATAAAATTTAAGCAAATGTGGTAATCGATGATGTTTAGGATGACCAAACTGTGCGATCTGCAAAAGGTCAGGATAGGTTCACCTTCGTCATTTCTGACCGTAGAAGGGCTACCCTTTCCACCAAGGCAATCCTCGTAATCGAAATTTGATTCACCCACATGTCCATTTAGATCTCCCCTCAAAATCACTTCATCATCAATTCGATGACTGGAATAGTTTGAATCAGTGTGTGAACGTCGTTCCAAAATGCCTCTTTTTTCCTCTGGGGAGAGTAGGCACATATTACGTTCCACACCCTTCCGCAGATAACCAATTTGATGCTGATCAAGCGATCGCGACACTTACTATGGTGCCAAGTAATGACGTTGCCAACTCCATTTCTTTGATTTGAGATTCCATACTAGTACAATTTGTACTTCTTGGAATTCGTAAGGAACCGGGCTCTGGCGATATAGGTATTTCACTTCGTCTCTTGCACGCCCATAATGTTTACTCGCACCCTCTCCGCTTCATGATATTCCCAATCTCTTCGTTCTTCGACCTAATGGAACCGACATTCCAGCTTACAATCTTCAGCTTCTCCACAATGTAAAATATTTGGACTGCCTTATATTAGAGAAATTAATGTTTGAATTTTTAATGAAAAGCTGATTTTTTAAACTATAGTTATTTTTCTTCAGATGGAAAATGATATACAAATCACGCTAAAATAATTAAACACTAATAATAAACATTTCTTCCTCTCAGCTAAACCAAACGTTTTTCTTTTCTTCTATTCTTCTAGAGTGCCATTAAAAGATGTATTATCCGGCGATGGCTTCATTCAGTCACCAATGTCCATTGGTGATGTACCGTCGCCCATGTCGGTCGACAGATCAATGCTTGAGGATATCGAAAATACCAAACCGGTTATACCATTCCCCACGCCCACAAGAAAAAATCGTGAACGTGTATTCGAAGTAGAAGAATATCAAATGAATATTCTTGAATACTACAGAGAATTGGAGGTAAGTTTTTTGAGAACTGAGAGCTGCCTTTTGCTTTCTGGCCTAACATGCTGTACAGTTTTTTGTTGTCAGATCGATTTGACGATACGCATGTTTCGAAATTGAATGTATCGTCAAATTTATCTGACGACGATTAGCTCAGTTAGTGGAAGTTTAGATGAACTTGTAAAAGCGGTAAATAGCTTTGGGTGTTAGGAGGTTCACTCTTATTCAGAAAAAGGAAATGATCTATGCACATTGTATGCAATGCGCGGCAATATTGCCTTCACTGTTCGTATCGCTTTTGCAAACCGTCTAGACATCCATGCTTTGGCTCTAATACACATTCCGCAAAAAATCAAATCAAACAGGCCAAATTTCGTGCGAAACCAAACTATATGCAAAAACAACCTGACATCAACTATTCGATGCGTTCCATTCTAATCGATTGGCTTGTGGAAGTGGCGGAAGAATACAGATTACAGAACGAAACATTAAATTTGGCCGTATCGTACGTTGATCGATTTCTGAGTTTCATGTCGGTCGTGCGAGTGAAATTGCAATTGGTCGGCACGGCAGCAATGTTTGTGGCATCGTAAGTTTACCGACGTTGCGTGAGATCCCGCAGATACGTTAGTACGATTTAATTTTTCTTAATAATTTCCAGAAAATACGAAGAAATCTATCCACCAGATGTTGGTGAATTTGTCTACATCACTGACGATACGTATACAAAAACACAAGTATTACGCATGGAACAGGTACTTTTAAAAACACTCTCGTTCAATTTGTGCGTGCCGACAACGGTGGCTTTCATCAGTGCCTATGCCGTGCTAATGGAAATGCCCGATCAATTGAAACATCTGACGACAGTAAGTCATCCGTCCGACATTCTACAATATTGTTTGACTATTGTGCTATTTTAAATAAACATTTCAGTATCTATGCGAATTGTGTCTGTTGGAGGGTGATCCCTATCTCAAGTTTTTCCCATCACAAATTGCCACTGGAGCGTTGGCCTTAGCCCGATATGCCCTGGATATGCCAATGTGGTGTTCAAAACTTGAAGAAATTACATCATATTCACTGGCCTCGTTGCAAGAAGTTATATTGTGTCTGGTTCGGACACATAATGCGGCCGCGACAGTTCCACAACAATCCATACAGGAGAAATACAAATCGTCCAAGTGAGTATATCATATTTTAAAATGTTGGTCGTTATATTAGCCTAAGAAAATAAGGCTGCAAAAATCTTGTTTCTTTGAAATTTGGCAGGATAGTCCGCGGGTTATGGGGGAAAAGTCCGGACTAGCGGTTGTGTAAATATTATTTAAAAAACGGTAAAAGCTGTAACAAAATGTTCTAACATTGAGAGAGAAAATGGAACAAAAACTCTTGACTTGCTACTACAACAACAACAAAATGTGAGGTCGAAATGATCTTAATAATATAAAATCTGCATTGCTTTTCACAAACTCAGGAGAGGTGAGATGGGTGGGTGGGCCAAGTAACCCAAACTTCAGAAATAAGCGATCCGCAGAATGAAATATTTAACTAAAAACACTAACACTATGTTTTACATGGAAACTAGGACAATCTCATTATGTTAAATTTATCGTAACAACACTGTTAGGTCGCCTCATAATATTTCAGGAATAGTGTATTACATTGACTTACCGCTTTTGAGACCACTCAGAATAGGCGAGGTCCGAGCGAATCGGTGGCAAACTTTAGGAAAGAATAGTTGTACTGATATCTAGCAGTCATAGACGATCTTTGTCTTTCGGGCTTGTCCATCTTCGCTCGGACCTCACCCTTCACTTCTCCCAAACTTTTTATACCCTTCGCTCATAGAGTAAAAGGGTATATTAACTTTGTCATGAAGTTTGTAACGCATTAAAGGCAGCAACTCCGACCATATAAAAAGTATACATATATGATCAGCATGACTTGGGGAGTCGATTGGAGCATGTCCGTCTGTCTGTCTATCTGTCTGTCTGTCTGTTGCGACGCGTTTTACTCGGCGGGTATTGAAGCTAGCAAGCTGAAATTTTGCACACGTGCTTCTTATTGTTGCAGGCTGTTTGTATGTTTGATTCGCCCAAATTGGATCACTGGGTCATGGGGCTGCCATACAAACCTAGCCCCCCAATTTGAGTTCTTCTAAGAAAAACTTTTTTATTTGTGTACCAATTTCAACCAAATTTCACACAAATGTGTTTCTATAGATAACACAAAATATATGGAAGAATGGCTCAAATCGGACCATGGGGTCATGGGGCTGCCATACAAACTTAACCCCCCAAATTAGGTTCTTCTAAGAAAAATTTTTTTATTAGTGCACAAATTTCAACCAAATTTCACAAAAATGTATTTCTATTGTTGACACAAAACATATGTAAGAATGGATTAAATCGGACCATGGGGTCATGGGGCTGCCATACAAACCAAACCCCCCATATTGGTTCTTCTGAGAAACATTTTTTTACACTAATTTTACAAAAACTTGAATTAATGTGTCTTTATCAAAGCAACTAAAAAGTTCAAAACGAATGGAATCGTACTGTGGGGTCATACTCCGGCAACCCCGATAACATTTTTCAAGTAAATATTTTTATTTGCCCACTTATTTCAACCAAGCCCAAAACTTTTGTCAAGACGGAAGAAAAAGAATGAGGAGGGGGGATTAAATACAAGTCATAGGTACGCCCGAAACAACTTTTAGCCCAAGCGAAGGGTATCCAAATTTCGGCCGGGGGAACGAAGCGAGCTGACAGTATTTGTGACAAAAATTGTGTAATAGGGTAGAGGGGCGAACCAGAGGAGAGAAAATAGAGGAAAGCTAATATTTTCCAGCCGTACACTCTCTCATTGAACAAAGTGAGCTGGCTAACAGTTTAATTTGTTCTGATTCTCGTCAATAAAATATTATCCACTCAATTTGCTGTGTTAATAAATATTATCAGGGTTGCGAAGCGAGCGGACAGTGGAATTTTGCCTGCGAGTGGACAAGTTTATTGAGATAAATTTGGTAAAGAGGCGGACGGAGAGGTCCGAGCGAAGTATGGGCGAGCGAGAGGGAAGATAGACGAGAAGTACTATATGAAACAAACTCATGAACAACAACAAACAAAGTCGTTCGTTCCTTCAACGTTATTAGAAGCGCGTAGGAGCGTAACTATCGACTTTGAGTTCCACAACAAAGCTCTCAAAAAAATGTTTAAGTGTGTTTTGGAAATATCACTGATTTGGGTTTGGTGCTCAGCGGCTGTAGGATATTCACTTGTGCTGGATTCCCTGGAAACGCGAACTACTTTTCTTAAACCTCTCCCGGAGTAATTTTTTGCATACGCCCCAGCCCGGAAGAAGTCATGCATTCGTAAACAAATTACGAAGAAAAAAAGAAGTGGCGTCTAAATTGTAACACACTGCGTTTTATGAGGATTAGGGGTTTTCGTCAATTAGTATATGAATAGCTGTTCCCATATAAACTACTGGTTTTTGAGTAGATATGTATTTAGAGGCCAACTTACTCTCTTCCCCAGCACACGAGCTATTAAATATAATGGTACAATGGGATTTGATTTATACATACTCAATTTCAGGTAAAAAAGAAAAAAAAAACACGTAAAAAGTAGATTGAAAAGCGACGATTACTCGGCTACCTGGTTAATGGGTGTTTTATGGCTAATTTTATTATTTTTGATGGGCAGTTTCCACTATCGGTGTTAAGGTGTCGGTTTGGGTTCTCGCGCAGGATCTCCATACTCTCTCATGAGTCCAGGGTACTGGGTCGGTTTGTGTGGCGTAAGATTTCTAAATTTATCTAGGTTGATGGTATGGCCTTCCTCGATGATGTGCGCAGCTACTGATGACCGAATCGTGGCTCTAGGGTTTCTTGTTCCACTTGCTTCCACCCTCATGTGTTCAGCGAATCTTGTTGTTGCTAGCCTCCTTGTTTGTCCAATGTAGACTGTTACAGTCGCTACAGGTGATCGGATACACTTCGCTTTTCTCCTCGAGGCTCATGGGGTCCTTTACGCTTCCTAATAGCGTCCTGAGAGCTGAATTATTGCTAGAGCCAATGACCTGCAAATTATACTTAGAAAGGAGATTGTTAATTTTGCGAAGTAGATATGAGTTAGGGATGCTTATACGCTTTACACATTCCTTGTTGGATTGCATAAAAATAACGTACTCAAGTCATGCTAAGTCTGGATTAGTCGCTCGATGTTTTCCGCGTTAAATCAATTTTTAATGGCAGTATCCAAGATGAACTCCCGTTCCCTATTGTGCCCATTGATCCTGAGTGGATACGTTACGAGTTGGTGTATCCAACAATTATAGGCTGCCATCTTATGTGATGGCGTATGGTTTGAGGTCGCTGGAATAGTACGTTGGGTAGCTGACGGTTTCCGATAGATATAAAATTCCAAACTGCCGTTACTATTCAGGATGATAAGAACCAAGAAAATGATTAACCCATTCTTTCCCTTTGCAACTGTAAATTCAATTCTGTGGTGAATTGAATTTATTGAGGTAAGGATATGATCGATGTAATTCTTCTTAACAACGGCAAATATGTCATTGAGTATGCCAGTCGACGGGCACTAGATAAGATGTACGAGTTCGGCCCTCTTTTCGGGTTCGGGTGATTATCAAAAATTATCTTCTTTCATCCATGTTGCGATACCTACACAAATCCGAACACGGTCGCATCTTTTTTTTGGGTACGGTACAACAAGATGGAAAGTCGCTAAGGATTCATTTATTTCATGTGGCGAATAAATTTTAGGACACGATTGGATCGCGGTAGAAGACCATTTATTAGCGACTCCACTTGGTCTCTTATCACAACACGCAAGAGAGTTAAGGAGCAGATTAACTCATCTGCTGACAATTCAGCTAAAGAACGATACAAAGCTGAATACCGTTCGCTCCAAAAAGGCGTTCAGAGGAGTGTAAGACGTGATAAGCGTAACAATATCAACGCACTTGCGAAGGAGGCAGAGCATGCGGCTCTCCGCGGTGACAGTGGAACACTCTTCAAACTTATAAAGCCATTAACTGGCAGATCTTTATTAACGGAACATCGTGTGAAAGATAAGGAAGGTGCTCTGCTCGTTACCGAAGAACAACAGCTACAAAGATGGAGAGAACACTTTTTAGAGGTCCTGAATAACACTTTCGGGCCTGCAAGTGTATCTTCGTTGCCAGCAGAAGACGTCCCTCAAATAGACGGCATTAGTTCCGGTCCACCATCCAAAAAGGAACTAACAGACGCTATCAAATCAATGGACGCCGGTAAAGCCCCGGGGATTGATGGAATTCCGACAGAATTTTTAAAAGCGGATATTAACGCTACAGCGGATATTCTTCTTCCCTTAATCGGAGAGTTTTGGGAAACTGAAACTCTTCCCAGTGAGTGGAAAAAGGGCCTAATTATCAAAATTCCGAAGAAAGGTGACCTGAAGAATTGTAATAATTGGCGTGGGATCTGTCTACTTCCTGCTATTTCCAAGCTGATGGCTAAGATTGTTTTAGGACGAATCAAGGAAAAAGTCGATAGCACATTGAACGATGAACAGGCTGGCTTTCGCGAAGGGTTTTCCTGTAGCGACCACATTAACACCCTCCGTATTATCATCGAGCAATCCGCGGAGTGGAGATCCCCATTACATCTCATGTTCATCGACTTTGAGAAAGCCTTCGATAGTGTTGATCGTCAGTACATCTGGGATGCCTTACGAAGACGAAATATCCCAGATAAGATAATCTCCATTATTAAGGAATCCTACAATGGAGCCCAATATCACGTCCTGCATAAGGGCAAGCTTTCAGATCCTATTGAGGTGCACAGTGGAGTGAGACAAGGCTGCATTTTGTCACCTATTCTCTTCCTTATTGTCATTAGTGATGTACTCGGCTCCGCACTTCAATTACATCGCAACAAAGGTATCAGATGGAAATTGTTTGATCACCTTCAACATATTGACTACGCTGACGACATTTGCCTTCTATCAACTAATACGGATGATGTCGCTCAAATGACAGAAGCTCTAAATTGCGCAAGTCGTAATGCGGGGCTGAAAATCAATGCTGCCAAGACTAAGTTCTTCAGCACATATACAGGGGGCAAAGCGGAATTTGTATTTCGGGACAGGCAGTCGAAAAGGTTGATGAATTTTGCTATCTCGGGAACGTGGAGCGGATGCTGATGTAAAATCACGGATAAACAAGGCTAGGGCGGCTTTCTTCAATTTGACTCCTTTCTGGCTAAACAACAATATTTCCAGACGCACTAAACTTCGAGTCTGCAATTCCAATGTGAAATCCGTGCTGCTATATGGCTGGTCAACCTGGAAGGTGACTAAAGATATTAGTGGTAAGTTGCAAACTTTTGTAAATCAGTGTCTACGGCGCATCCTACATATTCGTTGGACGGAGATCATTTCGAACGAGGATCTTCTCACTATAACTGGCCAAAAAAGTATAGGCACTTCGATCAAAAGACTTAAGTGGCAATGGATAGGTCACACCTTCCGAAGAGGGCCCAATAACGTCGCAAAAAAGGCCCTGAACTGGAATCCACAGGATTGCGGAGGAAGACGCCGTGTTGGACGGCCAAGGAACACATGGAGAAGATCGGTAACAAGCGAGGCGAAAACGCTAAATCTTACATGGTCGCAGCTAGCGCCGTTGGCGCAAAACAGAACGAGGTGGAGAGTAGGCGTAGTTAATGCCCTATGCCCCACAAGGGGTTGACAGGAACTAGAGAGACAACAAGATTGTACTGCACTGCATATATCCATCAATTTACGCATATGCCAATAATTTTATCCTTATAATAAATATAGGCCTGGAGAGGTAAAATGTCGTATTTCACGTCGATTTCTTCCGTATACCCTTTCACATAATAAGAAAAAGTGACAGGCGACAGTTCGGTGTAGTGCAGTAAGATTGAAAATGTTAAAATAATATTCTTTGGCCAGTTGTTGACGTTATTCTATATCACGTCTAATCCCATTTCATGTATCTATCTAATGACAGAACCCAGCGAATTATTCGCGCCGGTATGAACACTAAAAGTCCGTGCCGCGTTGGTGTAAGGAGCACTTAACCCTTAGATGACCAACAAGGTCCCTGGGGACCTATAGCGTTTTCAACTTTGAGCCATTTGAATATGGTTCAATCGAACCGGCTCAGCTCCCTTGACTTCCCCAATCAATATGTTTAGAAGCAAAGGCAATGAGTTTCGAATTGTTTCCTTGAAATTTTCAATCATAACCAACCGGCTAAAGTGATATATGGCGGTGAAGCCCAACTAGGTCCACTGGGACCTTCATGTATTAAGAGCAATTGTATACACGTTATTTGCGAATTCAGTGGAAATGATAACGATAATAAGTTTTTAATTTCATTTGTTGGTAAAGGCCTTTAGGTTCTGCCAAACTCAATTGAAAAGAGTAATAAAAACAAAAATCATTCGCTACACTTTCTTGTAATCAGTGGTAACTTTTGTTATTAGTATGTTCAGAATAGGTATACATGGGATTTTACCAATTCAATTTTGTTCCTAAGAATCGATTCTGGGAAGTTCTTGTGATTTAGATATAAAGATGAATTCGTCTTGCTACTAGTTCAATGCATCATAGTGCTAAAACTCCCTCAATATCAAAGTCGTTCTAAGAAAGTAACAAGTATCGGAAAAATTAGTGCTTGGGATAAAATAGACCTGCTGATAACCGGCGAACTGCTTTTCAAAGCATGGGTGCCAGTGACCAGGATGCAGCCGTGGAGAATTTGGCCGGAAATTTGGAGCAGGATGATGAAGATGATCCTTTTTCCGACGTGGACCACGATGATGAGTATATTTCAGATTCATCGGACGATGATGACCTGTTCGAAAACCCTACAGCCTGTGAAATTCCCAATGAAAGGCCTCATTTTATTTCCTGGAGTCACAAATGGTACGCTGATCCATCCGTTTGTGGCCGCGTTCGAGGTCATAACCTCGTATACTAAACGTCCTCCAGGGCCTGCTCCTGGAAATGTTGCAGATCTTTTGGGAATATTCAAGTCAATAATTACTGATAAGATCGCTTATATCATTCTCCGCGAGACAAACCGGAAGAGGAATGAAAGCGCAGCAAAGTGGATTCCTAAAAACCCAAATGCGTAACCAAGGCAATGGAATCCCTTGACACTCAATGAATTTCACGCTTATATGGTGGGACTTTGGTGTATTCGAGTAGCCATCAGTCGAATTCGGAGCCTCTAAAACAATTATGCAGCGAAACACATTTGCCTCTATATGTATAAAGCAGCCATGGTCAAAAATCTCTTCAAAGCAGTAAACAGAATGATTCGATTTGAGAATAGCAACACTCGAGAGGCGAGGCTTCAGGAAAGCAAGAGTGCTGCAATAGACAACATCTGGACCATGGGAATAGCCAATTTGGAGAATGCCTATACACCACATGAGTCCATGACTCTAGACGTGCAATTGTTCCCCTTTCGAGGCCGAACTCGCTTTCCGCTGTACATATGGTCGAAAGCAACAAAATACGGTATCAAAATATGGTAGCCTTATCCGATGCACAATTTTATTACCCCTTAAAATGGACCAACAAAATGTTTGTGCCACGTGATTTCTTGAAGGACTGGCCTTGGGAAGTGTTTATCACTTTCTTTGGGTTTTACGAAAGCGATGTGTTGCTGTGCTCCTACGTTCCAAAAACATTTTAATTTCACCGGGATAGGTTGCGGAGTAAACACACAGATGCCGCTTCACCCTTACTCGACGTGAAAATCGACGCTCTTGCCGAAAATAAATTGTTTTTTCTTTAATTCAAATTGCGTACTATATTTTTTTACTACTAAGCATTCAATATTCAACGCAAAAAATGACAATTCAATTAATGTTCACCGATGAAACTATTTATATGCATCATTGCATAGTGTAGGTCCCTGGGGACCTTGTTGGGCTTTAACCGTTGGAAAAGTTGTCGGTCATCTGAGGGTTAATAGAATTAAAAAATTAAAGAACCGATTAGTATAGTGCAATACTCATGTGAAGTTAGTCGCCTAATTCTTCGAATCGGTTCGGAAACCGTTTGTGCGAGGGCGGCTCCGTTTGTGCATGATTGTGCAGCAATAATTTTCGTTTGTGCATCGCTAATTATTTAATTATAGCACTTCGGAAAACTTGGAATGTGAAGTTGGCCGCCATTTTTTAAATATGGTCGGATAAGTATAAATTTGGCATCATTTTTGCGTTTTGTACATCCTGAAACGCAAGGACACAGGAGTAATTAAATAAAAACCCGCCTGGTTTGAATCTTAACTAAGAGTGGTATATTGTGAGCAGCGGATGTTAAATTAGCGCGCCATTTTGTAAATATGGTCCGTTGTGTATAAATTTGGTATCAATCGATAGGAAATCTCGTGTGCACGCGTTTATGCCTCCTGAAAACGCAAGGACCCACGAGTTATTAAGGTCTGCCCTGACTAACTTCCGCGGCGAACTTTCATACATTTGACTATTTCGGCGCATTGAAATTGTCAACGTCGTTTTGGAACAAGTAGAATATGGAACGTACACAGCTGTTAAAATATAATAAAGCTGTCATCCCATATAAGCTGTGTTGTCCGCGAATTTATTTATTAACCCTTCTGCCGTCGCCTACGACCTATTATCCTGATGCTTGAAAGCTTGACGAAGCAGAAAAAATGCTTCTGCTGCTGCTGCCAATGTGGGTCATCAAATGCAAATGTGTGTGTTCTAAATTAAAATGTTTCTGCTGATGCCGATGCTGACACGCCAAATGTATTTCAATCAGGATAATAGGTCGTAGGCGACGACAGAAGAGTTAATAAATAAATTCGCGGACCACACAGCTTTTATGGGATGACAGCTTTATTATATTTTAACACCTGTGTACTACTTGTTCCAATGCGACGTTGACAATTTCAATGCGCCGAAATAGTCAAATGTATGAAAGTTCGCCGCGGAAGTTAGCCAGGGCAGACCTTAATAACACCTGGGTCCTTGCGTTTTCAGGAGGCATAAACGCGTGCACACGAGATTTCCTATCGATTGATACCAAATTTATACACAACGGACCATATTTACAAAATGGCGCGCTAATTTCACATCCGCTGCTCACAATATATCACTCTTAGTTAAGATTCAAACCAGGCGGGTTTTTATTTAATTACTCCTGTGTCCTTGCGTTTTCAGGATGTACAAAACGCAAAAATCAATGCACAAACGATTTCCGATCGATTGATGCCAAATTTATACTTATCCGACCATATTTAAAAAATGGCGGCCAACCTCAAATTCCAAGTTTTCCGAAGTGCTATAATTAAATAATTAGCGATGCACAAACGAAAATTATTGTTGCACAATCATGCACAAACGTAGCCGCCCCGCACAAACGGTTTCCGAAGCGATTCGAAGAATTAGGCGGCTAACTTCACATGAGTTAGTGCAATTAGCTCTAGGCCCAAACTTAAAAAAAAGAGGAAAGTTTTGATGCCAAATTGAACTCTAGACCTTTTCTTGGAAAATTATACCCTAGACCCAAAAATATTATGTGAAATTTAATTTTTTTAATATTTATTTTGAACTGTAACTTTTAATGGAGTAAACAATTTGGCATATATACTTTCCTCTTTTTTTATGTTTGGGTTTGGCCCTTTTTCTGCTTAATTTAACTATACTATACTAGAACTCTCTCTCACACACACTCACACACACAATTCATCCGGAAATCATCTTTTTGTGCAATCGTGGGCCGTATATTGGCTCGCATATCGCTTTGTTCGTTCTTCACACTTTCCCAAAATTCATGGAGAAAGTGGAGTGCTTATCTCATCTCTGTTGATTGAGTGGACAGTAGAGTCTCTCTCATCTCTGGTTCTATCAATTTTCAAAACTAATCGACCAGTGAAATTCTTATCTGCTCTCACTTGACTCAAAAAATCTGTCAACTAGATACTGAAATATGAGGCGACCGAAGGGGGCCGGTGCTGTTGTTTCCCCTCTGAATTCCCTCTATGTCACCAGTTACAATTTGCATTTTTTATGTAAAAAATATAAATTTTTGAAATAATTGGAAAAAAAAGTCTTTTTTCCGTTTTTTTTTTACTTCCTGATCACCTAACGGCCAGAATTTCCTTATGCATTAATCAGGCACCCATCGTCAACAATTCTGCAAAATTTCAAAGATACACGTATTTTGCCGATCAAATGTTGTATATTTCCAGTAGCTAACTAATACATTGCATAATTTCATATAATTACCGAAAAAAAAATAATTTCAACCCTTTTTTCCAGATTCACACAAGTTGCAACCATCCCAGCCGCTCAACTAAGTGCCGAACAATTGACTTTAATGGTACAGGAGCACGAAGCAAAAGCGACAGCCAATGAGAATGTACGTAAAATGATATCGTCATTAATGTTTGTTTAGAATTAACTTTTACATTATATATTACACACAACATGTAGAGACTATTATAATATGCAACTAAACACATTGGGACAAATCTTCATCGTCGGAAGGTCGTAAAACACACACACACACACACACACAAAAACAATGCAAAACAAGTTTGTATGTAGTCGGATTTATTTATTTTTTAAGACATACAGTACTCTAGACTTAGAGAAGAGAACAAAAGACAATTTTTCTTTCTAAATTACTTTTGATGATATATACGTATACAATAGGTGTGTAGTGAAATAAGTAAATTTAAATTTGCGTGCAAAAACATTTTTTTCTTGTTTTGTTTTATAAAGAAAAATATACTTATGCTACTGCTGGAATGTGTAAGACAAGTTGCCCCCGAAGTCTTACTTCGAATTTAACGTAGTGTGTATCACAGTGCAAATCGTTCAATAGCATTAGACACTTTTGTATGATATCCGAAAAGTAGATTTTTCGAGCTGAATGTTTAAACGTAATCGCGCTATGGAGTTATATTTACAGTGTAACGTCGAATCAATTAAGAATTTAACACGTAAATTTGTATTGTATAAGAGTGTCACACGTGAGGATGAAATAATTGTAATATTGTTAAAATTTCAGAAAAATGACTAAAGAATAAAATCTTTAAAGGTGACAAAAAAAATTGTTTGAAGAGTCCACAGCACGATGTACTGGCTTTTGCATGTTTCATCTAATGTTTACTACCGATTTTGCTACTTCAAAATATGATGTATAACACACCTAATTCCTATTCCGCCTAATTCTCGGAATTATTTTACCCATGCGAGTGTAAATTGCAATGTCTCTGTAGCTTGTAGCCCAATTCTGTTTTGAGAATAGAAATGGGGTATGTTGCCATACTAGCCAGTCTTATCAACCGGCTAGTATGAGCCCCGAAATAAGTTACCATTTAAGCAATTTAACATAGTTCGATAGTTTCGTCCTTTGAGCATGACAACGAGTAGCTCGAACAATGTTGGATTGCCTTAAATGGCGACTATTTTCGGGGGTCTTGTTAGCCGGTTGATAAAACTGGTTAGTATGACAACATACCCAACTTCAGCTCAGCCGAGGTACATAAATAAGGACCAATGGCAATGGTTGAAGTGTTGTCGTTTTGAGCGAGCATTTTGAATCACTGTGTGAGTTGCCCGTTCGAAATCTAAAAAAATGCAATAATCGGTTCATTCTTTATTTCTTCTGAGCAATTGACTACTTTGACTAAAGCTTGATGTCTGGTGCGAAATAGTGGATCATAGTTTTATCTAAGATCACAAATCGGCGATTCCCGCTGCAACATGGCCAGCACCAATGCCGGAAGTTTTGAAACGGTTTTCATTGTACTTCGCAGGCAGCCATCGTACCGACAGACTCATCTCGTTATGTCGTGAAAGATATTTTCCACATGTTTGTATGATTGGGCCGTCATTCCAGCTTTTGGCGCAACTTCATGATGTGATAAGCTACGCCATCTCTTCATTTGTAACCATTTTGGACAGTCATTGCGTAGTTCATTGTTGTGACTCGTACGGCCACGTTTTAGCTCAAGTTTTATTCGCAGTGCATATTGAGCACATACCACGACATGTTCTACAATACAGTTCCATTAAATAAGGGTGCAAATTGGAATACGTCCACACAAATGAATAGCCAAACCAAGCACACCCGGGTGTCGTTTTATTTCTTTTTACAATATCAATAAATAAATAAAAATAAATGCTCCTTCTACAATAAACACGCTCCCCGACCTAATGAACTAGTTTTTTATGAAACACAAAATTGTTGCAATCTCTTTAAGCAGAAATCGAATGAAAGAATGTTAAAAAATATTTTATATCAATAGTCAATAAGAAAATGTAATTTTTAAGCCTATATGCCACTAGTTAAGTCAATATGGAATCATAACAAATAAATTCCACGTTCTTGTAGAATCGAGAGCTCCGACGCCACGACAATGATGATGATGATGGAAGTCCATCTATCAAATTTCGAAAGCCCAATGCATAGTAATAATAAGAAACAACAAAGAAAAAACACAAAACAAGCAAATGACAATACGCTTATATATGCGGTTCTTATTACTGTATAGTAGCAATAATGTACTTTTTTTTAGATTTAATTAATAGTGTTTTTTTTACATTTGCATTTTATATTTATCAAATAGAATACTATTTTTAAGTAATCGATTTTATATAGCATAACAACAACAACAACATCAAAACAAAGACAATTGAAAAAGACACTTTAAAGCAGGATATTTTATAAAATTTGCGAAACAAACATTCATTTTTACGTTATTTTTTTTTAACGCAATAGACTTTTTTCTTGTGGAAGAAAATCAAACAGGAGATTTTGTAAGCTGTTTTTTTTTTTTGTTAAGTACGTATTGAACATAATCGAATACATTGCATTTATATATGATTTTCTTTTTGTGAATAATTTTCGTGTGTCATTATTTTTAAGTACGCGCGTATATGCATGTTTCTTTTTATACGAATTTCGTCTTTTTTATATGGCAATTGCGTTAATCTCGTTGTTTAATGTATTCAATTAAAACGAAGTCTATTTTAAAATCAGATTGGTTTGTTTCATTATGTTTATTCTATTCAAACTTGGTTCTAGGTCGCCCCGGTTCGAAAAACTAAGTAAGTTCGGGAGAACACACAGAACTTGTAAGGCACAGCTGAAAGCCAGCTAGTTGCTCCGTCTACTAAATTCGGGGGACTTTCCTAGATCCGGTATCGAGCGAATTTTCTTCTTAACGATACTAGCGCCACCTGGCCACATTCGGTACATTGCTTTGTATCTTAGGTGATATTTTCAAAACCATGGAACTTTGACGTAAACGACGATTAATATCCTCTCAAATGAGTTCATACAAGAGCGTCATCACGTTATCAGTCCATGGTCGAGAATCAGATGACACGGAAGGTGTGGATTTTCACTTAGCCATCATCCACAAATGGCGCTACTATCGCGAGAGCTCAAAGCGTAAATAGCAACGAAGTTAATTAAGATTAGATTAGATTTGAAATGGGCTGTGGCTACATGGTAGCCCTGGGCAATGCGACCGTTGGTCTATTGTGCCATTGCCCGAACTATGGGTTAGATGAACTCATCTAGCCGACTTCTTTCGATAAACCGATTAAGCTGGCCCATGTCAAGGAGGCGATATCCTCCTCTAAAGAGAACATAATGCCGAAGGATTCCAAGCGGCGCATTGCTAGCCTCTCACATTCACAAAGAATGTGCGCAGCCGTTTCGCCGTCAGCCTCGCAGGAGCGACAGCTCGCGTCGGTAACAATGCGCATGGTCTTTAAGTGTCCATTCAGACGGCAGTGCCCCGTGAGGAGCCCGCAAATTATCCTAACCCTGTTTCTACTCATGTTTATTAAACTTAGGGTACGTTTAGGTGAGTAGTTGGCAACGAAAATTTTTGACTTCCGAAGCTCGGGAAGAGTGTCCCAGTGAGAGGTGGCTTTGGCTTTTTCCCACTCACTTATTACATTTCTGTATGTACAGAGTGGTATCCCACAGTAGGGTTCTGGGCCAATGAGGGGAGTGGCGGATGCTCTCCTTGCAAGCTCATCGGCCTGCTCATTGCCTTCGACACCCGAATGCCCAGGTACCCAGAAAAGGGTAAGACTGTTACAAGAGCCTATCTGTTGGAGGATTTCCTGACAACCCCACACGAGCTTCGAAGTGACAGTGAAGCTCGTCAGCGCTTTCATTGCCGCTTGGCTGTCAGTAAATATTGCTATTTTCTTGTTTATGTAGCACTTTTCAATGCATTTTCTTACGCACAGCTCGATTGCGTGTACTTCTGCCTGAAACACGGTCGGTCGGCATCCCATTGGAATATAAAGACTAATACCTGGGCCGCTAATTCCTGCGCCAGAACCTGTATCTGTCTTTGATCCGTCCGTGTAAAATTTGATGGTACCGGGGTGGAGTGCTCTGAACTTTTCAGTCCAGTCCTCCCTCGCCCACGTCTCTGAGTCGAATGTGCAGTCGAAACGTAACGTTTTAACCAGATAGTCTGATGGCATACTAAGTAGGTTGTTATTGCTTATCCATCCTAGCTGCACCGAGTTCAGTGGGCATGCCGTATCACATGCCTTAAGCCTGATAACGGCCAGTCTTGCCACTACCTCGATGTGTATGTGTAGTGGTGGGAGGTTCAGCAGAACCTCCAAAGCGGCGGTAGGGCTGGTGATGAAGGCTCCAAGGCTAGCTAGACAGGCCAGCCTCTGAACTTTGTCCAGATTTAGCCTACCATCAGTAGTGGGTGCCCTTCTCCACCATACCACTGTCCCGTATTCCATAATTGGTCTAACTGTCTATTGTCTGTTGTGGATGTATATCCACAGAATTATATCAGGTTTGATACCCCATGCTTTTCCCGCATAGCTTCTGCAGATCCATAAGGCCTTAGTTGCTTTCTTTGTTACCAGCCTGAGGTGCTCTTTCCAGATTAATTTCCTGTCCAGAGTGACCCCCAGATACTTGACAGTTTCTGGCATGGTCAGCTGTGAATTATACATTGAGGGACATTTCAGAGCTCTTAGTGTCTCCCTCCTACTGAATGGCATCACTGCGGCTTTTGTCGGATTGACACGTAGCCCGTTAACAGTGCACCATTCCTGTACCATTTGCAGAGCGTTCTGTAAAACATCCGGTAGGACCTCCTCGAATTTGCCTTTAACCGTGATGACTAAATCGTCCGCATACCCCTGGGTGGAGAACCTAGCTGAGTTAAGTCTCCACATCAATCCATCAACTACCAAACACCACAGGAGGGGGGATAGTACACCTCCTTGGGGGCAGCCACGTGTGGCTTGGGCAGTGAGAGTGGTATTGCCTATGCTGGTATATATTGTTCTGGACGACAGCATGCGTTGCACCCACATTATGGTGGTATTGTCGGCCACTTTGGATCTTAATGCCGCTCCTATGGAATCAAATGACGTATTATCAAAGGCGCCTTCTATGTATAGAAATGCACATAGTGCCATTCTTTATTGGACATGGCCACCTCGATCTCTTCCACTAAACTTTGTAGCGCCGATTCCGTCGATTTGCCCGGTTGATAGGCATATTGTTTTGGGTGCAACGGCCGCGTCTTCAGAAGTGTGCTCCTAATGTGAGCGTCCAGTACCTCTTCCATAATTTTCATTAGAAAAGACGTTAGGCTAATAGGGCGATACGACTTGGGGTCGTCCGCCGGTCTTTTACCCACTTTCGGGACTAGCCTCACTGATCTCCAGGCTGTTGGGATATATCCCAAAGCAAAGCTACTTCTATAGATACTATAACCATGAAGGGAATCAGCTCCTTTTGGCCTCTTTGCATGAGTGCCGGAAAGATTCCATCCATGCTGGGCGATTTGAAGGAATCAACCGTCCCGATTGCCCACCTTATCCTGTCATACGTGAAGATACCTCTTGCTGCTGCCCAGTCAGCTCTGTTTGCTCTGTTGGGCGGATTCATACAATTGTGGCAGATTACACTGCACCACACCAATGCTCGGGTCATCCGTCGGCATCGAGGTCTTTAGCAACCTCACTCCCAAGGTTGGAAGTGGGTAGGTCGTCTGCCTCCTCCATAGGTTCTAGTCAATCAGGGAGGGCGTTGAGGTGTGAGACTTGCTCCATTGGCTCCGGTAAGTTAGAGAGCGGGTGGTGTGCAGGTGCCTCTTCGCTGGAGCTTTCAGTGTTGGTCTCCTTGTTGGTTTCGGTTGAGCTATTTTTGCTCTCATTTGCTCTGTCAGTTGTCTTCACCGCGGTGTCTTCTTTGTGAGCGCCCTTCCAATTTTTCGGGTGGACCTTGGTCTTCCCGAAACGGTACGACACTTGGAAGTGGCGCCAGGCGATGATTTGCATAGACATGGGTCTACGGCAGCGATTAATGTGAGACCTTCTCCCTCCGTCGTCGTGTTGATCAGCCTCCACTCGCTGGTGCGCAGCCCCTCGTTTTGAAGGCCAAGCAGAGTAATTGCACTGGTGGCATCCGTGCTACGAGGCAGATAGAGCGTCACTATCGTGGAGCGGGGAATGTCGTCCCCAACGGAATTAATTATTTTTATACGATAAACTAGAGTGTAGATCCACCGCAAATCTTGTGTAAAAGGGGATTCACACTATGGACAGGATTTACTAAAACCACTAAATTAATCGACTCGAAACCCGCCTTAGGGGCGATTCAGACTATCGACAAGATTTACTAAATCCTAAATTTAGTTGACAGTTGTACCATATTGTACTGCAATTTAAATAATGCAAGTACATTCTACGATGCATTTTGAATTTAGTGACATATGATTCGATCTAGTATCCAGGGTTTTTACTGGATTAATTTTAATCTACACCAGGATTTGTTCGTAGTCTGTATTGGCTATTAGATTAAATCGAATGTCATTAAATTCAAAATGTATCGTTGAATGCACTTTCATTATTCAAATTGCAGTACAATATGGTACAACTGATACCTAAATCTAGGACTTAGTAAAACTTGTCGACAGTCTGAATCTCCTTTTAGGAAGATAAAGAAGTTTAAATTAAAAAAAAAGGTTTAGTAAATTTTCGTTGAACCTGCTCTAAAAGGGGATTTAGACTATCGACAAGATTTACTAAATCCTAGATTTAGGTATCAGTCGTACCATATTGTACTGCAATTTGAATAATGCAAGTACATTCTATGATGCATTTTGCAATAATCGACATACGATTTATTCTAGTAGGCGGGTTTCGATTCGAGTAATTATAGTGCTTTTAGTAAATCCTGTCAGTAGTGTAGTAAGGCGTCAGTGGACACACCAGCAGTCGGGGACCAAACCACTTAGGCATATTCCAAAACGCTACAAACAAGGGAAATAAATAATCTTACAGCTAAATGAAATTTTAGAATCAAAGGTTACTCCCAAGTCTGTGATTTTGTCAATATTTTCAAAGGAAGAGTGTTGACTGGACAGGAAAAGCTTTAATGAGTAGACCATTACCGAACACTTTGATACCCAGCAGCGGCTGCAGTCTGTACCATTGTTTGGATTGGAGAACTTGGATATTAAGGACTGAATCAGAAAAATGATCCTTTTGAAAAGCCCCCTGCAGATGCTTGAATTTATTGTGGAAAAGAATTTAGTTGGCGGGCTTCCAAAGAACTTGGTTGGAATTCTGCGTCACTTCTTTCAGTGACTGTGGTTATTGAAGAAAATCAATCAAACCTGGAAACAGCTCACCCAGAAAAAGAATAGATCAAATCTAGAGAAATAATTCCCAGAATTCTCAAAAAGTTACATAATATGCTAGGTTAGGTTAGATAAAGGGGTCGCTAAGTAATCAAACACTTAGCACACTTAGACCAAAAATAGGTCCATTGTGATACCACCGATTGAAACGTCCGTACAGTTGACGCCTAAGCCGAGAACCAGCCCGTGCTGGCAATATATTTGTTGAGCAATAGTGGGCTCCACAGACAAAGGAAATAGAGGACAGAGTCATAGACCAAAAATGTGGGACCATTTTCTATCTCATTCATTCATTCAGCCAATATACTGAAATGACAGCCGTTCTAAACGAGACTAACAATACATATAGTAGGATAGAAAGAGAAGGAGAACACCGAAATTGGTCCCCTTTTCGATAGTGCATCTTATTGCTTGGAATACTTCCTTATCTTCTTCTTCATTGGTGGGCTCACATCACGCAGATCATCTGTATCATAAAAAAACATTGAGCCAAGAAAACGTCTACGTTTCTCGGCCAGGGCCGGGCAATGACAAAGAAAATGATGTACACTTTCTTCCTCTTCTTCGTCATCGCAACTGCGACAGAAGTCGTTATGGGGAATTTTGAGCCTCCTGGCGTGCTCCCCGATAGGCCAGTGTCCCGTTATGGTCCCGACAACCTTGCCGATATGTTTCCTGTCTATTGACAGATGAATAATAGACCTGGCTGCGTCAAGTCGTGGCCAAATCAATCTTGTTGTAGTACATGTAGTACCGCTAAACCATCTTGCATTAGCTCTGTGCATCGCGGCTTTTTGTATTGCCAGTTTACAAGAAGCGATTGGGGCTTTCAGCTTGTTTCGGTCGGCGTCTAAGGCTATAGAAGTCGCATTACGAGCGAGACGGTCCGCATTAAAGTTCCCTTCAAATCCACTGTGACTGGGTATCCAGCAGAGAATGATGTCGAAAAATTGACCCATCACTCTTAGAGCTGAGCGGCAACTATCAACAGTTTTGGATGTAGTCAGGACAGATTCGAGTGATCGGATTGCCGCCTGACTGTCAGTGTATATGATAACATCCCTCATCGTGACTATATGATTTTCCAACCAGGTTAGGACTTCCATAATTGCAGACATTTCCGCTTGAAGGACACTACAGTGGCCAGGTAGACAGTGTGTCAAGTTAATGTCCAGTCCGTCCGAGTGGACTCCAATACCGACTCTTTCATCCGTCTTAGAGCCATCAGTGTAAAAAATCAACGACCCCGTAGCCAGGGGTGTATTGTTATTCCAGTGATCCCTCGACGGAATTAGACAAACATAGTTTTTGTCAAAAGCATACTTGGGACTAGTGTTGTCAGTCTCAGACGGGAGGTTAAAGTTTTGTAGAATCGTTGAGTGACCGTACTCCAGGGTTTGCCACTGACCTGTTTCACGTAAGCGTAGTGCCGTGTTAGCAGCCATTTGTTGGCCGAATAGATCTAGCGGTAGCAGATTGAGCACAGCGTCAAGGCCAGCGGAAGGAGTAGTTCGAAGCGCTCCAGTTATGACAATAGAAGCCATTCTTTGTACTTTCGTCAGCAAGTTATAATAAGTTGTTTTACTGAGTGCCGACCACCATGCGCATACACCGTACAGTAGAATGGGTCGTACGATAGCAATGTAAATCCAATGCAATGATTTTGGTTGCAGGCCCCAACTTTTTCCTATTGCTTTCCTGCACGAATAGAGTGCTATAGTTGCTTTATTTGCCCTCTCTTGAATGTTAGGTTTCCAGCTAAGCTTCCTATCGAGCAACAGTCCAAGGAATTTAACCTTTTCAGCAAAAGTAAGTTGCCTATCCCGTAGCATGGGAGGGTCAGTAGAAGGAATAGTGCGTTTCCTAGTAAAGAGCACTAACTCCGTTTTAGCTGGATTAATTCCAACCCCACTGAGATTTGCCCAGTTTGTTAAAATAGACAGGGCGTTCTCCAAAAGCCCACTGAGCACTTCCGGGAACTTACCTGTCACAGCAATTACGACATCGTCAGCGTATGCAATGACTTTGCAACCAGTCTTCTCAAGATCCACAAGCAACTGATTAATTGCTATATTCCAGAGTAGGGGAGAGAATACCTCCTTGTGGAGTACCCCTACACACATGCCTACTTGCAGACGACGAGCCCAGTGTGGTATGCACGCGTCTAGACGTTAATAGCGTATTTACGAGTGTGCAAATCGACCCAACGACATGGACACGCCGAAGTGCTTCGGTAATCGCCCTGGGTCTGATATTATTAAAGGCGCCTTCAATGTCTAAGAACACAGCCACTGTGTATTCCTTTCGATAAACAGATTTTTCAATGTAGCTGACTAACGAGTGCAGAGATGTATCCACTGATTTTCCCTTCCAATAAGCATGTTGAGCCATTTAAAGGAGATGTGGTGGGACGATAGTTCGTACATGAATATCAACGAGTCGCTCCAGTAGCTTAAGCATAGTTGAAGTGAGACTAATTGGCCTAAGATCGTTAGGTCGTGCGTGCGAGCTTCGGCCTATCTTTGGAATAAACGTGACTCGCACCTCTCTCCATATGCGGGGAATATATACTAAACCAAGGCAGGCTGTAAGTATGTTTTCTATCCATGGATAGGTTATCTCTAAGCATTGCTGCAAGTCCGCAGGAATGATTCCATCAGGTCCAGCCGATTTAAAGGGCTCAAAACTAGAAATAGCACATAATATCTTCTCGCAAGATAGAATAAATTCACTGTCACACGGCATTGTGATACTCGAGGGATCTTCAGGTGGGGATGTTATCGAACTTCCCGGGAAATTAGCGTCCAGCTAACACTCAATAGTTTCAATGCTCGAGGACGTCCACGATCCGTCTTCCTTTTGAAGGAAGGTGGGCAAAGATGGATTTGATGCCATCATTTTCCTAAATCTAGAGGTCTCGGAGGCCCCTTCGATACTTTGACAGAAGTTTTTCCATGCATTGCGTTTAGCTGATCTTACCTCTTTTTTGAAAGAATTGAGATGTTTTTTTATAGGAGGTCCAGTCTGACTCCATCCTCGAAGCTTTGGCTTTGTTAAAGCTTCTTCTGCACACGACTCTTAGCTCGGAGATCTTGCTACTCCACCATGATGGTACATAATATGCTAACACCAAAAGTTAATGTTTGCAAAGTATGAAAATTATGCATCTGATTTCAGAAAAATTCAAATTGTGTTAGATTTGGGTGTATTTCAAATTGCTTGTTGCAAGGTGGCAAATTGGAAAATTTCGCAAAAAAAATGGTAGATCTACCACAAAAGTGGTAAAATCGAAACACTAATTTCGGCGTCCATCCATCTAGAGAACCAGTAAAACTTTGTAACAAGTATCAGTAAAGTTAATTTTCTTAGTGGAAAAAATGCCAAATTTTTAGAGAAGCTGTACCTCGGTTCATAGTTATTTCACCTAAATTTCTTTTTTTGCAGAAAATTTTTCTAACATTTCAATCTTATTTTCCAATAGCTTGAATTCAAGAAGATATCGCCAAAAACTGTCAAGGTGGACGAATTTGTTTGTTTTATTGCTAATTAAAAAAAGTTCGGGTTTTTATCAGAAAATAATTTATTTTTACAAAAACAAAATCATTTACATAAAGAAGAGTGTTACATAATCATAATAATAACATATTTATGTATATGTATAAGCAGTTTCATTTATTTTATTTTATTGTATAAATTTGTAGAAAAAAAATATAGAAAATAAAATTTTATAAAACGTTTTTTTTACAGTCGAATAAAACCGACTTTTATATGTATGTTTGTGTATATTTACCCGCCTATTTGTTGAGACAACGAAAAAGCATAATATGCTTTCGCACTTTTCATTATTCTATTATGTATTTAAGATGATCTCTTATGTAGGTTTTGTGTCATTCGGGGCCAGAAAAAATGTCAAAAAGTTTGTAAATATTTAGAAATATTGTTGTTTCACAGAAAGCAGGTGGCAGAAAATAAAAGCAAATTATAAGTGTATTTACTTACAATTACGGTATCGAAAATTATGTTTCCAATTAATTGTGTATATATGTATGTATTTATATTCTAGTATATATATTTTGTGAGTTGAGGCAGAATTGGGCAGTTACTTTCTATTATAATTAATGAACTTTGAAGTAAATTTGTATATGTAGAGATAAAAATCTTTGTGAAATGTTTTAAGTTCCGTTCAAGTTTTTGTCGTCATCTTCAGTCTGATTATACTTTTATCATTTCAAACTAAGCCATGTGCTTCGAATACCATTAATAGATTCGTTTTGTTGGCTCGACGACAATACAGTAGGTACTTTCATGCAAATTTGACAGAAATTACCCTATTTAGAAGCACTCCAAGTAGGTACATACTATAGAGTTTTGTTACACTTGTCCTCGAGCCAAAGAAACAGACCTTATATTTCACAGCACAAACATAGGTTAGTTAAAAATTAAAAAAAAAAATCAAGACAGCAGGCAAGGACAAAAACTTGAAATTTTTTTTCAATTACGTTTCGTCAATCGAGCAGGTTCGTGGGACAAACGGGAAAACAAGTTCTTAAAAAAATCCAAGACTAAATAGAAAGACAAGCGAAATGCATTTCAAATTTTTGGGAATTTTTAAGGTTATGTTGAAAGAGTACGAGAGTACGAGAGGAGTCACAAAAATTTATGTAAATTACGCTTCAAGCAAATGCTGGGAGAGTCTTGCTACTATATGGATGCTTGATGCAATATACCTGGCTGGGATATATCTACTAAGCTTCGATATTTATTATTTGAATTAATTTTCATTTTTATTTATTTTACTGGAAAACTTGGTTTCATGACATTTTATGAGTATTACAGCTTGTCTTTCTTTATTCTGTACTGAGTTTCTTTTATAATAGACAAGGCATTGACTTTTAAGAACACTTTAAAGACTATAAGATAAATTTTATCGGTTTCCTAAATATATACACGCGCTGTCATGTTAAATTTGCTCTCAAAATTACATTTTTTTTCGATAAATGTGTATGTACGGCATGCTAGCAGTGCCTGTTTTAGGCTAATGCCTAATGTATTATTTCATACAAAATGCTTAGATTTGTATAGCTTTTATTTGATTTGATTTTGATTATTTATCTTTTATTGGATGTCTTAAAAATACAAGTTGTCATTTCTCCTTTGTTACAATTAGCATAATTTCGGTATTACAGGGTATTAATCATCGTCTGTGTTTTTTGATATTTATGTCACGTTCACAATGCCAGATTTCATGCTTAGCTGCAGATTAAAAAGCGAGAACGGTACGCAAAATGACCGATTGTTTTTTTCAATCTAAGCTGGCACTGTGAACGCAGCCTTAAACTCTACATACGAGTAGCAAACTAATCGGTCATATCAACCGATCGTAAATACATTTCTAAAATCAACAATAAAACAATATTTAAACACTTCGTACTTATAGTAACAGTTCACTGGGATTGCATCGAATGAGTGTTGAGTATACATGGACGTTTCATATATGCTTAACACTTTTTTCATTTACATTATGTATAAATAGAGATTTATCCTTTTAAATTTATTTTTAGCTTTTATCAATAAATTTGTTTTGCTGCGTAAATCTAATATCTGAATTGTCCTTTCTTTCCGCGTTCATTGTGATAGACACGTAGCGGGGTGTAGTTTCCGTTTACACCATTACTGGGCGATGTGTTGTTTTGCGCCTGATCGGGACTTGTTGTCGCCTCGAGCGGATGTGATTTGGCCGCACAACGTGGCGCAAGCAATACATTGTAAATAATGAAATAAACAACGGCTATGATACAAGCGGCCAATGCGAGTCCTTCGTAAATGCAATTCATCGACGATGGTTGTTTTTCGTTTTTGGCGAAACCGAGCAGGGCTCCGAAGAATTTGCCTGAAACGAGTGTAAAGGATTTTGGTGGTTTTGAAAATCTACTTCCTTCTTCTTTTAGCGGTGCAGAAAGGTGTGAAACCGCTGTGCATCTACGTGGATTCGAGTTATGGTTCGTCGATGCTTTCGTCCGTGATGTCAAGGGACAAAAACATAGCTGCTGCGATAGGGTTTTCCCACAGTGAGATAGGGGTTAAGTCAGTGGGCGCAGCTGGGCATTGAAACAAGTGACCCACATCGTGTGGAGCGCCAGCGCAGTTTGGACAGATGTTTTGAATGTCCGGGTTAATGCGAGAAAGGTACCAATTGAGGCGTGACCAAAAGCCCGACCGAAGTTGAGCTAATGTCACTCTCGTGGCTCTCGGGAGCCTAATCTCCTCAGGCGAAATGGGTGGAGGGCGCACTGAGAGGACTCTATTCGCATCTAATCTCGCAATAGACCGACTCACTTCTGCAGTGTGAATCTCAGCGATGGCAGCTCGGTATGCATCATCGTCGTAAGGGTCCCTCTTGTATCCCTGGACCTCTCTATCTAGGTCTCGCAAATCACGCCTGACATATCGTGGTGGAGGAATTCGGTCCATGAGACTGTTGTTGGGATGATTCTCACGGTAGCAACCAACAAGATATTGTTTGGACAGTAGGAGATTGTGGTCACGTATTGGCATCAATTTTGTCTCTTGATGTAAGTGATCCTGGGCAGGCATCAAGAGGCAACCTGTGGCTGTGCGTAGAGCAGCATTTTGGCAGACCTGAATTTTGGTCCAGTTTGTATCACATAGACTATGTGACCAAACTGGGGCTGCATAATCAGCAGCTGCTCGACCCACCGCTTTGTATGTGACTAGCATGGTTTCTTTATCCTTGCCCCAGGTGCTACCAGCTAGTGCTTTTAGGATTGTATTCCTACTGCGCATCAAACGGATGCTGCGTGATGAGCTGACGTCATCATGCTCTCTAAATGGAGCCCGAGAATTTTAGGATTTGCAATAGTAGGAATTGGATTGTTGCCAATACGTACATCAACCTCCCACCGACAATCCACCGACCAGGTGGTAAGAAATGTCGCAGAAGATTTAGACGCGGAGATGGTGAGGTTTCGGCTTTGGAAGAAAGCCTGTAATCGTCCGAGATAGCGATTAATTTGGAGGCGCATTTCATCCATATCCTCCCCTGTGGCGAGCACGGAGCATGACATGTAAATGTGGAACAGAGTGGGGGAGAGTACCCCACCCTGTGGAACTCCTAATTTGATTTTCCTCAGCTTAGAACGTTTGCCACGAAACTCAGTGAAGGAATGCCGACCAGCTAGATAGTTGGGAATCCAACGGACCTCTTGAGCAGGGATATGCATATTCAGTAAGTTAGCGAGAAGCATCGAGTGATTGACATTGTCAAATGCACTCGTTAGGTCAATTGCCACAAGAATCGTTTTGTGACAAGGACGTCTGTGGTTTAGCCCATTACGGATGCGTGTAGTGATCGCATCGAGGGCTGTGGTGGTACTATGCATTTTCCTGAAGCCATGCTGGTGAGGTTCTAGCTTAGCATGCTTAACAAGAGTGGGGTGAATAAGGGCCTCTAGCGTCTTTGCGACAGGTGAAAGTATTGTTATGGGTCGGTAGGATTCACCGAGACCAGCGCTCTTTCCCGGTTTGAGACAGGGGACAATCCGTCCTGTTCTCCAGATTTCAGGGATGGCAAGCTTAGAGATCGACAAGTTAAAGGCTGCCGTGAGATACTCAATGGCTGGAAGGTCGAGATGTTTCAACATGGCCATCGAAATGCCATCGGGTCCGAGGGCCTTTGAGTTTTTAGCATTCTCAATGACTTTTTTAACCTGGTCCACAGTATACGATGGTATAGTGTCAACATTTCTACTGCGAATCTGTCTTCTAATTTTACGCTTGAAGCCATCGGACTTGGGATGTTCAATAAATTGCTTATTGAACAGGCTTGCGTACTGAAGGGGTTCGCTGGTGCTCTTATGGCCAAATTTGATGGCATTATTGCCCTTTCCTTTCCTAGGATTGGATAGGGCGCGGACAGTAGACCATAGTTTACTGACACCTTCATTGAGGTTGCAGTCATTTAGGTGCTCGTTCCATTTCGCCTTCCGATAGTCTTTTACTTGTCGATTGATTTCGGAGTTAAGCTCCTGAATTCTGGGATCACCCGGGTGAGCGCGTCTGATGTTATCTCGTTCATCGGCTAATCTGGCGGCACTGGTAGGGAAGTTAGGTCGAACTTTCGGGATACGTCCAGCAGGAATATAACGTGCCGCTGCTTTGGCATTGACGTTCCTAATATTTCGTTCGGCCTTATAAACGTTAGTTGGTGTAGGTAGCTCGATGAACTTCGCCGACGAGTATGCTTTGAAACCCTCCCAATCGGCTTTCTTGTGATTGACAAACGTTCGCTTCTCAGACTTAGTCAGGTTTGCTGGTTTGTCAATTCTTATTATGATTGGGAGGTTATCGAACGAGAGAGCAGTGTGCGTCTCCCATCGAGTAGCACTGATTAGGCTGGCACTTACAATAGTTAAGTCAGGAGAGCTACTGCAAGTGCCTGTGACTCGAGTCGGCGAGTCTTCATTGAGTGGACAGAAATCTGAGGCGTCTAGAGATTCGGCAATAGTTATACCCCTGGAATCGTTGCTGAAGAAAGAATGCCAGAGCTCATGGTGCGCGTTAAAGTCACCAAGAATGATCCTGTGCTCTCCAGATAGGAGAGGACCAATATCGAAACGATAGCCAGAAGGGCAACTAGAGTGTGGTGGAACATATACATTAAAAATTTCGATATTAGTACTCCCTGATGAAACTGACATGGCTTGCATTTCCGCCGTACCGTCAACATCTACATCTAATACACAGTAATGTACGGACTTGTGTATTAGGAAGGCAAGTCCACCTCCAGGGTGAGAATCATTCCTGTCGCCTGGTCTATCATTGCGCAATATAACGTAATTGCCATGGACGCTAAGAGAGTTCGAATGGATCAAAGTCTCCTGGATGGCAGAAATCAGAATTCTGTTTACACTCATGAAGTGAGTGATCTCGGTGATTTTTTGGTGAATGCCGTTGCAGTTAAACTGCAATAAGGACAGTGGAGTGAAAACCGCTGGAGGAGGAGCAGGAGTTGAACTAGGCCTAGCATTCCTGATCATATTGTTTGGGGGTGCTGGGGGCTGAGGAGGGGGTGGAAGCCTAGGAGCAGCTCGTGGTCGCCCTGTGTTATGCATCCCGGTGCAACATATGATGTGGAGTGCTGACCAACCCTTCTCAAGCCAGAACACCTGAGATGTACCCATTCGAAGCAACAATTGCACTGACCTGGCATTCGAACCAATTCGTTGGCCGCAAACACTACAAAACCATACCTCTGGGCCTGGATATGTTTCAACGCCGGCGCGAATAAATAAAATTGATAGCAGCCGCGCCGAGATGTAATGCTCCCAATATGACGAAAAAAGCACATAACTCGAATCCACACATATACACAGACAAACACAACCTTCCTGCATCGAACCTTCAAGGCTCTTGCCAGGGAGGTATATTGGCAACTTTTGGCCGTTTCCACATAGAAAACGGGTGCGGTCCGCCCCGTAGAGGCAGTTTTCCTAGGACCGCAAAATCTACTTGCTCGAACTGATTGCGTTTTGAGCTCAATCAAATGACAAACAAAACGAATACTCACCCAAACAGAAATGTGCAATAACAACAATAGCTTGTCCAGTGCCCGATAATTTTCTCGGCATAATATGACGCATGTACAGGACAATCGTAATCCAAGTCAATCCCAACGTCAATGGCTCCAAACTTTCCATAACGATAGCCAACCAATTGACTTCATCGGCAAATGTAAGCGCTGTAAACCGAATAACGTAGACGGCGAAGGCACCAATCAGAATATTTGAGTGCCCACAGAATTCAATGAATTTATCGCAATTGAAGAACATCAGCAACAACGGCAACAATCCGACAAATGTTATTCCAACATTGTCGTAATACGTCCACATCAAGTAGCTATGTATACTGCTCCAGAAGAAACCGAGTACGAGTGTGATGAGCGTCAGGACGAAAATTTCCGGACCATACTTCCGGATAGCCGACATAGGATAGACGAGCATTCCAGTCTTAGTGTGCCACCACCATTCGGGCGGACTCAACGGCATTTGTCTGGAAAATAAAAGAAAATAGAAATCATCCCAACACGGACACAATCAATTTGTATGAAATTACTTAGCAAAGATCAAAATTACGGCTGCTATGGCAAAACAGACTACGAAAACAATTAACATTGCATTCAGATAGTCGTCGCTGATGTTGAGCCAAACATCTTCGCCTCCAAAAAGCTTGATGTGTGGCAATGACAAAATCCATCCAATACCACCCCAAATGAATTGACGACACACTTCGCCCCGACCTGTGGACGTGTCACGGGTGGCAATTATCACAGCTGTATTGAGAAGAGTGAGCGCAGCCATTGGGAATATTTCTGCGAACAATCGTAATAGGAAATATCCGTAGTAGGTTGTATCGATGTCTCCAATCACCTAATAATAAGAACAAAAATAGAATAGAAATCATTTACATAGTATCTATCAATTGAAAACTTACTTTCATGCATTGGCTTTCAGCTAGAACACTTCCAGGACTATCGTAAGGATCCATGACTTCACACTCAACCATTGGCTTGCATTTCATGGGCTTTTTGGTTTTGATCATAAACAGGGCCTGGGCTCTAGGAATTTGACACTGGAAGCCATCTGAAAAAAGAAATCCTCAACCATTGTCTCGTTTTTAAATATTTGTTCACTTACCCAAAGGATAATTACACCACTCGGCACTGTGCGTATCATTCTCCTTATTTGTTGCACTTCCCAAAGTTGCATGAATAGTCAACGATCCCGAATCTTCCGTGTAAACATGGCATCGATCAACTCGCTCCACTCCCTGATCGTTGCGTTTCTTCTGACAAATATGCGGTGGCTCAACATACACCCGATCACTTGCAATCGGTTCTGTATCGCCCGACAAGTAATCATCGTCAACCTCTCGCCGAAATTTCGAGCTAGGCGTACTCTCATCATAATTGACATCATAATCCGAATCGGGACTGACTTCCATCGGCGGAACGGGCGATCCTTTCGTCCACGGATCATACATACTCTCAAATTGACTAGGATTCTGACAAGTGTACGAACAATTGGTCAAAATCAACGAGCCAAATTTCTCCTTATCCCAATGGAAGCATGTTCGTTCCTCTGTGCAACGCTCCTGGAAAATTATAGCACCGTTGGCATCGCAACCGAAACTGACCAGTGGTCGTCGTGATTCGAATCGTTCGACGGACGGTATCAGGAACAGGCATCCGTACAGTATGATCGAGATGATGAGACAAATGGCCGTTAGTATGCGTATTGAGCGACCGTATGTGGTGGCATTTTTCGCGGCCAACCTATCGGCTAGTGGTCCGGCAATGAGGGGACCAATAATAGAGACTAGTGGAACGATTATGCTTATGAGACGATATTCACTAAAATTAAGGCCCAATCGTAGAGGCTGTAGGGAATTGAGAACGTGAATGTTTGCAACACCTGTGAAACAGATAAAAATAAGAGTGTAAATTAAGTAAATAAGGAATAATGTCCGAAAAACCGTTATATAAAAAAAATATCAACAGGTTTCCCTCCCAATATTTTTTTAAAGCTAAGGGTGAGTATGTGAAGTTATTTCAATCAGGGCTTGATATACTGTATTTTTAAATTTAGCAAGGGTCGATGAACATTTTCTCCGAGGGGTCAGATACCGAAAAATTGTTGTCCGGTCCGGAATGCAATCTCGAGTGCGTAGGAATCAATTATTATTTATTGAACATTGATAATGCTGAGATCCTTCGAGTGGTGTTATTTCTGGAAGGTTGAGTAGTCCTAGATCTAAAAATACCGAGCGTTCAGGAGGCTGCGCTCGCAATACGAGATTTTTTTTTAGAATTTATTTAAAATAACTTAAATGCTGCCAGTAAGCTTGTTTTTCGATTGGTCTAAATAAAATCGTTTAACGTTTTAGATTAATCCAAAAATAGATTTACTATAGTTCGGGTTTCAATAAAGGTACTCAACGCCAAATCTACAGACATTTTTTATCATTTCTACGGAGCTCCCAACAAAAAAACTTATAATTGCTATCGTAAGGATATGATTACCGACACAAACACTGAATGTATTAGCTCTAACTCCGTTACAGTTATACCAATAAAATAGGTTATAGGAAATGTCTTCGATGAGTCCTTTAATATGAGTACTCACTCACACATCTCTCTCCGACGAATAATAAAAGAGTCGATTCTTGCACCTATTCCGGGAAACCCTGTTGAATCGGCCCTACATAATTCAAAACTGTGCGTACCATATTTGCTATTGCAATGCCATTTTATGCCGAGTGGGATACCTACATAATCCTGAAAAACAAAATCTCGCCGGTTAATAATCTCGCTTTTTACAAAAAATCCCGTATTACATTATCCCAACATTACTAAATCCCGCCACTTAAACATCCCGCCATTACACAATTACCCCATTACAAAATCCCGCCAGATCGAAACCCCGCCGTTTTAGAATCCCGCTATTAGATAGTGAAATAATCCCGTCAAAATACCGCCAAAAATTATTTTCGTTTTTTAAGAAAATCAGTAGTAATGTTATGTGATTCCCATTTGTTTATTTCTTCGATCAAGATAATAATTGAGCCCCTACAGAACAATTCTGTTATAAAACCGAATTTAAGCCTCGACTACTGAAAGACCAGAACACCTATTTTTCAAATGAAGTCACCTGGTCCGTGGGTCTCCGAGAATTAAGTATCCCCATGCGAAGAGAACCATTATTTTAGCGGTAAATGTGGTGGCGCTTTTTAATACTCCGTTACCGTTACTGGAAACCACAAAAAAAGTGCCCTTTGATATGAGTACCCACACGCCCATCTCTGACAAAAAATAAAAAAGTCGACTTTTTTCACCCCTTCGGGGACACCCTGTTATCTTTGTCCTATCAAGTTCTAAGGTATTCGTGCCAAAGACTGTAACCATTCTACACATTCCTACCAAGTTTGATGTCGATCGCTTTAGCCGTTCGCAAGTTATTCAGTGAACAGACGACGGACACAAATCAATTTTATAAGGGTTTTTTGAAAAAAAAAAGCTCATCTTCGCGGGAAAGAGTTAGACTTCCGGAAATGGCCTGAGTCTGAGTTAATACCGGTGCATCAGCTGGAAAGTGGAAATAGTTCTGGCCGTAAATCATTGGAAAGAGGGAACGTCCCAAAAGCAGATGAAATTCTCATGCCCCTGTGTCTGTACCAGCTTTCCCCCACTCCAAGAGTGGGGCGAGGGCAACCAAGACTTTCCATTGAAATTGAAAGAAAGGAGTTATCTATTAAATCCCCTTCTTCTTCTTTATACCGGTGTAGGTCGTGCGTGCCCGTTCTGACGGTAATGTTTCACCTTAGGCGATCAACTTTCTTAGAAGCCAATGCGGATACAACTAAAAAAATACATGTTCATTTATCGCATGCAGTGCCTCTTCATCTTCACTCTTATCCACGATGCATATCAGCGGAGTTGTCGGCGGAGTTTGTACACTCAAAACGGTCTAAGCTGAGATTCATTCAGTCAGTAAGTAAACTGCGCTTAACCCTTTTCATATGATCCGACAGAAAGATCTTCACTTACGTTCATCTTCAGTTGGGGAAAACAAAATATAAGTAGAAATCGCTACAGAATTCGAGAGCGCTCAATGGAACGAGAATACACTCATAGTGTTTAATTGCCTTTAATGTGGCAGTTAGAAGCTTCTGCACAAATGATGTCAGAGTCCTTGCTGTCTGTGTTTAAAAGTTACAGCCGTTCCAAGATGCGAGATAAGAACAAAAAAATTGCAGCCGCAAACAGAATGAATTTCCAAATAATGCGGAACTTGCGGGATACTTTGGATATTTTGCGGGACAACTTCGGAAGCATTTTCGATGCGGGCAAACATGTAAAATGCAGGGTTGTCCCGCAGGATCTGAGACGGTTGGTCGCCCTAGTCTCAGTCTCAATCAAAGAGAGGCGATCAAATCTCCATTAAAGAAAATCTGAAGGATTATAACAATTTGTCTCCTTCCAACAATAAAATAACAGGCGCGACAGTCCAACATTGGACTAAGGCCATCCAATTTCCAAAATCTTAACTGCTTTTTTGTTGAGGTGTTGAGATCAACAGAACGCGCAGCCGTTTTATAAATGGGTACTCGTTTAACATCTGAGTGGGATCATAATTATTATTTTCGCGCCGCTTCTCTCTCAAAAGAGACTTTTGCGAATAGTTTTAGCGGACACTGGTATTTAGAGAGAGAAAATAGTGGTAAAAAAAACATGAATTACACGCCACTTCTAGTTCAATGATTTGTTGAATTTGAATTGTTGAATTTTCTTCAAACTCAACTGATTCTCTTTACGTGTTTGTAGGTCGTCCAACAAAGCGGCTTTCGTTAGTCTTTTTGGCGTAGTGTTTCTGAACGGAGTAATGTTCAAATACTCCAATCAACGGGGAGATTTTACCTTGCAAAAATTGGGGACTTCTCAAATTTTTAATATGTTATAAAGACAGGTGGGGTAAGTTAAAATCCCAGTTTGCGTCACTTACCCCCCTGTGCTCCCGCCGCTATCTTGAAAAAACCATCTAAAATCGGCTCTTTTATCAGTTTGCGGTCTATAACTCCATCCCAGTCCATTTGAGCACGAAATGTGCCGAGACAATCTTGTAGAGAATTTCCTATAAATTTCATCTGACAAGTTTTACTCTACAATCAAAATTGGCAGAGTTATAGCGCAAAGAATATGCTAAAAATTCCAAAAATCATTACTAACAAATTTCAAAACATACTTCGAGAACTCTATACTAAATGCAGAGGAGGCTATAAGTTATTGGTATACAATGCGTTTTTGTGAATTTAAATTGGCATGATTTTTGATATTTTCTCCATTTTCTTGGCGCTATAACTCTGTTAATATCTTAGATTAAATTTGTAGGAAATTTTGTCCTATACAAAATTGTCTTGGCAGATTTTGTGCTCAAATGGGCTATAAAGAAGTTACAGGCCAAAAACTGATGAAATGGCCGATTTTAGATGGTTTTTTGAAGATAGCGGCGGGAGCACAGTGGGGAAAGTGACGCAAACTTGGAGTTTAACTTACCCCACCTGTCTTTATAACATATCAAAAATTTTGAGAAGTCCCCAATTTTTGCACGCTAACCCCTATTATTTGGTCTCTATTGATTGGAGTAAAACACATTTTCACAAAAACATTGCAGATGTTTAAAAAATCTTCAAATCTATAGTACTGGGTGAAGGGTACTTTTGGAAAATACTGCTCCATAATTTAAATGCAAGGATGGGGTCGATTTGAATGAATTTTAAAATCAATGTCGATAAACGAAACTAACTGAAACTCGGCTTCAAATTTTCCACTCATCTATCGAATTCCACGAATATGCTGCCTTGCTTTCTGTCCCTGCTACTATTCCGTATATCTTCTTCTTCCTTGCCTTACAGCCCATTCAAAATGCGGGCGACGCGATGCGATGCGATAAGCTTTCCATCGCAAGAAAACAAATTTCTTAGCATTTAAATAGGAGCCAGCACGAACCTGCTTGTACCATTCAGACTGCTTGCGATGCGACGTCGGGTTGTACGATGGAGAACTTTTCCATGTCGAATCATCGTGCTTTCAACAGCTGCTGCAAGGTGCCTTGTCGTCGATGTGAGCGACATGGACGATGCGATTTGTGTTTGGATCGGTTTCGTAGTTGCATGGTGTATTGTATGTATGTAATCGTACATAGAGAGGCTGGTTTCGTGCTGTTTGATGCTGATAGGAAGTAGTTATCTACATGAGAGGCATGCTTTGTGCAGATCGAGTTGCATTACCATTGGGAATATTTATACATAGATACATACATACGTGTCGTGTTGTATAGTGTTATAGATTTGTAGATATTAAATGAAGGGATAGCCGTATGTAGGTGATGTAATAATGGATTGGTCTACTAAATAGCCTTTGTGGAAATTTACAGTGCTGTCCAACCCAGATCGTAGCGTACCCGTACCCCCAAAAGGGCGGTATTCGGATTTGACAGTTGTGGTTGTATCTATGAATGGGTCAAAGAAGTAAGATTTGGGGTAATATGCAGTGCAGCACAACCCGGTTTGTGGCGTACGCTTACGTATAAGAAAATTTCGCACAGCGCATGTATTTGCAATGAATTATTGAAGGTAGCGGCAGATAGGTCAGTTGTGGGAACGGTGATGAGAAAACCGGGGTACCATTTTTGGGGCGGGCAACCCCGAGATTTTTTTCTTGTTTTTTACATCGAATTTGGAATCAGCGACCCACATTTACCTTAGTGTTTCTGCCACGCCGATTGGACGAGTATTTCCCCGAGAAATGGGGATGCCATTTTTTGGCCGGCAGGCTCATAAAAGTGCGCGTACGCTAGAAACTGGGTTTTATTGCACTGCATGTTTCCAAAAATTACCTATTTCACCCATTCATATACATATTTGAACAACAATTAACACCAAATACAAATGCCGCCCGAAAATTGCTTTGAAACGCGTAAGCTAACACTGCAAATTTCCAGAAAGGTTACCTACTTCTTTCAGTCATTCATCATTACATGACCTACCTACAATCTATCTACAACACTATAGCCATACCGACAAGTACGTATGTATATAGAAAATACCAATGGTACTACAATACATTATTATTACCTACGACAATCCATTCATTAATACCCACAATTGTCTACAACACTACATAAATATACCGACACGTTTGCATGTATATTGAAAATATCAATGGTAGAACACTCGAAGCCCTTTGTCACGAAGTCGATCTGAAATCATAGCCATATCAGCAGCAAATCGTACGAGCCAGCGCCGTATGAAATCCCCGGTTTTCTTGCCATAGAAAGAAATCGCGTCGGCTCGCAACAAATCGCATCGCATCGCCCGGCCCGACATCGCAATGAGTGTGCACACATCGCATCGCATCGCCCGGCCCGGAAAAGCTCGGCGTCGCACTGCATGTGGCCTTATTTATACCGCTCCATGGCGTCGCGTCGCTCGGCCTGCGGTCAAGGCACTATTCTGTATGTAACATTTATTAAGGACCGTTTACTCATACATTTATTCAATAAATAAGCTAAAAACATTGTATAGCGAACATGCTACAAGTATGCTCGATTACTCGTAAATATGTACGAGTAACCGACACTAAATGAAATTTGAAATTTAGCAGGAATAAAAATAAATATTTTTACTTGAAAATTTGTATACGAAAATTGTATAACTTTTTTGACCGTGTACTCATTGCACTAGGCAGTTGTCGCAAGTAATATAAAAAGTTTGCGCAATTTGTCTAAATTTCATAACGGTATCATTAGCTTTATTAAGGTATTATACGAGTATATGAAAGGGAAAACAAAAAATTCATTTTCGATGTTTTTTTTCGAGTTTCAGCTAACGAAAACGGAGAAAACTGCCTTAAGTGTCCAATTTTAGAATCTCTGATATTTTCCTTTTGTACGCTCCTAAGGGCTCCATGACACAGTCATATTTATATTTATATTTCTAGTCATATCATCAAGCCTACTCGATTTATGCGGATTCAATTTTTACACGTGCACTAAACGAAATCTAGTAGGCTTAAGGATATGATAATATCTATTATAATATATATTACCAATATATGACTGTGTAATAGCGCCCTAAGGCCATAAGGTAAATGTCAAATGTAATAAATAGACTATGGAATACGCTTAGACCAAACTAAACTTTTTTATTCTAAAATCTAGAAATTATACCATTCACTGGTCTAAATACCCAAACCGTCAAACTTGACAGTTTCAGCTGTTTGTGGTATTCACACGGACGGCCAATTAGAAGCAGTCGTGCGTCGCTTCCACACTAGCAAAAATCTCACTCGCTAACAAATTGATATATGCAATTTATTTATGCAGTGGTGTATCATTTAATTGTCAATTGTACAGCGGTGTACAACGATGTACCATAGTGGTAATTTTGTAATTTTTTTTCGCTTTTTGTGTGAAACTGCACTGAACGAAAAAGGTACGTGATATCAACGAAAAAGTACGTTAAAGTGAAAATTTTTTAATTGATTTTGCTCCAACAAACGAGTTTATCAAAATAATAAATTGGTGTTTATTGTTTAATAATCTGTTAATTTAATAATAATTTTGATTATCAATGAATAAATAACTTTTATAAAATCTATGAAAGCATTTTATCAATCTAATGTATGTCATTAATTGAAATAATGTTTGAGTTCATCAATTGTTTTTTTTTTATTAAAAAAAAATCAGAGGCACTGAACCTAGAGTTGTTATTGTGTTGACAATATTTTATTAACTTCAGTGCGCTTTGAAGAGCAGTAATAATTACCTACCTATAATGAGATTCGAACTCGGGACACCATGATTCGAAGACCAACGCCCTACCTACAAGACTAAGCAGACTATTCGTGATAAGCGTTTCTAAAATACACTTAACGTATTGGTAGAGCCAATGAACAACGTTTATCAAAGTGATGAACAAATTATCAACATCAATGCTCTGGTCTTTAATCTTGCATGACAATGAATTAGCTCATATCTACGCCAAGATCTACAGTCAAGAAAATATATATTTTAATAAAGACTTTTTATTGTAACTAAGAATCGGTTGATTATGAATATCCATAAACGTAGATTATTAATTTGACAAATGATTCATTGATGTTTCGAGAAATATTTTTTTTAAATTTTTACTTGATTTAACCAACAAATGTTGTTAGTCAATAACATTTTTCATAAATCTGATTACCCGATTTATTAATATCAATAACTTTGATTATTAAAAAAAAATAATTCGTATTTTTAATTAATATTATAAACAATTTCGTTAATGCAATGAATATTTTCACAATATTAATAAAAAATGATCATAAAATATTAATAAACACGGTTTTCTTATATTTACGATACGGTCATCATTTAATGAAACTGGATTTTCGATATAATAAAAATATACTTTAATCCAACGAAAATGTACTTTAATCCAACGAAATGTAAATGATAAACAGCGTTTATTAATATCACGAACAATTTTTCTTTCTGTGTGTATCGAATGACGTAACATTAACACATTTGTCCGATTTGGATCATTGAATTAATTAAAAGTTTCCAAATGAAATTTTGATTACACTATTTTCCGGCTGGCAGCCTGTGTGGATGCTGTTCTAGTTCTACTAGTAACATTTGAAAGTATGGTATTCAAAAAGTTTACCCAGATGTTGGAGCCACTGAAATTCTAGAAATTCAATGATTGAAACCACTTCTTGTATATTTTCGATTATCAATTTCATTTCCTTGTACAGAACAAGTGCAAGCCAAGCTTTTAGTTAGTCAGTAGCTGCGAATGCTTTTCAGAGGAAATCAACATTTTTTTCGTACCGCATAATATACATAAACTTACCGGCAAAAAAGAAAAATAGCACCGCCTTTAAGGATACTAAATTTCGATTGAATTTTGGTTTTTTCTCTTTCGTAGCACCCATTTTTGTTTTTTATTTTGCGCTTTTTTCGATTGTATTTTTAATTCGTATTATATTCCGTTATGATTTAGTAATATAGATTCGAATCGTTTCGGAATAATTCGCTTTTTTGCGTCCTTTTTACGTTTCCATCGTACTATAGTTGGTAAATATTTTCCGGTCGATTGGATGTGCTACGATACTGGAGTGATAAATCTGAAAGAAAAGGGGAGAGAATGATAGCATTATTTGAAAATTTGCTCCGATAAATAAATAAAATTATTTTAACGTATAAATAAGATAAATAAATATAATATTCTTTTAGTGAGCTATAATATTAATGTTTGAATTTTAAAAATTATGATGAGGAACGATAAAACAGAATAAAAATGCCCATTCCTCCGAGACTTACAATTCAACAAAACTCCAATAATTTCCGATATAAATTTTTTGTTGATTTGCATAACATAAAATTTATATTTAGCCATTTTAAAAATATACATGATGTCTTGTATTCTTTCATGTGCTTTCGTTCCGTCAATAATTCAAATCGTCTGCATGATAGTACACAAATTGGAAAGTCAAGGGCATTCAACATTTTAATTAAATTCTTTTGAAAACAAATTTTTACGATAAATCAATAAAAAATTTAATTTTCTTTTTTCTTTTATACAAATGGGGCTATGTGGAGCTGCGTGTTGAAAGCCCTTCTCATATGGTTTGCTTCATCCAAAGAAAACATTACACGCGTGTTTGATCAATTTTAGCATTTCTTTTCTAAGTCAGAGATGAATAATATTAATCTGATATGAAACATAATGTATTTTCAAATAAAAAGATTGATTTTTCTGCCGGAACAGCTGTAATTAATGAGATATTTAAAGTAAGCTCTAGTGATCAGATGTTTCAACATTTTGAATCACAGGTGTAGTGTTGAGTACAGGATCTCATATTTATTGTGTAATCCTATTGCTGGATAATAATTATATTTATAGATTTATTATGGGAGCATGTTTTTCAACATGATTGAAAATAATAGCTTCCATCACCTTCCGCAGATTTATGTTCAAATTCTTAAGGGTCACAGTAATTCTAATAAATCTCGCTGTCTTCTATCTCCTGAAAGCACTGTGAGTGTGAATGTGAATAATGATATTCTAGTGTTAAATGGATATACGACATACGTATTACAAGAAATGATGCCTTCTATCTATTTTAAGAAGCCCACAGTCATTCATTTGAAAACCATTTAAAGATGAATTTCATTCATAAATTTTTTTCTTGAACCCTAACCTCTTACACTGACTCTGACATATGCTAATACATATACTATACTACCCAAGACTGTCTTTGAATGTGCTATGGACGATATTTTCTCGTTTTATTGGAATGATCAATTACTAAATTAATATGCCAACTCATTGAAAACGAGATGTGTAGATCTTCGAGGCGTTTGTATTTGTATAACTATGAGCGAATAGGGAACTCGTGATATGTACTTACATATGTATGTAATTTATAAGTATAAATGATTTTTTTATTCCACACTTACATATATGTATGTGTATGGGGAATATGGGCGATATCATTGGAAGGCGTTATGTCACCACATGGTTAAAGCTATGATTTGTTATTGTGGAATCACAATCCAGAAAACTTGGAACATAGAGCTCTTTATCCTGTTGGAACACACATTTTACAGTATCGTTAAGGCTTAAAATTGCTTTCTAGGGTTTTCAAATGCACCGAAGCCGTTACTTTAGAATTGATGAAGTATGATCGGCCTCGCTAATCACACAAAACACCAAACCAAAACCCAGACCATAACTTCTTCTGATTCATTATAATTTAGTTGAAAACTTCGGAGGCATTTGTTAAGTCTTTTCTAAAATCACGGCTGCACGAATAGTTTTTGTTGACTACTACTGCTGCTACTAAGTCGTCTTGTGGGGCATATCGCGTTTACTACACCTACTTAGCATCGCGTACGGTTTCTGACCATATCCTAATTAACCCCTGATCTTTGTCAATGACGCACATTTCTCATTCACAGATCTGCGCCACGTGACCCCTTTGTATGTTTCTTTGCAGTGGCGCATCCATGGGAGGGGCTAAGGGGACTAGTGAAATGACGCCCTAACGTTTTGCGGTCATAGAAAAAAAGCATGGACTCAATGGGAGCTTAGAACATCACCGTACAGGGTCATTACTGGAAAATATCACTCAACTAGCGGAGGCAAACTCAAATGACAGGTTATATGGATTGCCTTAGCCCCCTCCATGAAAAAATCCTGGTTGCGCCAATGTCTCTTTGGGAGTTTCCGTCGCATAGCGCGGAAAAGCAGTGCAGTTATCATATCACCCTTCGAACAACGTATGATCAATCCACTCCCACTTTCGCTTGCGAGTCAATTCGTAGATAGGCATTTGACCTATTCTTCATTAAAAATTCGTTCGGGCCAAAATATCTTAAGCTAAATTCGACGAAGTCAAGAATGAATGAAAGTTTGCAGATTGTTGGAAACTGCAGCGATAAATGTTGACCCATTAAAAAAATATTGTGTGCATACTCTAGAGCCCATTGTAATCGTTTTTACCTTATAATACTTTTAAAGGGAAGCTTCTCTTGTGGGTCGTTCATAATGTCTGGAAAACTTAAACGTGGTTTCGAGGGCTTGCAGAACGATGAACTCAACTTCCTCGGATGAAGTTTTTGGCTGTGCAACAAAGGGGAGCCTCAATACTGTTCACGAAAAATAATTCAAACGGATCAAGATTACATTTGTTGTCTTCTTAAACAGTACAGGAGGTACCTTTAGTTTCTGGCCCACGGGTGTCCAATATATTTTTACGCGAGCCACATTGTTGATTTGCAAGACAATGGCGAGCCAAACATTCATACGTTTTCCCATTATTGCTAACGTAAGAAAGAAGCATTTCTGAGAATACAAACATTCACACACAGCGCCTTAAATCTATATGTATATATAAACGAGACCGAGTTCTAATCGTGCGAATACAGACCTAGAAGGCACGCAAAACCCAAAGTATTCATTTTTATATTTTTTGTTGGGGAGGGAGGGGTAGATGAGTCGGACCTGACACATCTTCATTACCTTGTCAAGGCATCCAACGGCTACCATTTGATACTAATTTAAAGTTTTTCGTGACATTCTATCAAAAGATATGGCTGAATATAACTTTGTAGGGGAAGTAGGGGTAGGGGTAATCTGACCTACTCCACTTTCCATCAACTCAAAGTATATGTCAGAATGAGACATTGATCAAAATTTCAAGTCGATAGCGATATTCTACCGAAAGTTATGGCCAAATTAAAATATCAAGGAGGGGTAGTTTGTATGGGAGGTAGGGAAACGTGGTCCGATTTGGCCCATTTTCAATACCGTCCAAGATTTTAGCAAAACAATCATTTGACCAAAATTTCAAACCGCTAGCTTCATTATTTCGGGAGTTACCGTGCTAACAGACAGACACACGGACAGACAGACAGACAGACATGGCTTATTCGATTCAGGAACCGACCCTGATCATTTATATATATATACTTTGCCAAACCTCCGGCGGCTCCTTTGAGGTGTTACATAATATCGGCGTAACAAAAACAATATACCCTATACCATCTTATGGGTATAGGGTATAAAGAAAGTCGTGTTAGTTACACCATTTATAACTCGAGAACGGCTGGACAGATTTTCATGATTTTGGGCTTGTTGGATTAGGCTCTGGCCAGAATAGCACAGTAACTATTGAAACATGCAACAAATTCACAATGAGCTGAAATTTACAATGGATTCTTTTTCACCTATTTCTGCGTGTATTTCTTTAACATATGAGCGGATTTCAGTAAATTTCTTCCGCAGGATTGTTCTCTACCCAAAATAACAGGACAACCATAGGGACATATGCAAAATTCACAATGGCGCAATTATGAAGACAATTCTTTTTCTTATACTTCTTTCTGTCTTTCTTGAACGAATTACAGGATTTCAGCAAGTTGACCCCACCTTATGCGAAGGCTCCGACCGGAATAGCTATACTCCTATTGAAGTAAACAGAAAATTCACAACGAGCAACAATTCACAATGAGTTTTTTCCACATATTTTTTTTTATATATCTTGAGCGGATTTTCCCTGAATATCAAAATAATATTGAAACATGCAAAAAAATCACAATGAGCAGATACCAGATTTCAGTCAAAAGATTCCAGCGGATTGGTGTACACCCAGAATAACTGTTGAAAAAAAATCACAAAGAATAATTAATAAAAACAGCTCCTTTTCAAATACTTTTGCCTATATCTCCAAAGTCGGATATACGGAACGGATGAGCATAATGTTGAAGGAAGCTCTTTTCTTTGGCCACTTTTAACGGATTAGGGGGTTTTGGTAAATTTGCTGCACCGTATTTGAGTCTGTACCGAATACGATTAAAAGTATAGCAAGTTCGAATAAATTGGAAAGAACATGTTGATCAAAGTAATTTCTCCCACTTCTTAAAAAAACTGAAGTCATGCTACTATAGGTGTGGTCGTTAAGGGGTTTATGATATTTGTTTGAGCTCTGCGTCGCAATTCATAATGAGTTCTTTTCCACAGACGTCGACGTGAACATGCTAGCGGATTTTCGGAGATTTTCCGGAATAGCAAAATAAGTATTGAAAACTTCGGAAAAATTCACCATAAGCAAAATTATGAAGACTATCCTTTTTCACATAATTTTGTTTTGTATTTCTTAAACGAATTGCAGTATTTCAGTAAATTCCACCGGATTTGTCTGCAACCAGAATGTCTCTATTTAAAATAAATATGCAAAACATTCACAATAAGCAAAATTATAAAACTTTTGTCTATATCTCCTGAACTAAGTCAATATTGAGTAAATTTGCACCGCGGGATTGTATTCCATCTGGATGTATCAAATGGGAAAACAACAACAACGCATTGGTCTCAGTGATGACACGATCCAAGATAGAGGTGTCTGTAGAGATAGACTTCACCCCGAATAGCGGAATTAAAACAAGCACAAAATTTACAATGAACAAAATTATGTATGTTTTTTTTTTTTAATTGGTTCTTTTGTACACACTTTCGCATTTATCTCTTGAACGAATAAGCAGATTCTGCTACGCCGAATGGGACTCTACTCCAAAAACAAATTTGTAAATTTGCCCTACCGGATGGGGCTCTACCCGAAAACATCAGAATAACTATTGAAAAATGTAACGCTCAAAAGCAAATTACGCATTGAATTCTCTGCGAAATTGGCCTGGAGAACAATTGTGAAAGCAGTTTATATTCTCCATCTTTTGTGTATGTGTATTGCTCAAATTATCGTACTTAATTAAATGATCGCCATCTCACTCCACCACTTCAGTACCCTTCGTCGTAAAGCTCATGAAGCTATATTTTTTGAAGGACTTAGTATATTTCAGTAAATTCCTCCCCGTCCGTCAACCTGAAGCACTTTCACCTTCGATGAGCAATAAGAGTTAAAGGAAAATTGACTAAGAGAACAGTCCACTTTCTCCTCCCTTTGTCTGATTAGCGGATATGTGTAAGTTCCTCAACCACAGCTTGTAACATATAATAGAGGTTTCTTCGCGAGATTTTGGTTACAGTTGTCGACGAGGATGACGGAATAGCTGCAAGGCATGTTTTTTGTACAGAAAGTATTTTGCGGAATGGAACAGATGTGCCAGTATTGACCAATGGAAAATATGAAGGACTTTGTTTTTGAAATAAGAATCTATAACCATAAATAACCACGAGAGTTTGCTTTTTGCCTAGCAAGCCCTGAGGAGTCCCGATTAGTGACAGTTACATTCTGTAGGCCAGTTACAACAACTGGAACAAGTAGAAAATGGAATGGCTGTTAAAATGTGTCTCCAATTATACACAACGCTACATATATGAAAAAAAAACACATTAGCGCCGGTGGGGATAATATTTAAGGGGGCATAGATTTTGCATATTATTTTATTTAAAAGAGAAACGTATCCAGTACGTAACTCTATGACCTTCCTACTCACTAGCTGTATTGTTGGATCATTGGATAATTCGAATTTCGGTAATAAGCATAATTTCCAAACTATTAACGCCTGGACGATCAATATACATATTTTTTTATCAAATTGGATAAAAAATTACCAACAAAAAGATGAAAAGAGAAAGCGACTTTAATTCATACATTTTTAGATAAACCCCACGATTGCTCTTTTTATGATACGCCTATGAGTCTCTACTAAATGGGTTTTCGAAGCCGGGCTAATTTACAGTTGATATACATACGCTACAAAATTGGACCCACATATGAACAAGCGTTTGTATGAAGTAAGCCGTTCCATTTTCTACTTATTTCTACAACATGGGTGGCGCTGATTAGTTTTCCAGCAAGGAGCGTTCCAGGCCGAGTTTTGTTTTAATAGAGGGATTTATAAGGATAGCCGCGGCCAACATAATCTGGTTCTTCGGAACTATCTATTTGATTACACCTGTTTCGCGTTATTATGTTGACGTCGCTTATCTAGCGAAAGAAAGAAATTGGATTTAACGACCGAAGTCGACGAACAATGGAAATTGCCTGCCATCGAATTGTAGCATCCGGGGAAGGGAATAGTAAGGCGCCTATTATACCAAGGCAGATTGCATCATCATTCATCCAAGCCTTTTTGTCCTTCTACCTATAATTAAGTCGGTCTGCGAGACTTCTGAAGGCATTGTCATGTTAAATTCGCGCCACCAATCTTCATACTTTCCCCAATTTATTTAGTCTGAATCTTCGAATAGCTCTCTAAAAGCAAAAACTATCTATGCGAAAAATTAAAGGAGTCTCGACTGAACAATTTAATAGAAAATATTTCTATTGAGCCATTAATGCGATTTTTTCGCTTTTTTTTTTTGAAAATTTGCTTAACATTTTGCTTAAGTAATTCTAGGGACCGAGAGAAAAGTTGGAATTATCCAGGATTTCAAATTAATCGAATTTGAATTATTATGTTTTAACTGTATTTTTATGTTGTTTAACCCTTTCCCGGACAGAACGTCTATAGACGTCCAATTTTAAGCATTTGACATACAAATCGTTTCAAATTTTGGCGTTGTGTCCGGCAATGAGTATTCGTCCTCAGAAATGTCTGAGCTTTAACGATTTTCAAAATAATCAAGATAAATTGTAAAGGGGATATTCAATCAACAAGACTAACCTTGATAAAATATCAAAAAATAGAATTATATACATACTTAACTTGACATATTCAGACGTTAATAAATTTTTCCGGATTAGAGGTATAGTTTAACTTGCCAAAGTACATCCTAGAGGTTGAATCGAGTGTTCTACAATCTATACTAACCAGAAAACCGTATTCAAAACTATTGCCGGTTTATCGAGATTCAACTGTACTTCAATAATTTGCCATGACATCATGATAGGTACAACAGGTGTTGGAGCATTGGCATACCTACAAATTAAGGATACGTGCGAAAAGAGCTAGTGATAGTAAAGAGTTTTGACCCGTTTATTTTCCCGGATGCCACCATACCAGACGCTGAGAACATAGGAATTACTAACTGGATAAAGACGCTGCCAGACGATCAGTGGGTTTGTTAGAAGTAGTCTTTAGATAGTTTGAATATGCTTTAGCACTTGTCTTCATCAATTCACAAATCCTTGAATTAACTATTTAGTTTACTTCATATCCAATCAAACGTACCTTAGATTCTAGGATTTCATCACATATACAGACAAAAATCTACACAACGTAAATACCCAGCATTTGAAAAATAGTCGCCTGATCTTTGGGTCTCTTTGTATGAGTTTGTTGCGCCTTGGAAGCTATTTTCTAATGGCTTGTCTTAATTGAACCATATAAGGACTCAGTATACTTTTTAACGCTGAAAGTTCATCTACATCAGATGTCTGCGGACCACTTAGTCTGAAAGTGAATCGCTACGGACCACTATTACCAGGGTGGATTAGAAAATTTCCAGAATTGTTTTTTTTTACCATTTAGAAGTATTAGTCAGGGTTTCGTAATAATGTTTCAATCCCCTCCTTCTTCGAAGGTGGTTTAAGTAGAAATTCTACTGTTTCGACCATTGGCCCATTTCACGTTTTCATCTCAGTTTTCACTATTTTCTGAACTGACAAGATTTTTCTCTGTGGTAATTTCATTCAAAATATTTAGTATGGAGAGTATTAAAAAGCTTTTGACTGAAATAGTCATTTTTCTATTAACAGGTTGATGTAAAATTGTCAAAATGTGCAATTAATTGAATTAATTTGCATAAAATAATAATTCTCTTATTTAAATTAGTAGATACGTTTTCCGAAGATAATTTTTTTCTAAAAGCATGTAAGAACTTCCTTTAGAACCATAATCTCCATTGACTCTAAAGTTAATGATACTATGATGTCAATTGAGGTATTTCCATATCAAAATTAAGTAATACATTTTCTTTACCATTAAATGGAGCCTCAGATCATTAAAATGAGTTATAACTGTTGTTCCCAATTATCCTGCTTATTTTTATAAATTTATACGGTGGAAGGTCTATTGCAGACTATTACTGGATTCTAAAAAAAGGCGTTTCTGAACATGCGCTTAACAAGAGAAGTTTTGTCCCCCAGTGTTATTTTAATTTAACGTTGAATTTAAAATATTATGATATACATTGTATTTAATATGATATTACTAAAATACAAAAATTTAAAAAAAAAAAGAAAGATAAAATCTGGGAGTAAAATGAGGAAAAAAAACTAAAATAGGAAAAGTGGCTTTTTGAGCCTTGTCTCTTCATATTTTTGTAAATTTCGGGAAAGACGAACTTTTCAACAAACTGTTCACTGTAAAGCCTATTTCGGGGACAATAGCCAAAAACGTTCTGCGCCTGTGGCACATTTTGTTAGAGTGGAGAATAAATTTTAAGAGTTCAGGTTTGTATGATATGAAATCTTAAATTTGACGTGATAAAAATATACGGTTTTTGATTTTATATAGTAAAAGCCCATCTTGGTTGAGGAACTTACACATATCCACTAATCAGACAAAAAGAGGAGAAAGTGGACTGTTCTCTTAGTCAATTTTCCTTTAACTCTTATTGTTCATCGAAGGTGAAAGTGCTTCAGGTTAACGGACGGGGAGGAATTTACTGAAATATACTAAGTCCTTCAAAAAATATAGCTTCATGAGCTTTACGACGAAGGGTACTGAAGGGGTGAAGTGGTGGAGTGAGATTGCGATAATTTAATTAAGTACGATAATTTGAGCAATACACATACACAAAAGATGGAGAAAATAAACTGCTTTCACAATTGTTCTCCAGGCCAATTTCGCAGAGAATTCAATGCGTAATTTGCTTTTGAGCGTAACATTTTTCAATAGTTATTCTGATGTTTTCGGGTAAAGCCCCATCCGGTAGGGCAAAATTACAAATTTGTTTTTGGAGTAGAGTCCCATTCGGCGTAGCATTTTTACCAGAATCTGCTTATCCGTCCAAGAGATAAATGCGAAAGTGTGTAAAAAAGAACCAATTAAAAAAAACATACATAATTTTGTTCATTGTAAATTTTGTGCTTGTTTTAATTCCGCTATTCGGTGTGAAGTCTATCTCTACAGACACCTCTACCTTGGATCGTGTCATCACTGAGACCAATGTGTTGTTGTTGCTTTCCCATTTGATACATCCAGATGGAATACAATCCCGTGGTGCAAATTTACTCAATATTGACTTAGTTCAGGAGATATAGACAAAAGTATTTAGTAGTCTGGCTGGTCTAGCGGTTAGTGCGCGCACCTTCGGTGCACAGGGTCATGAGTTCGAATCTCACCGTCGATCATGGTGTTTTTCGAACTCACGAGCTTGTGACGGGCTATGATCTCACTCAGATGTTAAACGAGTACCCATTTATGGGGATAAATAACACTGCTGAGCGTGATGCTGATCTCATTACCTCAACAAAAAGCAGATAAGATCTTGGAAATGGGATGTCACTAACACATCCTGCGGCCTTAGTCCAATGTTGGATTGTCGCGCCTGTTATTTTTATTTAAAAAAAAGTGTTTTTATAATTTTGCTTATTGTGAATGTTTTGCATATTTAAATAGAGACATTCTGGTTGCAGACAAATCCGGTGGAGTTTACTGAAATACTGCAATTCGTTTAAGAAATACAAAACAAAATTATGTGAAAAAGGACAGTCTTCATAATTTTGCTTATTGTGAATTTTTCCGAAGTTTTCAATACTTATTTAGCTATTCCGGAAAATCTCCGAAAATCCGCTAGCATGTTCAAGCAATTCAGACAGAAGTCTGTGGAAAAGAATTCATTATGAATTGCGACGCAGAGCTCAAACAAATATCATAAACCCCTTAACGACCACACCTATAGCAGCATGACTTCGTTTTTTTTAAGAAATTACTTTGATCAACATGTTCTTCCCAATTTATTCGAGCTTGCTATACTTTTAATCGTATTCGGTACAGACTCAAATACGGCGCAGCAAATTTACTAAAACCCCCTAATCCGTTCAAAGTGGCCAAAGAAAAGAGCTTCCTTCAACATTTTGCTCATCCGTTCCGTATATCCGACTTTGGAGATATAGACAAAGTATTTGAAAAGGAACTGTTTTCATTTTAATAATTATTCTTTGTGATTTTTCGCATTTTTCAACAGATATTCTGGGAGTACACCAATCCGCTCGAATCTTTTGACTGAAATCTGGTAATTCTTTCAAGGAATACAGAAAGAAATATGTACACGGAAAACAAATCTTTATCATTTTGCTCATTGTGATGTTTTTGCATGTTTCAAAATTATTTTGATATTCAGGGAAAATCCGCTCAAGATATATTTATAAAAAAAAAATATGTGGAAAAAACTCATTGTGAATTGTTGCTCGTTGTGAATTTTCTGTTTACTTCAATAGGAGTATAGCTATTCCGGTCGGAACCTTGTATAGGTGGGGTAAACTTGCTGAAATCCTGTAATTCGTTCAAGAAAGACAGAAAGAAGTATAAGAAAAAGAATTGTCTTCATAATTGTGCCATTGTGAATTTTGCAAATGTCCCGATGGTTGTTCTGTTACTTTGGGTAGAGACAAATCCTGCGGAAGAAATTTACTGAAATCCGCTCATATGTTAAAGAAATACACGCAGAAATAGGTGAAAAAGAATCCATTGTAAATTTCAGCTCATTGTGAATTTGTTGCATGTTTCAATAGTTACTGTGCTATTCTGACCAGAGCCTAATCCAACAAACCCAAAATCATGAAAATCTGTCCAGCCGTTCTCGAGTTATAAATGATGTAACTAACACGACTTTCTTTTATGATGATTAGATGTCATATTTTGGTAAAAAAAATCGACAAAATATGTAACTTTTTTTTCCAACTTTTTGCTATATATAAATCATTTGAAAAAATCTTATGAAATGGAAAAAATGTTGGTTTGTTTTCAATTCAACATCAAGTAGTAAGTAAGTAAGAATTTTAAACGTATTAAATTCTTTAAACTATAAAATAACCGAAACAAATTTTTCTGAATGGATATTTAAAAAATAACGTTTTGCGTGATGGAGAAAACCCGGTTTCGAATTGAGTTCAGCACGACAAAATACATAGGTCCGTGGAACATCTGTTGTCTACATAACTAAATCATGGAAACGTTAACTTTAAGTGGGGATAGGGTGTCAATTAGTCCTTCGGGCCTTCGTACTCGATCATGTCATGGGCTATCGGCCGCATCTACATACAGACTTAATTGTTTCAAATATGTATTACAAAACGCATTATCATCTTATTTGGTAATCCATATATTTGTATACATACATAAATGGTAATTCATAACTGAAAGTAATCAGTACGATCTGAAATGGCCTACAATAATTATGACATAATAATCCTACGTTTACAATTCTCCAAACGAGACAATCAACATTCTCCATATTAAGTAAATCTGACTAAAGCGTGCCTTTAAATCATTATTCTGTATATGAGATGAATTATTTCATTTATCTAATCTTATAAGCGTATACGACAACTCCACATTTGAGAGCGGTGTGTACCTACATAAATCAAAAGCGCCTTTCAAAAATGAATGTCACGAAAAAAGCGGAATTTCTAAAAAGTTCAGAAGAATGAATACAAGATCGATAACTCGCAAAGATATATAGAAAATTAAGCCGATTGCGTCGATGATCTTATAATATACTTGGACTGCACTATCTATCTATCTTTTCAACCTAGAGGCTAGACACAACAGTGTGTATTGACAGTAGATTTATCCAACAAGTGCGTGTCTCACAAGGGATGTGCAAATCATATCACATAGGGCTATAAAAGGTCCGATAAAGACAACCAAAGCAAAGAATATTGACGCATTAACTCTGCCTTTTATAAACGCAATACCTGTCATTTAAAAAACGTACCAAGTAACTAGTTTCCTTTTACGGTGCCGCGCTAATCATTATAGGAGCAATTGTCTGAACATCACTTATGCATGATTGCTATTGCTATCGATGCCTCCCATGGCTCATCAGTTCTTGGCTAAGGTATACCAAGTCGAGCATCTTACAATTATGTACTTCCGTTCCAATAAGTTTACGATTGTTGCGGATTGGCTTGTACAGCTTTCAGAATAGTTTTAGAATTACACCTCGTACCTTCAACTTGCCGTCAAATTATATTATTATCCCATATGAGTTTCATGCAAACACAATGTATTTTCTTGTACTCGTATACGACATTACCTATGTACGTCTATAATGATTTAAATCTATTAATTTTCATGGCTCATTTCATTCAATTCAAAATATCAACCGTCAAATTTATTAGAATGTCAGTTTGATGGGACGAAAAAGATACAATAACGGCAGAAATCTCAACGTTTCATTCGTATAATTTTGATACAAAGATACAAAACCGTGTATACTGTGTGTACATACTGAAATAAGACCCTGAAAAAACGATAACTTCCATGTTCACCTCATGAATGAGTAATAAAGAAGTGGGTTCCTGTATATGCAAACATCGAGCTTACGTAATGATTCGTTAAAACAATTCTACTATACAGAGACAAGCAGAAATTCGTGTTGACGGGAATTTCAATATTTCAATGTTACCATTTGATGCCCTCTTCTAACCTCTTCGCAGTTGGTGTATCGTGTATGCACTCGTACTTATTTGCATACGGACGACAAATTTAAAACAGAGAAAAGTTAAAACCAAAGAAAGAACGAAACGAAAAATGTAAATTTAATCTTTTGCCGGGTGCTTTTATTTTCAAATAACTTTTTTTCGTGTTTACTTAGTTTGCACGACCAAAATAGTAGTGTATAGGTAAATAAAATAAAGAATAGGAAGTTTATGAACATATGGGCAGATGGAGGTTTATTTAAGGTTTTGTAGGTCGAATTCTGGAAATTTTTAGCAAATACATTTTACTGTGAAATTTTAGTGAATTTTTAGATTTTTACAGTATGGAGTAAATCGGAATGGACGTCTAATTGATTACGAAGTTTTAAGTCCATAGCTTAAATTTTGTGTACTATACTATGTAATAGTAGTATGTAGTAGTCTGGCTGGTCTAGCGATTAGTGCGCGCACCTTCGGTGTACAGGGTCAAGAGTTCGAATCTCACCGTGGATCATGGTGTTTTTCGAACTCACGAGCTTGTGACGGACTATGATCTCACTCAGATGTTAAACGAGTATCCCCATTTATGGGGATAAATTAAGGTGACCAGACTCCGGAAGGCCCAATGCTGTACACATACTTGCGGCTTTCAGGCAAACCCTCAGCCCTACTACCATGGTACGGTAATTTCATGAGTTACGCTTGGTACTGGCACTTAGGTTTCCATACTAAAGGAGCTTAAGGTGAAAATCTATGTATGTCTGCACAGCTTACTACAGAATCTTTCATTAACTCTCAACTTCCAAGTAAATTAAGTTTGTGATTTTAGAGATATGACTTTTGGGCAGTATTTTTACAGAAACCGTAATACAACCGAGAAATCTCTCTCTGATAGCTGTTTACTCATTGTAAGTCATATTGCTTGCATTTAGCCGTATTTTGAAACCATTTCCTAATCAATCTCCCAGCACTATTTCGGAAATGCGATGGTACATTCTTTCCGCATTATTTTTTTACTTATTACGGAAAAACATGCCAGATAATTCAATTAAATTATTGGTAATGGTGAGGACCAAGAAAATTTGGATGAACCTCTGCACTAATTGAACGTTAATTAAAGTTCAGATGCCATGTAAGCTGTAAGGTATACCAACAATATAGCTCTTGACAGCTATACCTTTACTATGACAAAATGTAAAGTATAGAAAGGTGTCACAGAACGGCGGGTTCCCAAAAACCTAAAACCGACCCTGCTTAAGCTGATGTTGGCTTTCTAGGCACCGTTGCAATGTAGCTATAGAGTGGATTCCCCGGAGCTAGAGGTTCTCCTCGGAGTGGTGGAAGGGTGGCTTATCCTGGTTGCGATATTTCTGGAGGAGAGTATACATTCCTCCAAGGTTACATTAGTGATGTCATGCCGGTCCCTTGAGCTCTTAACCTAATTTTAACGGATTTGAACTTAAAAAAGCCTTACAGAGGGAATCAGATGGAATACAGTGGCTGATTTTCCATCGTTTTGTGACAGGTAAAATAAATAAAAATTACATCTTTCGACGGCTGTAACTGTAGAACTTTTGGTAGGTAGAACCTTTGGTAGCTTGAAATGTCCCCCAAAACATGGACAGTGCAATACTATACAAGTCTGCCAAATTTTAATATTTCGCTCAAGAATTCCCAAGTTACGCACAATTTTCGATTAAAAAGCAGAAAAGTGCGATTTTGGCAGCTGTAACTGCCGAACGCGGAGAGGTAGGACTTTCAAACTTGAAGGAAATGTGTGCCAAGTAGGTCTACATGTATCCCATGTATCAGAAATTTCGGTCGGATTCCGGGTTATCGAAAATGAACGATTGGGTAACATAAAAATGTTATTATCTCTCTGAATAATATCGATCGTCCATGGGTCAAACTTTCACTTTCACCTTCAATCACAAACACTACAACTTCTGAACCTTGCGATAGATAGAGCCTTCAAATTTTCACCAAATGTGGCCAGTACAGTGCTCTACAAGTTTTCTAAATTTTCCGCTCACGAATTTCCGAATGACGGACAATTATTTAAATTGGAAAACTCAAAATTGCACTTTAGGTAGCCGTAACTTCCGAACGCAGATAGGTTAGGACCATGTAATTTGGAGGTAAATTGAGCGACAAAAAGCTCTGCAAGTGTGCCAAATTCCAGAAAGATCGGTAAGGTTTCCCGAGCTATATCAAAATGAACTTATTACAGAGAAAAAAAAAATGCCGGGTATTCGAGCAAGAAAATCCGATAGGATAAAAAAGCAAAATTATTTCGGAGTAAACACATGCTGAAAGTAACACCGCCATCAGGGGTTTTACTAGAAAACAATCCGAAACGGACGAAACTCCTAAATTAAAACCTTTTTTGGACACATTGCAAAGAATATCCCATTTGGTATTGAGTATACTACACCTATCGGATCAATTCCGTAACATGTTCAATCAAGTTATTGTGATGAGGCTAATTTCATCCGATTTTGGTATTTTGTATCCACCGATCGGAGTGAATTTGGTGGTAGAGCGACGTCACATGTTGTATAAATTTCAAACTCCATCAGTTAGTCTGGTTGGCTTAGTAGGTAGGGTGTTCTTCTACAAATCATAGGGTCCCGGAATCGAATCCCACTGTAGGTTGGTAAATTTATTATGCATTTTAGAGCGTAAAGAGGTAAATGATCACCCAAAGAGAGGCTATTCAAATCTAATTTAAGAGTTCCATCTTCCTTCCCTGTAAAAATTGTGTTTTTTTTATTCCAAAAATATCGAGAATCACTCGTTTTGGTGTTAGTGAAAGTATTCTTTTAAGTTCAAATTATTACACCAAAAGGATAAAACCATTACATTCGTTATCGGAGTCTTTAACAATACCTTGCTTCGAGTTTTATACCAATATTATCCGATTTGGATGGACACTATTCAACACCGATTCGGAGTTAAAATCACTCCGATTTTTTTGCTGTGTAGGTATGTAGTGAATTGGGTTTCATTGTATTGCATGGGGAATGCTGTACATTTCCCAATGCTGTACGACATGTCAAAATGCTGTATTGTACAGCAAAATGCTGTACCTACGTCTGATCAGCTTAGGATAAATAACACTGCTGAGCGTGATGCTGATCTCATTACCTCAACAAAAAAACGCAGATAAGATCTTGGAAATAGGATGTCACTAACACATCCTGCGGCCTTAGTCCAATGCTGGATTGTCGTGCCTGTTATTTTTATACTATGTAATAATAATAATAATATGTATAGCAACAGCCTAACGTTGAAGCTGGGCGCAGATGTGCAGTGCGCTTCCTAAGAAACCCTCCATTGTCTTTCCAACACTTTAAACCGATCATACAGGTTTCCCCAATTAACTTTCTAGCCAAATTTATTCGAAAGTGCTTCGTATCAGAATCACTAGAAGCGCTTCTAAGCTACCCCTTTAAAGGCGCTTACCTCTGCGAACCAGCAATATTCATGGAAATGAAGGGGAATGGAAGATGTAAGCGCTCTAGTGTTTCTATAGGTGCGCTCTAATGCTTTTATAGGTGTTTTTTTTTTCAATTGGAATATTAAAAAATTATGTAAGTACATACTTCATATAGAGTAATAGAAACAGACATTTTGAATGATGAAGTCAAGCAAAACCCTAAACTAGATTTTTAAAGTATTTTTTAAGACAATAGAAGTATGTATGTACGTGCAATCGTATTCAATATATCAACAATTCACAACTACTATAATGTACGACTTTTTATATACTATGAGTTCAGATATTCTTAAGCACTTTCTGGTGTAAAGCTTTTCGAGCTACATAGTTTGAATTTTAAGCATGCTAAATACATTCTAGATAACGTCTTCTAATTCTCAGAGCAGTAGGTATAATCAATCTTTTTTTCAGGTCTTGTTTTGGTGCTTTTTTAGGGTAATATGTAGACTAGCAAGATCGTTATTCTTTTTTTTTTGTGTAAACTTGACTATAATATGCTCTCATCCATCAGCATTAAAACTGGAATTGTTAATTTTGGTTTCAATTTCTAAGAACGACTAGTTTTTCAGTGTGTTATGGGAAAAGGTCAAGATTAGGATTTATAAATCTGACTAAGAATTTTAAATAAAGCGAATGCAAAAGAGTAGTATTTTTTGTTTAGTTTTGTATAGTAGGTATAGACCAGTCATTCTCAAACTTATTTTGACCGCGGACCCCTGCACACATGAGTAGCCTGTTTAGGGACCCCCGACTGAATTCCAAGCCTTGAATGTTTAAATTGTTTAAATATTTAAAAATAGGTACACAATAAAAATAGTTTTCATGTTTTAACAAATTTTTTATTGTGCATAACATAATTAGTAGTACATACATACATTAATACACTTCATATCCAAAAATATAACAAAAAGTTGCATCATAATATTCAGTGGGATGGCTGCACTTAATGGGACGATATTAGTTTGATTGATGTCGGGTCGCAGTTACCCAAGAAGTTTTCATTATTTTAGGAAAATTTTCAAGATTTAGAAGCTGACAGCATTTACCTCTACCTATGTTCTGCTTGAACAATACAAACTTCGTCACAAACGGGGATATAATACTTTTAGTTTGAATTCGAATTTAACTTATCGCCTTGCAGTTGTAAATTGATTTCATTAAATTTACTGAATATGTAGGTCATGTATGCTATATCTAGCTTAATACTTATTTAATTGAGTTTCCAGTCTCTAAAAAAGTTTGCAGCTATAGAAGCTACAAATTCGTCATAGACGACTTTACAGCATACACCCCCGTTACAGAGATATTCACGAAAAAAACCGAAAATTCTCATTTTTCTACGGTTTGAACCCCCTTTGCACCCTTAAGGGTACACGTATTTGTAACGAACCGTTTTCGATACATAAGTGTCTATTTTTGGAAAATTAGCATTTTCACAAATATTGATGATTTAATTAATTTAAAATAAATAATATTTTTGAAAATTCCGCCAGATCCAAAAATGGACATCTACGTGTCGGAATCACTGAGCGGTCGGAACAGCTGGTCCGAAAAATGGTGGCCGGAGACGTGACCAACTTCATGGAGTTGGGTGCGAGATGTCATGGAGGTGACACGCGGGTGAGGATGGCGGTTAAGAAATAACGGAGTGACGGCTAGAGAAAAAATGAGGGGTCAGGATTGCTGGAGAAGAAGGACGGCAGAAGAAGAACGATGTGTCCTGTACCTTCCAAAACATCCGGCCAGAAGGCGGAAACCGATTTGTGGACAGATAAGTGCCGGTGTCAGTGTGTTGTGTTGAGTCTTGTTAGTTTTGTTGCTGTGTTGTTTAAAAATTGATTTCGGTCTTGTCGCCGCGTAATTTTCTTAAGCTCCTCGATGAACTGATGAATAGAGATCATCCGCGACGAAGTCACCACCCACTTTTTTTGTATTACCGTGATGGTTGCTACCGCGTAGAGTCCCCCCCCATTCCAGGAGTGAATTTTGATTTTAAGGGAGGCGCCCTATATTTTTCTTTCGGCCGCGGGCGCCTCAGGACGGGTAAATATATATTTTAATGGGTTTAGTTTGGCCGGGACCCGTCGCCATCCGGGTCCACGGAGCTAAATAAGATGGCACCTGTGCGCGTCGGTTACTTTACGTTTTCTCCCCATTTTAACCCCCTTGTGTGTATCGTGCACCCAGGCATGCGATATCCCTTTTTTTGTAAAAGGACAGGGGCAACGAGTGGCACAAACCCCACCCGTAACTCCCGAACTGAGCTACAGCAAGCGCATGCCGCTGCTCGCTCGTTGAGGAGCCCTATCGTCGTTGCCTAACCTGCACGGTTTTAGAGGCATTGGCTCCGTCCCCTGGACATCTTCGGATGGCCAAGTCCGTTCTTTACATATTGATGAGGAATTTGGCCACTTTTTTTCAGAACCATATTTGCTACGAATTAGCCACAGTTCTTACCGTTATAGAGATTTTCGTGAAACCTTTTTAAAAATACTGTTTGACCTGCTGGCACCGTTACGAATGCTGGAATCAAAATCGAATTTTGGCAATTTATTCTGGAGCCACAAGAGCTACAAACTTGCCTTACATCACTTTTCAGCACATTCGAGATAGTCAAAAAAAGAACAGTTTTAGAGTTTTAGGAGGTATTTGGCTCTCTGTAGCACCGCTAGCGGTACAGACGGGGACTTTCGGGGTCTTGTGTAGGACCTCGGAAGGAAGGCTCATGCAAAAATACATCTTTCACCTAATTTTTCCAATGTTCCCACATTTTTTGCAAATTTCCTGGGGTAATAGTGTTTTTCGTGAAAATTAATTTGAAATGGAATACAAATGGTTAGTAAATATTTAATTTTATCGAAATCTTTCGCGGACCCCCTAATATGCTTCACGGACCCCCAGTTTTCACCTCCCGTGGACCCCCAGAACGGCAATAACTGTTCTTTTTAAGAGAAATAAATTATGGCACTCTGTTCTATTTCATGTTTTGTATAAGTACATTTTCTGCAAAGAAGCCCATGCGTATAATTATACTGAACAGCCTCCACCAATAACCGGCTGGATATATAGGCCAATCAATTAATGCATAAAAAGTGGGTGTAGAGAACATCGAAGGGGGTGACGATTTTTTTTTCTTCGGTATTTTGTTAGGAGTAGTTAGGAGGTAAAGGTACTATTTTTACTCGGTGCTGAGGGGTGCGCTAACGCAGGGAGGGGGGGTTAAAGGTGCAATTTGTTGTGTTTTGGGCTATGTCTCGAAAACGGTGAGTGAGTGCCCATACCTGCATAAGCAAATTTCCTAACGGTTCTTCCGATATTGTTTAACAAAAGTCGAAACATTTTTTTTTTTGCTTAATTTGACTCTGGTGTAGTCTGGCTGGTCTGTCGGTTAGTGCACGCACCTTCGGTGCACAGGGTCATGAGTTCGAATCTCACCGTGGATCATGGTATTTTTCGAACTCACGAGCTTGTGACGGACTATGATCTCACTCAGATGTTAAACGAGTACCCATTTATGGGGATAAATAACACTGCTGAGCGTGATGCTGATCTCATTACCTCAACAAAAAAACGCAGATAAGATCTTGGAAATAGGATGTCACTAACACATCCTGCGGCCTTAGTCCAATGCTGGATTGTCGCGCCTGTTATTTTTTTTTTATTGACTCTGGTGTCTCTTCGAGGTGTTTTTCAAAAAACTTTTGTAGGGCAAAGTTAGTAAGTGTTAAATTTGCATTAATTTGTTACACTTCTTCTTCGCTTGTCTCCTATCATTCGAGAGTTAAAAGAGTCTTTATTCAGAATGAAGACAACCATTGTGGAAAATCGGGAGGGGGTGACGGTTTTTTATTTCACAGATCTATAAGGGATGGTTCGGAATAAAACATACTAAAAGCTCGCGGTCATGAGATGTGCACTAACGTGGGAAGGGGGGGGGGGCTATAGGATTCATTTTTGCAGGTTTTCGACTTAATCTCGGAAATAGCTCGGAAGCGGTGAGTCCTCCTGAGAGTATTTATATAGCAGTATTAAAGCCCATTAAATTTCCAAAAACTTATTTGAATATATGTACAAATGCCGAACTCCTAACGGTTCCCCCGATACAGGTTATTGAAATCCTAAAATTGTTAAAAAAAAATTTTTTTTTTTTCATTTGTTCGGCTCTGGTGTCTCCCGCGATTGTTTTTGGGAAACCTGTTTCACGACCAATTTGTACGATGTTTAATTGGCTTTCATTTGATATACTCCCCGTTGTTCAGTCTTCAATGAGTCAAAAGCGTAAGAGTTTAAACCGCGCTTCCGAATTAAATTTTCTCTACTTACAAGGATAAAGACAAACATTGTGAAAAAGCGGGAGGGGGGTGACGGTTTTTTATTTCATGGATCCATAATGGTTGGTTCGGAGTAAAACATACTAAAAGCTCGCGGTCATGAGGTGTGCGCTGACGTGGGGAGGGGGGGCTAAAGGATTCATTTCTGCAGGTTTTCGACTTAATTTCGGGAATATCTCGGAAGCAGTGAGTCCTCCTGAGAGTATTTGTATGGCAGTATTGAAGCCCATCAAATTTCCAAACTTTTATTTGAACATAAATATGTCGGACTCCCTACGGTTTCCCCGATATAGCCTATTCAAAACCGTCAAAAAAGTCGTTTTTTCCTCATTTGTTTGGTTCTGGTGTCTCCCGGGATGGTTTTTCAGAAAAACTTTGCAAGGCAATTTTGTGCAGTGTGCAATTTGATATCATTTGATATACTTCCTGTTGCCTGGTCTTGAAGCAGTCAAAAGTTCAAGCGCTTAAACCAATCTTCCAAATTTAATTTTTTCCATTTATAAGCTTAAAGACCAACATTGTGGAAAATCGGGAGGGGGTGACGGTTTTTTATTTCATGAATTTATAAGGGGTGGTTACGAGGAAAACATACCAAATGCACGAGGTCGTGGGGAGTGCGCTAACGTTGGGAGAGCGGGTTCAAAATGGTAAAAAACATCGACACAAAACCATCGATGGTAAAAACATCGACCATCGGACCAAAAACATCGATGTTTTCGAAACATCGATGTTTGATGCTCATCCCTAGTTCAAATATCCCATTCTTGTGCTTATTAGCTCTATCCCCGCTATATCTCCGAAACCGCGAACTCTACAAAAAAATGTGTGAGGAAGAATGAAAGCTTACACAATTTCCTAAAGTTCATCTTACATGCATAGGTCGAATTCCCAACAGTTATCCAGATATAGCTAATTCAAAAATTAGAAATTTCACATAGAAAACATCCACACAACATAATTGATATACGTGTATCTATAGATTGGCTATAATGCATGTACGCTGTGTTGATGTTTTCTATGTGAAATTTCTAATTTTTGAATAAGCTATATCTGGATAACTGTCAGGAATTCGGCATATGCATGTAAGATGAACTTTATAGGAAATTGTGTAAGCTTTCATTCATGCTCAGACATTTTTTTTGTAGAGTTTGCGGTTTCGGAGATATAGCGGGAATAGAGCTGATAAGCACAAGAATGGGATATTTTAACCCGCTCTCCCAACGTTAACGCACTCCCCACGATCGGGTGCTTTTAGTATGTTTTCCTCGTAACCACCCCTTATAAATTCACGAAATAAAAAACCGTCACCCTCCTCCCGATTTTCAACAATGGTTGTCTTCATTCTGATGAATATAGAATATTACTTCGTTGAGACTCTTTCAACTCTCGAATGATAGGAGACAAGCCAAGAAGAATTGCATCAAATTAAAGCAAATTTAACACTTACATGCTAATGCTTACTCACAAGTTTTTTCTCTGCGACTCACCGTTTTCGAGATATAATCCAGAGCACCAAAAATAGCACAAAATTGCACTGCGCGCGCACCCCTCCGCTCCGAGTAAAATTGGTACCTTTACCTCCTAACTACTCCTACTCGTCACCCCCTTCGATGTTTTCTATAATGTCTTCTTTGATTGGCCTAATAAGCGAAAAACTAAATAAAGCACTAAATGCGGAAAGTGCACTTACCACATGTGTGCACAAACATTTTCTATTTTATAAAGAGCGCAATTGTTGTAAGGTTGATGAATTAGAAAATGAAATTAACCCATTAACAATGAAAAATGCACTTAGCACATTTGTGCGCTTAACCATCGATATTGTAATATTTCATAATTAAACAGAACGTACTTGCGCTAGTATATATAATTTTGTCACAAACCAACTTCCATCATTCGCAGCGAGAACGAAGAGGCTGAATTTTTCAGGAACGATACGTCCTCAAGAGCAATTCCGTATTTCCACATATTTGATCAACTGAAATAATACGCTGTGAACCTGTGTCCTAACTGCAACACTTGCCTCGCCTTACCGCAGACGAAGGCTCTCCCGGTTCCGGAGTACCGCATTCTAGCGTATCTAATTCTAAGACGCTGGGGTGTCAAACTCAAAACCGGTCTTCAGATTTGAGCGGGCCACCATATGACACTCATACAGAGAGACCTCCTTTGCCAAAAGTGTTTTTTATTTATTTTAAAACTATATAACTCCATTATTGTCACGCTCTGTGGCTCACTTGGTTGAGTCGCACTCTACGATGCTAGTAATCTACAGGTCCAGAGATCGAATCTCGGCGCGGTCCAGGAAATCTGTGGCGCAACCACGGGAGGGGCTAAGGGGGCTAAAGCCCCTCCCAGTCCTGGAAATTGGAAAATGAAATATGAAGGAATGCATTTTGTTGCAGATTTTATAAAAATATTAACCATGTTCTTGGAGCATACGCGTTATTCGTCAGTTTTGATAATATGTGCAAGTTAGAAACATTCTTACCAGCATTTTAGTATCATCTTTGTGCAAAAACAGAGAAGACAAACATATATGTATGTATGTAGGTATGAGATGGTTTTTCCAAGGAAACAATTTTCTTCAGAATAAATGCTTCAAATAAAAACGCCTGCTTCGCCTGAAATGTTTAGGGCACATACTAACAAATTTCAAGATTTCATTGCAATTGAAGATTTTACGCTTCAAAAATTGATTTTGCTTGTAATTGGCAGCTTAGTGTAGGTACTTAACTTATAGAAAATCAGCAGGCATTAATGAAATCTACTTCTTTCAGACATTTTGAAAAATATTCTAAGTCAAATTGTTGCAAACATAAAAATATTTTGTAATAAAAAAGAACCAAGCGTTGCATCGGTTCGCTATAAGTGTTTGTTAACTCAAAAAGTGCTTCTAAATCATGAAAACAGAAGATGTAATGTGCTGATTACGATTTTGACATTACATTCGTATTTTCACGATGCTAAGCTACGAACAAATTTATATCGGAAATAAGAGTGATTGCAACGTGATCTAGGAGCACCACCGTATACCGTCATTAGTGGAAAATCAGAACCATCACACAAATTACAACAGGAATCTCAAATGTCCCTGGATGGATTGCCTTAGCCCCCTCCAGGACAATATCCTGGTTGCGCCACTGCAGGAAATACATATATAGTGCTTGCAACATTATATACATTCCTCTATATGCAATGTTACGTTGATTCAAAGTAGCCTATAAACGGCTAAGTCAACGTCACCATGCCCCATAAGGTGTTACGGTACAGAGAAGAACTCCATTATCGACATCTATGAACTACTTTTATAAATTATGAAAATAGGATTTTTGTTCGCACCTCTAATTTCTCTAGGCGAGTCTTCTAAGTGAGGTTACTCTTGTACATCTGCTTCTTTTTTTAATGGCAGACTATGTGTATCAGGGAAGGCTTTCTCTAAATTAATTAAATAAACGATTTTCTAACCATATTCATCTTTTTTTTTAAACTAGCAATATGGTCCGCTAAAAAAATCAAGTTGGACAACCCTGCTATATTGGGAACGCCTACTAAATGTCAGTCCTTTAGCCCATTCATCTAAATGTCACGTGTAGGCTGTAGGGTAACAACCAACGCCGTCTATATATTAAGGCCGCAATGTAGAATCTTAGAGGTCAAAATCAGCTCGTAATTTTTGGTTATGTTCGCCAACGTTGCACTGTTTTGTTTTTGCTTTTTAGTACGTCATATGCTTGTTTTTGTTGTTCGTCCGTGTAAATCCAAAATTTAAGAGCTAAACTATGACGTCATTGTACAGCTGAGTTGCGGCTATGATATTTCTAGATGGCGTTGTAACAACACGGAGTTCTTATTTTGATTGAGTTTACCACAAACTCAATCAATCAGTGGCGTAGCATGAGTTGATAATGTAAGATTTTTTTTGAAGTGTGACTACACGCTATAGACGCGATTCCCAATCAAATATTTATTATTTAATTTATTTTAAGCAACTAAAATACTATGCTGTTTAAAAAATTGAATTTGTTGTTCATCATGAACTATGGTTCTTTAAATTAGCCATTCATATTCAAATTATTGTCACATTATATTCATCTCCTAGATAATAATATTCTCACAAAATTATTTAAAACATTTATTGAACAACAATGAAATACGACACCTAAATCGCTAGAAATAAAAAGACTTTTCTGTTCAATGGACAGACAAATTAATTCTGCTTGTGCTTGACTCTCAGATGTTGGGCTTTTGCGGTACGATAACGTTAAGCAACTTTTCTTTTTAACATTTTTATGTTTTGACTCTGGCACATAAATTCGAAAAGCGTCACGAAAATTGCAACGAAAAAGCGTTACGTTTTTGGCATTACAGGTGAGTTTTGGGTGCCATTCAAGGTTCAACGGAAGTTGGGCTAGGTACCCTGTGAGTGTTGGGTGCCATTCAAGATTCAACAGAGGTTGGGCTTGGGTTCAATTTACGTTCAACTTGAGTTCAACTTGAGTTCAACTTGGGTTCAACTTGGGTTCAACTTAATAAGATAAGAGAGATAAACTACAATAGAAACATGAAAATGTCCCACTGAGTTGCGGACTTGTACGCAAGCTGATGAAAAATGAAATTTTTTAACGTTTTGCATTACGGAGCGAACCGATTAAGTTTAATAATTACTAATTAGGCTCTTTGGTTGACTGTAAGGGAAGCAATGGCCCCCTTGTTTCCAAGCACGCCACGTCACTGCTCAAACTGCGCACGAAATGCACAAAAAACGAGCCATACAAACCAGTACACAGGGATGAAAAAACGGTCAAGTTCTTCGATAAAATCGCGTAAGCGTTGGAAATCGGTGTACTTCTTTGTTTAACTGATCCATCGCCTCAATTAACATATTCGATATTAACATATCGTTTCACATCGAAAATTGTACATGATCAAAAATTTGGGAATTTTTGGAAGTGCGAAAAATTGATTAAGGAGTTTTTCAGATCCTTTGAAAATCCTTTGTTTCCGTTTGTTCACGGACTCCAATCGAACCCCGCATAGTAAAGTGAGGAACGTCCCCATGATTAGAACGTTTACCAGAAAGTGAACATACTTTTTTATTTGAACAACTTTCTGAGGTTCGACGTCTTGTCTTACTCTAGCTATAAAAAGAATGTTTTAGGGCTGTAACTAAAAATAACAAAACAAAATAACAATATTGGTATTCTCACTATACTAAACCGATACTTTGCGATAAAACTTTGCTTGGGTTCATGTTAAACTGTCTCGATTCTTATCAGTAATTAAAAAAAAAGCTCATGTACTATGTTTGACTTTGCACATGTAGTAACAAACCTTTAAAACTACTTAACATGCATTTTAGATTTTCCTTAATCTTATCATTGCGCTAATAACACTATACTGGGGAGACATTCGAAACAAACAACTAAAAAGTTGGCAATTTACTGATTTTTTGTTAGGACTTATTAGCGTACTGCGCGTGGTCAGGCACGTAGCCAGGGGAGGGGTCCAGGGGGTCCGGACCCCTCATGAAATGTTTGCAGAAATAATCGGAGTCAGCGTTTTGATAACATAATTTTGAATAAGATTGACGTCTTCTTAGCTCCGCTATTCCTTCAGACATCATTACTCATTCACCTAAATAGCAGTCGATTTCAGAATTTAATCAATATTTTCAAACTGTTAGCTTAGTTGAAAGTGCCGCTAGCAGTGCTGCGGCTGAACACTACTAATTATGTGTAGAAAATTACTATTCGCATTTGGTGCAGAATTCTCGTTATTTTTTATCCTAATTTGCCCAAGAGTTTGGTGTTTTGAACTTTCCGCTGCTGAGGTCCTAAATGTTGCTAAGAAATAATTTCAGAACGCGATGAACAATAGTTTAGCCTGAGCATTGCTGAAAATCCAGAATGCAACATAGTCGAGATTTCCAGCTTACACCTATGACTAAATTAGATAATATATTAGTCATTTGAAAATGTGTATGAGATAGAGTGGCCAGACATCTCTGTTTAGGTGGATATGTCCTGCTTTTACTCTCTGTGCTCCCCATTCCAGCCCAAATGTCACGAACTTAAGTTCGAATCCCAGATTTCTTCCTACGATTCCTTAATAAAAAAACAACCGCAGATTGAAAAACATCCATTGTAGCCTCGCCACATTCCGAATTCAATAAGCTTAAACTATATAATTTTGACGGTGGTGTATTATGGATCAATCGACGAACTATATGCTCTTGGAAAGTATCAAGACCTTAAATGCGAGCCATATACAACTTTATACCACATTAGTTTTAGGGAAACTCGGCATTTAAATCATGCTGATGACCAACATTGTGAAACATGCAGCCACAATCAATAATTTGCCCTATTATTAGTTGGAGACAGTGGCGCAACAACGGGAGGGGTAGACCGAGAAATTGTGAAAGGAAAATATGAAAATAAGAACTACACAAGTTTGAGTTCTGCCTGCCGGTGATCCCAATGTTTTTTTTTTAACCTGGGAAGATATTAGCGCTACATCAGTCCAGGTTTTGTTTGTGCATAAATTCCTTTTTTGCATTTTTGATGCCTTTTTTCTAAAATCCGGATGCGCGCCTTGATCTAACCAACGGTTCTTAACCGGTGGTCCGCGGGCCACTGGTGGTCCCTGAGGCGACCCTAGGTGGTCCGCGAAGCCGTTGCTGGGGTTCCCTCATAATCCGATACGACAATTCTCCAATTTCACGCAGCTCAATCTTAACTTTCTAATAGAAACTTTAATACAGAAAAAGAAACGTATGTTCCTACTAAAGAGGAACATACGTTTCTTTTTCTGTATTTGTGTACACCAAACATCGGTAGGCAATTTTCATTTTTAGAAACTTTAATGTTAGAAGCGGATGGGAGTCCGTTTTGACTAAGCAGGACTGTTTTCATTGAGATTTTGACCGTTGTACACTGTGTAAGATATTAAGTGTAATGCATTGTATTGGTCGCAAAAAGAAATGTTAGTTAATGTGAACTTATTACGATGAAATGAAATACCGTCAAAATTTGTTTAATATGCTTCTTTTTTAGATGACGAACGCAAGATGATTGCGATGAGCAAGAAAACAAGGACGGCCGAGAGCTTGATAGGAATGGTCACTTTAAGTGCAGTAGCTTCGTGTCTTTATAGACTTGAGGGTTGTCATAATTGTAGGTAAACAGTTCAGGTGTTTAAGGCGATGAATATTTTGAAAATCTATTCTTTTCCGGCCATACCACAATGGTAATTTACATTGCTGAATTAAGATAATTCAGCCATTATTGATCTTCGGTGGCACATCTAAATAGGTTTCTGTTGGTGCAAACTGAACCAGCAATGCCATATTTATAGGAGTTTGTAAAAATTGTTGTTCTTCCAGTAAGAACTGTAAGGAAGGGCTTTATAATCTGATAAACAAAACTGGATTTAAAAATTATGAGCCATCTCTGGATGAAACAAACGGAAGTATTGGATAACACCCTTTACAAAAATTAATGAGAGTTTTGAAATTCGTTCAGACTTAGCTAAATCACACCCAGAGTCCTTTGCAAAACAATCTCTGTCAGTCGAATTTTTCTGGATGATGATCTTAAAAGCAGCAATATCCCTTTGGCGTTATTTCCACATTTTTCTAATCGAAAACGTCAACGACAAGATAACAATAAGTTGTGTTCCAAAGGTAAATTGAATTAATTCTATTAGTTACCCTATTGCTATTACCAAGGTGCAGTAGTACGGTCACCGCAAGAAGTAGTCTTCGGTACAAGATTTCATGTTTTGTATCGTTCTTATCACAATTGCAATTTAGTGATCCGCAACAACTAACGAGTTTGATCAAGTGGTCCCTCATGTGCAAAAGGTTAAGAACCACTGAAACTAGACCGTTGTGACATACATTTAAACACTCCCTCGTCAACCACAATGCTGAAAAGAGTGATTCAATATTGGGTTTCCATGAAAACAAAAGAAAGTCCCAATGCGGATTTCGAGTATAACATTACACTTGTGTTCTTACGACGCTAAAATACGCAAAAATTTGCATCGAAGATTAATGTGAATGTAACGAGAACTACACATATAGAAACACTACCGTATAGCATCATTACTGGAAAATAGCACCATCATCAACTTGCGACAGCAGCTTCAAATGTCCAGTAACATGGGTGGCCTTAGCCATTTCCAGGATAAGATCCAAGTTGCACCACTGGTTGGAGCTCTAATATATTTTTTTTTCTAACGATGGACCCTAGTGAAATAACCATAAATATAAATCTTCCTTTCGGTGCTCCTAACAAAACCTCCCTTCTTTTTAATTTAGAATCTTTGCTATTAAATACTGTACCGTTCTAGCAAAAGAACTCCCAGTAACACATATTTTACAAAATCACACTGTTCATTTCAAAAAGGACTTCCCCTTAATTTCTTTCGGGACACATGGAATCTTGTAGTAATTCTTGGTGTACTACCATGTTAAAATTAACCTAATAACACAGACCATAATTTAAATTTAAAGGTTAAAATCGTTTTCATCAAATTTATAGAAATTAAAAAAATAGTACGCGGGGCAAAATTTGGACCCCTCCCGAAACAAAATCCTGGCTACGTTCCTGGCGTGGTGATGGAAAGCTTTATCTATGAATTAGAAAATTGCAATACATGTTACCTTATCAGAGAAAATGAAACCAGAAACGCATGTAATGAAAATCAGCTGCAAAGTTGAAAGATAATTGCGATAACGACTAGGCTAGAAGAAAGTCATATATAAACGCGATGCGTCAATTTCGGGGCATAACAAACGCAGATCCTTCAGCCACACGGGTGTCAGGAATCCTATAAGCAATCAACATGAACTTCAACGCATTCTTCTTCCTTTGCTTCGTCGTCGTCCTCGCTGTTGCCGTCATCCCAACGGAAGCGACTCTTGCACAAGGATTCGCTGATGTCGTTCACTCTGTGGTAAATATAACTTTCTTGTCTTTGGTTTGTAAGTTAACGAATGTCTACAATTAATGATATATGGGGTTTGCTGCAATTAAAAAACAATTGCTTATTACGTGCTTACTCGTATTATAGTCCTGACCGCCTTTTTTATCAACACAGTGATATTAAGATGCAAGGAGAACGCGTCTCTTACTCATTCTCATGATCCCTTTTTAATTCATTTCAGGAACGTGGCGCCGTTAGCCTTGTAAACACAGTTGCACAGTGGTTCTGAAGGATTTAATTTATTTCAAATAAATTTCGGCTCGGTGAAAGATGCTCCGATTCGGGAAAACGTGAAATAAAAGTTTGTTTGAAAACTCACACTATTTGTTTGCTTTCCTTTAATCCCACAATCTCACTATTTCCGTTTCAATTAACCACGACCTAAATGTTTGACAACATATAGAAGACACGCATATGCTTCCCTTACCAAATTTCCTCTACGGATGAATGTGTCTTATTTCTCAATGTTGAAAATATTCACCCGGACGATGGTCGTATTGTAAACAAGGATTCTCATCCATTTTACCGCTTATTGATTTGGCGAATATACACAATAGTGCACTAACAACGTCGCGTTCGCGTCTATTCATAATTTTGTTATTTTGTTTAACAATCCCGCCGGGCGCGTTGTGTCTGCACACGGGTCAATTTTCGATGTCATAATAAAATGAATGTCGGATATAGATAGATGAGTAAACGACCAAGGACTCTATGGGGTTGACGGTTGAGAGTGCTTCCATATTGCGAATATGGCCTTGGCTATTCAAAGGCAACCACCACTCATATGTACGAACGGAAGATGTCTGTTGTTCTATGGCGAATATAAAGGGCAACACTATCAGAATAGTAAACAAAACGTTATGTCTTCATGTCGCATTCAGTGTCCTCAATGTGTATAGGAGAAGGAAATTCTATCTGGTAGAACGTAGAGCTGATGGCGTCATTCTGGCGACCCCGTGACATTGTCAGGCAGAACTCTCTCTATATGGAAGGAATCGAACTCGGATAGTACAATGTACGGTGAAGAGCTTCCGTTCGACCTAATTTTACAAAACTCAAACTACGACGCACAAAGTTCATTTGAAGGGAGCGTTTCAGGGGTTGAGAAACGAATATACAGGCGACAATTTATAGACGATGTTCGTTCTATGGCTTCCGTTTTGCATAGAGACATTATATTTGTGGGAATCGTGCATTTGCAATCGAATTTGTAATGAGATTAACGCACTTGTAGCATCTTATGTTACGTGAAGGTATACTGTTGTGATTGATCGAATTTCATTGGGGGATCATTCAAAGAGGCCTACGCCTACCACAGTAAATCTTTATTAAAATACTCGGCAAATATCTAGTAAAATTACATTTTACCAACCAACGAACATTTCGACAGGAAAAATTCATTATGAACAAGTCGTGAGGTATGGTATGTTATGGGGTCAGATCTCTTAAGGATGCTGTTAAATTCTCAGGTCTCAGGACTAAAAAGGAATGTAAATCATCCCAAAGGAATTAAGTATAAGAGGTCAAGAGAAAACGGGTTGCTTTTTTATTATTTCCAGGGATGGCACTGAGTATTTGCAATGAATTTCAAGTACTCTAGCGATATTCTATAACAACTCTGAATTCCTGACGCGATCAGTGACACAAAAAATTATTATTTATGTATCTACATATTTATTTTGGTATAAGATGGTGGTTAGATATGCTTCAGTAGAGCTGGCAGAAGACATCCTCGTGGAGAAGTACTTAAACCTTACGCAGGATATCCATCCGAAGGTCCCCATGTTTTTGCCAGGCCTGTAGAGAGGGTGGGGGAAACGGGGTGATTCCCTCCGGGCCCGGAGTTTCATAAGGGGCCCGAGTTTTGACACAAAAGTTGTGCTTCAGCGTTTTTTTACATTTAAAATGCTATTTTGAGGTCCTGAACTAAGAAACCTTATAGGTACTGTTTCTAGCGTTTTAACAACAATACATAACATACTCTGTATTAGGCTTGGGGTCCCTAGTCTATTTTTGAATTTTTAGGACTAGGGGCCCGAATCCTCATATTCAATCAACATTATCGTTTCGATACTAAATTTCTAAATTCAATCTGCCCTCGCCTTTCGAAAGTGCATGCATGATTTTATACATAAACAATTAAGGAATTTCGACTGCTTCATCCAGTAGCATATAACGTTTTTCAAAAACTTTGTGTTCGAAGTAAAAATAGGAGCCTTGTACAGCGACTAGAAGGACTTTTCCGGGCGATTAATATTTTGTGTACGTACTGCTGCTGCTAATGAAATTTTTTTCAAGGTACCAAAACCCGGATGTTGATCACTTAAATTATTGAATCTTAATTTCAATATATGTATCTATCTATCAGTACTCGCCAACTCGGTAACAAAAAAAATGTCTGTACTAGAGAAAACCGCGAATTGCTTACGAAGTAAGTAAAATAGGAAAAAAAGACATTTTGTAAATTCGTAGCGGTGTGCATTTCGAAAGCTAATTTTATAGAGTAACGACCAACAGTATGGGCCGCTGCGAGTGTGCTAAATTACAGATTTAAGCTCCCCATTTATTTAAACTGTGAACTGTGTCCGACTTGTTTTCTAAAACCTTTGTAAAGGTTGAGGTACATATTAAACCACAGCTGTTTAGTTTTAAAAATCTTCATCCAGAGAAAAAAAATAAGCGTAGCGAATTGGCTTTGACATACATACCGCACACAGGTGCACAGAAATAAATTTGCCTAGTTTATTGCATTATACACTTTCTATTTTGCGCGTAGTGCAGCCTTTATTATTCATTTGTAAAATGAACTCTTGAGCCAATATCACCCGTATAGTCTTCAAATCGAATTAAATAATAATATTTATGTATGATCCTATCCTGATCCTACCCTATCGAGAATGACTGTCGAAAAATTCAAGGCTTTCTTGATATCAAAGTTCGAATATATGTATGTAGGTTGGCATTTTACTTCACCAATAGAATAGGAGTTTTCTAAATAATTTCGTTGCAACAAGGGAATCAATAATTCTTAAATTTTTTTCTTGACAGAACTAAATGGTAGAAGACTACTAGGCTACCAGTATTGTTTTATGCGTATCTTGTGTAACGGTCATCACCATTAAATTAAAAGTTTTTTTTTCATTACGGGCAGATTTTAGTAACTAAACTTAATACTAGAAAGTGCACCCTCTAAGCTAAACCAAGGGTGTCAAATGCCTATAGAAACGTTTTTTCCAAACTAAATAACAGAAAGATTCTTTTAAAACATGAATACACATCAGAGTAATTAATCACATCGGGACTATATCCTTTATAAATGCTATCTTTTAAAAATGTTCTTCAACAAATTTTGAAACTTAAGAAAGAAGTTAAAACTCGAATGGATCAATAGCCACTAATTGTAAATTTATTTCCACCAAATTGTGGACAGCTAATCAGAACAGATCGCCGGTCGTCTAGAAACATCCAAGTTGTTCAAAACAACCAAAATTGACAGGATGACATAAAGGTGGTTAAAAATTGACAAAAATTTGTGTCTGATGTGATGTGAAACAAAGACATGCATCTGAGTTAATTAAAGGGCAAAAAATCGGGTAACGGGCTTAAATTGTTATGTTTAGGAAATTTCATATCCAGGTGATTTCCCATGAAATACAAAATTTCTGGGTCTTTAAAGGCTCGGTCTTGTTTTCAAATAAATTTCAATCCCAGATGTCCTTGTCTCATACCCTGAAATATGCGCACTCGAATTATAATGCAGATAATTATAAGGCTCGGCAAAGCTAACAACTTTTTTCTGACCGAATTTCGGAACAAATCCGGAAGGATTCTAAAATACATAATAGTTTAAGCTTGCATGAGACACCGACTTCTTGACGACTTGTACTGAAATTCTTAGACTTTAGTTTAACACCTCAAATATTTTATTTTTACACATTTATGCTGATACACATTGTGTTTTTCGGCGTGGCGAGGTGGGCCTCGAGTTTGATATACCTGCTCTAAGCAGTCGCTTTTCTATGAAGTTTCGTTACCCAAAAATGCACATAAAACGAACGAACCTTATTTTAGAAAGATTTTAGCTTCTGTAGTTCGTTAAAATTTGCTAATCAACTACCGAATCATCTTCAAAATATACTTGATAAAAAAAATCACACACACACACAAGTGTTGAACTATCCAGTCAATCCCGTTTTTTGTGAGTTTAGTTTGTAAAAATGATTCACGATTGAATTCAGTTTCTGTCAGTTTTTTTGGCAAGTGGCTTATCCGGTATCAGTTTTTTATTATTTTTCTACAATTCGTATTTTTCTAAAAACCCATAATTTTAGCTCAGAAATTAAATCTCAAAATGCACCTGAATGTGCAGAACACCGCTTTAACCCTTTCCCGGACAGAACGTCTATAGACGTCCAATTTTGAGCATTTGACATACAAATCGTGTCAAATTTTGGCGTTGTGTCCGGCAATGAGTTAAAACACTCTTCAAATATCTATAGACTATAGAGGCTCCCGATTAGAAAACTGCCGGATTACTAAGACAGCCGATTCAGTGAGAACGCCGGACTATGAGGTGTTCCGGACTAGAGGCCGGATTATAGAGATTCCACTGTACAATTTGTTTAAGGGCCGATATGTCAAATAAAAATTTTCTTCGATTCATCATTTTGTATCATACGGGAGAGGTGGGCCCGGAATCATTGTCCCTCCGGGCCCGGATTTTCTCTCCACGGCCCTGGTTTTTGCGTCAGTTGCTGCCATGCCTAAGCTACACGCCACATCTCTCACTCATTACTTTCGTCTCTTGCTCACATTACAGTATTCCTTATTTTAACTTTGGAAGAGTTTAGTAAGTTTCCAGTGAAGGATAAGCTCCATAACACTCCAAATATTCCCAAGTTATTCGTGTAGCTGATTTGGGAGATGTCATCGCATAGATCGCTTATGAAACTCATATCCAAGTGAAAGACCGAGATGTTCAGTGGCTAGAGGTCCGGAGATTGAATCTCGGCGTGGTCCAAAATTTCCGTATAGGATAGGAAATATATAGTGCTTGCAACATTATATACACTCCGAAATGATATGCAATGTAAAGCCCCTCACCGACCGGAGTGTGGCACACACGGCACAAAAGATCAGTCCAAGAATGATGCCTTGGAGTCGCCCAACTACACTGCTGCCCTGCTGCTCAGCACGATTTTTCGTATCAATCTTTTGTGCGGTGTTTGTCACACACCAGTCGGTGTGCGCCCGGCTTAACGTTGACTCGAAATTGCCTATAAACGGCTGAGTTAACGGACCATGGCCCCACATGGGGCTATACGGTACTGAGAAGAAGAATGTTATTTAGTCAAATGCCCTAAAACGTAGTAAGTGGTACCTAACTACTACCATAAAGTAAGAAATTGGAATAGAGGAAGATACATATCTTCGTGTATGTACACATTACTTACAGCACACAATCAAAGGTAAAATGTTTTTCAGTAGACTTTAATGTTATATGGAGTTCCATCTCTATTCCAATTACTTACTTTATGCTACTACCGTCGATATATGCCTTAATTTAAAGTTGAGGTCTATCCTTTAAAAATATTGACACAAACACATTCCAAATTGAAGAATTTTTGATCATAATGACGAATTTTTAATCTAAATTGATCAATTTCAAAATCTTCTCGATTAATTTTCATTTCTCATTAAGGAAATTCCATATCAAATTGACGAATTTTAAAATAATTTTTACGAATTTTCAAATCTTGTTGGGGAATTCCCATTATAAATTAGCGAATTTCCATGTCAATCTCATGAATTTGCAAATTATGTACAGCAAAATGTTCACAAAGAATACAAAGTATAGTAGGAAGGATAGTGAAGGCAGACGGCAAATACCATGCCTTAAACCGGTTTTTGAAAATTACTCTGTACTTTATTATAAGAATTGAATTATGAAATAAATCATTTATCTATCTATCTATCAAAAGGACAACAAAATATTCCGATGATAAACAGGAATAAACAGGACAATGAAAACTATAAAGCTTCTCCGTCACTCCAATAAATACTTTTATTTTGCATTTCTCTAGTCAAATTGATAAAACGATTAATGATTTCAAGTCACGCATGTAATAATTGATTTGCATCGAATGCCTTTCGCGTGCAAACAATTACGAACAAAACACAGGTGCCAGGTGCAATGTTTAACGCATGAGTTAATTTATTCGTGTACAACACCTTTATCACACGTATACGAGGGTGTATCTTTAAATATTCATATGGTGACTGTTATCGATTTGGTCTACAGAGTATAAAACAGGCAATAATTGAATTTGTGTCCGTTTAGTTAGCTAATTGGAAGAGAATATGTACAAGGAAACAACAACAAACTTTTTCGGGGATTGTTCACGGTCATTTCAAGCCTCTTCCGAGCTACTAATCCATTAAATCCGTGTACCCTGACATAATTTCTAACAGTTTCAGTTTGTCCATCGATATCTCAGTGAGTTATGATAATTTTCGCGCCAATTTAAGAACATGGAGAAAATATCAAGGACCTCAAAAAAATCATTTGTCTCAAAACGTTTTCACTCTACTCTCTACTGTATTTGCAAACATTTACCAAATTGCAGAATATTAGGGGCAGTTTGATTGAATTCGAGCTAAAAATAACCCTAATTCTCTGCACTATAGGCATTCAAACTGAAATAATGAAGCTAGAATAAAATGATGTAAGAAAGATATGATCGCAATTTTTAAAAGAATCGTACAAGCACCTCACCTTATAGAAGTTGGAGAAAATTTAAAAAAATTGGTTTTGGGTCAAATCACAAAAATTTGACTTTGAAGCTCTGTAAAAACAATACCAATTATCCGATTTTAGTGCGGTTACTTTAATTTTTTAGCTTATGATAATCATCTTATTTTGCTATTCTAGCACGTCTAGTTTTGGAGATTTTGAGGTTTAAGTCGTGTAAGAAAATGATTTGTTCAAATATTCAAATGCCTGTGACAGCTCAAGAGTTAAGAATTGGGGGGACATACCCCCACACTTTTTTTGCTGGAAATCAAATGGGGAATAATTTTCCGGTGCGTTTATGAGGTAGTTTTCGGACACCCTGTGTTGTGGACAAAAAGGACCCAGATATTTCCTTAATTATAGGATATTGGGGTATTTGCTCTCGTTTCGTTTGTTTCGTGGTTCTTTTTCTCATCTTTTGACGTAAAGTTTTTATCTACCAAAATGCATTTGAGACTCCTGGCATTCTGCCGGTTCCAAAACAACAAAGGACATCTTAATTGTACTAATTTGCCATTCACTACCATACCACTTTCTGCTTCATTGGCAATTCTCGTTGTGTCTTACCTGTAAGAAACGAAGAAAAAGAACACATTATTAGGTATTTGAAAAAAAAGCTTAATTAACGTAAAAATTAGTAAGGTAAACTAATATGTACAAAAATCTATTTAAATTTAGGTCCCGTTAGTGTAGAAATACCATTCTGATAAACCGTACCGTACGTAATTTTCGTACATTTTCTAAGGTTGCGGCCAGAATCTTTTGCAAATTGCGAAATGTTGCGAAAACCTGCGAGAAACCGCGAATGTATAAATTAAATGTAATCAATTGGAGTGGTTACAATCTAAAAGTTTATTCGCGCAAGTTTACTGTTGCAATGTTGTGGCAGGAACTATACTTGCTCGTGAAGCAAAATAAAGTGCAGAATTAAGTGGAGTCTCCGCAAGAGTCCGTCGTCGACGTGAAATAGAGAACGAGACGGCAGATATGTAAATACATGTGCTTGTGTCTTCATTGAGTCTACTATTACAACATAGTAGACTCAAACCCAAAGGCTTTTCTCGCAATTCGCAAAAAATCGCAAAAGATTTTAACCGCACCCTAACCCGAAACCGTATAAAGATCGGCTACTCAAACCCGAATAGTATTCAATTCAGTTTTAATGTGATTTTCTAAATTCGCCTAAATGCATTCAATTTCAAGCACTTCCATATGTCTACTTTTCCAATGATTTATCGGAAACGAAATTTGTTTCTGAAGGATAATTTACCTGAAAAATTATTTTAATATACATTATAAGAAAACGAGACCGAGGCTAATTTCGGGTGCGGCCGAAATTTTAATACCCTTCACTCTCCTCGGGCTAAAAGTTTTTTTTTTCGGGCGAACCTATGACTTGTGTTTAATCCTTCCCCATTCTTTTCCTTCCGTTTCCACATAAGTTCCGTGGCGTCGATAAAACAATATTCGTGTGAGGTTTGGTTGGAATTAGTATGGGAAAATAAAAAAAATTATCTCAGAAAACTTTATTGGGGGCATGCGGGAGCATGGCCCCATAGTATGATTCCATTTGTTAAACTTTTTTTTGTTTTGATAAAGACGCATTAAGGTTTTATGAAATTGGTGCAGAAAAAATGTTTCTTAGAAGATCCAAAATGGGTGGTTGGGTTTGTATGGTAGCCCCATGACCCCATGGTCCGATTCCATTCATTCCGCCTGGATTGAAGACCTCCAATTGTCGCGGTCACGCGACCTTGTCCTCCAGTTCCGAAAGCCTAGCATCTGGTGGGCGTCCTCACATACAGAATGCTCCCATCGGGCTCTCGGTCGTCCACGCAATCTGGCTCCGTCCACTCGTTGCGCGTTCATCACCTTTTTGGGCATGCGATCGTCGTTCATCCTTTGTACATGTCCCGCCCATTGCAGTCGCTGCAATTTCACGATCTTCGACACCTGTAGCTCATCATACAGCTGATACAACTCAAGGTTGTACCGGATGCGCCATTCACCTCGTTCACGAACGGCCCCGAAGATTCTTCGGAGAACCTTTCGCTCGAATGTGTCCAACAGGTGTTCAGAGTTTTGGGTTAGGGTCCATGCCTCGCAGCCATAGCATAGCACAGGTCGGATTATGGTTTTATATACGTGGAGCTTCGTCTTCCTGTGCACCAGCTTCGAATTCATAATTTGGAGGACCGCAAAATAACACTTATTAGCTAGTTGTATCCGTCGCTTTATCTCATCTGTTTCGTTGGCGTCCTTTGACAAATTGCAACCCAGGTAAGTGAAGTTGTCTACATACTCTATATTGAGGTCCCCCACTGTGATGCTTGAATTTACTGGCGTTCTAGTTTTTGATTGCATCATGACCTTGGTTTTAGATTCGTTGATATGTAGTCCAACTTCTTTGGCGGCGTTATTGAGATTATGCAGGAGGATTTCTGCATCACCCAATCTTCGAGACATGATGTTGATGTCGTCGGCGTAAGCTACTAGTTGAGTCGACTTAATGAGTAGCGTTCATGGCTCGAATTACATACTCCAGAGCCAGGTTGAAGAGCGTCGGCGCCAGCCCGTCGCCTTGCTTGAGTCCAGTACGAGTTTCAAATAGGTCAGTGAGTCTGTTCTGTACTCTGACCTGCGAGACGGTATTAGTCATCGTCATCCTTATGAGTCGCACTAGCTTAGCCGGTATACCAACCAAAATGCAGCAGAATGTTGCACAGTAACACTTCGATCGATACTGTCGTATGCCTGCTTGAAGTCGACAAATATTTGGTATACGTCGATGTTATATTCCCAGCACTTCTGGAGTAAAAGCTTCGCTGTAAAAAGCTGATCTGTCGTCGAACGACCAGGTCTAAAGCCGCCTTGGTACTCGCCAATGATTTCTTCTGCGTACAGATTAATTCTATTTTCTAGAATTTTAGATAAAATCTTATAAGTCGTACAAACTAATGAGATGCCTCTGTAGTTCTCACATTTTAACTTATCCCCTTTTTTGTGGATTGGGCAAATTATACTTTTGCGCCAATCTTCCGGGATTATTTCGTCGTTCCATATTTTAACGATAAGTGTGTGTGCATTTAAACTGGCCGAGTAAAACGCGTAGCAACAGACGAACAGACAGACAGACGGACATCGCCCAATCGACTCAGCTCGTCATGCTGAGTCACATATTTTATGTGGTCGGAGATGTTTCCTTCAATGCGTTACAAACTTCATGACAACGTTAATATACCCTTTACTCTACGAGTGAAGGGTATAAAAACGCCAGATACACTTCTCATTAAATCTGGACACAATTTTCTATTCTTTATCATACGTTGAAAACAAAATTTTAAATTTAATTTTTCAGTTCCGACAGCACATATAATTTCGACATTACGGCGCTTAAAAGTCACGTTCAAAATTCTGGTACATATTTAGGCCAAGCAATGAAAGCATAAAAAGGGGGTGTAGAGAACATCGAAGAGGGTGACGATTTTTTTTCTTCGGTATTTTGTTAGGAGTAGTTAGGAGGTAAAGGTACTAATTTTACTCGGACCTGAGGGGTGCGCTAACGCGGGTTGGGGGGGGGGGGGTTAAAGGTGCAATTTTTGGTGTTTTGGGCTATATCTCGAAAACGGTGAGTCGCAGAGAAAAAGTTTTGAGTAAGCATTAAAGCTTTCTAAATATCCTATTTATTTGCCCATACTTGCATATGCAGAACTCCTAACGGTTCTTCCGATATTGGTTAATAAAACTCAAAAAAAAATTTTTTTTTGCATTCCATTGACTCTAGTGTCTCTCACATAGAAAACATCAATACAGCGTACATGCATATAGCCAATCTATAGATACACGTATACCAATTATGTTGTGTGGATGTTTTCTATGTGAAATTTCTGATTTTTAAATTAGCTATATCTGGATAACTGTTAGGAATTCGACCTATGCATGTAAAATGAACTTTATAGGAAATTGTGTTAGCTTTCATTCTTGCTCAGTCATTTTTTTGTAGAGTTGGCGGTTTCGGAGATATAGCGGGGATAGGGCTGATAACCACAAGAATGGGATATTTGAACCCGCTCTCCCAACGTTAGCGCACTCCCCACGACCGCGTGCTTTTAGTATGTTTTCCTCGTAACCACCCCTTATAAATTCATGAAATAAAAAACCGTCACCCCCCTCCCCATTTTCCACAATGTTGGTCTTTATACTTATAAATGGGAAAAATTAAATTTGGAAGTTTGGTTTAAGCTCTTGAGCTTTTGACTGACAGGAAGTATATCAAATGAAAGCAAATTGCACACTGCACAAAATTGTCTTGCAACGTTTTACTGAAAAACGATCCCGGGAGACACCAGAACCAAACAAATATGGAAAAAAAGACTTTTTTTTGACAATTTTCGGTTTTGAATAGGCTATATCGGGGAAACCGTTAGGAATCCGACATATGTATGTTCAAATAAGTTTTTGGAAATTTAATGGGCTTCCATACAAATACTCTCAGGACGACGCACCGCTTCCGAGATATTTCCGAGATTAAGTCGAAAATCTGCAAAAATGAATACTTTAGCCCGCCCTCCCCACGTTAGCGCACACCTCATGACCGGGAGTTTTTAGTATGTTTTACTCCGAACCAACCATTATGGATCCATGAAATAAAAAACCGTCACCCCCTCCCGATTTTTCACAATGTTTGTCTTTATCCTTGTAAATAGAGAAAATTTCATTCGGAAGCTCGGTTTAAACTCTTAACCTTTTGACTGATTGAAGACCGGACAACGGGGAGTACATCAAATGAAAGCCAATTAAACATCGTACAAATTGGTCGTGAAACAGTTTTCCGAAAAACAATCGCGGGAGACACCAAAGCCAAACAAATAAAAAAAAAAAACGATTTTTTAACAATTTTCAGATTTCAATAACCTGTATCGGGGGAACCGTAAGAAATTCGGCATTTGTATGTTCAAATAAGTTTTTGGAAATTTAATGGGCTTTAATACTGCCATACAAATACTCTCAGGAGGACTAACCGCTTCCGAGATATTTCCGAGATTAAGTCGAAAATCTGCAAAAATTAATACTTTAGCCCGCCCTCCCCACGTCGTCATCCCCTTCGATGTTATCTATAATCTCTTCTTTGATTGGCCTAATTGCGAACATTTGAATCAGTGTTGAGTGTTTGTGGGTGACATCATATTCGTGTGATTTGATCAGCAGCCACCGACTAGAAATATTCTAAAAATATATACATTTCGTATGTATTAAATTCTGTAGTAAAGTCGCTGTAGTAAGAGTTCTAAATTTATTTTTTGTTTCACGCCATTTGATTTAGTCGCCAAAAACCCGAAAATACTAAAAAGAGGCATTTTAAAAGTCGATTGACTTTTAGGCTCTTAGACTCTGAAGTTTTAATGAATAAAAAATGTAATAAAGTGCTTAAAAATTAAAAAAGAAAATGGCTACACACATTAGCAATTATTTTCAAACTATTTCACTGATTTGGTGTTATTGAGAGACTAACAGCAAAATTCATTTCATTTTACATAAACCCTTGTGGAATTTATATCTATACACAGAAGAAATGTAATAAAGAAAGGGGAAATACAATAATAATTCTTCTAAAAGGGTAGTTCATAATATCGTAATGCTTAGATCCTATTTCCCTTGGGAGTCCATTTAAACCAGAATAAAGATATCACCATACATCAACACAGAACCAACAGGTACCGTATATCGCTAAACATTGTCTACTCCATACCATCGTTATGCAGGGTTCACTCCCCTTTGACACTGCTACCCTATTTAGTTGCATTTATAGCTAGCATGCAACATTTATAACCTCCTGACTCTCCTGTTCATAGGTCCCCCCAATATCCATTAACCAAACGTGGGTTTCCGTATTTCGCATATTCTGCACGTGAATTTTATAGTATCCTTGAAAGTGTTTGTGCTCCATAAGTCCACCCAAAAGTGTGATTTTCACAAATATTTATACCCTATACCCATAAGATGGTATAGGGTATATTGTTTTTGTTACGACGATTTATGTAACACCTCAAAGGAGCCACCGGAGGTATGGCAAAGTATATATATAAATGATCAGGGTCGGTCCCTGATTCGAATAAGCCATGTCCGTCTGTCTGTCTGTCTGTCTGTCTGTCCGTCCGTGTGTCTGTCAGTTCGCACGATAACTCCCGAAATAATGAAGCTAGCGTTTTGAAATTTTGGTGAGATGATTGTTTTGATAAAAGCTTGGATGGTATTGAAAATGGGCCAAATCGGACCATGCGTTCCCCTACCTCCCATACAAATAACCCCTCCGTTATAGTGTAATTCGGCCATATTTTCGACAGAATATCGCTAGGGACCTGAAATTTTCATCAATGCCCAATTGTGACATATTCTTGAAGTTAGTGGAAAGTGGAGAAGGTCTGACTACCCCTACCCCTACATCCCCTACAAAGCAATATTCCGTCATATCTTTTGATAGAATGTCCCCAAAAACTTGAAATTTATATCACATGATAACTGCTGGATGCCGTAATAAGATATTAAAAATGTGCGAGATTCGATCCATCTACCCCTTCCCCCTTAAAAAAAATAAATTGAATATTTTCGGTTTTACGCGCATTTTAGGTCTGTACATGGGTATAGGGTATACACTCATCGTGCTATTCGCACGATTAGAACTCGGTCTCGTTGAGAATGTGTTTGGGGGTAGGTGGAATATGTCGCGTGAGTAAAACTATCTTGACTACATGGCTACATGACGACATTTTCAGTGAAAGCAACGGTACTCCTATAGGATACTCATGTGCTCATGTCAAGGAAGTTTTCGGGACGACACCATCGTAATTTATTGAAGGTGGGGTTCATCGGACTATATCAGTACATCCGGACACACCTTTTTGAAGAAGAGTGTTTATGCGAAGGCTATACAAATGCGGTCACGTACACGTGTGATCATTATACCGGCTGCTGGAGAGAAAGTTAAGCATATTTATGTAATAGTCATTAAATATTTTAAATAATTCACATTAATTCCTTTATGCAGCTTCGAGTTTTTTTTTCTCTAAATTGTCATAAAGGATAGGTAACCCCGCAGGTAAAATGTTAAAAAAAATAATTTGAAATAATAGTGTAGTAAGCAGGTGATGAGCCTATAGAACCTAGAGATTGCAAAATGTGGTGGAGATATGGTTTTTATTTCTTACGTTTTTTTGGGGTGCTGAGCACGAATGAACCAAAATTTCGTTGCGAAACAGGGTCATCATTGCAAAAAACATCAAAAAATGGCTATCAATTGTAGCGATACCGCTTAACGAATTTAGAAGATTACTATCACATTTTGCAATCTCAAATCACGTAATTACTACACTATAAGACAAAATCATAATAACAAAAAAATGTTACATGTTCAACCAATGTATGTACATACTCATATACCACTCTGCGTGAAACCACTGAAATGAAACTATACAAATAAGAAAAAAGGCCGTTAAATTTATCAATCAAATCAATTCCGTCAACAAGTTTGATGATACGCGAAAATCCCTTGCTCGAAAAAAAAAAACATTTTCTTATAAACATGTCTACAGGCATTGCCCAATAACCGTGTCAACTTCCTTTGCGTGCATGTCTATCTAAATATCTGCAGAGGGTCTTTTCTTAACGATGACGTGATGCTTAAACATTTAGCATGGTCCCATATTCCATTTCAACCAAAACTATCCACCATAAGCAGCACGCAATCCAATTAAACGAAAGAGGAGAGCCATGCCATGAGCCATCTGCCAGCCAGTCAGACAATAACGAGAAGCTAGCTACTCGAAGAAGAAGAGAAGTGGAACAATTTTTTATTGTAGTAATGGGAGATGATGAGGAATGGTCGGCCACGAAGATTACGAGCAAAAGCACTGGTGGATTAATTAGGCTTTTTAGTGGTTTTCTTTTGGATACAATTTTTGTTTAGCTTCTTCACCTGGAATTGTGAGGGCCAGCTTGAGATTAGATAACTTTTTCCGGTCATGGATGAGATCATCTTATACCTTGAGTGGTGATTATAATATGGCTGCTAATTGTGTCGTACTAAATTGAATTTATTTTGACATTGAACTTATATTTTGGTGCTGGAAAATGTCGTGCAATCCTTGGGAGGATAACTGGTTTTTGGGTGTGTGTGTCTGAAACCGACTACCCTAACTTCCAAATGTATAATGTTTTTATACGATTTGTTGCAAACTTGATACGTTACTGGGTCATCCGTTTCGTGTAGTTGTGTCCGTGAATAATAATGCATAACTAGGGGGCTTCGCCCCCTGCTCGCTACGCTCGTCAACCCCTAACCCCCCCCCCCTGCCCCCCCCCCCCTCCCCCCCCGACCATGCCCCCCGCCCCTGCCCACGCCCCTGCCCTGCCACAGCCAACGTCTGCTCCCGGCGATGAGCAGACGTGCTCGCGCTGCGCGCTCGCAGCACTGACTGACTATCACCTGACAACTGAAGTCGCACACCACCTTAAACTACTTACTTAGCAAATCATCACGTCATTTCCAATTTCAACCAATCAGATCAAGAATAAAAGGGACCATTTTTTCCTTATCTTTTTTATAAATAGAGAGAAGAGATGACTCTGAGTATTTTTCCCGCAGCTCATGTTAACAAGTTCAACAGGTTTCTTGTGCATGCTTTTATAAAGAAATTCAATTTATATAATGTATGTACGATATGCAAGAGTTAGAATGTTGTCTGCAAACGTGATGACGATGACATCATTGTCTGTTTGCAAAAACGATTTTCATGGGAGAATACTATTAGCATCAGCTTTCCTTTATGTCATGCCAGCCAAGTTTATGAGCCAAGAAAACATTAAAATGGAATACATAAAAACTAATTGAAACTTGTTGAATGATCACACATGTATTCGTATCGGGGAACATAAACTTCTGAAGGTGGTTCACATCGGCACTAAAATTAAAGCCTCAATCGCAATACTCCGTTCCGTTCCGTTCCGTTCAGCTGTCAAGAGTAGACCTTACGGACTGAGCATGTAAACGCACACAATGGTTGTAACGGAACGGAACGGATCGGAAGAGTTGACCAAAATTCAACTTTTACGGATCACATAACCTCACTTTATGGAAAAGCCTCGGCTTAAAGCCTCAATCGCAATACATACTCCGTTCCGTTCCATTCCGTCAACCATCCAATCCGTTCCGTTTTGTCAAAATATTAGTGCAAAGCACAATGCTCCGTTCCGTTCTGGCAGTTGTCATACGTTTTGTCGGATTTTCTTGAAATGTTAGAATTGTTTTTTCATTTATACTTACTGTACCTAATGTACGGCTTCGATGTACTACTCGTCATCCATGTTCATACCCGTTTGTTATGCTCCTGAACTGTCATTTTCCATAAAGTGAGGTTATGTGATCCGTAAAAGTTGAATTTTGGTCAACTCTTCCGATCCGTTCCGTTCCGTTACAACCATTGTGTGCGTTTACATGCCCAGTCCGTAAGGTCTACTTTTGACAGCTGAACGGAACGGAGTATTGCGATTGAGGCTTAAGAAGGAACAAACGGAAATGTTTATGCAGTTTATTATGGGATCTGCTCTCAGAGAGAACTTTTGTGCTCGCGATATTTTCCGCTATATGACAGATAAGCACAGTAAGTCTCGCTCGTGTCGATAAGAAGACAATGAAAATTTACCCTATGAGAAGGAAATCCGTAATATTCCAAAATTTCTGTCGAAATCCAGACTATATGTAGACTTACAGTAAACAGATTTACTGGTCCGCACTAGCTACATATCCGGATTAAAGGTTTTCCGGATTACAGAGTCAAGACTGTATTTGTATCCATTTAAAATGTGGCTCCCAACCTTTTTCAGTCTATCCCATTAAGGAAGTGTGAAGAGTATGACGCACTCCCAACATTTTAAGTAGCGTAAACTAAGGCTTCGATTCCGCCACTTAATATTAAGTTTCAGCCACGTTTTTGTCACCAACATTTTTACTTCATGGTTACAATTCCTGCAAAGTACTTTTTGGAACGTTTCAGCATAGTAGCAGATAAAACTTTGTAGTGAGAGAAATGTTGCTCCTACATATTCGACAAGTGTAAGGAAAATGCCACGGTTTCGGTACCCCATTTTGCTTCTACATAGTGAGAAGTATTATTTTTAAGTAGGGAAATATAATTTCTTTGTAATTTTGAAGGATTTGCTACCTGATAGTAAAATTTTGGAACTACAAAGTTGCTAGCGATACTATCAAGTCCGTTTGGGAACTTTAAAGTACCATTTAGAGCTGTCAAGCACTAGTCGCCATTTTTTCCATAATCATATTTTACATTATTTCGAAAATAGCTACTGTTTCGAATTTAGAACCTTTTTTTAGGTTTTTTTTTAACGATTTCGAGTCCATTTAGAACATTTAGAGCGAGAAAATTAGAAAGTGGAAAAAAGGCTACTTTTAATTGGGCTATATTTAGCCCATTCTTTCAAGATATAATTAGAAAAATGAGAGGGCATAACTTTTTTTTTTCGAGGTAGAATATCCACTTCCACGGTGAAATTGAAATAATCAGCACTATAAAAAATAAAATTAGATCATTCAATAAAAATTAAATAGTTTGGTTACACCCCAATATTAACGACTTTTTCAGATGCACTATACTAAGGTGACCAGATCCTGGAGGGACAAATGCTGTACACAATATTGACCAAAACAGCACATCCCACCCTTTCTCGTCTGCTCCACGCTATTAGAGAGGTTCAAAACTTTACAATCCGCTTACTCGTCTAACTTTAAGAATCTAATACAATGGCTACCTCCAGTTTTCCATGGATATTTAGACAGTTGCGTGGTAAAGGGTCTGGCTTGACAGGCCGCCTGCGCCTAATCGCGATACAACCTAACCCTGCGAGAAAGCACTGCATCAACGATGTTCTTTAACATTTTATTTTAGAGCCTCAAGGTATATTCCTAATAACGACTGCATGCCTTTCATTCGTGTCAATTTTTCTTATAAACCTTGGATGTAGTATTTTTTTTTTTAAATCTTCTTTATTCGGTTTTTTCTATAGAAAATCTTCAATTTTGATTGGGTAGGTATTGTTACGTTTAATAAATGCGTTTCTTAGTACTTAATTTAGATTAATTACTTTCCTTAGATACTAATAAATAAATTTCCGAAAACTCTTTAAAATTTATAACAACATGTTAGTAAAAAAGACCAAAGTAGATTGGTGGCCTCTCAGGCCGGGTGCCCTTTGTTTTGATTGATGGTGCGCCCGACGGAGGAGTGCCCATTTCTTACATCTGATTTGTTTACTCTGAATTTGGTCTGCAGTTTGGGATTGATTTCTTCTGAAATTCTAGAAATCATATTTGTTCACGAATTTGGATTTCTCGGGGAGAGTTATTATTTTTCTGTGAGTAGTCACCAAACCTCACATATGAGTCCGCGGACTAATGGTTGGGACTCAGATGTTGATAATAAATATACCTGATTCGAAGCAGAGTGTCCCAGGAAAATTGGCATTTCACTTCGGAAAAATTAGGGGAAAGCTGGATTTTGCATGAGCCTTCCTTTCGAGGTCCTAAACAAGACCCCAAAAGTCCCCGTCTCCACGAGTGCCGCTAGCGGTGCTACATAGGGTCAAAGACCCTCGAAAACAGGTTTTTCTGAATATTTCGATAACGGTAGCATATGCAAGAAAGTGGTGTATGGCAAATTTTAAGCTTTTGTGCTTTTTCAAAAAACGATGGAAAGACCGAATACGTTCGGACACTCCTAACGGTGCCAGTAGGTCTGACGGTATTTTTAACAAGGTTTCACGAAAATATCTATAACGGTAACTCGTACTAAAAACTTTTGTATGGGAAATTTTTAGCCTATGAAGTAATGAGTTGTCATGAGATTACAGAAGCAACAAAGTGTTACAACATTCCTTCCCGAATGCGTTTCCGTTATGATGAAATTCACAAAATAACGAAAAATACCGTTACGGTACGGTTCGGAACCTCATAGCGCCCCTAGTATTGCACGCATCAATCTGAAATTTAGATATTTATTAAGGCAATGTATAAGCTAAAAATTCGCCATATAACAGTTTTGAATGCACGTTACCGTTATAGAGATATTCCTTAAAATCAGCTTAATTGAATGTTTCGACCCTCAAAACTTCGTTAGGGGGGCTCCCATCTTTGGGGACTTTTGGTGTCTTACTAACAGCCACAGAAGCTACAAATTTCTCCTAGAAGACCATAGAGCACACTCCGTCGTCTTAGCGCCACTTACGAAAAACAAAATAAAACAACTTTTTTTAAGGTTTGAACCCCCATAGCGCCCTTACGGCTGCACGTATTGACATGAAATTTGGCCACTTTCTTTAGTACTTCATAGGCTACAAATTTTCCATAAAAAATTGTTTAGTACGAGTTACCGATATAGATATTTTCGTGAAACCTTGTTAAAAATACCGTTAGACCTCCTGGCACCGCTAGGAGTGCCCGAACGTATTCGGTCTTTCCATTGTTTTTTGAGAAAGCACAAGAGTTTCAAATTTTCCATACACCACTTTTTTGTATATGCTTCCGTTATCGAAATATTCAGAAAAACCTGTTTTCGAGATCTTTGACCCTCTGTAGCACCGCTAGCGGCGCTCGTAGAGACGGAGACTTTTGGGGTCTTGTTAAGGACCTCGAAAGGAAGGCTCATGCAAAAAATTAGCTTTCCCCTAATTTTCCCGAAGTTTGGCCAAATTTCCTGGCGTAGAGGTAAGGACTTGAATCTCTTTTGGAATACTAATAAAATAAATTTAAATGCCGTTTTAATGTGGGCAATACTAAGCATAGGTTGCACCTAAGGGTTCTTAACATTGATAGGTAAATTATAGCGGGTGATGTAGTCTCCTCCTGAAAAGTCTGTCCTTATGTGAGCGGATTGGAGGTTTTACAGTCTCTAATAAGAAAGATAAAAATAAATAACAGGCGCGACAATCCAACATTGGACTAAAGCCGCAGGATGTGTTAGTGACATCCCATTTCCAAGATCTTATCTGCTTTTCGTTGAGGTAATGAGATCAGCATCACGCTCAGCAGTGTTATTTATCCCCATAAATGGGTACTCGTTTAACATCTGAGTGAGATCATAGTCCGTCACAAGCTCGTAAGTTCGAAAAACACCATGATCTACGGTGAGATTCGAACTCATGACCCTGTGCACCGAAGGTGCGCGCACTAACCGCTGGACCAGCCAGACTACTAGAATAATAAGAAAGATGTCAGGCTTATTATTCATAATTTGCAATCGAAAATTAGTTTCAAGTACGTGTCCATAATGCTTGTCTGAGGTTGGGTCGTCAAAAATGCTGTCTATTTTGCTGTACGCTTTAAAATGCTGTACAGCGAAATGCTGTACGTATGGTCAGCTTACACTATACATTTTTCGGTATTTTTTGTTCAGTCTTCATTCTTTAAATTTTAAGTTAAATTGTCCGAAAACATTATTTGGTATTATTTAAATACTTTTTAACAACGTAGTGGCGTAACGTTTCCCAAATTTCTTGTGTTCGAAATGGATACAGGAGCCACTCACGTTCGATTTTTGAACTAACCCGCTTTTACAGCAGTCAACAAATGAGAAACGGGTTTTGGTGGGCGGGATTTTGTAATGTCGGGACTTTCTAATGTCGGGACTTTCTAATGGCGGGATTTTTAAATTTCGGGATTTAGCAATGTCGGGATGATGTAAAGCTGGATTTTTTTTCGGAAAAACCAGTATTATGAACGGGCGGGATTTGTTTTTCGAGACTATGAAGGTATCCCGGATTTATAAATCTGTAGAGACTGACGACACGACTTTTGCTCTGATGGAAAAAAACACGATAGCCGAAAGCTACTTAAAAACAAGACTTTTGCTGTGCAATGCTCTTTCATGTTAAAAAAAAAACACATTTGGAAAAATTTAAAAGATCGTTTAACGTGAACGCTTAGTAAGGTACAGCTATTTCAGACAAATTTAAGTGATTGAATAATCTCCTAAATTTCCGGAAATACAAATACGAATTTAATGCTGAATTTCCAATGCACATTTTCTCAAAATTTGATCGTTCAGCAACAAATTCTGAGCCCTATCTGAGTAGTACTGAAACCTTAATTAGCCCTCTCCTAAGTGCAAGGTACCACATAAAAATAAAGAGCACGATTTCGCTCCAAAGAAAATTTATTCAATTCGAACGCAAGCCTTTAAATACGAGGGTCAGATTTCGGTGTTGATTTAAACGCAAATTCGTTAATTTTTAATATGTGCATACATTTAAAATAAATGTAAATGCTATTGCTTCAAGTTAAAAAAAAAAACAATATTTTGAAAATCACTATTTGTGTACCGTAATCGGTAACATCTTGGCATTAGGCGTTATTATTATATGTAGTTGGGCTCTGCCCAATCAGATAAATAGCTTGAGCCGTATCCGCATATTGCAATCTGCCAAACCCTTACTTCTTCGGTGGAAACATTACCTTAGGTACTAAAACAGAATAAAGTCTATGGACGTAATGTTTCGAAAACCAAGAAAAAAGGGCAATATTTAATTGGGAAATCCGTTTTTTTTTTTAACAATCTGAAATGGGTTTATGTTTTAAAATCTATGGCACTCAGTTCCAAAACTCGCTTCTTGTATTTCTAAAAAAAATATCAATTAGTGTAGTTCCGAGGTGATTTCAGATTGCAAAGTGTGGTGGAGAAATTTTTTTTTTGTTTCTTATGTTTTTTGGGGTGCTGAGCTCGAATTCGCAGCTTCCCACCAAAATTTCGTTGCGGAACAGGATCAAAACCGCGAAAAAACCCTAAATTTTCGGAGTTTTCCCGTTTTTTTGTTTATAACTCCGAAAGTGTACATTTCTCCGAAAACCTATCCATGAAAATATTAGAGAAAACATAACTGCGGGTCTAACGCGCCATTAATCATTAAAATGTGTTAAGCGGTATTGCTACAATTGATAGTCATTTTTTTGGCGTTTTTTGCAATTTTGACCCTGTTTTGCAACGAAATTTTGGTGGGAACTTACAGATTCAGGTTCTGCACTCCAAAATACACAATGTACAAGATAAATGCAACTTTTACGACCAAAAATGAAAAACCGTTCAATTTTAACATTTTTTTCATAAAATGGAACTATGTTAAAAATGGCAAATTTAAATTATCCACTGTAGTAATACCGCTCAACAGATTTTTAATATTTATGTCTCTTTGGACGCGCAATTATGTGCTCTCTAAAATATTCATGCAGAGTTTTTCGCAGAAATAAATAGTTGCAGAATTAGGGGGCGAATAACGGAAAAACAGCAAAAATTTTAGGGTTTTTCACGATTTTGACCCTGTTCCGCAACGAAATTTTGGTGGGAAGCTACGGATTCGTGCTCAGCACCCCAAAAAAATAAGAAACAAAAAAAATTGTCTCCACCACATTTTGCAATCTGATGTACTAGGTTTATCACGTAGTAACTACACTAAATGTCCAAGTTTCAAGTTTGATTGTAAAGTCAAGAAAAAATGTTTGAAATCGTTTTGTCTTTCAATATATTCCACAAACAGTGAGAAATTTATTATGTAAAATTTTTAGGGAAAAAGCAAAGTTCGACTTGAAATTTTCCGAAATGCAAAAAGCGAGTTTTGGAAATAAGTGCTCAAACAAACCGATAAATTTGGTTACTTGCCTTTAATTTAGAAGTAAAAAATGGAACAAGATCCACGCTAAAAACAAAGAATCTTGGAATGTAAAACCCAATGATCCAATACCTTCTCCCCCTCAATCAATAAGAATTTTCCATATATCACGATTATAAACAAAAGATGACACAGATATGGTTCCCCATTTGACGGCATAATTTTAGCAACGTCATTCTGTCAGAGATATTAGACTGCAACAGCGGTGCTAGACGTGCCTACACTATACATACTAGTGAAATACAAAATTAACGCTTCGTCACACGCAACATGCGTGACTCAAAACAATAGCATCAAGTTGTGCATTGGGAAAGAAATTTAATATGCGACTAACTTGACAAAATGCCATCATTGGAACAGCTTTTTCAAGCAACATTATTTTATTCATGCTTCATATTAATGGTCATAGACATGGTATATCCCCGCTACGCTAACCTAAAAGAATCAGATAGTATCAACTAGTTGTAGAGCTACAGGGTTTCGCCGCATGAACATTCAACCCACACCTTAGCTGTTTAGCAAAGTTTCAGGAAAAAACGAAGAACGAACCCATGAACCACAATAATAACACAAAAATATTTTTTTACGAGAGTATATTCCACCAAACTAACACGATAGTACTATAGGTAAAAAAGCAGATGGAGTGAAGCTCCATCCAAGCCCCAACTTCTTCGTCACGAGTATTCCGGAATATGGATCATACACTAAACTGACATTGGTGTACAGAACAAGAAGATACCAAGTACGTAGATATACTTGCGTACCCAACAGAGCTCAACCATAATTTTTTTTACAGGTAATTAACTTTCCCTCTTTTCGTTTAACTGGGAGGTTCAACAATGTCGACGGATGGTATACTGTACACTACATACCATCCACTATGCTCTGGACTGGACTCGCGGGGTTATGAATTCAGGTGAGAAGCATCATAAAAAGAGTTTCAAAACTTAAATGCGGTCATGTGGAGCTGGCGCTGAATTGAATATAAGTGTACATTAACATTATAGGCACTCGTAGCTATTCATATTATGCACAGTGGGAATCGAAGCGAATCGCTCGAATGAATGATATCATTTTTGACAACAAGTTCCCAATCAGCAATTGCCGAGGTGAGATCAGATGAAATAATTGGGTTATGATGTTGACTACGTTCAAATACTATAGAAATGTATTTAAACCAACCACAGACTCATTATATATTTTCTTTGTTGCATAAAAGTAAAGGCTCTCTCTCTCTCTGATTATCCTAAGGAAAACTACTACCAAATGGAAAAACTGGCCTTACTCAGTCCTACCAAAGGAGCATTGTTGGTGTTCCAATAATGCAAACCAAGTTATTTCAGTCTAAAAATCCGTATTTGCAATCTTGGAATCTGGTAAAAATTTTTTTAAATCCATCTCGACTACCAGGATGTAGGCGAATGATTCGACCCCAGCGTTATTGGCCTAAAGCCGGCCCCACACCGACCGGAGTGTGGCAAACACCGCACAAAAGATTGATACCAAAAATCGTGGAACAGCAGTGTGGTTGGGTGACTCCAAGGTATCTGCACATCCAGATGAGCATAAGCTATGTTTAAGTCATCTTACGACGTTTGACTGATCTATACTCGACGGCATATATGTAATTTGACATCTCATACTTTTGAGCCCTGACATTGATTACTTATAACGAAAGGCTATAACGGTACTTTCTTAAACGAAATTAGATCAACAGCAATAAATACGCTAAAAATCTTGCTGCCGTTTTTCAGACTCTTTATAACAAAGAGATTCCTCAGGTGCACGCTTAGTTTCATATTAAAAAAAACGAAAACTGATTTTCTAGATGTCAATCGATACAAAAGACCCAGCAATCTAAAGTAGCCTCTGTATGATAAGTTTTGCTCAATTTTGGCAGAAATTGCAGAATATTAGGAGCAGTTTGAGTATAAGCACCTTTCCTTGGCAAAAGTTGTAGAAAACTGAGATTGGAAAACCATTTGTTTTAGGGTTAAATTTGAAATATATATAATAATTTGGCTTTAAAGCTTATCCGATTTTCCGTACAGTTACTTTTTTTTTAGGAAAATTTCTTAGCAGTGATAATTTTTTTTATTTCGCTATTGTAGCTATGGTTTAGATTCGGGCAGACGTATTGATGTTCAAATTGTGTGAGAAAATGATTTTTTTTTTCAAACCTTCAAATGCCTGTCGCAGTTTAAGGGTTAAAAAGTCGGGGAAATAATAAAAGGTGGGCTTATACAGGTGGGCTTATACAGTAGTTTTCGGATACCCAGTATATTTGGTCATGCTGGACTCAAATCAAAAGCCATTTTTTCTCTATTAAAGGGTTTCACTCAAAACCGGAATTCAGAATTATTCATTTTGAGGAGGAGTTAACTCAGTGATTCTGATTAGAATATGTACAAATTTATTTTAAATACATATTTAAAATTTCTGACGCATTTGTTTAAAACAAACTATGGGGCTTCGCCCCCTGGTCACTACGTGGGCCAACCCCCCGTTCGTGCTCTGCGCGACTGTTTTTCGTTCCCGTATTCAATGGTCGTATACTTATCGACAGCTTGTACGTACGCTGATTGTTCGTGTGTATATGTACGCTGGATAATGGCTTAAGGTACGTGTTCGTAGAGACGACTCATGTGATGATCGCTCAGCGATCGTAGTTTTGCATTCAATTCCGAGCCATATTTGCATTTTTTTCGAATGATGCTACTTTCCTTGTGTCGACTATGACCTAAACGAACATGTGTGTACATACACATATAGTGCTCAGAACAGTTGTTTAACTGCGATCGCAGAGCGATCATCACGTGAGTCGTCTCTACGAATACAAACCTTTAATGTTCGGGTACATTCGGGAATCATCGTAGCCAATCCGAACACGAATAAAATGCCATTTTCCGAAGTTAACATTTTTATATATAGAAGGATTATATATAGAAGGATACCTATCACGTATTTTACAAAACAGTAATAGACAAAAATGAGAAAAAAGATTAATTTTGAGCACAAGTTTATTTTTTTTACGCTAAAAATAGTATAAAAATGTAGTTATGTTTTTAAAAGGTATATGGGTATGTTATATTCGGATGACTCATAGCTCTTTATTGGTAAATGTCTTTTTAATCAATCTATATTGTTGGCAGTTTTTCAGGCGAACTGTCTATTGGGGCTCTGAGTGGAATTGTGAACGTTGAGCTCATGAGTTTATTTAAGCCAGTGATTCTCAACCAGTGGAGGAGAGGGGGCGAAAAGATGGGCGGGCCTTTCTAAAAGAATGGCGAATGAATTCAACGAGTTGAAAAATGAGACAGTACTACTGTAGGTGAAATTAAAAAAAAAGCAAAAGGTGTGAATTAGAAAGAAATTTGTAGCTCAGCTATATTTGAACTAACGGTACGTTTTAAAATGATGGTCATTAATTTATTTACAGTGCATGAAGTCAATTTTAATTTCTAGAAAAAAATGTGGAATGCCTATACACAGCTAACAGCAATTAAGCTAGTATAAAGTAAGAGCTCTGACCAATCTGTTTGTTGGAGGATCGTTTAAAATTTGTTGGAGGTTCACGGACTGAAAGAGGTTGGGAACCACTGGTTTAAGCACACATTAGAAATATCGTAAATGTCCAGAGAAAACATTCCAATGTGACATTTCCGAAATTGAATAACTCGATAGTTCTGCCGCAGCGGGCTCTTCTCCTCCAACAGACAAAGTTACGCGTAGTTCCAATCGAGCTGGTAAGTTGCCATGCAAAAATACTACAGACATGCACCGCAGTTGGTGTATAAAATGGAACGATAAGTCAAGATTTCCACAATTAGTGTAGATATGTGGCGACAAAACGATGTCGGATACCAAGCGCAGGAATTTAAGCCAGGTTTCTGTATTTTGCCAAGCTTGGGAGCCCTAATTGAAAAGTAATTTTATAATAAATACCCCCACTTAACACAACTTTTCCATTTTCATATCCTTCATCTTAACTCATTCAAATCTTATGTGAACTTGATATTACAAACGTGACTAAAACAAAGTACATACGGATACTTCTTCTTAAATTCATGTAAATTTCAGAAATTCTATATAACATCTCATTACAACCATTTAAGCTTGAACCTAGACCAAGAAATCATGTTCCTACAAACAATATACTCTAAAATAAATCCTATAAACATGTTATGGAAAAAGGAGAGTTGGCAATACAAGCCCCACATGTCGTGTGAAACTTGTTGCATTCGTGAAAAGAGCTGCATCGTAAATTGTAAATGCAACAACCATACAAGAAATAGCATCAATAAACAAACAAAAAAATGTCAACATTGCATGAACTACTGAGGCTGATGCTGATGGGTGCTGATACATCGCATCGGGTGTAAATTGTGTCAGGGGGCTATTTTTGTACGGTTGATCAGATAGAATTTATGTCAGACCGACTTAGGCGACACGATACGTAGATTACTTGGTGACAAGGAGGCATCATCCACCACCACCATATTCCACTCCAACCACCCACTCGTTTATTCAATAAAAATTGTGTTAAGACTTCACCCAAATGACATCATTGAACATCTATGCATCTTTTCTAGACGCATCATAGTAGTAATGTGACGTATTCGCCGATGTTGATAAAAGCACCACTCGCCGCCGTTTGCACGTATAATTAGACGACTTAATGAATTGATTGAATTATTGTCATTGCGTCGATGTGAAAAATGTTTGAAATAACTTAATTTGGAATTGAGGAATTAGAACGAGTATGGTAGGTTGATTTATTGCTTAGAATGTTTAGTGAATTCCTTAAGAGTGACTTATATAAATGCCGCATCTGGAGAAGAAAGGTTAATATTTAACTTTAAATTAAATTAGAACATTAAATATTAGAAAATTATTTAATATTTTAGCTATTACCTACATATTTTTCAAACTATGGCTTGACTTACGGCTGCTCCTACGAAAAAAAAAAATTTCCGGGTTGCATTATACAGTGAAACCTATCTAAAAGACCACCTGTATTAAGCGACCACCTCTCATAACGACCGATTTTTTCGGGAACGGAATTCGTTACAATACAACTCCATACATTTGTTCCCCGTATTAAGCGACCATCTGTTTGTCGGACCAACGACCACTACATCACTCATTTGTTCATACAAATTTTACCCTTCTTAAACGAGCACCTCTATTAGCGGCCATAAAAAATGCGATGTGCCCGTATAAAGCGACCATAGGCAAGTACAAATGTGCTTATCTTTTGGATTTTGTACTTTTTTGCAAGTTTTCTTAATAAATTCAACAATTAACGGTATTAACTCATAAAAAAGCATAAGGCCGCAGAAAATGTAAGTCGTTACGTTACGCGAATAATAGATTATGGGCAGTAAGCAGCAACAGCAAAAATGTCCAATCAGATTTAGTTTTTTAGTTTTTGTAGCCAGCCATCATCCGGTCGTGATACAGCTGCTGATTTCATTGTTGTTCATCAAAGACCAATAGTGTAGTCGTTAGGAGATTTCAAATTACAAAATGTGGTGGAGAAAATTTTGTTTTGTTTCTTATGTTTTTTTTTTGCTGAGTTTGAATCCGGAGCTTCCCCCCAAAATCGACAAAAAAACCGTACATTTTGTGAAGTTTTTCCGTTTTTGGATTATAGCTTCAAAACAGTACATTTCTCCAAAAACCAGTCCATAAACATGTTAGAGAAAACATGATTGCGAGTCCAACGCGATATTAATCTTTGAAATGCGTTAAGCGGTATTGCTACAATTGAAAGTAATTTTTTGGCGATTTTGACCCTGTTTCGAAACGAAATGTAGGTGGGAACTACGGATTCGGGCTGAGTACCGAAAGAAAAGAACAAGAAAAATGCAACTTTTGCGACAAAAATGACCGACGATCGCATGCCCAAAAAAGTGATGAACGCGCAACGAGTGCACGGAGCTAGATTGCGTGGACGACCGAGAGCCCGATGGGAGCATTCTGTATGTGAGGACGCCCACCAGATGCTAGGCTTTCGGAACTGGAGGACAAGGTCGCGTGACTGCCGCAATTGGAGGTCTTCAATCTAGGCGGCCAAGGTCCGACGACTTCGGGCTATCGTGCCATAAAGAAAGAAGTAACACCGCTCAACGGATTTATAATATTTATGTCTTTTTGGAAGCGTAACCATGTTCTCTCTAACATATTCCTGGAGAGTTTTTCGCAGAAATGAATAGTTTCGGAGTTAGGAGCCAAAAAAAACAACGAGCATTTTGGGGGTTTTTCGCGATTTCGACTCAGTTTCGCTACGAAATTTTAGTGGGAAGCTCCGGATTCGTCCTCAGCACCCAAAAAAAAAAAAGAAACAAATAAAATTTCTCCACCACATTTTGCAATTTCATGTATCACGCTTATCATCTGGATACAATGTGTTTAATAAATTATAATTTTACTGTTAATGCGATCCGCGTTTGACCTATTTTCAAGTTTAAATGCTGAGTAACTAGGGTATGGCAGTAACATCTTTCTAGCGGGAACTTTCGAACCTTTGAAAAATGTTGCGTTTTCTTGTTAAGAAAAACTAGCAATTCAAAACGCTAACACGCATTCCTATTTATTACCATTGGTGAACTCAAAGATTATTTCATTATTTTATAAAAGAACTTAATTGAGTTTTTATCGTACGTAAGTAGAATAGAATTCTTGAATGAAATATGCAACAGATGCATCTTCCTTTTTAACATGAGTAGTTGTTTTGCAAGCATTGGCCAATTCGGCGTAATTCTGTCAATTTCGTTAAGCTACGGTGAAGTATGCAAGCCTTTCAAAATGTTTCTATTTAAACGGTCGATAGCTCTTGCATTCCACAAAGCACAGGTATGAGAAAAAGCAGCAAATTTGCGCTATTTACTCTGTGGTCCAGAGCCACCTATCTTTACTAAATGCACCAGTAAAAAAGTATCCAGGATACCTCCTGTCAAGGAAGTTAAGTTGCTCTGTCCAATTCTGGATGGAAATTTAAGTCGTGGATTTCTTGAGAAGATGAAATCCCTCACGTTAGCTTTAATTTAGGAAAAAAGTTGTACATTGCCTTTAAATTGATGAATCTGTTCCCTAAGTTCATTACCCTTATTAAGCGACCACCTCTAATAGCGACCACTTTTTCCGGGTCCCGACAGTGGTCTCTTTAGACAGGTTGCACTGTATATACATACATTGTTGTGGTAGGGCTGATATATCTCTGGCAAAACCGCAAGATCTCCAGAAATAGCAAACCTCGGAACTTTGAAAGTGATGTAAAATCTGTGCTTTTATATATGGGTGTTCCACGTGGAAGGTGACCAGTAACATTACACTCAGAAAACTTTTTTCGTTATAAAATCGAAAATGATAGCTATGATTCAAAAATTTTCAAATATGATTTAGCTCCATATAGTCTAGTTACTACGTGATAAATCTAGTACATCAGATTGCAAAATGTGGTGGAGACAATTTTTTTTTGTTTCTTATGTTTTTTGGGGTGCTGTGCACGAATCCGGAGCTTCCCACCAAAATTTCGTTGCGGAACAGGGCCAAAATCGTGAAAAACCCTAAAATTTTTGTTGTTTTTCCGTTATTCGTCCCCTAATTCTGCAACTATTTATTTCTGCGAAAAACTCTCCATGAATATTTTAGAGAGCACATAATTGCGCGTCCAAAGAGACATAAATATTAAAAATCTGTTGAGCGGTATTACTACAGTGGATAATTTAAATTTGCCATTTTTAACATAGTTCCATTTTATGAAAAAAATTTTGAGATTGAACTGTTTTTCATTTTTGGTCGTAAAAGTTGCATTTATCTTGTACGTTGTGTATTTTGGAGTGCAGAACCTGAATCTGTAAGTTCCCACCAAAATTTCGTTGCAAAACAGGGTCAAAATTGCAAAAAACGCAAAAAAAATGACTATCAATTGTAGCAATACCGCTTAACACATTTTAATGATTAATGGCGCGTTGGACCCGCAGTTATGTTTTCTCTAATATTTTCATGGACAGGTTTTCGGAGAAATGTACACTTTCGGAGTTATAAACAAAAAAACGGGAAAACTCCGAAAATTTTGGGTTTTTTCGCGGTTTTGATCCTGTTCCGCAACGAAATTTTGGTGGGAAGCTCCGGATTCAAGCTCAGCACCCCAAAAAACATAAGAAACAAAAGAAAATGTTCTCCACCACACTTTGCAATCTGAAATCACCTCGGAACTACACTAATATACGTTTACGTTTAATTCAAAAATGTTTCATTTTGAATCAATTGTGGAAATATTAAAGTGATTCTTGTACTTTTAAAATTGCTGCAGGTCAAATCAAAAGGGAATATCACTTTATTTTAAAAGTGATTTCACTTTAAATTTAAAATGTTTAGATTGTAAGATTTAAAAAGTGAACAAATATTTTTTTTTATTTTTTTTATTTGTTTTATACTTAACTTTTTTTTACCATATTTTAAAAACTTTATTTTTTCACTTTGCTTCTACTGGGAATCGAACCGGGTACCTATCGTTTCGTAGTCCTACTTCCTACACCTAAGCTATCTTAGATTACTAGCACTTAATAAAATAGCGGCGGGCTTATATGTACACAGCCTTCAAAATGAAACAACTTTAAAACAAAGTTGAACATATTTAAATCGATGTTTCAGTCAATTTTAAACAGATCATTAAAGTGAATCCATTGAATTTCTAGTACATGGAATGCGCATACAATATGAAAATGTCATCGAAAAGTGGCTCTAACATCTGGGTAAATTTTTTGAATATTTAGACCAGATTTTCAAATGTATACTAGTCGACGAGGTGTTTAATGTCAGTTCTCGAACTGTCACCGTCAAAAATTAATATTTATTGGCACTAGTGTCATTTCAAGTTTTCTACAAGGCTTGTTTTATTTTCTCCTATCCTATCAGCGTTTAACTCCCCCGGCACCCATTTCACCACCTAGTCAGGACTATAACAGGTAGGCGTTTTACGAGATTAGGTACGGATAGAGTCCTCTTAGCGCCCCACCACCCATATTGATTTGGCTCCCGACTCCTGAGAGCCACAAGAGCGATACTAGCCTGCAGCTTAGGTCGAAATTTTGTTCGTGCTTACTTTTTACCTATCTCTAATATCTCTCAATCGGAAATTGAGAACATTTGTTCGGGGTGTGGACCACCTGTTTCGATGTCCCGCTGCACCCACTATCCACACTCCGAGGGCGTTATGGGACTATTGCAACTGCTACGTTCTTGTCGCTTGAGACTATAGGGATGAATATACCTCGCGAGTGAAATTTTTGTCCACTGTGATTTTCTCAATGAAAATGTATACTTACTGTCGTGGAGTATGTGGCAAATTCTGGGGAATCGAAATTTCAGAAGCTGCCATCCGAAAACGTTTCACTTCATCGTTGAAAATATCTTATGACCGGAGAATCGAAAAATAATACGTAAAATGGCCGTGAAAAATTACGGAACTGTTTTCGAATTAATGCTTATAGAGTTTCCCAGCAATTGATACATATTCCACGACACAAAGTATATATTTTCATGGAGAAAATCGGAGCGGACAAAAATTTCACTCGCAAGGTCTATCCGTCCCTTATAGGCGAGGATGACGACGAAACGCGAGCCGCGACTACGTCCAAGATAAAAAACATTTCAACAATTTCACTGACAGTCCGGAATTGTCAATTTGAAAGCTCGGATATTTAGACTAGTAAATGACATAGTTTCATTGAACTTTCATTGATTGGACATTGCACTGAAAATTTAGACCAAAAAAGTTTACCCAGATGTTGAGACCCTGGTCCCCTTTAATTGGTCTACGCCTATTCCATGTTCTATAAATTCAATGAATGAATCCTATTAAAATTAATATAAAACTATGTGTTTTTAAAATGAATAATTGATGAATTCCAATTTTATTTTTTATATGTTTCACTTTAAATTTAAGTGATGAAGTGATTTTTCTGAGTGTACAATCAAACTGCAAACTTTCGTGAATCAGTGCCTACGGCGCATCCTACAAATTCGCTGGCCTGAGGTAATATCTCACGACGACCTCCTCCAAACTACTGGCCAAAATAGAATAGGCACCGCACCGCATCAAACAGCGGAAGTGTCAGCAGATAGGTCAGGTCGGACACTTCGAAAAGAGCAAAAAAAAACATTGAAAAACAGTCTCTCGATTGAAGACCGATGCAAGCCGTCATGTGGGATGGCACAGAAATAGGTCTGTTGAGGCAGAGGGAAAATCAAATCGTAGGATTGTAGGGTAGCTGCTAACCAGAAGAGGTGCAAAATAACTCAATGCCCTATGCCCCACAAGGGTTAAAAGTAACCAGAGAGAGAGAGAGAGAGACAGAGATTAAAAATATTATTATTATCTGTGATTTATTACCCGAAAAGTTATGAATTTCTAGAAAAACTAAAAGAAATGTACTAACCAGGGTTTTAGTATTATATAGCGGTCACAATCCTCTCTCTGTAATTAATTATTTTTAAATGGATCAATTTTTCATTATCGACCTTGCTACTGCAAAAACAAGGTTAACTGGTAAGTTTGTCATTACCAGCTCCATGACATTCGGGTCTCTTCATGGCTAATAGAGTCTATAAAAAGTCACTTAGGAAAAAGAGAACCATAATTTTCAAATCAGTTGAATAACACTTTACGATGACCAAATAGGCGATCACGACTCATTGGGTATTTAATTGAATATTTCTAGAGGTACGTATTAACATTCAATTTTGGAGCCTCTATGTTAAATACATACTATCAAACGCAATGTAGGAGCACAAACTATTTTGGACCGTCTACTAAAGTTGAATGACAATTACAAATCGTACCGATCTAAACAATCTCTTGTACACGAATTAATTTATATTTGTATATTTACTATGGAGCAATTACGTTTAGTTATATCAATAAACTATTTGAGCGAAGAAACGTATAGTCCACGAGACTTTATAATAACAAATCGTAAGTATACACTTATATCGTGTCTTCCTGAATCGATTTCGATTCATCTTTAAAATAATGAGAAGCAATTTTTATTCATACACTTATAAATAGATTTTTATTCTGTCAGACTGCTGAAAGCATCTTGTAGTACTTTCTGTATAATAATATCCATATGCGTAGGAGGCGATCACTATACGATATTTTTGTTGTTGTTTTTCTATTCTTTTTTTTTTTTTAATTATATTAGACGAATCACATTTGGATAGTCTTGAAATGTGCTACACAAGAATTGCCTTGGCCAAACATAAAAAATATCTATTACGCACAGTATAGCATATCATCTTGATATCAATAATTCTATTGATTGAAGGCTATTTATTAACGATGTAGATTTGTTCAATTTGCCACGCGCCCTATGAACGAAATGAATATAAAAATTAACATTGAGCCCTTGGATTGAACATAAAAAGGTTTGACCTTAAATATTTGGTCACTACTGGAACTTTTCGTGATGTAGTTACAAAAGTATAAGAACTGCATGAAGGGCGATTGAAACATGAATGTTGCGTTTTATAGTACAATTTATTTCTCTAGCCAATTTTTTTCATTGATAGTACATAGGATTTTGTGTAGAAATATTTTTATGAATAAAACAAACTATGCATTTACGCCTTTTTGCTGCGTGCCTAGAAATAAACTGTCAAAAAGCAGATTGCCATTTCAGTTTTCTATTTGTTTTATCCAGTATGTCGAAAGTGGATGCCTTTTGTTTCTGGACCTGGTTTTCGAGTTACACGCCTAAATCCAGGGACCTTCATTGAGGCCCGTATTTATGGACATTCCTTAACTCAAGGAGACCTTGAGTCAAGGATGCCGAAATCCAATAAATTAAATGTGATTTCCCATACTTTTTCATAGAATATTAGGATCAATTTTGATGCTAAGCTATAAGAGCGTCAACTTGGTGACGCGCCCGTTGTCCGACCAAGTCTAGTCTGCCTTTTTACTTTTTTAAATCACCCATGCCTAGTTGATTTCGGTCAATTGTTTACAAAAGGGCTCTTCACTTAGTCATCATTAAATCTTACTCAATATCGATACGCAATCAGACTATTAAAATATTGCGTATCCGTCAGGCAATAAAATTATTGCGTACCAATGCATTTTTATTAGAACCTAAACAAAACACATTGGTACTGGCCAAGCACTTAAACAGTATCAGCCACTTGTGTAAACAATTATTCAATGCTATCTAGGCATGTCGGACCACGCCACCAAGAAGACTTAGTCTTAGCATATAGTGCAAAGGTGCTACAATGTTATACTTTTCGACCCGGGATTTCGGTCATATAACATTCGGCCAACCTACGATTTCACTGTCCTCAGTGAATGACACAGACAACACTGAATACCATATACAGTAGCGAGACTCATCTGCTTCCTGTATATCAACTTCATTCAGTTGGCAGCCTAAAATCAATTCAAATCATACAATTGCTTGCATATCATTTCTTATCGAGTTATGTGCAACATTTGCCCTTGAACATCAACCATCAATTCACAGCGCAATCATCGCTTCATCCAACAAACAAACTCAGTTAGAAACTACTCCCTTCTGAGAAACGAATCGTTCGGTCTCGTACCTAACATCTCCTGGACACAACTAATCAAAAATTCTGAGCGTTTCGCTTAATATCCAGTTCCGAGCCTCACCTGCTCCTGGATCCAACAACATGTCCAGTTCCGAGCCACACCTGCTCCTGGACTAAGTAGTCAACGATTCCGAGCCTAACGCTCAACACGTCCAGTTCCGAGTCTCGCCAACTCCTGGACCACTATTCAACAATTCCGAGCATAACGCTCAACACGTCCAGCTCCGAGTCTCGCCAACTCCTGGACCACTATGCAACAATTCCGAGCATAACGCTCAACACGTCCAGCTCCGAGTCTCGCCAACTCCTGGACCACAACCCATTTCGAGCGCAACGCTCAACATGTCCAGTTCCGAGCCTCTCCTGCTCCTGGACCACAATCCAACAATTCCGAGCATAACGCCCGACACATCCAGTTCCGAGCCACACCTGCTCCTGGACCATTCAGTCAACACTTTCGAGCATAGCGCTCAACGCGTCCAGTTCCGAGCTTCACCTGCTCCTGGACCATCCAGTCAACACTTTTGAGCATAGCGCCCAACACGTCCAGTTCCGAGTCTTTCCTGCTCCTGGACTATCTCTTTACACTCCAATCATGAGCCTTCCGCTCACCTCTTCCAGTTACGAGCCAATCGTGCTCCCGGACCATCTCATTACACTCTCTAATCACGAGCCTGCCGCTCACCTCGTCCAGTTACGAGCCAATCGTGCTCCCGGATCATCACATTACACTTCAATCACGAGCCTGCCGCTCACCTCGTCCAGTTACGAGCCAAACCTGCTCCCGGACCATCTTATTACATTTCAAACACGAGTTGCCGCTCCTCTCGTCCAGTTACGAGCCAATCCTGCTCCCGGACTTCAACTGCTAATTACAGCTCTTCTTAATTAGTGAATGTCAACTTGATAATCAACCCTTTTTTTTCAAAATTTCTGTCTATTGTAAATTTTTTCATTCAAACAGGTACCCATTACCCTTTTTTTTAAACTATACTATTCTCTTCACCGTGATATACAGCATCTCCAAATGCAATCCTTATCAGTCATGTAGACCTATCTCTAATGTGTCTCCTATTTGAGAAGAAATGTGCCGTCAGCAACACATCAAGCCTTTTCAATTCTGTGTTTTGAAGAACATGCTTTCAGCACACTATTACATCCATACCAATTTGCATGAATAAATATCCACTATACTCAGGTTTCAACGTTCAATACCTTCCTTTATATGTATGGAAATTCTAAGCACACAACAAGTGTATCATCTCCGACTTGTATTAAGTCCAAAAATCTTAAATCAGAAGATTTTCTATTTCCAAGAAGCTATCCAACTGTTCCTTTTCAACAACAACAACCATAAAACTTCTTTCACCAAAATTGATATATTTAACAATAATTATTTTTATCAAACGCATAACTACGACTTCAGCACTTCACTTTATTGAAGTTTATACTATCGAATTCACATCAATTCATTATTATTGTAAGAAGTCAACAAGAAATTCATTTATGAAACGTGAATAAACAATCTTCATGCCATATCATAATACTGAGGAAACCTTGCACAGCATTTTGAACTCAAAAGAATCAAACGGTTTGGTACCAACCAACACGTACTATTGATTCTCACATCAATGATTTAATTTGTTTATGTTAATGAACTACTTCAAAAATTACTCAATTGGTGTCATGAAAATGAACTATGTCATAATGCGCATAGAAAATAAGAAAGTCGGATATTTTGCGTCAAGAAATCCTCCTAGATCTCGCAAAACAACGGCAGAGCAGAAACGCTTTCACGACCTGTAGACAACTTAAAGTAGTCTACCTTCTCCTTCTGTTTGATTTTTTTTAACAGTTTCAACATTTTAACAACCATAATGGAGTTCTCTACTCCTACAAATATTAAGGCATCCACAACATATAGTATGAGCCTTTTCAGCACTGTCCAAACTTGTCGATCAATGTTTAACATGACCATAAGCGTCAGAATACATACTTTCCTTCTCAGTAATATTCACTGCAATCTGTTGCTACAGCGAATTCCAAGTCTCCCGATCAGATCGACAACAAGCAGTTAACTGCAACTGCGATTTAACAACCAAGCATTGAATACCAAAACTGACAAGTTTTTTTTTGCAGCAACATTTTCTTGTCAGGAAATACATACATATTTAACTTTAAAACAAAATTTGCGACAATAGCAACAAAAACCATGTCAACTACAGCAGCAACAATTATGCCGATAATCACAATTAATACAGCAAACGTGAAATGCAACATCAATGATTTCAACCAAATCAACTGAAACATCTCATCTGTTATCACAGCAATATCTTTGAAAACATAAATATTCAACAGGCAAATTTTCAGAATTCTGTAAGTAAAGCTTAAAAATAGATTTGAACCACTATCAACAACAAATACAGTAACACTTTCAACCACACCTTTTTCGATATTTCAAAATCAACTCCGTCGTCAAACTTCACGATCAGATCGCGCAAGGGTTTACTCTAATATTTACGACAAATACAGCATGAATTTGCTGCTCGATTTCAGGCCTGCAATGAGTAGCCGTTCAAAAATCATAATAAAATCTACTTCAGCATCTGAATCAAATCATTACCGCTAAACCGCGCAGACACTGGTAAAAAAAATTAAGAAACAAATACGCTGAGTGGACTAACAAGCACATTACTCTAACTGCAAAAATAATGGGCTTGACACACCGATTCTCGAATGACGAAAATGCTTCATCATTACATAAATGATAACCATCATTAGCACATTTGCCAAATTACGCATTTGAAACAGCATTCACTCAATAATGTCCGGAGACACCCTCTGATATGAAAGAAGATGACGTTTTATAGAAAATTTTAATTTGTCATCAACCTTCACTCCTGTCTTTTTAAATTCTTGAAGACAAATGTGTTTTTAAATTTATCGACATTTTCTTGAAAATATTTCACTTTCACCTCTTACACAAACGCCAAAAGTAAATGAAGAACTTCAACGACGAAAACATATGTGTCACCTCAATTTCGAATTCATCATAGTAATCCTCGTTATCATGATTTTTCTGTATGACTGAACCCTTAACGTTCAAAATCAAATAACAACAATAATCAATAGGTAATTGAACCACTACTTTGCTCATCTGCTTACTCCCAACACTCATTTACATATATGTATTTTTAAATCTAAAAAAATAATAGTGCATACACAAGTGCGAGACACCTCGTTGTTATTTTATTTTCCTTCTGGCCTCACACTCAAAATCATTCTGGCGACACCACCGTATCAACAGCACCTTTTAGAATTCACACATCAAAACAACATTTTAAAATTCTGGGACATCAGACAACATTTGCAGGATCACAAACCCGCAAATATGGGAATCCTCAATTTACTGGACCATCCCAATACCTCAATTCACAGTTGTTCCATTCTTCCTATGGATTCGGATCGAGCCACAAAGAATGTATGCCATTTTACTCACCATGCATTTCTCCACTTGCATTTTGTTGAGTGCATACTTACAAAAGATCAGCCGTCTTTTTTTCCTGTAGGTCACTCACTCATCCTTTGGATCATGTCGTACCAAATGGAAATGCCATTTTCCTATCCGCTTCAATCCACTTCCTTCGTGAAACACACAACTTCACAATCCTCCATTCATCAAATTTCAATCGGTGCACATCACAATCACAAACTAACTTTCGCGATATATTTTTCTATCATGGCAAATGGATTAACACAACACACGGGATTTGGGATTAAACCCCACACCTGAATTATTAGGATCAATTTTGATGCTAAGCTATAAGAGCGTCAACTTGGTGACGCGCCCGTTGTCCGACCAAGTCTAGTCTGCCTTTTTACTTTTTTAAATCACCCATGCCTAGTTGATTTCGGTCAATTGTTTACAAAAGGGCTCTTCACTTAGTCATCATTAAATCTTACTCAATATCGATACGCAATCAGACTATTAAAATATTGCGTATCCGTCAGGCAATAAAATTATTGCGTACCAATGCATTTTTATTAGAACCTAAACAAAACACATTGGTACTGGCCAAGCACTTAAACAGTATCAGCCACTTGTGTAAACAATTATTCAATGCTATCTAGGCATGTCGGACCACGCCACCAAGAAGACTTAGTCTTAGCATATAGTGCAAAGGTGCTACAATGTTATACTTTTCGACCCGGGATTTCGGTCATATAACAAGAAATCATTTATATTAACGAGTCAATGCATCCTTGATTTAAGGAGAAACTCAAGGAGACCTTGAAATTTTCTATGGTCAACCTCACTTGAAATCAAGGTAGCTACCCACCTTCCTTGAAATATAATATTTCAAGACTGGAATAAGTAGAAATGGAATGGCCACAGCTGTTAAAATGTGTCTCCAATTATACACAACGCTACATATATGAAACTAAAACATAAGCGCCGGTGGGTATAATATTTCAGGGGGCATAGATTTTGCATATTATTTTATTAAAAGAGAAACGTATATAGTACGTAACTCTAGGACCTTCCTACTCACTGGCTGTATTGTTGGATCATTGGATAATTCGAATTTCGGTAATAAGCAAAGTTTTTTCGGGATTGAATGCATAATTTCCAAACTATTAACGCCTGGACGATCAATATACATATTTTTTTATCAAATTGGATAAAAAACTACCAACAAAAAGATGAAAAGAGAAAGCGACTTTAATTCATACATTTTTAGATAAACCCCACGATTGCTCTTTTTATGATACGCCTATGAGTCTCTACCAAACAAACAAATCGCACGCATGCGCACATGCAATGGCATGTTACCGACGTCAAGCTTCGTGCCATCTTCGTGAGGTTTCGAAGCCGGGCTAATTTACAGTTGATATACATACGCTACAAAATTGGACCCACATATGAACAAGCGTTTGTATGAAGTAAGCCGTTCCATTTTCTACTTATTCCGAGATTTCAAGTCTATTGAAAACTTAAGGTCTCCTTGAGTTTCGCCTTAAATCAAGGATGCATTGACTCTTGAATATAAATGATTTCTATGAAAAAGTATGGGAAATGACATTTAGGGCGGAATTCATAGTCCTCACTTATACTTAAGGGAATCCTTAAGGGACTGACGCCATTCATAGTCACTCAATAAGCAAACGCTAAAGGGTTTCCTAAAGGGTTCCCTTATTCGTTAAGATTCATATCAACCTCATATGAACTCATATATTTGTTGACATATCCTTATTCAAACAGTTTGAAATTTTTTAAAAATTTTGAATTTTTAACTACTTGATATTTTTTTACATTTTATTTGTCACTTTTAATAGATATGGCAAATAAGTGAATCTTTTATTTCATGAGGCAACGCCCTAATAAGTCATGTCTATGAATACGAAGCTCCCTTAAGGACTCACTTATATAGAGAAATCCCTTATTCATTAAGGGAATCCTTATTACTTAAGCGGGAACTATGAATTCCGCCCTTAATTTATTGAATTTCGGCATCAAGGTCTCCTTGAGTTAAGGAATGTTTATAAATACGGCCCTTAGGCGCGTAACCCGATTCCTAACTATCTACATTCCTAGAAACACTTGCTTACACTGTCACCTCTGTGGTGGGATTTTTTAAGAATTGTACCCATGATCCACTCAGTGCTTCTAGTAAAGATTTTGAAAAAAGAACCGCCATTTTGATCAGTGGCTCGAATAACTCTAAGTCTATACAAATAACAATCTTGCCTCTCATTGTTGTTATCGAACTCCTTCGAAACGAGTCGACTAAGTTTATTATGTAGTGCAGTTACGCAGCCAAAATCTTATCCTGGAAGGGTCTAAGACTATTACTAACCTTCAAATTAGGCTTCAAATAATGCCTCTTTCTTCACGTACACCAGGCCTTCTGGCGTAAATTTTTGTGCAACATTTTTAAGGCAATGTTTTGTAAAACATTTTGCATGGGACTTGCAAATTTTGCACACATTTCCGCGCCAAAGGTTAATTTGTACAAACATTTAGTAATTGAAGGCGTGCTTCATACACCTTATTTTTTCTTTTTTCCTTTTCCAATTTATAGGTTCATTTATGTGGTATCAGAAATACTGTACATTTTGCGTTATACATATTTACCAATGCTGTACGGCAGTTTGTAATGCTGTCCTGTACAGCAAAATGCTTGACGTCTGGTGAGCGTATTGTAAGTGTGTTCACCAAAGAAAAATTATCACCTGCAAAAAGAATTAATATCACTACAATCCGCCACGCATATGCCATTTGATATTTTGGGTAGATTTACTGTTGCGAAAAATATAATAGCACTGAGCGCGTCGATATATTTATTTGTCTTTAAACACGTATTGAGTAATTTTACAATTCTTATTTTAAGGTCTTCTTCCTTGCCTCGTTCTTTATACCGCTCCATGGTTTCGCGTTGCTCGACCTGCGGTATAGGCACATCGCCCGTTTTGGCGGTAATATCTCAGCATATTTCTACAGGCAACTCTATCTTGGATCGTGTCATCGCCGAGACCAATGCGTTGTTGTTGCTTTTTCATTTGACACATTCAGGTGTTCTTCGGTCTGCCTCTGGCATTGGGTCCATCAAGTGGAACTTCCATTGATATCGCTAATTCTTATTTTACGGTATTACTTGAAATTTGTTTGCTGTCTAAAAATAGCATCGTTGTTATTGACAGAATATCGTTTCTCTTTTTTAATAGGCAGTTAAGGGGTACGAATTGCTAGGGATTAAAATTTGAATAAGACCGTTTGATAAAAGTCTGTAATACATACAAGTAAAAATGTACTTTTTAGTTGTTAAAGCTTAATTCTAAAAAATAGATATCATATAATTTTAAAGCAAAACTTATCGATTTAGTTATTTTTTATTTACAGCTATTCGTACCCTATTCTTTGATTCAGCGTAATAGGAGAGCTGCCGTTAATCTGTCAACAACAATTATGCCAACACCAAAAAAGAAACAAATTTCTCGTTATACACTAAGCCATCAGTACCTGTAAAACTGGAAAACTATGAGTCTGACCTTATAATGTTCTGAGGACGAAAGTTGGCACCAAAGCATACGCTACAAGTATCAAAAAATTGGGTTTGAAGGTTGCTAGTACACGTTACTCGATAAATTCAGAAATAGCCTTAGAACTGGTACCAATGACCTTCAAACCCAATTTTTTTGATACTTGAAGCGTATGCTTTGGTACAAACTTTTGAACATACTTTCAGAAGACTACAGTTAACTGTTATAGTGACATTCTAAGGTATAAATTTTATTTTTACATTTTATATAGAGTCTAGAACAGTGTTGCTAACTGGAAATTTAGAAAACGGCTAAATTTAGCCGGAAAACCGGCATTATTTTTTTTCAAAAACGGCTAAATCCGGCTAAATAAATTCTAGCCAGGAAAACGGCCAAAAAACCGGCTAAATCATACAAAACAATCACATTACGAAAAAATATAGTAAAAAACTGATTTTAATAATTTTATTTATTTCTGGAGAATTACTCGTAAGCTATGCTTTAGGCAGATTTCTTAGTTTTATTACATATATGCTCCAATCGCTGGCATTACAGTCAAAATTTACTTTGTTCTGAGTTAGATAGCTCAACTAGGCAAAGTTGTGGTATAGAGGTACAATTTCTCGGTCAAGGCCATAACCACATGACATTAGGTTCGAAATTGTGGAACACAAAATTCGTAAAAGGAACGTCCATTGCGTAACTATGGGCAAGGGCAACCGCATTTATGTATGGATATCTTACCATCATCGCACCTGAATAATTTTATATTTTGATTAAAATTTAACCATTTTATTCATTTTCGAATTTGAGCCCTCCAAATTTTATTTTATTTTCCATAGTTACGAAATTGATGTTCCCTTTTTGATGTGCCGCAACTACGAATTTGAGGCTAAAAGATGTTCCAAAATTATGAGCTTGGCCGGGAAATGGTATATACCATTTATCCAGTCATAACTTTGGAATTCGTAACTATGGACAACCAAATTTATATGTCCATTTATAGAAGATAGATCATTTTATATTTTAAGTCAAATTCAAAAAGTTCAGTGCTCAAATATGCACTTACAGTTACGATTTAAGTTCTCGAAATATCGAATTTGATGTTCCAAACATTCGAACTTGATGTTCCAAAGTTATGAACTTGGCTGAGAAATGGTATAGATTTTGGATAAATTTGTTGACGTAGTGCAAGTAGCTTGCCCAGTAAAGTACAAAAATTAAATTTAAGAGAGCATATATGTCGGGGGCAACTTACTACTTCTTCCGCACTTAGCTTTTGTGCTGAAGAAGGAATTGCCCCCGAAAAATATACTCCCTTAAATTTAATTTTTGTATTTTACTGGGCAAGCTACTTGCACTACGTCTGACGTTTCAAAGAACCTCTTTTTGTACGGCAGCGGCATGACCGCATGGCTGCTTTCCATCAATTTTTACGTATGTTTTGTGCTATCAATAGAAACATATTTGTATGAGGTTTGGTTGAATTTTGTGGACAAATAAAAAAAAATCTCTTTGAAGAACCTAATTTGGGGGTTTGTATGGCAGCCCTATGACCCCATGGTCCGAATTCATTAATTTTTGCATATGTTTCGTGACATCAATAGAAATACATTTTCATGAGGTTTGGTGTACATTGTTGCCCAAATACAAAAGTTTTCTTAGAAAAACCTAATTCGGGGGGAATACAAACATTTTCATGAGGTTTGGTTGAAATTGGTGCCCATATAAAAAGTTTTTCTTAGAAGAACCTAATCTGGGGAGTTCGGTTTATATGGCAGCCACATGACCCAGTGATCCAATTTCGATGATTCAAACATACAAACAGCCTGCAACAATAAGAAGCACGTATGCCAAATTCCAGCTTGCTAGCTTGAATACCTACCGAGTAAAACGCGTCAACCGACAGACATCGCCCAATTGACTCGCCAAGTTATGCTGTTATCATCATCATTCATCGAGGGATTTAAGCTTGAGTTGAAGTAATGCAGTGGTATACTTTCTTCTTCCCTTAATGCGTTACTTACTTTCACTCTATGAGCGAAGGGTGTAAAAAAAAATCATAAAATAATTTTAGCCGGCAAAACGGCCAAAGAAAATCAATTCCGGCTAAAAATCCGGCCGGCCGGAATTACAAATTTCTTCCGGCTAAACAGCACGGTTTCCGGCTAAATTTGGCCGGAAAACGGCTTAATTGGCAACACTGGTAGAAGTGAAAAAATGTGAAATTTGTTAGAATTTTGGTTCACTTTGTATGGGGGTACCCTTAGTTTTGATTGGATGATAACAATTTTTGGTGGGGAGCATAATGGGGCTTGGACTAGGCACCCCACCAAATTTGATCTGCCTGGCTCAACTTGAAAAGATGGTACAGGCATGCCTTTTTGGAAAATGTTAGGAGGAGTGAGGGGGGCGTCATTGGTCGGAGCACTTCAATTTTTGGTACACATCAAATAAATTTTGTTAGCAAAAAATGGACAAGATCTTACGACCCTAGGTCTGTTCTAACAAGAGTTACAGTGCGAAATTTGCCCTTTTGCCACCCCCTCCCCCTTAACCCATGGCGCAAATTGGTGTAACTTTTTACTGCGTATATTGGGCAGTGTATTCAACAATTTGGCATCAACAATTTCTTTTTCTTTTGGATGTTTTGGTTTTGAGCTATCTGTACTATATTAGAATTTATTAAAAGTTGTTTTTTTTTTCTTATAGCCAATAATATGACAGATATATCGTATTTAAGAAAAAGTCTTCAAAAGTATTAATTTTAAATAAAAAAATAAAATAATTTTTTTTTTATGAAAATGCCACCCCTTCAAACATTTTACGGACCTTAATCGGTTTTAATGACTTTTTTTTTAAACGGAGGGAGGAGCTAGTTCTGTAGTATGTAGTTTGTTCGATTTAAAGTGTAGTAGATTTTTGAATAAAATAAAATTAAGTATTAAAGTTTAATTAATTATACTTTTTAATAGAATTAAAATATTTTTGAAATCTTGAATGGCGGGAAAATATCTGCCATAGTGTCAGTTAGCTAAAAAATTATATTTTGAATAAATAACTAATTAATTATAATATATTCTTATTTTTATTGTCAAAATGTGCGATTCATTTCTAAGGAAAAAATGTAAAATTTTAAATATGCCTCTAACGATGTCCTTTTCACTAGAAATCAAAGAACCAAGATCAGCCCTAATTTCGGCTTTCGTAAGATCCTAAAGCCTTAACAACCAACCATAGATGACCTAAACAAATTAAAATTTTCTTTTCTTGTGGAAGTTGTGCTGCGCTGTCCTATACTTAAAACAAAAAACTACCTAACTACTGAACAAACCGTCATCGATGCAAATCAAACCACTCAGGTAAATCTTAAGTATATTTTGTGAATGTTTATTCAATAGATACTACTTCCTCCATACATTATTAATATTCGTAATCCAATACTAGGCACGCACACCTTCTACAATTTAAGTTTTTAAGTCCAAAACTTTATTTAAATTGGCTACACTCGCCTCCAGTTTTGCCGATTATCTGCGCTCAATTGATTTTGCTCCGGACGATTGTGGGCTATAATTGGGTTATAGTAGGATGACGAAGACAGTTTAGTTTTCATTTAAATTTAACTGTATCTGTATGCATACTTGTTTTAAATATTATCAACGTTTCATTCTTTTTGGTCGATGCGAATGATGCACATTTATAAAATGATGTCATTGACATCACATCACTCGTCATGTACATATATATGTCAAATGAGCTTCTATCTTCATATGGTTAAAATGAATCCGCCTACCAATTTTGGGCAATAGTCATACAATATTAATACAGAAGAGCTGGAAAAAAAGCATACACATAAAAACCGTGTCCGTAGAAAATTGCATTTGGCTAAAATAGTATTTCTGCTTCGTTATCTTTTAAACTGATGTGATGAGTTTTCGAGTGATGACAGAAGAAAGCTAATGAAATGAATAATAAGTATTTAAATGAATCATATTTTTTGGTACGATAAAGATATAATTTTTAAATATAAGCGAATACATAATAATAATCCATCCGATATTGAGTCAACATGAATTATTATTCTGTTGCATGGAAAAAAATTCTGGATGTATCTTTGACGAAAGTAAAAACATTTTTGACCCAAAAATTAATGAAAACCGCAAAGACCGGGCGAGTTCTATTTAAAAGTGTCCATTAAAATTAAGTATACATTTCAACAATTTCAATCATAAACCGCCTCCACAGTTGGTCGATTACGTTGTACGTTATATTTGAATATTGAAGTGCGTTTTGTGAGCTTCAATTGAAATAACCTTGTCGACTAAAAATTTGGTGACTCGGTGTTTGTCAATAAAACAAATTAATTTTCACTGGGGGTTGGCTTGTGGCAAGTACTACACTGAAAAAATTCGGCTATCAAAAATTAAAAAACTCTTTTCTCATTTGCGAAATTCCCAAATTTAGACAAAATTTCTGAAAATGTGAAAATTTCTTCTTGAATCGATCCTATTTGCAAGACCATCTTTTGAGAAATAGGAAGTAGATTCAAGCCTTCACCATTATTCTCAATTCAAGCAAACAACATTTTCCATGCAAAGCTCGTCGTGGAAAAGGTTTATTTTAGCTTTAGCTTATATTGGAGCGTTGTAGTAGATTAGTCAGAAGTGTCTCTGGTTCAGTGGGTAGCGCGTTTGACTGGGAAGAATGGGGTTATGGGTTCGATGTTGGTTGGATGCAAGTTTCGTTTTTATTTTAGTTCAGATTCTCTTGTATTTTTCATAAGAAAAGTTTTCTTGATTCAAGGTTACTTCTCCTTAAAGCGCTGCTATTGGCATATTGGATCAGTGTGACTAATTCTCAAATGAAGATAAATATTTCTTGGCTGTTTTTTGTTGTCTTTTTTTCTTGATTTGAGTCATATTTTCTTTACGTTAGCAGGCGATTTGGTTCAGTGTAGGACCCTCAGTTTGTAAAGAAATTTGCGATTGAATATTCTCCAAATAAGGTTTCAAAACCCAAACTTTCCATTTGAAAACGTAAGAATCAAAATTTGCACATTTTGTAGTTTCGCATTTCTAAATTTTCAAATCCGATTTTTCAATAATTTCGAATTTTTATGTTTTGAAACCGAAACTTTCGAAAATTTGGGTTTGAGACCTAATGTAGAGGTTATTATAGCGGAAGTCCTAACTATCACAATTAAAAAATTAAAATCGCTCAAAAATTCTACAAAAAGTGCAAATTTTTACCTCATTTTTTTCAAATCGAGATTTTTAAAATTTTTGAAAATGTTAATTTCAAATATAAAAGCCATGAAAGAACATTAAAAATTACAAAATTTTGATTTTAAAAATGAGATAATTAAGATTAATCTAAAATTGAAATTGTTTGTTTGCCTCACTTAATGAGGCGCCCTGTTCAAATGCACATTCTGCACATATAGTAGAGCCGGCCCTGGCTAGAGGTCCGGTATATGGTAACCGCTTAATTAAATATGAATTTGAGAAAAAAAATCTTGCCCCCCCCCCCCCAATACAAAATTCGTTCCGGCGCCACTTTGCTTTAAATTGCATCTTGAACGGCGCATATCAAATTTCCAATTCAGGATATCGCTTTAAGGACTGATGGCACAATAGTCAGCTGTTACCGAAGGGGAACTTTTGATCCGTTTGCATTTTACTTGGACAATGACCCAGTCCGTCCAAGAAAGAAAGGTTTAATACTCTTTCGGGCTTTTCATAGGAACATAAGCATAGGTAGCTGAAAAAAATCATCACATATTGCAATCTCAAATAACGTAATACCTGGACTACTAATCAAGATAGCAAACAAGTTCTTCATCACACTCCACACTGGTCTATTCGTTAAAGTTCATTGATGTCATCGCGAAGGTTACGTCAGGTAAATCACCCAAAAAAAACTCTAAAATCCACTGAGATTCTCGAATAGAATCTTTTTAATCGCGACATGCCTAGAAAGAAGTACGGTTGTGTCATATTTTCTATGAAGGTAATGCTAGACATAAAAGACTAAGTCAATCTACCGTACCTCCTCTTTGATGAATATTAATAAGTCTACACATGAGAGTTGAAGTGAAAGGGCCGCTTCATGTGTTTTCCGGTAAAAGAATTAGTGAAAAAAACATCTCTTGCATTGCATGATATGCTGACTACCCATTTAGAGTGTCGCTCCGGGCTCTAGGGTATATCCAAAATCCGAATAAGTTAGCCAAAGCCTTTAGGTTTGACCTAGATTCAGAAGATGTCTCAACCAGATACGCGCGTAACGTATCCACACGTGATTTATGTGCAATACACATCTAACACCTCTCGATTTGAGATCATCCATCAAACACATCGCCCATAAAATTACACTGGCCCATGTCATGAAGATGCGTCCAATTCCAATCTAATCAGAGTTCAATGTAAATAGTAACCTACATAACTTGAAATGGGCTGTTATCTCGAAGGCGTGCTGCTTCTGCAACAATCAAATTGCTATTATACACTTATACTCGTACCGTCTTCTAATCTAAATGACAATAATCGCCCAAATGATGTCATCGTATTAATTTTGGATTTTGTTTTCGATGCATGTTTTTCTCATGCAGATTATCTGCGTTTTTTGTAGCTCCCCGAAAACCTGCAACTGGCGACAAGCATTTTATTTTATTACTGCGAGTATGGATTGGATTGGATTGGCAGATGAGAACTCATCTGAACATGGCGGGCACAAGTTTCTTATTGTGGTTAACCTTCGCCACATGACGTAATGCTTGTTGGTCATTTATGTTGTTTCATTTCCGATTTTATAGCAATAAGATGCAAATGAATGACTGAAGTCATGCAAGCCATCGTCGTTTATGGATGAAAATGGAAATAACCGCATGACCATCGAAGGGCGAAACGTTTTACAATGGATGCAGTATGCAGTTGCATGTGCATTGTAGAGTTAACCGTATGTGGTGGTAGATGGGCACCAGTACGAGGACATTACCGGTGCTAAGACCTAGTGGTAGGAGAGCAGGTGCCTTTCCTTTGAAGTGCGTTTAAACAATGTAAAATGACAGATGTTTCTTGGGGTAATATATCTTATTAAGGCTATAGGTTTTCGTGTTTGAAACGTGTAAATGACATTAAATAGGATAATTTATAGGGAAAAAATGCAGGCACGCGTTCAAAAAGTGGTAATGGATAATTATACTTTATTTGCATCTGAATGAATGAATATGGCAAATGTTGTTACAGTAGACTCCCGGTTACCCGAAGTAATGATCGAAAACTCGGATAATGCGATTTTAATAGAAAATGTCCACTTTATATACACTCCTCTAAGCTAGTAAATTAAAATACCTATGTATATACAGGGTGTCCGGAAACTGCCGCATAAACGTACCGGATTGTGATTCCTCGTATGATTTCCAGCAAAAAAGTTGTACGAACATACCCCCTTAGCTTAACCTTTTAGCTAATACAGTCATTTGAAGATTTTTGAAAAAATCATTTTCTTGCACGACTTAAAGCTCAATATCTCCAAAGCTAGACAGGCTAGAATAGCAAAATAATGTTAGAAATAACGAAGCTAGAATAAAATGATGTAAGAAAGAAATGAACGTTAGACTATGCGCCAATTTTGAAAAAAATCGTACGAGCACCTCACCTTGGCAGAAGTTGGAGAATTGAAGATTGATTGATTGGAATTGAGATAGAAAAACATATTGTTTTTGGGTCAAATCACAAAAATTTTACTTTGAAGTTCTGTAAAAACCAAACCTCTTATCCGATTTTAGTGTCGTTAGTTTTATTTTTTAGGTAAATTTGTTGGCTGTAATAATCAGCTTCTTTTGTTATTCTAGCTAGTCTACCTTTGGAGATATTGAGCTTTAAGTCGTGCAAGAAAATGATTTTTTTCAAAATTCTTCAAATGCCTGTGGCAGCTAAAGGGTGTAGCTAAGGGGGTATGTTCCGTACAACTTTTTTGCTGGAAATCAACTGAGGAATCATAACCCGGTGCGTTTATGCGGCAGTTTCCGGACACCCTGTATATAAGTGCTCTGAATTGTTACGTTCAATTATGAATGTTCCGACATACATACTTTGAATAGATTTTCCCAATTGCAGATCTTTAGGGGCAGTATGAATTGAATTGTATTGAATTCGAGCTAAAATTAACCCTAGTTTTCTACACTTAACGTATAAAAACTGTTAGAAGTAATAGAGCTAGATCAAAATGATGTAAGAAAGATATTATCGTAAGACTATGCGCCAATTTTTAAAAGAATCGTACAAGCACCTCACCTTGGCAGAAGTTGGAGAAAATGGAGATGGAAAAAATTGTTTTTGGGTCAAATCACGCAAATTTTACTTTGAAGCTATGTAAAAACCATAACTCTTATCCGATTCTAGTTTGGTTAATTTTATTTTACAGGTAAATTTGTTGGCTGTAATAATAATTTTATTTCACTATTCTAGCTGGTCTAGCTTTGGAGATATTAGGCTTTAAGTCGTGCAAAAAAATGATTTTTTCAAAAATCTTTAAATGCCTGTGGCAGCTAAAGGGTTAAATTACAAATACATACATACATACTTGTAAAAAGACGCGACTGGTTTTTTAAAAATTGTTTCCCATAACGGACATTAAATGCTATCACTAATCATCACCGGTTAAATTTTTGATTGACAAATATTTTTTCAAAATTTGACTATTGTCAGCCTTGCTTAATGTTTTATTTATATAATATATTTAGGTATTGTCGTGCTCTGTGGCCGTGATCGTTCGGTCGCTACTCTGTGAAATATACACTCATAGAGAAACGAGTTTCCAAACTCGGCACGACTCGTCGCAAGCTTATTATTCAGAAGAAGATGATAAGAAATATTCTTATCGTAGAATAATAAACTAACAATGCGACTAGGAAGTGGTATGGCTAACAACCGTATCACACTCCGAATTCAGTTGTCTTTGTAACGTTGATTACTACACACGGTAGTCAACAACGCACCATGCTCCACTAAGGAGTTACGGTAATGAAGAGAGATATTTAGGTATAGTAACAAGGAGTGCAAATTGGGGTCTTCTCACGCAGATACTTATTTCTCGGAGACCCAAGGACTAGGCGTTATAAATTTGACAAAAAAAGTGGCATGGACTTTGGGTCTTCGAGACTTTATAGTATCTCCGTGTAAATTGTTGATTGGAAATCAATTTGCAATGATAAAAATAATTCAAAAAGGGATATACAGTCAAATCTCTCTAACGAGTTAGTTAGTTTCGTATCTATTCATTTCGTAAAAAATAGTGCAAATAACAATATTGTATCATATGAAAGGTTTTCCACAAGCGCACAATTTTCGTATAAAAACATTACGATTAACCTTTCGCCGAACAATTTAGTCTATCTACTACTTTATAGTAGAATTAGTAGGACACCTAAGCCATAAATTCTGCCAAAAAAATACGCTTGAATAAGTTCCTGATCTTTTCAAAAAATAATTTTCAATTATTCTGAAGAAAACATTTAAAGGAATGGGCATGTGGGAATTTCAAAGATCTAATGGATACCGAAGCCCCTGTTCTCTTCAAAATTCCGAGCAATGATCCCCGATTTTGTTATTCGGGATTATGTAGCTATCCAGTACATCTCAACTCTCCTTACAAACCCCTCAAGTCAAAAATCGTCTCCTCTTTCTAAGTCTCTACAGCCATCTTTTAAACACTGATTGATTGACCTTAATAGTGTTCTGAGCAAAAAAGTGAGTTCATTTGGAATCTTATGTTGTTTCTCATTCAAATCAAGCCATATTTTGGATTTCTTCTTAAGGTGACAAGTCGTGTATTTGGATAACTCCTAAGCAAAAAAAAAACGTCGTACAACGATTGAAATTTAAAGATACTCATTCCCTTGATTGCGTTTTTCCCAAACAAATTGTCCAACGGACTATACCAGCTGTACACCCTCAATGCACTACACCCTGCGCGTACACAATGGATGCGCTCGAAAGCTGAAGAAAATCAGATCGCTTGTACCTTATGGAGTGCGACTCTGTGGAACTCAACTACAAACAGATCCGAGTTTTTAGAATCGGACAATTTGTTGCTCCAATGAACTCTAAGGGAAAGTACTCTGCTTTTAGCCCTTCTCGTGGTCAATTTATAGCCAAAGAAGGAGAAGAAGACGATCAGTACTAGCGGATTTTGAATTTGATCGCTGAGTTACGAAATGCATGGTCGATTGGGTTGCGTTCTGACAATTTTGACACTTTTGGCTCGCTTGATCAGTGTTCACTCGGTAACTTGGGCACTTGGGATTGGGAGACTTCAAATATGTTATCAACCAATCATGAGCAAGTCTTATGAAATTTGTAAAAATTGTCTTCAAAATTTTACACAAAAATTCTCACTAAAATGTGTATGTAATTTTTATTTTAAACATTTTGGCACAAAATGTTCTATTGCGACAAAAAATTGGATAAAATTTTCCAAACGTATTTTATACTAAACAGTTTCCTTTTACAAATTTGAAGAAAATTTTAAAGCGTTTAAAAATTATAGATTGATTTTTAAGGTTAAAATGTATAATTTCTTAAAATTTGTAGATTTAATTTATTTGTATTGATCTTTTATTTTATTTTTTTTTTCAATTAATTCACAGCGCAGTATACGATGCGGCATTGAGAACGAGGAGCAATAATGAAAGATATATTGGGTGTCCCATTCATGGTGGAGAATATTTTAATGGTAGGTAGTGTGGCTCATTTGGAGAAAATTAATGTACAACGGGACCCCTGTATTTTTAACCGTTTCAATGTTATAGCATTTTTGTCAAAATGCACGACTTGCTGAACTTAATCAAAATTTGCCACGCTACCAATCATTTCATCCGAGATATGACTTCACTTTCTGAAACTACATAAAATTTACAATAAAACGACACCTCGCCCGTTACGAAGTTGCTCGTATCTTCCGAGATACACCCGTTCAAACTTTAAAGAAATTGTAAAATTGTTTTTTTCATAAAAAATTCAAATAATAAAATCGTATGCAATTTTAAAATTTCTTTATAGTTTGAACGGGTGGATCTCGGAAGATACGAGCAACTTCGTAACGGGCGAGGTGTCGTTTTATTGGAAAATTTGTGTAGTTTCAGAAAGTGAAGTCATATCTCGGATGAAATGATTGGTGGCGTGGCAAATTTTGATTTAGTTCAGCAAGTCGTGCATTTTGACAAAAAATGCTACAACATTGTAACGGTTAAAAATAGAGGGGTCCCGTTGTACAATAATTTTCTCCAAATGAGCCACACTACCTACCATTAAAATATTCTCCACCATGAATGGGACACCCTGTATAATATATTTTTAGTGAAAATTTTCCAAAGCATACAGAAATTTAATATCACTTTCGTCATATTTAATCTGCATAACTATACACTTAATTCGGTTGTCTGATCTCATATTTTTAATAGGATAATAACCATAAAGATCATCCATACCATTTATGAAAAATGCAATGACATATGAGTTCAGTTCAGTCTTCGAACGAATGAATTTGCAAGCATTAAATGCGTTGAATATGGTTCTTCACGTTCAGTAACGTTCGCGGTAATTCAATTTATTGCCACGACAACAAATGGCAAAACGTTCATCAGCCGTGAGCACTTCATGTGTTTCACATAAAAGATTCAATTGTTAAAAGAAGGGTGTGGACACTGGGACACCAAGAGTATAGACTATGGTCTGGTGAGTGCGAAGTACGACAATTCATCTAAATTGATAAAATTTTATTGAATTAAAAATAAATGAATAGATTTGATTACGTCGAAGGATTTTGTATGTATGGCTATTATTTATGTTTTCAATTAAATTTAATTTTTGTAATCGAAATACATAAACGCTTTAAGAATACCTATAAATTTGAGGTGTTTCAGTATTATTATTTTTAGTTTCTCATGGACATATTTATTTATTTATTTGTTCATGGACATATTTAAATTTAAACGTAGAAGTTTAAAACCAATTCTTCTATTGATCTTCAATTAAAAAAATAAGCAACAACTCAACGTCTCTATGCAATGGTGCATCTATTAAAATTATTTACACATCTTTAGAATCTAAAAACAAACTTAAGTAAACTTCAACATTTCAGTTCTTAATTTCCATTCCTTATCACTTGGTGATCCACCATAATTAAACCGAGTATACGAAACCAACAAAAAAAAAAGTCTTCTAGATTGTTTCCAATTTCCCATTGAACCCTGGCGAATAAACAGCCTAATGAAATGGAAAACTCAAATACGCGCATAAATTTTCATAACAGTCGATGATGAAAATGATGCTCGTTTCAATGAATCTAGGTCATGTCTAACAAAATATTCTTAAAGGCGAATAATATGTTCGATATTCTGTCTCTGTGGTATTACGACTTACTATGCTTCAGTGCCGACACACATATCAAAGAATTTTTTATTTTTTCAAAATTCGCCGGTATTTCAACTCTTAAAATTTCACAATTCACCTAATTTTATAAATGTGGATTTGTGATGATGGGTGAGTCGATGGGGGAAGCGCATGGTCAACATTTCAATTTGTCTTATAAACACACATATAGTGACTGAGGAATATTGCAGACATATAGAAAAATACCACACCAGCAGTAAGTCGAAAGAACTAAACTGATGGACAGAAAAATTTATATTTTTAGCGAAGAAAAAATTGACGAAAGCGAAAATATTGCTATGAAAACGAAGAAATCCAATATAATTTATGACAGGGTCCAGCCAAAATATTGTGTGGACTAAGTATATGGGTGTGGGAAAAATAGAAGAAATAGCTATGGTTTTTTATGCTCTCATCACACGGACAGATTTCAGTCAAAGGCTAGGTGACTATATGTATTGTGTGATCAAAATTGTCATTTTCAGTCATCAGAGTCTATTTACAACTTAGTTCTTACGAAAAAAATGATTAAATTTTAAATTGGTGGATTTTGATCGGACAAGTTCACCCAGGCTCCAGTGAACTTGTCTGAAATTTTTTTTATTCTTAATGGGTAGATTTTGTCACGGTGGATTTCATAACAATCTCGGCACTCGGGATATTCCATTGTTTCCAATATCAAAGGCGTTAATAATACGGACATGATGTTAGTAGTTGAGGCTGCTCAATTTTTTTAACGCTTTGTATCTCAGAAATTATCTATATCATATCTACACATACACAGGATCTTTTTTTTCAGAGTGATATATCTTCAAACTTAAATAGAGCATAGAGAAGTGCAGTTGAGGCACACTAGATTCATTAGAAAGAAGGAGTTATGTCAGACCAAAGTTTCTGGATAGGTGCGCGTACATGCAGCAGAAAAACAAAAATATTTTACTTTATCTAGGAAACTAACCAGATGAAGTAAGCAATCACCGAAATTTGAACCCCAATTTAACGATCGCCAAAAAGAATTGCATACAAAATTCAATCATTTCAAGGAGTAACATTGAAAAAAAAAGGCGAGAAACTGCTTAGGGAGTACGCTTCGGGACACAGGTGCTTGAAAGTTTTGGCAGAACGTTGTCCCCAAATATTAAATAACCCACAAACAATCAGCCTGATAATAAGCCACTTAGTCATTGCTTTACTATTTACGACATGGGAGCTCACGATGGTGTCTCCAAGGTTCAAAAACAGCGTTATTGAGGTGATAATTCACCCAGTGATGTCCCGTGAGATATCCGACCAATAGTTTTAGGTCCAACCTGTTAAGGCGGCTAGCATCTTGAATGCCGAATGCGCTTATGAAATTCTTGGATTACCGTAATCTTGGGTAATTATTCCAGTGAAGTGATGGCTTATTGTCTGACAATTTCCTTTTACTAACGGTCTGGATAAGCCCAGATCAAACCACAAAACGTTAAGGTCCAAATATCATCGAATACAAGTCCCGCCTAGCCAATTCATCCGCAGGTCCATTACCTTAAATGTCCCGATATCCTGGTACCGAAAAATTTCTGACATTGCAGGTGTTTCAAAGACATTGAAGTGCATCAAAACAATAATTTACCAGTCTAAACGAAAACCCGTGTGTTTATAGCAGGGGCGGCGCATAAAAGCCCGCAGGGCCCGCATACCGGGGGGCCCACGAGATTTAGGGGCCCAAAAGCCACATGAAAGATTCCTGAACCATAAAAACAATACTCCGACGTAGATATTGTTTGTAGGCAAGAAGAGATATACACTTTCCAAAGTCAAAAGAAATGCTAATTTCATTGTTCCTCTTTCACCAGTTTAGATAAGTCTCTATGCTCAAAAAATTACATATTGTCCTAACATTTTTGAAAGTTCATCATACAATCCGGATCATCAAATTTTCGCCAAAAAAACTCTTCTGTGGTTGAAAAAGTTTCTCTATATTTTTATAAATCATTCATTGTACAAGGAAACTTTGATCTTACTTCATAATTCACATGAAAATAGCTCGAAATTAGTGCATATTCCATAAATAAATGTATACAATGAAAACACACCATTTTGTGTTGTGGTTTTTGTGAAAAGATAAGCTAAACTTCTAAAATTCTTCAGCTTAATTTACTCTAAATTTATGTAAAATAAGAAGTCCGCTTCCGGCTCTATGAACTGAACACCCTATAAGCCTCCATTATGGGTGTATGGCTGTGCTATTTGATGTAACTGTAGCCCCGGCTTGTAATCCGACCCATCCTTTTCCTTGCTATTACCATATGATCAAAACGATCCTTTAAGTCCTTTTGCAAATAAACTACATATCTTAAAACATTTTTGAGGATAGCGCCTTTTCTATAGGGTGTTTATACCAGACTAAATTCCAATCGCAGATCAATGGCGCATCTGATACAACCACGAGTTATATCAATTGTACAATGAGCTGGAAGTATCGAAAATTGTGAAGCTTCAATATTTGCAATGGGCGGGACATGTGCATCGCTAATCGCATGCTAAAGAAGGTGATGAACGCACAACGAGCGACGGAGCGTGGACGACCGAAAGCTCGCTGAGACAACTCTGTAGGGGAAGACGCCCACTAGCTGCTGGGCCTCCGAAACTGGAAGACCATTTTAACGATTTAGGGGGCCAAAGCCCAATGTCGGTCCATCGTGCCACATCGATGATGAAGTTCCACCCCACTTTGTCATGAATTCTCAAACACGAACAAAATAGTTCGCGATTGGTACAAAACTTAGTTCAAACTAGTTAGTACGGCCTGTGTTTGTCGTAGAAGACTAAAATATTTTATATTGCTTGCGGTAGGTACACGGTCGTTAGAGCTGTGGTGCTGAGGCCACATTTGGTTTGAAGAGTCTTGCCGAGATTGCTCTGTTGAATTGAATAATGAAGAACAAACCTTCTTAAAATCGAAGGATTGAAATTAGAGCACACTTAAATTTAAAGCTGAACAAGAAATGGAGTTGAATTAATAACGTGGCGTTATTTTCCAATTGTCTAGCAAGTTACAGCCTTCATCATGTGGTGTAGTCTTATTGGTGTAGTAGGTAGGAAGCTCGTCTTAAATTCATAGGTTCCCTGGATCGAATCCCACTGTAGGCAGGTAATTTATTATGCGAGCGTAATAAGGTAAATTAAATGTAACCAACACCTATAGAGGTCAATGATGGGCTGCGTGAGCTTTTTTATTTTAAAATAAAAAATAACGTCAAATATTGTTTAAAAAGAGTTGACTTAATCGTGTTTTCAGTTGATTGCCCTATGCTTTTCTCTCAGTGTAGGCGGGCCCACTCAAGAAGTTGGCGGGTGGGCCCCGAGTGAAGTTGTTCCGCCACTGGTTTATAGGGCCTTAATGGCTGCCTATTTGGCTATCAGTGCAAATAGCTTCGCATTTATTCAAAATATAATTGGCGTAATCCCCAATGGCATAGATTTCTGCTTGATAATTTACCTATGACAATAGAGACTTTGGTATTTGGTCGAGAGTCCCCGTTTTCGATCCATCTTCAAATTACGCCAGGAAGATCAAGAATGTTTGAGTGCTTATTCTAAGCCGTATTATGCTTCCAGAAATAACTAATAATATTACATTTAGAAGATTACAATTGAGCATAAATGGAGCAGCCAATCATTTTTTTTTTAAATTTGAGTGGCATGTCTTTTTGAAAAATGTTAGGGTGTCCTTAATCGGAACACTTCAATTTATGGTATAAATCAAATAAATTTTTTGTTAGCCATGTATGGAAAAGATCTTGTGATATTCTATTCTATCAACAGTTTGATAACGAAATGTAAAACTAAAAAAATGTAAATTCACTATTATTCTTTTGGGTCTAGAGTATAATAAGAATATGTCTAAGGTTTTATATATCATTACAATTTTTATTTTAGAGTTTGTTATGTCCTCAGGACATTTTGCGATCAGACTCATACTTTTCCAGATATTTGCAAAAAACTGAATCTTCATCCCTTTGCCGCCACCACTCCCTTTAATCCGACGCGCAATTTAGTGTTACTTTTTACTGCGTATAGTGGGCACTGTATTGAACAACTTGACATCAAAACTTTATATTTTTTCTTCTTTTCGCAACTAACCGGATCCGTAATCCATTTCCCTGGGTTCACCACCTTTCTTCTGGTTAGCATATCAGCCAGTACTGAAAACCGTCATTTCCGTGGGCTGCTTTTGGAGAACGGAGGTGAATATAGGGAAAAGGCCTTCAGATCCATTGATTGGTGGTCGAGACCTTTCGATTGACTATAGACGTTACGGAAACGGTAATTTCGGTTTGGTATTATCCACTCCAATTTGGGAGGCCATAGCAGGAGAACGGGGTGACCCCGGATAAAAGTAATTCAGATCATAGAATGGATGCAGCAACAGCAGCAGCGGCCCAATGCAATTTAAATGGCGTCACTCATTTAAATTGAATTAGACTACTACTGATGTAGCTGCCGCCATTCTATTTCCAGCATAGCGCTTATCGCCACAGCCCAAGCAACAATTCGTTTCCTTTAAAGAAGCACTTCATACTGTAGCAATCATATAGCACCAGGAAATTCATTTATCGTGTGACATCGCTTAAAGTAATATTTTGATCCGATAAAACATCCTTAAAGTATTTTCCGGAAAGCTTCTATCATCATTATGGAATAAATTTCAAGATGGTGGTATAAAACTTCGATAAAACTGTCTCTAAACGTTAACCTAAAAAAGACACTCCTCTAAATACTCCACTCTTTTGTTTATTGGATGATACAGCACACACATGCAATAGTCTCTCTAAGTTAACTCAAACACATGCATGTATTCTTCTATAGCACAGTCAGTGTCATTTTTATAGTGTGACATTCGTATGGTCATCCAATAAATTGTTCACCGTAGTTTTATAGAAGGATGGACTTTGTGATTTCTTAAGAATTTACACTTATGAAGTGCTCTGGAATACCACGTTTCTTGAATTGAATTCATTGAAATATTGCATGAAACCAACATTTCCTTACTCCTTGTTAACTTATGAATCAATTAATATAATCTCAGCGCAGAAAATGTCTGCATTTTATTGATGAATGTGTGGATTTATTCAACTTCAACTGATTGACTTATAAAGAAGAAGGTGCATAGGAGAAGGGTCGATAAAGAAGTCAAGACTCTTCTGTAACAAGGCCGGGAAAATACCATCAGCACCCGGTGCTAATGGTTCGAATGACTCTATTGTCTATCTGATCTTCTCCTGGAAGAAAATTACATCCGACAGACTTTTCAATCTGCTAAGAGGGACCCAACTTTTGGCTGAAAGAAAGAACAACATGATGAATTTTTTCATAATTTTTCTCCATATTAGTTCATTAATATTAATCAGTGATCAGACCCAAACCCTTCTCAATTACAAGCCGGAAAGCACCGAGAGAAACTGGAGAAATCATTTCCCTTTATTAACGCAATGTAAGTTCGAAATCTTCTCAGGCCCATGATTGCCTGTCAAAGTGTATGAGAGTTTTCTAGTTCCTGGCTTTGAACAAGAGGGGGCTTTGATCAGACCGCTCTAAATTTTTGATTCGCATACCTGTGCTGTCAAAAGAAATGCTTTCGCCGTGAACCAACTGTCCACAACTAAATACATACATATACTCTAAAATGGATACATCAAACCGATAAGCCTAAGCATCCGCAATAATAAATGAAAACTAACTCAATCCAAATAAACTCTATTATTACTCAATCATTTTGATGAGTGGATTTCATCTTTCAAGAATTCCATTTCGTACTTACACTTACCCTATATAATCATAGAAAATCCCAAAAAATCCCCTTGATGTAAAGATAATCTTTTACACACTAGAACGAAAGTCTATACTTAACAACCGAAAGGAAGGCGTGTATTCCAGCTACTTGTGTTTTCTTCAATTTTTTTTTTGACGGGAGGAATTTCGTGCAACTGGCCGTCAATTAAAATATGCCTATGCTTGATGAGATACTTGATATGCGTATGTAAGACGGCGAGAACCCCCAAAGAAATGTTTTGGGAATTTATATTTTGTGCAAAAGATACTCGCAACTCGCGTATGCGAAGAAAAACGTGAAGTATAGAAGATCAACGAAGGCCACGTGTTATGCTTTAGATTTTTTCCATCATTCTATAATACAGGGTTATCCAATTTGTGGTTAAGATTTGGTACCACATTATCACAGTGTTTAGTTGAGACTTTGCTATTTTGGAATATGGATTGCTTCAACGTTTTAACGTTTTAGCCTTCCGATAGTCGCAATAGGAAATTTAACACAAATAGTCACAATATATCTGACAGATTCAAAACTTATGATTCAATTTTTAAATATGTAATCGTTTTCATTAATAATTATTGGTTTCAATTTATGAAAGTTTAAGAACTTAGGAAGCGATATGTTTTCTTTTAAATTTTGAAAAGAACACTACAACAAATTAAATTTCATGAAACGGCATTTAGAACTTCCGTAGTAGATTTCGTTAAGAAAATAAATGTTTTGGGTGTAAAAAAAAGTGGAAGGAAGATAAATTTAATATTCGCAAAAAGGAACGGAGTGGGGTTGCGTTTTTTCTAGAGGTGCCATAGGTTCGTACTTCCTTAAATAGGAAGTAGATGCGACAATTTTATTTTGGCTACATGCTTGTTTGGCGACTTGTTTGTGGAGAATATTTTGTTCCAACAACGAGTCACAACATACAATGAATTTATTTTTGACATTTTTGCGAAAGAAAATCCCAGGACGTGTATATACATACATATTTCGTAGTTTTTTCACGATGTGCATTGGCTGCCACAGTTTTGTCTCGTAATTTCTTTTTGGAATTACGCAAATGATCGATTTTGTGTGGGCAATCCTTAAACTCTTGACGGTATAAAACTAAGAATCCGTGAACTTTTGGCCAAAATACTCGTATTGCCAAGTTAAAAAATATTATCGAAAAGTATCTAAAAAATATTTGTTGAGGACATTTGAATGATATTAGGTCATATCGTAAAATTATCCTTACTTAGTGCTTAACTAAACAGGTTGGGTTTATCTTTACGACCTGTTTAGCCAAGCACTAAGCATAATATTTTTTTTTTCATTTCAAAATCGACGTATCAGAAATTGAATAACCCTATAAGAGTCTGCGAAGAACCGGTTCTATTAGTTTTTTGATTGCAGATTGATATGCTGCAAACCATTCCATGTTCTATACTCGCGAAGTTATACAGTAAATGTATACTTTGGTAATGATACATATGTATGTATGTATATGTCATGAATAAATTAGGCAAATTCCAGTTTTTAGTAAACAGTATTAGCAGTATGTTGCTAAAAATCAGTCAACGTTTAGGTACATTTTGGATAAGGTATGTACAATGTTGTGATTCTTGTGGAGAACGATAAAAGATTGTATGAGTTCAGGAAATCGTATTTTTGTACGACTAACAGATATAAATAATTGTGCAAATCAAATGCTAGAAACCTACATATATTGCTTTCAGCCAAAGCTCAAAATTAGCATGTATGCATTTACTTTGCGATCACAATTTTTTACGGTACAGAAGCCGAAGTGAGAACCTTCTTCAACACGCCAAAATCGGATTTCAGGCTATAATGATAAGATGTATTATAAAGGGTCCGCCAATAGGGACGCTCGATCTTTGACAGCTCATGGCGGCCATGTTGTTTGTGGTAGAGTTATCAAACCTAGTTGTTATTATTCAGTGTATCTTCACAAATCACCATGAACCAATTCAGCCGCGAGCAACATGTGCAAATCATTAAAACTTATTACGAAAATCATTCATCGGTTCGAGCAACGTTCCGCGCGTAAATGCGGTAAACGGCGAACGATACAGATCCATGATAACGAACTTTTTCTGGAACAATATGGATGTCGAGGATATGTGGTTTCAGCAGGACGCCGCTACGAGCCACACAGCGCGCGCCACAATGGATCTTCTACACGAGCGCTTCGGAGGAATGGTTATCTCGCGCGGAGGCGACATCAACTGGCCACCGAGATCGTGCGATTTAACCCCACTAGACTTTTTCTTGCGGGGTTTTCTTAAATCGCAGGTCTTCGCAAACCAACCACAAAACACTGATGACCTCAAAGTCAACATACGCCACGCCATCGATGAAATACAGCCCGATTTGTGCGCCAGAGTCATTGAAAATTGGACTTCTCGTATGCGCGCCACCAAGCGAAGCCGAGGTGGCCACTTGAACGATGTTATTTTCCATACATAATGCCTTCGAATACTCTTTCAAACAAAAAATAAATTTCATTTATACCTCTCACACAACTTGCTTTATTTCATTTTAAAGTTCGAGCGCGCTTATTGGCGGACCCTTTATAACGAGTAGCTTGATGCTTCATCCAATCTTCTAGGTTTTTAGACAGAGAGAAACTGTCAACCCTTGAACCTAAGCCTAGAAATGTTTTAGCGATAGCGACTGTCATCTACTAAAATTAGGTCTTTTTGTAAAGGTGTTGAGATCAACCGCACTCTCTGCCGAGTTTTTATCTTCATATAAATAAACATTCACTTATGCTTCCAGAAATGGGAAATGCTTGACCAACCTTAACATGATGAGTTACCCGCAGTTTTCAATCCAGATGCATTTAGACAAATCGACTGCGAAAACTTCTCAATCAGGATACATCAGCAATGAGTAACATTTGTAATATCTGTCTATCTATATGCAGTACGGCTAAAATAATACGCTCGTGGCGTTAACATAAACAAAATCTTTGCATTCGAAAAAATATGTTTGTAAATAGGTAAACATAAAAATAAACAAACTATGTACATATGTGAATATATTCAAAGTGGAAGAGACCGCGTAAAAAATAGATTGCATTTTGATGCAATTGAATATTTGAATCTCTAAGAATTACAAGCGTACTACAGACAGATTAAATAGAAAATTACGAATGTATGTTGTCATGCGATTTGCATATGCGTAAAATAAAATCTCCGATCGTCCATACTATGGGTAGTATGGAGCCTATACAATACATATTTGCATGATTCAGAAATTTTTATGTTCGTCATCGTCACAAATGATAATACGCATAGTAAACGCCTGGTAAAATGTAACGGAAATCTGAGTTTTCATAGTAATAATAATAATTATGCTTAAGACAGATGACTTACGATGCGATAGAATGCCGCTAAAGCGGTGTGTAAGCAAGCATAATTATTACAGAATCACTAGCTGTCGATAGCATGTTTATACTCCGTGTCGGATTAATTAATATTCCAGAGCACTAGGATGGTTATTCATTTCCAGTGAAAGACCTATACTGGCTTGAAATGCCAGCAATGAATAGTTGTATGAAATGCTTGGATTGATGTGGTCAGTTTGAAAATAATGAGAGTAGGTGAATGTTTTTTTTTTTTGAGGAGATAACAAAATTACCAAATGAAATGACTAAGTATGTACAATAATAATATGATGTAAATAATACAATAAGCCAGAGAACTAGTTATGTGGATAGGGTTGTGTATTCATATCCATATTAAATTAATTAACGAATCAAGTGATTTACGGCTTCTTTAAAAACTTCAGCAATGAATTATGTACATATTTATTAAATTTTTAACGTTTTTAGGTCGCACGCACACGGAGATTCCGAATCCAAAGAAACTTTATATAAAACTAGGCAGCTTCGCCCCCTGCTCGCTACGCTCGCCAACTCCGGAGGCCGAAGCTAATTTCGGGTGCGGCCGAAATTTGGATACCCTTCGCTCTCCTTGGGCTAAAAGTTTTTTTCGGGTGTTCCTATGACTTGTAGTTAATTCCCCTCCACATTCTTTTTCTTCCGTCTGGACAAAAGTTTTGGGCTTGGTTGAAATAAGTGGGCAAATACAAATATTTACTCAGAAAATTTTTATAGGGGTTGCGGGAGTGTGCACTTTTTTGTTGCTTTGGTAAAGACACATTAATTCAAGGTTTTGTGAAATTGGTGCAAAAAATGTTTCTTAGAAGAACCAAAATGGGGGGTTGGGTTTGTATGGCCACCCCATGTCCCCATGGTCAGATTTAATCAATTCTTAGATATGTTTTGTGTTATCAAGAGAAACACGTTTGTGTGTAATTTGGTTGAAATTGGTGCACAAATAAAAAAGTTTTTCTTAGAAGAACCTAATTTGGCGGGTTAGGTTTGTATGGCAGCCCCATGACCCCATTATCCGATTTGATCCATTCTTAGATATGTTTTGTGTCATCAAGAGAAACACATTTGTGTGAAATTTGGTTGTAATTGTTGCACAAATAAAAAAGTTTTTTCGATAAGAACTTAAATTGGGGGGCTAGGTTTGTATGGCAGGCCCATGACCCAGTGATCCAATTTCGGTGATTCAAACATACAAACAGCCTGCAACAATAATAAGCACGTGTGCAAAATTTCAGCTCCGTAGCTTTTATAGTGGCCGAGAAAAAGGCGCTGCAACAGACGGACAGACAGACAGACGGACAGACAGACAGACAGACGGACAGACGGACATCGCCCAATCGATTCCTCAAGTCATGCTGATCATATATTTATACTTTTTACATGGTCGGAAATGCTTCCTTCGATGCGTTACAAACTTCATGACAAAGTTAATATACCCTTTCACTCTATGAGCGAAGGGTATAAAAAACAACCACTCAGCCCAGCAGAATTGGATTTTTCGACTTGCTGAATCTCTCTAATATTGTGGTGATCCTACGTAGGCGTTTTGGGAGTTCAAATCACCTCCGAAATTTCCAGATCGGTTTTTGGCTGGAGTACAGAAGATACTTTGTGGGTAACTCCCAAACGAATTTGACAGGATTTGTTTATCCTGAACTTAAGCTTAAGCGGTTCGGTTCCTTTATAATTAACGGAGTTATTCTGTTTCATAGGTTTTGATTGCAGCGGTGATGATAGCTAGGTACTGAAATTTTCAAAAAAGTTTTGCAATAGAAATTTTATTGGAAAACTGTTGTCATTTCCAAAGAAATCCGAACACGGTGTCATTTTACATTTTAGTAATATGCAAACTGCTTCATATGTTCGTGTTATAAGAATAATATTCGGATTCTAAAGAGGGCATGATACTTCCACATGATCTGATTGAGTTCGTTTATGGGGCATCAAATTATTGACGATTGTCAAAGCTCTTAAATAAATTTCTTAGTGTTCTTTGATAATCACAGAAATTTGGTCGGGCTTAGTAGCTATAGGATATCCATTCGTCCTGGAGTCCTCGGCCAAGGTGAATCGTCTTTATCAAACACCGGTAATGTTTTTTTTTGCGTACGCCATTGGTTTGAAACATCGGAGGAAGGACAGCACCAAATTATAGTCTAGTACAGATAGCTCAAAACCCAAACATCCAAAAGAAAAAGAAATTTTTGATGCCAAATTGTTGAATACACTGCCCAATATACGCAATAAAAAGTTACACCAATTTGCGCCATGGGTTAAGGGGGGACGGGGTCCCAAAGGGGTGAAAATTTACTTTTTTACAAATAACTGGAAAACTATGAACCTGACCTTTCCTGAGGACGAAACAAACTACACAAAATTGCCTTTGTAATGATATATAACACTCTAGACATTTTTTCGGAAAATTATACCCTAGACCCAAAAGTATTATAGAGAATTTACATTTTTTGAGTTTTACATTTCGGACTGTAACTCTTGATAGAAAGAACCTAGGGTGACGAAAACTTGTTCATTCTATTACAAACAAAATTTATTTGGTTTGTACCAAAAATTGAGGTGCTCCGACCATTGACGCCTCCCTCACTCCTCCTAACATTTTTCAAAAAGGCATGCCTGTAGCTTCTTTTCAAATTGAGCCAGGCAGATAAAATTTGGTGAGGTGCCTAGTCTAAGCCCCATTATGCTCCTTACCAAAAATTGTTACCATCCGATCAAAACTAAGGGTACTCCCCATGCAAAGTAAACCAAAATTCTAAAAAAATCACTTTTTTCACTTCTAAATTCTATCTAAAATGAAAAAATAAAATTTATTTCTTAGAACGTCATTATAACAGTTAATTGTAGTCTTGTAAATGTATATTCAAAAGTTTGTACCAGAGCGTGCCTTACAAGTACGAAAAATGTGGTTTGAAGGTTGCTAGTACACGTTACTCGATTTATTCGGAACTAGCCTTTGAGCTAGTACCAATGACTTTCAAACACAATTTGTTGATACTTGTAGTGTACGCTTTGATGCAAAATTTTGAACATACATTCAGAGGACTACAATTAACTGTTATAATGTCGTTCTAAGAGATAAATTTTATTTTTCCGTTTTAGATAGAATTTAGAAATGAAAAAATGTGAAATTTGTTAGAATTTTCGTTCACTTTGTATGGGGGTACCCTTAGTTTTGATCGGATGGTAATAATTGTTGGTGGGGAGCATAATGGAGCTTAGACTAGGCACCCCACGAAATTTGATCTGCCTGGCTCAGTTTAAAAAGAAGCTACAGGCATGCCTTTTTGAAAAATGTTAAGAGGAGTGAGGGGGGCGTCAATGGTCGGAGCACTCCAATTTTTGGTACGAATCAAATAAATTTTGTTATCAATATACGGACAAGATCTTATGACAGTAGGTCTATTCTATCAATAGTTACAGTGCGAAATGTAAAACTCGAAAAAGCCAAATTCACTATAATACTTTTGGGTCTAGGGTATAATTTTCTGAGAAAATGTCTAGAGTGTTACATATCATTACAAAGGTAATTTTATGTTGTTTGTTTTGTCCTCAGCTTATTTTAAGGTCAGACTCATAGTTTTCCACATATTTGCAAGAAACTGAATTTTCACCCCTTTACCACCCCCTCCCCCCTTAACCCATGGCGCAAATTAGTGTAACTTTTTACTGCGTATATTAGGCAGTGTATTCAACAATTTGGCATCAACAATTTCTTTTCTTTTTGGATGTTTAGGTTTGGGGCTATTTTGAACCAATTGTACTGGACTATTAGTCCACTGAGGCGGCCGAGTATTGAAACAATTTTAAGTCTTAGGCTTAGTCGACACACACGGAAAAAATCAGCCGAACCACGTGCGCAACAATTTAGTCGACAGTTCAGTCTAACCATGAAAGGATCTACGAACCGTCAGCGTATTGAATTTATCGAACAACGCTACTCACGATTCAATTAAATTCAACTATTTTTCTTTTGCGTGGTACGGTGAATCACCACCAATATTGGACCGGCGAAATTATGACACTGTTTTAATTCAGTAAAGAAGTGAAACAATAAATAAAGTGAATAGTGTCACATTATGAGACAAAAATGCACTCTCAAATCAAATTTTACTAAGCAATCCTCACAGTTGTATTTTTGTATCAGTGCAATGAAAAGTTTCTGCTGAATCGCTACACGACAAGGAACTTTCTAATCGTCTCTAGCTGTAAGTACTTGATTTTAAATTTTAATTCAATTTTTCTTATTTGTTTGTGTATCGATATTGATAAATTTCTAGAGTAATTGATTGAAAAAAACGACCAATGCAAACTAATTTATTTGAAATGGAAATTCGTCGATTTTTTCTGCGGAAATTCTTCAAAACGATTTGAAAAATGTGTTAATTAGACATGAACATTCACAATTTAGAAATGGTTATTCATCAATTTGAAACGGATATTTGTCAACATAATTTTGAAATTCGTCAATTCGACATGAAATTTCGACGCAATTTTGCATAAAATTTCGTCTATTTGAAGTGGAAATTTGACAACATGTTTTTTAGATTCGCCAATTTGTAGCGGAAATTCATTTGGATATTCGCGAATTTGGCATGGAAATTAACCAATTATAAATGGATATTCGTCAATATGATTTGATGTATTTGAAATGAAAATCCGTTAACATGATTTAGAAATTCGTCAATTTCATCGGGAAAGTCGTTATATTAAATTCGTCAACGTGATTTGGAAATTCATCAAAATTCGTAAATGGAAAATTCCCCAACATATTTTGGAAATTCGTGATCATGATTTTGAAATTCGTCAACTTGGTATAGAAATTCGTCGACAATTTGGAACGTGTTTGCATCAAAGCCAGCATAACTTTTAATTAGATCTTAAGGCGAAATCTACGTTTTTGTGCCCTTGATTAATGAGCATTCATATTTGAAACAAATATGGTTTTCAGCCGTTGGGGGCCCCTTTGCTTTAGGGTCCGTGTTCCAATGAACACATGGAACACCGTACGTTACGCCACTGATCCTAACAAACCAACACTCTCGATCACTTGACTTGGGGTGAAAAGGAAATCGACTCGCACGAAATTATCTTTAGCTATACCAGTGGTCGGCAAACTTATTAGCGAGAAGAGCCAAATTCAGGAAATCACTAATTATTGTTCCGTTAAAGAGTCAAATTATTTTTTTAAGTTACGGAATTTTTAGAATATGCAAGGACCTCCAGTTCGTAGAGTCTCATAAAACCATTTTTGAAGTGAAACAATGAACATTACCTCACATTTCGTATAAAAGGAACATGATCCAATGTAAAGGTAAATTTTAGTTTATTTCAATGCATAATCAAACTTTGTATTGAAATCAATTGAATTAATTAGTTGAATTAGGTTGATAGTGCAAGCTTTAATGCCCTGGGCAAGGAAGAATAAGACAATTTGAAATGAAAAAGAGAAAAATAAAATAGCCTTGGAGGGCAAACTACGAACAAGGTGGTTTGAATTTTAGCAAGATGAGGGATCGAACCAGAGACACATTGCCAGAGCTCCCTAATTTGTGTTTGGACATGCTATTATCGGAATTTGGCTATAGGCCGATTTAACTAGCTCTGACCTTATTCTCCTTAAAAATTCTCGAGATGACGCATTTATGAAAATAAGCCATGTACATTGAAAAGCCTAAAGCAATCCGGCTAAGTGAAGTTTTTAAGGAATTTATGTAAAACAACTGCAGAGCGTTAGTTATGAAAACGAGCACAATTTTTCGGCCCAACATTTTTGAGGGCAGAGTTTTCTAAAAATGTATTGATTATTTTACTGGAAAACGAAATTATGCATGCATTCTCGATTTCTTACATATATCAAACTTCAACGTTTTGAAAACTCTATAAGGCCTTGCTGAACTGTGGTACGTGGTGGTGCGTTTAAGAGTATAAATGATATAGCTGAACGGTGGTTTGAATACCAATGCGATCATAAATTTTTGTGTTGTTTAACCTGTTCTTAAGTTAGCTGGTTTCACTAAGTAAATTGTTTTGGAGCAACAACCACTTGCTTCAAAAGGAAAACCCTCTTTGTAGCGATTCTACAACAACCATTCTATACATCCAGATCAGTGATTCCCAAGCTGGGGCCCACCCACCTAAGGAGGCGCGACGATTAGGGAAGGGGGGGGGGAGCACAACTCGAAGGTTGGTGCCGTTTATGAATTATGGTTTCCTTCAATAACAACCATTCTGACTCGATCTTCTTCCGAAACTCACCAGGGGTAATCCGTTGTTGCAAAACGTTGCAAATTGCCAACAATTTTATTTTCTTCGATTAAAAAAAATCGCTGCTACTAAATGCGTTTGATGACATGGCTGATTGAAATGGACAAAGCTCGCGATTCTAAAAAACCGCACCAGTCAGCTAGTTTTTGTATGGATAGAATGAATCTTTGGTAAAAATATTGCGGATTTTGGTCGCTACGGGTGATTTCATTTTTCGTGCTGGACGTATCACTGAAGCCATGGTGACAGCCGAACTTCCGACGAAATTCAGCATGCGGAGATCACGAAAAAGCATTCCTTGCCAACGCCAATTTTGTCGCAACTATTTTCTTGGGTGGCGCTAGGATCAGTAGACCTCGCAAGAACTGAAAAAGATTGGGAACCACTGTTGTAGATAGTATGGATATCTAGATCAATCTGTTTGGTTACAGTAGCTAAGGGGCGGCAATTTGTCCTCTTGCCCGGGGCGGCGTAAGTCCTAGAGCGGGCGCTGATTGCGGTGAACAATTACAATTTTCATTTTCATTTATTTTTTCACACTGATTTCTACACCCTTTACTTTGGGTTCTCCCATTTCCCGTATGTCTGTTTCAAAGGTTCTTGTTTTATTATTTTTAATTAAAATTATTTTTTTGTTCATTAGCTATCAGTGAATCAAAGCTACCGCCATATCTGGACTTTCCATTTTGCAACAAGACGAAAGCCTCTGATTTCCCCTTCGCGTGGACGAGTGAGAAACTGATGAATAATTTTTGTGGAAATTCAGCACCATATGAGTAATCCGGCCCTGGGCTGTAGCATGCCTTTCAACTTTAGTTTTTGTGACTTGTGGTAAGGTTTAGTAAGTTTAGTAAGTTTGGCTATATCTGTGATCACAAATGATTATTCTTTGCATGTTTTACCTCTGCCTCTATTTCTAAAAAAATATGCAGCACTGTGACTAAGTAACTATGACTAAATCGAGATTCAGGGAACAACAACCCTTTTTGAAATGCAGAAGAAATCCATCGCAAACTCCACGGTTTTTTTTTCAATCAGAAAATGTCAATCAATTCCAGCGTAAAATACTTAACTACTTAGATAGCCGCAAAGGTGAATATGAATTTTGTCCTTATTTCCAAAAGTGTGGAGACAGCGAGACAGAAACTTTGAAAAGGCCTTTAGCATCCTTTCATCATGAAGTCCCTGATAACAGAATTCAGTTTATAAGAGGTCTCTGCATACATCTGACAGACATTAAAAAAATGTACGAGCATAGAAGGTATTTCCTCCCATCTCTCTCATCATCATTTTGGGCAAGATCTATAAATCTCAGGTTTCAGCATATCCGTTGCCCTGGATTTTGGATAGGAAACGAAAGGAAGAAAACAATTGGAAGTTTCCTTATGAAATGGTATGTGATTTCCTGCTTAACTCCACTGAGCCTAATATGTACCATTATTCGAATGTTTTAGTTAACATTGTGTGTACAGCATTGGTCCCTTAGGAATCTGGTCGCCTTACATTAGAACGATATTAAGCCGGCCCCACACCGACCGGAGTGTGGCAAACCCCGTGCATAACATTGATACGAAAGTCGTGCAACAGCAGTGCATCAGTGTGGTTGAACGAATCCAAGGTATCATTCTTGGACCGGTCTTTTGTGCGGTGTTTGCCACACTCCGGTCGGTGTGGGCCGCTTTAGCCCAACTTCTATCAAGGTTTTGTTTGTGCTTCAATTCCATTTAGTCAAATTGAGCTCTACTTGTTTTAGTATTAACCAGGTCTAGAAATTCCTTGAGAATCAGGAACATGACAATGTGTAATTAAATAGGTACTTTTCACCGTCTATAGAAATGTAGCATTTTTTTTTTTTGTTCACGCTTTTTGCAATACTGGACAGAATCATTAAAAATCAAGCTTTCTAGCAAGCAACGGAAGAAAAAAACGGGAAACGGGAATTCAACGTGACCTTATAAAATCACCGTCACTGAATAATAATAGAACAATAACCCCAATTGATGACCTAGTAATATGGGCGGTCTTAGCCCCCGCGAGTATAAGATTCTGGTTGCGCCACTGTATACATAGCGAGTTTATGGATTTAAGTGAACTGAATTCATACCGGGCGGATTAAGATTTGAATTTAATGAAGTCCATCGATTCAAAGTGTGTGTGCGCAGTGGCGTATTTACAGGGGGCACAGGGGGCACGTGTCCCCCCTGTGAGCACATAAAACGTTTTTCACACCATACTAAAAATTGCAGTACCAAATGTTCCCTTTTTATTTTGAGCGTTTCTATTACTAAACTTTGTAAATCTTTTTCGAAACATTATCATCACATCATCTTCTCAATTCGCCAGGTCTCCTCGTTGATGAACCCTTTCCGTTTTTCGAACGGATTGAGTTTATTTTCATAGACGCGTGGTTTCAAGAACAAGAACTCTCAATGAATAAGTACAAGCTATGGTTATGTCGAGGCAACGAGGTGGTCATGAAACGTTGGCCAATCTCGACATGAATCTGTTCGGAAACAAGGACTGCTATTGAAAGTCTCGTCATGTGTGAAGTGACCCCATCTTATGTTGATATAAGTTGAGGAGATGTTTGTTGCGGTAATGATGTCTTGGAAGCCGCTGAATTGATAAATATTTGAAACAATCGGTCTGATTTTTCGATCGGGCTTGTGTATTTTAATTTGGCCGTAAATTCGTGTTGGGCTGCTGTAAAGTTCCTTAAACCAGATGCTTCTCTTTCCGTTAAAATGCTAAAAATTGAAGTGTTTTGGTGGGAAAAGCATATTTAGCATACATTTTCGAATTCCTACGGTTCGGTGTCTTTGGTGCCTTGCCTGGGGTAGGTACTTTCTTCAATGCTTCAAATTTCACGAAGTAAACATCATTGTAGCCATTCCTTCTCATTTCTAGTTCCTACACGGCTGAAAATTTTGGTGTAATTTTTATAAAAAAATATATTCATACATTTCCATATAAAAACTTTATCAAAAGTATAATTGAACTATATTAAAAGTATAAGACTTTATAAAACTTTTACTCTTCAATAGTATAAAATTGATAACCAAATTTATACAAACCGCTCGAAAAAATAAAAATTGTAATACGATTGCAGTCGGATTCGAATCCACAATTTTGTGATTTGTAGGCAAGCGCGCTGTTCTCTGAACCAGACAGACTACAAGTCAATAGATTTCTAGGTTGAATGGGTTTCTTGCGTTGATAGTGTAGATTTGATAACATATTAGGATTGCCAATTAAGTACATATTCGTAAAATTTCTTTTCGGCTTCAGGCTCCTTCGAACTACACTACGCAAACTTTTTTAAGGCCTCCGTATTTTCGTTCATAAACCTGAAATACAAAGGACTCTCAGACCCGTATTTATAAACATACCAAACTCAAGGAGACCTTGAGTCAAGGATGATGAAATTAAAATAAATGTCATTTTCCATACTTTTTCATAGAAATCACTTATATTCACGAGTCAATGCATCCTTGATTTAAGGAGAAACTCAAGGAGACCTTGAAATTTTCTATAGTCAACCTCACTTGAAGTCAAAGTAGCTACCCACCTACCTTGAAATCTTATATTTCAAGTTTATTGAAAACTTAAGGTCTCCTTGAGATTCGCCTTAAATCAAGGATCAAGGATCAACGATCCCTCAGTCTTGCCAATATTTTCCTATGTAGCTGCTCTCGGGTATCCCCACACCAAAACTTTATGTAACAAATTAGCTCCGTAGTCTGTGTGACCCGCCCCCCCCCCCCCCCCTTTGAGAATTTTCTAAATACGCCACTGTGTGTGCGTAGCCTTAACAATTTTGTTCGAAGGAAAAATGAACAGTGGATAATTTGATTAGTAATAATTTTAATAATGTAGGTATAGGCGAGAAAAGTATTTGTCCAGTATGTACATATCAATAAGTTTAAAATTTGCAAAATAAATTAATTATGTATGTACATGTAACATTATAAGTAAATGATTTTACTGTCCACTCACCTTTTGACAGAAATTCTATCCAGTAACTTTTAATGTATCCTTTTTGTAGAAACACACTTTTATTTGAAACACAATAATCCGGTCCAAATCCGACTTCTGCAAATCACCGAAACAAAAACACTGTAAATCCAAATTATCTATATAAATCAACAATAAATTATTTATTTTATGTAAAAAAGAACTAAACTAACACCACAAACACACTAATTTTCAATAAAACGTATATCCAACCACTGTATGTATATCCACCAGCAAAGTTTTATATTTATTTCCGTTAAAAAATTCAACTTTATTCCCAAAGGATGAGCGATCAGGGGGCTATTCAAAAAGATCACTTGATTGGCAACCTCACGGCCAGAACAACATACAACAATAAAAAAAAGTTTCCATCAACTAAAGCTGAACACATAAAAAAGATCTTTTTTTCGTGCTTCTTTGCTTCTTTTATTGCGCTTGCCTCTTCTTATTTTGCTTTCGGGTTCGCGCGCTTCGATCCGCGAATAAATTTCAATTTTGAGTAGGTGACGTCATTCGCGTTATTTAGAACAGATACAGAACAAGAACTGGTTGAGGACACACATGCGACACGACACGATGTTGATGATGATGTAGTCACGCTGCTGCTCTGACACTCCCAAACGGAAAGAAATTAAAATTAAAAAAAAAGTAACGACGGAAAAAACGCGAAACAAATTCAAATAATTTCAGTTGCAGTGATGAAGGATATTTTGCAATCAAACACTCGACAATTACGAGTGCGCGCCAATCAATTTAATTGAACGTGAAATCGATCAATTAATTGCGCGCCAACGGCCAAAACGATTATGATTTCAAATCCAGATTAAGAATGTTGCGATGGTGGAGGAGGAACGGAAGGGATTCGTTTTTTGTCTTCTTTCTATTCTATTCAAAGAGGTTTGGCGCACCATCAGCACATAATAAAAAAAAATATTAAAGCAACACAAACCAACAACAACACTTTGCAACTTTGCGTACTACGTACAAGAACGGAACGAAAACGCGTGCAAACGTAACACTCGCAACGAACTCTCGCCAGCAACTGGTGCTGCTTGGTGCTTGGTGTATTCTTGTGCGATATGTTGCCCGTTGGGTGTTGATGTTGCGTTGCCGTGGGGAGTGCTTGTGGTGCTGTTGCTGTTGCTGGCAGCAAGTTCTTCGTGGTATCATCAGTGGCTGCAAACATTGCTATATTTGAAAATAGCAGAGGAAATTCAAAATTTGTCATCTTATTTACGTATGTATTCGCAATTTGTACTGAGAAGACAAAAATAATAGGAGTGACGTTAAGGATTTTTTTGTTATTCGAGAAATTTGTTAAATTAAATTGTATTGTATGAATAGTTCATTCATATTTGAATGAAACTTAATCTATGTACTTGCTCTTTTTTAAATACATATGTGTATTTCCGTGAATTTTACTGTCTTTGAAATGTCGAAGTTGTGGGGTCATGATTTTTTATTTGTCGTGATTATCCGCCTATGCCTTCAATTCAAAGTCTATTCGTACTATCGTAATATTTTCCGCTACATACTGGCAAACTCTCTAATGATGGAAGATTGTAGCTATAAATACGTACTTTTAGGATTAAAAACTATAAAAAAAATATTATACTTATGGAAACAATAAATTTTTTTTTTTTAAATTGAAAAAAAAAATCAAGTAAAGTTAAATGTAAAGCAATTAAAGTTTTTGTAGCAACCTTTTTTTTTAAAGAATAAAAAGAAGAAGGCAACGAACCAATCGCAAATCGGTCATAGTTTTTCAGAGATCTAAGTAACGGAGAGTTTTTACAAATAGAAGACTTGCGCGAGTTGAATTTATTCCTAAACTGGGAAACCGACTGGGAAAGAGGAGTCCAAAGCCTACAGACCAATCAGTCTTACCTTATTCAAGCTCAAATCAATGGAAAAAATCATTGATCAATATCAGAAATACCACAGTGATCAGAAACCCGCTTCACAAGAGACAGTTTGCTTACCAACCAGGTAAATCAACAGAATCGGCGCTTCATAGCCTTGCAGGGGAAATTAAAAAAGCCTTTGATGCTAAAAATACCGTGCTCGCTGCTTTCCTGGACATCGAAGGGGCATTCGATAATACTATCTTCGATGCGATTCAGAGAGCGCTAAGATATAGGATGGTAGAAAATACGACTGTTGAATGGATAAGTAGCATGCTCTTCTCAACAAAAGTCGTCTGCCAAATCAATGAACAATCTCTCTTTGCTAAGCTCACAAGAGGATGCCCACAAGGGGGTGTACTCTCGCCACTCCTGTGGTGCCTGGTTGCCGACGATCTATTGTGCAAGCTCGCATCCAATGGCTTCTCAGAACAGGGATACACCGACGATGTGGTTATAGTGGTTAAGTGTTTGTTTGAGGAAATTCTACCAGATTTACTCGAACCAGCACTAAATAGTACAAGAGTGGTGTGAAGGAAACGGGCTCCGAGTGAACTCATCCAAAGCGATCATCATACCCTTCTCCAGAAACAGAAATCCGGCTGAGCTCAGAAACCCGATTATGTACAACAGCCCTCTACCAATTGGGAGTCAAGTCAAATATCTTGGAGTTATCCTTGACAGCAAACTCTACTGGAATAAGCATGTCGAGGCGGTGGCGGAAAAAGCCATCAGAGCCCTTTGGATATGCAAAAAATACATAGATAGATGTGGATGTAAAAAGCAACAGTTAGACCAACTTTAAACTATGGTGCTGTGGTCTGGTTGAAGAGAGCCCTGACTACGGAGGGTAAGTCCGTTCTAGGTAAGGTACAGAGACTAGCATGTCTGATCACCACCGGTGCTCTCCGATCTTGCCCTAGCAGTGCTCTAGAAGTTCTACTAGATCTACACCCAATTGAAATCCACATGGAGACCCAGGCAAAACTAGCAATGATACGACTCATTGCTAATGATGCCAGTCTGGAGCTCACTAATGGGCAGCTCAGATGCCTCAAAAACAATACTATCGCGAATATGCCCTCCGACCACCTTGCAAAGGAGCTCTCATTCGACCGCTGCTTCCGGGCTGTAACATGGAGCAGGGAGGAGTGGCACCCTAACTTCGCTAGGCTGCACCCACAGACCATCAAATGGTTTACTGACGGCTCCAAGACAACTGAAGGCTCAGGAGCGGATGTGGTTGGCCCAGCACATACGATACCTATGGGCCTCCACACCACTGTTTTTCAGGCAGAAATACACGCAATAGAAACCTGCGCTGATCTCTGCCTACGAGACAACTACGTAAATAAACGTATAGCCATCTTCTCAGACAGCCAAGCGGCTTTTAAAAATCCCTTACACCGTCACGTCAAGACTTCTTCAATGCTGCCTGAAGGCGTTGGACAAACTATAGGCGAAAACAATAGCCTAACACTTTCTTGGTTCCAGGTCATATGGGCATCGCAGGGAACGAACAGGCTGATGAGCTAGCACGCACAGCTGCATCATCCCCTTTCTGCGGACCTGAACCCTTCTGCAACATCTCTTCATGTTTAGTAAAGAGAGCTTTCAGAGACCAGGAACGACTCAAGGCAACTGAACATTGGGATAAACTACCTGGGCTCAGACAATCGACAAGGATTGTGCAAGATGCGAGCTGTCAATTCTGTGAAGAAGATAACGAAACCTCTTTCCACATCTTATGCGAGTGCGATGCACTGGCCCAGCGTCCCTGGTCACACCTCGGAGTGGCCTTTCCAGATACGGACGACATAGCTTCGACATCTATTAACGACCTCAACTCGTTTCTCAGCACGATCAACCTTGATTGTCAGGCATAGTCCTGCCCATCTGCGACTGGGGAGATAGCACAATAGGCCCACTGACTTCAGTGCTGCGAAACCCTTCGGGTTCACGGCCCTCTACAATCTACAATCTACAAATAGAAAATGAAGATTGCGGGGGATTAATAATTGCAACCGATCGTGTGTTGAAAGATTGAAACCGATAATTTATATCTTTAAACTATGGTGCTGTGGTCTGGTGGAATATTTATATCTTCTAGGAGAGATGAATAATTAGTAACACCCTTGAATAACCTGTAGAGGAAACACTGGTCAAGACATTCTCTTGTTTTGCTTAGTGATGGTCGATTTAGAAAATTTAGTCAATCTTGATCTTGATCTAAGCAAAGTTAAATTTAAACATTCATTTTCTAGAGAACATTATCTGAACTTTTTCTAATGCATCACGAGAAATGGAAGAATATGGAGACCAAACTAACAAGGCGAATTCAAATATGCTATTATGTGTATAGTGCAGTCATATTAGCATTTCAAATAGAAAAAAATAGAGTATGGCTAATTTTTGTTGTTTTTGAATCAGTGGGCTTCCAGGAATCTACAACTGATTTTGCTAAAAAAAATTTAGATCGGAAAGGTCCCAAAAAGGACAAAAAAGGATACTCTTTAATCCTTGACCGGAGGTCGGCCAGCGGGGTATCATATCAAAGGGGACATCGAGTACATTACATATCCGGTGTTTTTTCCTGTTTCAAGGACCCTCAAAGGAATAAATCGAGCTTAAATGGAAAATTTTCGCGTTTCCCGTGTATCTTTCCAAAGCCATAACTACGAGAATATTTCAAGTTGTCACTCCTTTTATCACTTTCCAGAATCTATAATAGCTGAAGATTTCACCATTAAATTTGCTAAGATAAAAGATGATCGGAAAGTTTTGAAAAAGGACATAAAAAGACACTAATTGCACACCTTAGTCGAACGTGGGTATGTGGGGTGTTATATCAAAGAGGATGTCAAGTACATTACATATCTGGCATTTGTTACTTGTTCCAAGGATTCTCAAAGGAGAAAATTGGGCTCAACTTAAAAAATTTTGTGTTTCCCGTATCTGCATCTATTAAAGCCGTAATTTTCCATTTAAGCCCGACTTATTCCATTTAGTGTCCTTGAAACAGGAAACAAACACCGGATATGCAATGCACTCGACGTCCTCTTTGATATGACACCCCACATGCCCACGTTCGATCAAGGTGTTAAATTAGTGTGCTTTTATGTCCTTTTTCAAAGCTTTCCGATCAACTTTTTACTTAGCAAATTTTATGGTAGAATCTTCAGCTATTATAGATTCTGAAAAGTGATAAAAGTAGGGACAACTTGAATTATTCTCGTAATTATGGCTTTAGAAAGATACACGGGAAACTCGAAAATTTTCCATTTAAGCTCGATTTATTCCTTTGAGGGTCCTTAAAACAGGAAACAGACACCGGATATGTATTGTACTCGACGTCCCCTTTGATATGATACCCCGCATGCCGACCTCCGGTCAAGGATTAAAGAGTATCCTTTTTTGTCCTTTTTGGGACCTTTCCGATCAAATTTTTTTTTAGCAAAATCAGTTGTAGATTCCTGGGATCCCACTGATTCAAAAACAACAAAAATTAGCCTTACTCTATTTTTTTCTATTTGGAGGACTGAATTGGGATATTTTGACTGCACTAGTATCTACTAGCGTCACAAATAAGTTCACACAAGTATTCATAGATTGAAAGCTAGAGGAGCATCGTAAAACGAAGCCAGCTAATTTCGACGATTTGCTAATAAACGACAAGTAGTGATCAGTAAAGCGTCCAATTTTGATATTCAATACGGCAACTCAATCATATGCCAGCTGACGCTTTGACAACCGCTTGTCAAATTCAAAGTGACAATTTTCCTACAATTTGGTAACTTTTTTTCGTTTTTTTTTTTTGTGTGAAATTGAATAATTCTTGAATGCCCCAGTAATAATTCAAACGCGCAGAGTTCGGTTTTGATAATTACATTGGAAAAAATCTCAAAAATGAAAGTTTGGTTATGCCATTTTCAGCCTCCATTGTAGATGCTAAGTAACTGCCAAATAGCGGTCCGTGATGCCAGTTTTGGACGCGCCTCCATTTAGAAGCCAGTTTTAGATGCAGCTTAACTTACAGTCAAAAACAACCCCTAGATGTGTAATCGTAGAAGCATATCGGAGAGGAATAGAGTTTATTTGGTATTGAAAAGAGAAAGGAGTAGATATTAATGAATACACCAATGCGGAACATTTAGAAATATTAAGGTCCATTTCGTTTGGGATGCACCAAGACGTAAAGCAATTCAAATCGGATTGTGAAGCTGTACAATCAGAAATAGATAAGGCAGCTGAAAATATGTACATAGTTTGTTATCATCGGCGAGAGAGAGAGAGAGTTAAGACAAAGGGGAGCTCCTTTAAGAAAAGTAAAAAAAAGAAGGGCACCCAAAATGATTCCTTGTGGCACAGTTGACTAAACATTCCAAAACCACACATTTTTGTATGGAAAAGGTTGGATTTCGTAGTTTTGAGCGGCATACCGAAAACCCGCGACTTCACAAATAATTAACTTAATCTTGCAATAAAACATTCATCGGAGCAATTAACAAATTACGATTAAATCCAACGCCATCTAGAAATATCATAGCCCAAACTCAGCTGTACAATGACGTCATAGTTCAGCTCTTAAATTTTGGATTTACACGGACAAACAACAAAAACAAGCATATGACGTACTAAAAAGCAAAAACAAAACAGTGCAACATTGGCGAACATAACCAAAAATTACGAGCTGATTTTGACGTCTAAGATTCTACATTGCGGCCTTAATATATAGACGGCGTTGTTAAATCTCGTTGACTGTAGATCTGTTTAAATATTCGTTTTCTTCGAATTTTCACAATTATATTGAAGAATAACGATTCAACTTAAATTAAGGCATCACTATCCAGTTCTTTGAGTACTTGAATTTGCTACATCAAAGGAAAATAAGGATATGGAACAAGAAAAACTGTGGATATACTTCACCGAAATGACTTTTGGCTACCCACGATTACTAAGATTTTCCAAATGTGACCAAGAATAAAGAATACAGTTTTTTTTTAACAAGGGCTCATGAAATCCAGGAACACATGTCTGCCGATAAACTATTCTGTCCAAGTAATACATCCGACGTTCCTCCTGCATGATAGATTTATCTTTAGGTGTGTTTTTTTGGTTATCCCGTGTAGGTTTGGGTAACGAAACTTCATATAAAAAAAAATGACAGGTGGGTCAGCTGGCGTTTTTTTTTTGTATGGAGTTTCGTTACCCAAACCTACACGGGATAACCAAAAAACACATCTTTTGAAGAAACTTACCATGAATTTGATTTAATTCGATTGAATTCCCCTTGGACATGGACACGCCAACGACTGCTGGTAGTTTGACTTGGCAAGGGCCGTTATGCCTCTACACGCGACAAATAACTAAACCTGCAAATTTCGTTGCTCTTGGAATATGTACTTTAGATTTGGTTCTTTCAATATTTCCTATTGAAAAAAAAAACGCGAACGGCTCCATTTCGATATTGAACACATGAAATTTGGAAAACGTTAAAATCCCTGCCATTTTGTGGATCAGAAATAATAGGTACGTTTTATTGTGTTTATCCCGTGCAGGTTTGGGTAGAACTTCATATAAAAAAAATGACACTTACCCTGGTAGAGTTCACGCGTGCAACTACACTACACGGGATAGAGCTCAAATGTAGATGGCGGACGCATAGGGGAAATATGAGGGAATTTGTTTTTTCAAGCAAAATGTGAGAGTTTTTCTCATTGCGAGAAAAGATTTTGCAAAGAAATAATCATCTTTTGTGATAAAATCCACCTCATCTAAAAAATAAGCCGACAAAGGTGAGTAAAAGATGCGCAAAAACTGTCAAGTGTCAGCTGTTTCGTCTTAACCGGGATGTTACCCGCGATCGTTTTTTTTGAGTCAGATTTACACGCGATACGAAAAAAACGTCGCTAATATTTCGTTTGTCTGGATTTGTGCTACATGCAGCGCCCGCTCTAGCACTTACGCCGCCCCGGGCGAAAGGACGACTTGGCGCCCCTTAGGTACTGTACCAGGCAGATTGATAGTAGATAGTACATGTACATTATGTCGTTGTAGAAGCGCTTCAATATTTTTTTCATTCTTGAATCGGGTGATTTTGGCAGCCCTTGGTCGTTGGAACACATCGGTTTCATGATGGCTGCCTTCAACACAAAATTGTATAGTCACAGTGGGATTCGAACCAACGTAATTCGTAAAAATGTAGTAGAAGCCTGTTTCGCGATCAATCATACTCTTAAGCGCAATTCATCGCGGTTCGGCAAAGGCCTTATAGAGAATTGGTTTGAAATTCAAAAATTGGTTTGAAAATGTTCGTCAGTCTGTCTGTCCGTCTGTTACGACGCGTTTTACTCGGCCAATTTAAAAGCTATGAAGCTGAAATTTCGCACAAATGCTTCCTTTTGCTGCAGGCAGTTTGCATGTTTGAATCGCGGGGCTGCCATACAAACCCCATCCCCCAAATTAGGTGCTTCGCAGAAAAACTTTTTTATTTGTAAACCAATTTCAACCAAATTTCACACAAATGTGTTTCTATTGATGACACAAAATATATGTAAGAATCGATCAAATCGGACCATGGAGTCATGGGCCTGCCATACAAACCCAACCCCCCATTTTGGTTCTTCTAAGAAACATTTTTTCCACCAATTTTACAAAACCTTGAATTAATGCGTCTTTGTCAAAGCAACAAAATAGGTCAAAACAAATGGAATCGTACTATGGGGCCATGCTCCCGCATCCCCCCCAAAAAAAATTCGGAGTAACTATTTTTATTTGCCCATTTATCCCAACCAACCCCTCACAAATATTGTTTTGTCGACGTTTTGTTTTAAATACAAGTCGTAGGTACGTCCGAAAAAACTTTTAGTCCGAAGAGAGCGAAGGGTATCCAAATTTCGGCCGCGCCCGAAATTAGCGTCGGTCTCGTTTTCAACTAAAACACTCAATACATTTGAGAAAACTGCGCTCTGGAAAATGGTATGCCAGGAGATGGTGCTCGTTTTAATTACTAACCTTCTGGAGTAGTTTCCGATAACTTCCTTACATACTGCAGAACTGATAAACTTCAATTATCCAGGTCTCTCCGTGGACGAGTTTCTTCAGTGGTTTTAACTTGGGCGGCTTATTTTCATAAATGTATTATCTCGTGAATTTTTATAGAGAATAAGGTCAGAGCTAGTAAAATCGGGGCAACCTACGCTCGAAAAAATTTTACTCCAATAATAGGAGGACACTTTTTTTTCTTCTATTATAGTAGTAAATTTACACCACGATATGAAGGAGAGTAATTTTACGCTTTACGGTGTAAATTTTTACTACAAAGTTGGTGTAAATCTACAAACGGTAATAAGTAAATTTGCACACATAAATAAGTAAACTTGCTCTTAGACTTATGTAAATTTAAATCAAAAATAAGCAAATTTGCACTGGAAAAAATGTAAATTTACACCGGCTAATATGTAAATTTACATCTGGGTTTATAATAATATTCTTCGATGTAAATCGTCCTGGAGCTACCCGTTATTCCAACGGCAAAGAGCTGCTACACCCCCTTCGGTTCAAGAGCAAGAAAGCGCTACAACAATAACATGATGCTCACACGAACGCACTTCGGACGGAACAGACTCTGCACACAGAACAAGCCACTTGTGGGATACAGGAAAATGCAATAATGCACAAAAGTATTGTAACACACTCAGTTTTACACAAATGTAGGTGTCATTTTTTATACCAAACTCGTAATATTACATGAAAATATACACTGAAAATCTAAAGTTACACAGAAATAAAGTAATGACACATCTTCATACCAAATGTGGTGTAAAATATTAAAAATTCTGTGTAATATTACACTATTTTACTAGAAATTTTGTTTAAAAATAAACGTTTACTGTAATTTTGCGAGAAAAAAGGTGTAAAATTCAACAAGTTTTAGATGTAAAATTCAACCTTGTTTAACAGTGTAGCCACATCCCGATATTATCATGTCTGGAAACAGATTAGAGAGGACTGCTATTGCGGCTCTGGCAATATGTACCGTGGTTCCATTCCTTGTCTTGCAGAACTCCCAACGAACTTGTTCGAAGTGTCCCCACTCAATGCTAGATAAATCAATGAATCCATCCTCAAGTAGATCGATTGAAGTTAAATTGCTGCCAAATGTGGATGGAAGTCTTTTAACCCTTCTGTCGGCACCTACTACAATATGCATATTATATACCCAATAGGTCTGGCTGGACCTACTGAGAAATTTTTTTTATTTTTTAGAAAAAGTGAAATTTTTATCGGTAGAATCATTCTACCCATTCTTTACAGCCATTTATAAGCAATAAAAGCATGAAAATCGTTTTTGTAGATATACTGGAAGCGTTTTTAAGGAGACATATTTTGAGGTGGTATTAGTAGAAACATGTTTACCCCTTATTTTCTTCTTTTTTTGCTTCTCTTCTTTCATTGCGTATCCGTACGGAAAGTTTAATCGAATTTTCCGATTCCAATATCTTTGGGGAAATATTTGGTGCTTTGTTGGTGGATTTTACCCCGATATTAGTCTGCAGATTTGAGGGAAATAGATAGAAAGAAATAGGGAATTTTCAGGCGCAAAAATCATTTCATTCTAAATTTTCCGTAAATATTACTATTAAATTTATTTAGAAACATGTTCGTAAGTCGCCAATACTTAGTTCTTACTACTACAAAGGAAATAAAACTCATTTGAATTTCCTAGAATCAAATCTTAGTTGATTAGATGATGTTATAAGATGTGATAAAATTGGGCATATCCAATTTCCGAACTTCAGGGCTTTTTAAAGCAAAATCTCAGAAAATTTTATAGTTTATCGTACAAATTGAATTTTAATAACATCATTACATCATAAATAAGAGAATTTTAAGAGAATTTAATATTTTCACTTTTTACCTCAAGACAAAAATGGGGGGAAAACTATAGGTCTGGCCAGACCTATTGGGTATCAAAAAGCACTATAAATTTAAAATCATCAAAAACATACTCAAAACTTCAACCGATTTTTTCAAATTTTTGCAAAATGCTTCTAAACATATTATTCTAGGATATCATGAAATATGAAATCGCTGCGATTTCATCTTCTATACTTTTTTGACCAAAATATAGTGCCAAAGGTCTGGCCAGACCTTTGTGCCGACAGAAGGGTTAAAATGACTGGAAAAATTTGGTGAGGATAGTGTCTTTGGGAAAGAAATTTCCGACACGAGGTTTTTAGGTTATAACGCCTTGATGTGCTGTGTGTTCCCATTACATATGATTTCTCCGGGGGTTCAATATTTATTTCGTGAACATGATCTCCTACCATTAAACAGACTAAACAAAAATATTAATCCTGAACCACATTGATCGGGGTTTGAAAAACAGCGCACAGAAGATCAAAGTTGTCACACGCCTAGAAGAGACAGAGGTGATGGGGAATTCAATTTTGTAATTTGTTCGGTATTCGGTCAACTGCTCGCAGTGTGGTTAGGGGAATCCAAGGTGCCAATCTTGGACCGATCTTTGAAACATTACGCTATTATATTCCTCGTACCAATTGTAGGCTATTCAAAGCCTAGCCAAGACTTTGCTTCTTTAGTGCAAAACTTTCAAAAGAGAACTAATAATACAGTTGATAAATTAAAAAATTAAAGCGTTTTCTACATAAGCAATTGATGTGCCTCTTTACTTAAACAAAACCTTATTCAATTTTTTATTTCGCCTTTTTATGGTTTCGTTTCCACTAAATTAAAGCTTATATTGAATTTTTCCATTTTTTTAGTCGAGTTTAGCCGAAAGCCGCCCCTAGAATTTGGCGCCGCGGGCGACCGCCCGGCTTACCACCCCCCCCCCCCCCCCTTAGAACTGGAGATTATTTCTGATCCGACAAATGGAAGTTAGGGGATCAGAACGGCAAACATGTTTTCGGAACATATGCAACTGTTAGGCTTCGTAACCTCACCCATTGTCATCCTCAGCAAGTACTCTATCACTAAAGCATTCCGTAGAAAAAAATAGAAACTGAATAATGCTTCAAAACTACGTTAAGCTCAATATGAATTTTATAATCTTCAAGCTACCTCATACAAGTGCACACAATAAACTTTAATCCTATATGCCGCCAATTCTTATGAGTATGCAGCTATGAAAAGAAAAGCATCACCTTTGACACGCAAATACAAAGAGGCTGTTCACCTGACTCTTCACTCCTTTCGATGTTCGAGAATATATTTCTCTATGATATGTACCTAATAAAAACTAACCAGCACAAGGCAACCTATACTTACACCGCATCCGAAACAAACGTAAATCACTCTTCTCGTTCCCTGTACAGCTGTAGAGCCATGCCAGCTAAAAATAAAAACGTCAGCCTTCATCCTTGCTGCCCAAACGGATAGTGACGATACATAAACTACAAAAAGCCTGCTGCGGTATGTATGGCTAAATAGCAACAAGCATTCAAGCAACACTTCAGGTGGTTGCTCATGTAATTAACCTGAAAAGAATCCTTTGACCTCCTGCCTAGTGTTTTACAACTTTAGCGAGTACGTTCACTCGGCTTGCGCCCATATGAGATTGACGCTCGCTCAATTTATATGCAAACTCGTCGTTCCGTACACGCGTATAATAAACCTATGACTTTCATCAAAATCTCATTTGCATTCTGCAAGAGCAGCACACGAAGCCGATTTAATCACTTTGAAAAATCCTTGCAGATTCTAATGTGCTCTTAGTGTTGTGTGCTGATAATATGGAAACATGACGGAAGCGTTATACGATGCTCGTTATTTTTAGAAGAGCAGAATTGATTTTCCATGTCTATTGAAGCGGCGGTAATTTAATTGATTAAATCATATCCTGGGTTAGTGCAGCAGAGCGGTACATCTCGAATAGCAAAAAAAAAATCCGGGCAATGGGCAAGAAGCATGTAGAAATTTAGTTGCATATAAATATTTAACAATTAAAAAAAAAAAAAATAAATAACAGGCGCGACAATCCAGCATTGGACTAAGGCCGCAGGATGTGTTAGTGACATCCTATTTCCAAGATCTTATCTGCTTTTTGTTGAGGTAATGAGATCAGCATCACGCTCAGCAGTGTTATTTATCCCCATAAATGGGTACTCGTTTAACATCTGAGTGAGATCATAGTCCGTCACAAGCTCGTGAGTTCGAAAAACACCATGGAACACGGTGAGACACAAAATCCTGAGCCTGTGTACCGAAGGTGCGCGCACTAACCGCTAGACCAGCCAGACTATTTAACAATTTAATCAAACGAAATGATACATTTTGAAGAATAAAAAAAAAATCAATCTTAGAATTAAATTGAATCGTAATGCATTTACAAAAACCACTTTAATTCTTTTCATTACACGATCAATGACTTAATTAAGCCAATATTTACTATAAGAGTACTTAATTATAACAATTATGCTTTTTAGCCTTTATTTTAAACAAAGTAAAATTGAATACATCTAATAAGAGCATACATTCTATATCCCATAATCACCCATATCGAAATGCTAAACCTCCTTTATAACCTCCTAAACTGATACGAATGCTCATATCAAGTTTCATTCATGACTGATCTGATCAATCGCCTCTAAAAAAATTCTCAAGGCATCTCCTAAAAAAGGATAATGTGTCGCTACGATTCCATAAATGCATATCACCCCGTATTACACGCATCGCTAACATTACGTGAATCCGACACGTTCCTTGCATTACCCCGCGTCCCACGAATCTGTACCATGATATGAAACATCTGTCCCCAATCTCTTACGCATACAAAAGCCAAAACCAACCAGCAAACATCGCTGAAATCTTTTCGACCCCTCCTCAATGGTGTTAAATTGAATTATTTAAAAAAAAAGAAAAACACTGTTTTTGATATTTTGTTTTTCATTTGAAAGACTTTTTGCCAGGTGTTATTCAACCCTCTGGTTCTGGTCATTTTGTCGGATATACTTGAATAAAACTATATATGTACATACTTACATATTCATTCGTGATAACTCACGAAGACCCCTTTTCTAATACCGCTGGCGAGAAGGCCGCGGAAGTTGAAAATAAAAAATTTAACCGAAGAAAAGGATCGTGGCGAAAGCAGGAGGGATATCGTAGATCCTGTGAAAGAAATAAGGGCGAGTAGATTGGTGTGGTCCTGTTATGATTAAATTTTAGGGTGAGTATAGGGTACCTATTATTTTCCGTAAAATTGGATACGTTTAATCAATATTTCTCTTCAAATCTAATCCAATTTATATAGAAAACGTGATTCAATATGGAAGTAAGGACAATACAGAATATTTTTATTTTATATAAGTAAATTGGTGGTCATAAATATTGGTTCCTTTCACTAAACAATATGATTTTCATAACAGGAACTATGGAGAAAAACGACCCACGGGCACTACGCCTGTCAATACGTTTTACCTTCAGATAAATTTCACTACTTTTGTCGATGATTGATGATTGCTCAACACTTTTCAGAGGATATGACCTCTTGAAAATTTTCGAAAAAGTCGATGTAGAGCGTATTTAGAGCTACATTTTGGTGAAACAACCAGGGTCCTAGCTATCACCGTTTCCGAGATACAGCCGCCTAAAGGTGACCAACATTTCCAGGCCAAATTTGACTGCTCCTGGGTCAATATCTACGCAGATATGGCAAATTTTGTGTTCTCAAGTGAAAATTTTCGAAAATGGGTTTTGAAAAAGTCGATGTAGAGCGTATTTAGAGCTACATTTTGGTGAAACAACCAGGGTCCTAGCTATCACCGTTTCCGAGATACAGCCGCCTAAGGATGACCAACATTTCCAGGCCAAATTTGACTGCTCCTGGGTCAATATCTACGGAGATATGGCCAATTTTGTGTTCTCAAGTGAAAATTTTCGAAAATGGGTTTTGAAAAAGTCGATGTAGAGCGTATTTAGAGCAACATTTTGGTGAAACAACCAGGGTCCTAGCTATCGCCGCTTCCGAGATACAGCCGCCTAAGGGTGAGCAACATTTGTAGGCCAAATTGGACTGCTGTGGAGTCCATATTTACGGAGATATGGGCAATTTTGTGTTCTGAAGTGAAAATGTTCGAAAATAGGTTTTGAAAAAGTCGATGTAGAGCGTATTTAGAGCTACATTTTGGTGAAACAACCAGGGTCCTAGCTATCACCGTTTCCGAGATACAGCCGCCTAAAGGTGACCAACATTTTCTGGCCAAATTTGACTGCTCTGGGGTCAATATCCACGGAGATATGGGCAATTTTGTGTTCTCAAGTGAAAATTTGCGAAAATGGGTTTTAAAAAAGTCGATGTAGAGCGTATTTAGAGCTACATCTTGGTGAAACAACCAGGGTCCTAGCTATCACCGTTTCCGAGATACAGCCGCCTAAAGGTGATATGTTTCTAGAGGTACCCCGCAGGGAGGGGTCTTATCCCCTCTACTTTGGAATTTAGCGATAAATAAATTACTTTTGAACTTAGAAAGAATAGGTTGCAAAGTCACCGCTTACGCCGATGACGTTGCTATTGCCGCTAGAAGCAAGTTTCCTGATTCTCTTAGCGGGCTATTAGAAAACGCCCTAGCTATCCTGACGGATTGGGCAAATCTCAGTGGAGTCGGAATTAATCCATCCAAAACGGAATTGGTCCTCTTTACAAGAAAGCGCACAATTCCTAATATTAGGCTTCCCAGACTAGGAGGCTTTCAACTTGAGCTTGCTGAAACCGCTAAATTTCTTGGACTTATCCTTGATAAGAAACTAAAATGGAAGCCCAACATCGAAGAAAGGGTGAATAAAGCTACAGTAACACTGTATTCGTGTAGGAAAGCCATCGGGAAAACCTGGGGTTTGCAGCCAAAAGTTGTGCATTGGATGTATACCGCTATTGTGCGGCCAGTCTTGCTTTACGGAGTTAGTGTGTGGTGAATGGCACTGAGCACCGCTACCTATTATAATTTGCTGGTCAAAGTTCAAAGGTTGGCTTCTCTTCTTATAACAGGAACTTTTGGAACTACTCCTACATTCGGATTAGATATGGTCCTAGGACTGTTCCGATTGCACATTTTCGGCCAAAGAATGGCCACTAAAGTGGCCTTGCGCCTACGTGAGACTGGTCTCTGGCGAGCGCTGGACTATGGGTATTCAGTGATACTTCGTAATTTTAACCTGCCCCTAGCGACTGACTACACTGTTCCCAATCACTTCTTTGTTAGGAACCATTGTAGTTTGATCCCCTCAAGGGAATCTTGGTATAGTAACGGCTTCTTGGTCAGTGGATCCATTTCCATCTATACTGATGGTTCCAAGACAGATGCAGGAGTTGGTATAGGAATCCACTCGGATGAGTTGAATATTCATTTGTCTTTCCGCCTGCCTAATTGTTGTAGTGTCCTCCAAGCGGAGATCTCCGCGATTTTAGAAGCCTTAATTTGGTTGGGCTGTCACGTCATCACTGGTAGGGACGTCTTTATATTCACAGATAGTCAGGCTGCAATTCGATCAATTTATTCACTGCTGGCCACTTCAAGAACTACTGAGAAATGTCGCTCAGTACTTAGAAAGATGGGTCGCTTCTTCAACATTACGCTATGCTGGATAGCGGGCCATAGTGGCTTTGCAGGTAATCGCAATGCAGATGACTTGGCCCGGCATGCGTCAGCAGGTAGCGTTGAAGACGGTAATTCCTTCTTGAAAACACCTATTGCGGCTTGTGCATTGTGAATAGAGACCGTACAATATGCAGAACCAATGCAAGATGGATTCATGGCTTGACATGCGCAACGACGAGAATGATCTGGCCAAAGCTAGACAATGTCCGTTCTAAGATGCTACTTTCCTTAGACAGAAAGCATATTCGTAGTGTGGTGGGAGTAACAACAGGGCTCTGTCCTATTGGAGAGCACGCGAGAAGACTCCGAATTCCTCACAACGACTTCTGTAGAAGTTGTGTTGTGACGATGAAGAAGAGGAAGAGAGTGTGCATCACTTACTCTGCCACTGTCCCGCCCTGGCTGAGAAACGAATGGGTTTTCTGGGCTCAATGTATTTCTACGATACCGATGATCTTCATAATCTTCGATGATGATGTGAGCCCAATACTGCTCAATAAATTTATTGTAAGCACGGGTTGGTATTTAGGCAGTTAGTAGAGACATGATTCTCTCGGTGGTATCACAATGGACAAAATCTGGTCTAAGTACGCTGGGTGCAAATCTGGTGGCCCTTGTATTGTACCTATTACAGTACCTAGTCTAAGCATGCAACTAACTAACCACCTGAATAAATTTGGAAAATGGAAGACGGTTTCTTAAATAAAGTTCTTTGCTGAACGAGTCTTGGAGCATGGGGTACCCGAACATTTTTCCATTTTTCAACGTGTCATTTCTTTACCACAAATAACGTAATGATGCTAAGCACAAGTGTAGAAACCTTCTAGGACGATTCATAGAACCTATAAACAGCGCCCGCTCTAAGGGGGGCAAGCCGGGCGGTCGCCCGGGGCGCCAAATTTGGCTAGCACTCGAATAAAAAAAAATGCTAAAAGCCAAAAAGAAAAATGCAATATCAAAATGTATTTAGTGGAAAGGAAATCATAGAAACTATACAAATGAAATAAAAAGGGGAAAACAATGTCGAAAGAGAGGAAACCAATTGACACTCGCAAAAATCGTTTTACCTTTTTTAGAGACGGTGGAATATATTTCTTTTGGGGGAAAAGAAACACTTCCTAATTTTAAAAAATGATTTGAAAATATTTTTTATTTACCAACTGTTTCGTTAATTCTCTTTTGAAAGTTTTGGTTTGTCCTTGAGATGCTTTGATTTGATGAGTCTACAATTTACACGAAGTTCTGCATTTAAAAACCGAACGTGCTTAGTGAAAGTCGCCCCCAATTTTACTTCCAAGAGACAGGAACAGTTCGTAATGTGCTAATTATATTCTTCTTAAAAAAAGAAAGTCATTGACTAATTTTCCAATTGAAAATTTAATTCACCAGAATTAAGGATTCTAATTGGGTCCACTTTCATGATACTTAACTCATTCTAAAGTGAAGGGATGCTATGGTATGGAATATGTCCTAATTTGATTTCCGTGAGATAAAGAATCGCATAAACGCTTAGCATATAAAAGCACTCATACCCAAAGAGCAAAATTTTCATTCCTAGTTTTTAATATCGGAATTTGGCTAGGTTTTCCCAATATAACTAGTTCTGAATTTATTCTCTAAGGATTCTCCGCATTTATGAAAATAAGCCGCGGACGTTTAACCATTCCGAAATTCGTCTGCGAAGAAATCCGGCTAATTGAAGTTTATCTGCTGCGAATTGTGTAATGCCGGCCCCACACCATGCGAGACAAAAAATCAAAGTTGTGGAAAACACACGTTTGGAAGAAACAGAGACGATGGGGGAATTTAACAAACGTTATTTGTTTTTATTTAATTCCCCCATGTCTCTGTCTGCTGCCAGGCGTAACATACTATAATTTTGATCATTAGTACCGCGCGGTTTGGCAAACCTCGCACAGTGTGGTTGCGGCATAAGAAAGTTATCAATACCCACTCCAAAATACAAGTACTAGTGAAAACGAGAACAATCCTTTGGCACAACATTATCCAGAGCAGCATTCTCGAAAATGTGTTGAATGTTTTCGGGGAACAAATGTTTTCGCATTAATTTTCGATGTCCTACGTCGGTAAGCTGCCAGTTTCCTGTGTGGCATCTGTATATAATTTTTTTTTGGCGAAAATAATTAATGAATTTAATAGTGAGCTTAACTTTTTAATTCTAAACAAACTCTATACAAAACCTTGCTGAACTTGGCTGAATCGCTCTCAATAATCTAACCAATCAACAACTATGTATTTGTGAATGAATTTCCGCCAAATTTTGTACAGCTAAGAGCATTGTAGCATCGATCATCCAGAAACACCGAGGTAATCCAAATCAACCTTTGGAGCCAAAATTGTTAGGTTGACTTGTCATAAATTAAGTTTGGACAGAAAGGTGGCTAAATATGGGCAAAAATTTGTTTGTGATGTGGTCTGAAACAAAGGCATGCACTACTGAAGCTTATTTCGCTGATAGGCGAAAAATCGGGTAACATGCTAAAATTGTTATGTTTACGATAGTTCACATCCATGTGATGTCCTCACTAAATACAGAATTACTGGGTCTTTAAAGCTTGGCCTTCTTTTTGAGAAATGTATTTAAATAAATGCAATCGGCGAGAAAACTATTAGACAAAGTCAACGACTTCTTTCTAAAGCGAATTTCGGGACAAAACAATTTGTCCAAGGGGTTTGACATTTTTTAACACAAGGGTCGCCTTAAATCTCAAATAACCGTCAGCAAATTGTCTCTAGAACTGAGAGAACGATTTCTAAAATACATAATTTAACTGGAATAAGCCACCGACTTCTTGACCAATTTTAGTAAATATCTTAGACTTTAGTTCAACACCTATAAATTTTTACGCTTTTGTGCTGATACATATTGTGTTTCTTCGACCTAGCCGCGGGTCGTACAAAGCTGCTAGGTGGGCCGCATGTGGCCCGCGAGTTTGATTGATTGTTGGGTTTGTAGTTTGTAATTGCAGAATATCAACAAATTTGCTACAATGGAACAACAATTCCGTAACTATGGAAAAGTAAATCCGTTGATTGGGGAGCTCAAATTCGTTACTGAAAAATTTTCAGCATAGGTTAATATTTAATCAAAATATAAAACTATTCATGATCGATAATGTTCAGTATATCTTAGAACTTAGAGTAGCCATACATTATCCAATCGATTGACTAATCAAAGCTTATTTCTGTGGAGAAAGCACATTTTCTGTTGTGAAAGCTCATTTTCTCTAGCGAATTCGTTAGTGAAACCTAAAAAATGAACTTCATCCACAGAAATGAGCTTTAATTGTTCAATTAATCGCATACTCTATCGCGACCTTTAAATGCGCGGTTGTCCAGAACTTTATGTTCCACAATTTCGAACTTGATGTGGCCATATGAACTTGACCGAGAAATGGTAGGTATACAAAAATGTTGACTAGTGTTGAGCCATATGTAACTCCGAACAAGGTAAATTTTGATTGTAATGCCAGCGATCGCAGCATATGTAGGTATATGTAATAAAACTAAGAAATCTGCCTAAAGCATAAAACATAGTTTACGGGTAGTACTCCAAAGAAGAAATCAAATTATTAAAATCAATTTTTTACTATATTTTTTTTGCAATGCCATTGTTTTGTATGATTTTACCGGTTTATGGCCGTTTTTCTGGCTGTAATTTATGTAGCCGGATTCTTAGCGGTTTTTTGAAAAAAAAAATTATAACCGGTTTTTCGGCTACATTTAGCCGTTTTCTAAATTTTCAGTTGGCAACACATTACACGGGGGAACAGCATTTTGTTTATTTAGATTTGATATTCATTTCTAGCCAATTTTTGGTCGTAGATTCCGGAAATGCTAACCGTTTTTCTCCTATACGTCCAGTTTTTGAGATACAGGGGGCTCAAATTTTGGCCCCCATACAAATCTTCCCTTTATTTAATTTTATTGAAATCAAAACAAACGAAACTCGTTATCGTTACTATTTTTTTATTTATAAATATTGATTTTACATCTTAACAATATTACCTAAGAGTTAAAAACAAAACTATGGCAAAAATTTTCTTTCGTACCTTTTTCTGGAGTGTTCAATTTCATTACAGCAATAGTCCTCCATCATATTCGCATCCCATCTGCCTTGATATCGACTTTCCATGATTTTTAAATCTTGATGAAATTGCTCTCCCTACTCATTACTCACAGCTCCAAGATTTTCCGGAAATTCATCTAGATGAATGTGTAAAAAGTCGACTTGATGCTCATGTTGCAGCCAAGCCTATGAAAACTGTCCAATAGTTGCTCGACGACTATCTCATAATTTGATGCACGTATATTGCCTAGAAAGTTGTTGACTATACTCTTAAATGCCAGCCATGCTGTCTTTTCAATTTCTTCTATTGATTCAATAAAATTTGTATCTCTAAAGGTGTTGTGCTCGACACGACTGCATCGGCTCTGGCGACAGCGACTCGCTCATTTCCTTCATATAAAAACTCATTTTTCTCTCATTCTAAAAACGAGTTTTTATTTGAAATGAGCGAGTCGCTGTCGCTAGAGCCGACGCAGTCGTGTCGAGCACAACGTACCTTTAGAAGCTGCCGAATCTTTGGACCGTCAAATACACAAGCCTTTATTTTCTCGTATGATGTCGCAGGAAGTGCCGACAGAATATATTTACAACAATTTCCTTCTGTTGGTAAAGCTTTTACAAATTGTTTCATCAGGCCTAGTTTTATATGCAACGGCCAGAAAATTATTTTTTGTCAATCCACAAGCGGTTCATGAACAATATTCGGATCACCAGCCTTCAGATCAGATCTCGAGGGCCAATTCCTTTGTGTACAATAGGTGTGTTTTTTTGGTTATCCCGTGTAGGTTTGGGTAACGAAAGTCCATATGAAAAAAATGCCAGCTGATCCACCTGTCATTTTTTTTATATGAAGTTTCGTTACCCAAACCTACACGGGATAACCAAAAAAACACACCTAATGTTTATCGCGAGCTCTGCTATCCCACATACACAAAAAGCACGGATATTTTGTATATCCACGTTACACACTTTATAAGGGACCCACCATTTTTCCTGATTGCAAATTGGAGCTTTGAAGTAGGCAAGATATGCCTGGTGGACAAAGTGGCCTATTTTTGCCCTCTGACTTAGAAATGTATAACTGCCACATATACAGCAAAATGAGTCCGGGGTGTTGAGACATTTTGACGAGGGATAGTAGAGGCTTCTATTACACAAATTAAGAGCACAATAATAGGGTAATCTACTGGAGCAGAGGCTTTTAAATGCATTTTTTTCCATAAAAGAGCCTTAGAAATGGCCGAAGAAATTTACAACTTTTAACAAAAAATCCAGTTAGCGACGAATTACTTCCTTTTATTGTTTTTAATTTGATTGTATATAGGTACTAGAAGGTCCTGTACAAGGATGCATCCCCGTAGCTTTTAAAATACAGTCGCCTCTCGTTAATTCGAACCTCGGTAATACGAATTTTTCGATAATCCGAACTAGTTTACCTGTCCCTTCGATAAATCGAAAAAAAGAGCCAAGTTTGTATGAAGTTGTATACACTCGATAAAGCGAAATGATTTCGTTCAACTGAGTGATCGCTAGCGTTTTATAATTCGAAATTTGCGTTTAGCAACTCTTTATAATTCGAATTTTTCCTGAAATGTTTCTGTTGCTGTCTTTTTACGGCTAATTGTGAAAAGATTACACATTTTCTTCGGTTTATTGTTAACTTTCAAGTGAAAATAATTTCGAAAAAGTACACGTGCATATCCGTATATGTGAAAAGACAAATTATCGCGACAGTGGAAAATGGTGATAAAAAAATTTGTGGCAACAAATTTTCAGATTTCAGCATCTACTACTATTTTAACAAAAAAAAAAAAAAAAAAGTTTGGAAACCACATTACATTAAAAAACGCATAAGAATGCGATAAGTTATCCTATTTTCTTATTAAATTTTGAATATCTCCAGTCGATCACAAAATAAGAACAAGAATTGTTTCGATATTTTTTTTATAAATTAACTTTAGCTTGACTATTTAATCTCATGATACGTTTAGGATCTACCTAGTGCTGAAAAATAGTTTTCGCTTTATGTTGGAACAAAATTTAATTACAGGTGAAAGCACACTATTGAAGGAAAGCCTTTAAAATGGTTGAGGCAGTGTCGCGAAAAAAATTTCCGGTTGGAGGAGCTTTGCTGAATTGTGAAATAAATTATTTTATTTACATAGTCCTTGTTTTCGATAATTCTAACACTCAATAATTCGAAGTTTTTTCGTTGTCCCTTGGGCTTCGAATTATCAAGAGTCGACTGTAGTTGTTTTTTAAGGGGGCCTTTTGTAATTTTCCGTAAAATTAAAAAAACCCCGATATTTCAAAAACCTGACGTATAGGGGAAAAATGGATTGCATTTTTGGAATCAGCGAGGCCGTTTTACTATAAATTAGATGCAAAATTCAAGAAAACAGAAAAAAGTGTCAAAATTGTTCTCCTGTGTTATCAATAAAATTGGAAAATTCAACTTTTGCTAATTCTGTGAAATGCAGATGTGACTTTTGAAACTCAGTGTAGTTAAACACGGAAACACTGATGAATCTATTTAACTGCATACACCACAACCATTTCATAGGGCGTATCCAATTTTTTCACATTCGATCCGTATGACACTTCTTTGTAATAATCTCTTTCAGCACACAAATGAAAAAAGTCAGCCCAATATTCATTCAACTCTTGCTCATTCATTTTATGAACGGCCGGATGAAACACGGAAATATTGGCTGAAATTGGAGTATGGCGATTAGAAAAAATCCCATTCAAATCATAAATTTACCTTTGATCCTTTCGTCGCCTATGTACAATAATTGTCTCTCGAAAAGTTCGTATCGGTATTCGCTGAAGCCAGCTTCATCCAGAGCGTTCGTTACAAGGCCAATTGAGTCTTCTCGATTCAGAAATGTTGAAAAGTGATTATAGGCACTCGACATAAACTTCTTCCATTTCGGTCGTTTCGCTAGATCATCAAACACACGAACTACCGGCATTTGTGTCAGAAACACTAACAGACAATCACCACCCGGACTAAGAAGTTTGCAGATATTTTTCAGAGCATTCCTTTTGAAAATGACCGAAGCAGTAGAAGTATTAGTATTCTTCATGATAATATATGAAAGATACTTACCGTAAAGATCGCATCCAATGCAACGCGTGAAATGAAACAATATGATCAAATCCGTTTGGATATTTTGACCGGAACCGATCAATGTCTTCCTCAAAATTCATAGCTTCAAAGCGGATGTTTTCTCGACCAAAATGTTGTGTTGCATAGTCCACCATCTTTTTGGAAATATCGATTCCAACAATTTGACGAAACATTTTCGGCATAAGGGGTAGAATTAATTCGTTTATATTATCTCCAGTGCCAGTTCCCACATCCAGTAATGTGTCACGACCATCCTTGCGCCATTGGATCTGTTTTGAGTATTTCTCTAGGACGAATACAGCATCCGCGCGCTGGCATTGTCTTGAATCTGAGTAACATTTGGGTGTGGGATCCATATGTGTGATCGTAGATAAAATTTGTTTATTTTAACCAACAATTTGTACTATTTGATGACAAGAGATTTTAAATCCTATTTCGATGTTCTATGCGGGTACCGACGTGTGAAATGACAACCAGCTTCTGCTAAGTATCGACGAAGTATGTTGCCTTTTTATAAGAACAAAATAAACAAAAAAATGTGATTTTTTGCAAATTTTTTGCGTATAGTGCCAAAATTTATCTGATTAATGTCTATGGCAGATAAGATTCATATTTTCTAGTCATGCGGTAGTATTCATGGTTGGTTACGTTGTAAAATAGGCTGTTGATGTAATCTTAGTTTGATGGCAATAAACCATCATTAAACTTCTATCAAAACAAACTAAACTAAATTTGTTTGGTTCTTTAAAATAACAATTGTATGAACTCATGTATACATGATTGTATAATGTATTGTAATGTTTACATGATCTCACAAAAACAACTCTGTTGTAAAAAGTTTCCGCCATAGAAAAAGTTGTCAGCCGCAAAAAGGATTGATATAATACAATCCCGCCAAAAAGCTCGCATGGATATGCATTCAAAAGTGATTGAATTAGTTTATAGTTTCCACCAAACCAGCGTGGTGCGGTACGCGTCAGAATTTGTGAAATAATTTCCGCCGCGGTAGACCACGCTGAATTTGCCAATTCGTGTGGAGTCTGTGTTGTGTGTACCGCGTACCGCAACCGCGCTGGTTTGGTGGAAGTTAATTTCTTTCAACGCTTATTGGCGGGGAGCTTGACGAGGGTGCTATTTGCTGCTCTGCTATGCTCTTTTCTGATCAGATTTAATCTCGAATCTTATCCAGCCTTGTAATTGTAAATAAAATGTCTTACAAACTTTTTTGCTTTCCTTCGTATAGACGACTTTTTTTATACAATAAAGTTCTTTCGTAATTTTCTTAAGATTGGTTTTATCCTGCAATTACTCCTATGAAAACTCCCCGCCAAACAGCATTGCAAGAAATTAGCTTCTACCAAACCAGCGCGGGTGCAGTACGCGGTACACACAACACAGACTCCACACGAATTGGCAAATTCAGCGTGGTCTACCGCGGCGGAAATTATTTCACAAATTCTGACGCGTACCGCACCACGCTGGTTTGGTGGAAACTATAAACTAATTCAATCACTTTTGAATGCAAATCCATGCGAGCTTTTTGGCGGGATTGTATTATATCAATCCTTTTTGCGGCTGACAACTTTTTCTTTGGCGGAAACTTTTTACAACAGAGTTGTTTTTGTGAGATATCAATTCTTTTTTGCAGTTTTCAATATTCACTGCCCTATTGTCACGACTTTGTTTGAGAACATAATAACAATAACAACCCTCTTGGTAACCTTTGTGCCCTTGATAACCTTAGCCTCCTTCGTAACCTGAGTTGTGTGTGTTTTGTGAACCTCTACCGTTTGCTGGAAGATTTAGGCTCATCGGGCTGTTATTTGTTCATCCAATATTATAGTAATATGTACGAACTCGTATAAAAGACGAATAAAAACTGGAACTGTGACCCCTTGCCGCCGCTCTCGCAGACGCTTTACAACTGAAAACTTTAGAGAACATATACAAGGGATTGTTCGAAACAGTCCTGCCAAATCACAAAACTTTACGATTCTTTTCTAGGCATTTTTCGGGCCAATCCCCGACTTTTGCAAAATGCTTCCTTTAAAACATATGAAAAGATTTAAGCGAGGAACTCTATGCGTTTTTTTCACATTTTCCGCTGTATCTTTTTTTCTACTCCACGGATCGGAGAAAACAATAGCCTATGCACACCTTCACGACAGACTCTTTTAATGGGAAAAGAAACCAAATCCCGAGATGCTCTCTGTAAGGCTGTAGCCCTGTCAATGAACAACAAGAACAACGAGAACAACGAGAACAAGATTTTCGAAAAAATGCGAATTTCAAACTCTTATATCTCCTGTGTTTTTCATCGTATCTTCTTGAAATTTTCTACACTTCGTAAGACGGCGCGAGTGACAACCTATACCGAATTTGAACACTCAGGACCAACCAGGGTCGGAGCTACAGAGGTCCGAAAACCCGTACTTGTTCCGTCGTGTAAACATACTCTTAGTCGCTTTTCACTTTTGATTTGTTCAAATTTCTTCTTTTTTCTTTGGCGTGCGGGACGCTCCCGCGTCCCTAGATATACAGTTTTTACTTCCTTGAATGGCCTGTAGGCCAATGTCTTTTTATCCACTTCAATCAATGACGTCAAATAGGAATTAGGCCAAATTTGACTGCTCCTGGGTCAATATCTATGGCCAATTTTGTGTTCTCAAGTGAAAATTTTCGGAAATGGGTTTTGAAAAAGTCGATGTAGAGCGTACTGAGAGCTACATTTTGGTGAAACAACCAGGGTCCTAGCTATCACCGTTCCCGAGATACAGCCGCCTAAAGGTGACCAACATTTCCAGGCCAAATTTGACTGCTCTCGGATCAATATCTACGCAGATATGGCCAATTTTGTGTTCTCAAGTGAAAATTTTCGGAAATGGGCTTTGAAAAAGTCGATGTAGAGCGTACTGAGAGCTACATTTTGGTGAAACAACCAGGGTCCTAGCTATCACCGTTCCCGAGATACAGCCGCCTAAAGGTGACCAACATTTCCAGGCCAAATTTGACTGCTCTCGGATCAATATCTACGCAGATATGGCCAATTTTGTGTTCTCAGGTGAAAATTTTCGAAAATGGGTTTTGAAAAAGTCGATGTAGAGCGTATTTAGAGCTACCCTTTTGTGAAACAACCAGGGTCCTAGCTATCACCGTTTCCGAGATACAGCCGCCTAAAGGTGACCAACATTTTTAGGCCAAATTTTACTGCTCCTGGGTCAATATCTACGGAGTGTAATATGCACTTTTCATGCACACATATTTGACCCAATTGTTGTTGCTATTGCTAGTGTGTCGTCGTCGACGACAAAATTGCAACTGACACCGGCTTAGATATGATGCATTTGCAGAAAAGCTTTTGCAGATTCTGCACATTCTCACATCAATGCGCTCTTATCTATTGGATGGTGGATCAGCTGTGCGAGTGCGAGAATCGAATTGTTCTATTTTTGTTCTTATCGCTCGCACAGATCTAATCTGGAGTCTATTTTTAGAAAGAAAGTATTGATGTGAGAATGTGCCGGAAGGTGTGGCATTACACCTAACGCAAAATATTCACACGCACACATAGTGTATGCAATTTGGAATTATGGGGAAAGTGCAAATCTTACGATTTGGATAGTGGGAGTATGTATTCTTTACATGTTACGAGTATGTACACAGGTGGCGTGATCCTTTTATATATCTAGTATACAGGTGGCGTGATATTTTTATATAGTACACGGGTGGCGTGATCTGGAGAATTTCGGAACCAAATACGGTTCTTCTTCCTTTTTTTTGGATAGGAAAAAATCGATTTGACCGTTTTGGGTTTTTGAAAAACCACGGGGGGGGGGGGTCTAATTTTGAGAGTGGCACGATTGAGACGTGTGCCGAGACCGAGAGTAACACGGACTTTAGATACTTGTACTTTAATTAATTTTACTTATAAAGTTCTAAAATGTAAGTCCAAAAGTGTTTAACATTTTTGATTTGATGGCAACTTAGTGATATTATTTTCTCGTGCTACGATCTACTCTCAAATATTCTGTGTAAAAGCAGTGAAAAATTACACCGATTCTGTGCGGAGAATGGTGCACGAAGTTCGCCATTGGAGCTAATCTCATTTGGAAATCCAATCGGAGTTGTGGGCATCATTAGCACGACCATTCCAATCTGGGTGATCTCCAATCTTGAGTGATCTTTTTGTCTCTTGCGGCGATTTATTCTCAAACGCGTCTTTGCAAAAGCCGTGAAAAATTTCATCGATTCTGTGCGGAGAATGGTGCACGAAATTCGCCACTGGAACTAACCACCTTTGGAAACCCAATCTGAGTTGTGGGCATTATTAGCACGACCATTCCAATCCACCGATTTTTGAAGCTAACCACGATTCATTACACCACCTGTCCATCGATATAATCAAAGGAATAATATCATTTAATTTCGATACTAAGATATGCCGCATCAGGAGCGGTGATAGCTCCCGCGCCAGCGCTATTTCGGCCTCCATAATATTTCATGCGTTGAGCAACGATATTTTTGTTTGCCATCGAACGAGTATAAGTGGATCTCTAGAAGCCGTACCGACGGAAGTAACAACGTTTTGATATTTTGTTTGATTGTCGAAAGTTCAAATTTCTATTTAGTGTTAATTTTGTTTGAAAGTTTAATTGTTAAAATTTGTTTTCCTTTTTTTTATTATTATTCCTCTGCTCGCGAATATTGTGTTTTTTTGTTGTTGATTCTGTTTAATTTAACATTGTGCTGCTAAAAAAATTTACTATGCAAAGTTCCAGCCTCGTCGAGCTCCAACGGCCGTTCCAGCATCGTCAGAGTGAGTACATTTTTTCTGTCATATACATAAATACATATCCTGCGTTTATTTAACTGTTAAATTTCAATCGCGCGAACAGAGTTGCAGTTCATATTAGGTGTGTTTTTTTGGTTATCCCGTGCAGGTTTGGGTAACGAAACTCCATATAAAAAAAATGACAGCTGACGCACCTGTCATTTTTTTTATATGAAGTTTCGTTACCCAAACCTGCACGGGATAACCAAAAAAACACACCTATTATAATTAAACAGATGTGCGTCATTTTAAATCTGAGGAAATATGAAATATAAAATGGATTGTTAATAACTTGAATTCGGATCTTTTCCTCAAAGTCATCGCTCCTTTTCAGGGCGGAGTGTAGGCGCACCCGAGCCGTTTAGTAAATTTTTCTTTTTCAGGGTGATCTTACACAGGGCCGGATTTAGCCTCTATTGCGCCCCTGGCCAGTAACGAATTTGCCGCTCTCCGCGATAAGTTTGAAGGTAGCAGTTGTCAAAATGTAGGCAAAACGTTAGCGGGCGTGAAAATAGCAACTTTCATATTTTTCTTACTAGTAAGCGTATTTTGTTTGAAAAATTTTTATGTTGCTTCCGAGGGGAGGAATCCAAGTGTTTCATGATCCTCCCAAAATTGTTTTAGGAATGATTAAAACTCGAATGAGAACATAGAAAACTGTACAATTCTTATTACATTCGGCTTTTCACTTTCTTTAGAAATGCGTTAATGTTTTCTAATTTTTTTTCTTTGTCGATCGTTTCGGAAATAGTTTGCGAATTACTACCAACAAAAAAAAATTCATATATTAGCATCATATTTAACCAGAAAACGTCATATCCAATAAACACAAAAATAAGAAAGCTTACGGTAAATTTTGAACACACCTTGACCTATTTTGTTTTCGGTGATAAAGATAACGAAAACGAATTTGGAAAGCACTTACTGATGTTATTCAGCAAAAATCATTCGGTGCCTAAAAATTTCTAGATTTTACTGTCCATTTTCGTAAAAGGCTGCAACGACCTTAACGCATTGCTCAATTGTGTATTTCTCCATGGCTGAATTCGCCAAACAATGAAGCAAAGAAATGTCAAATAAAGTTGGGCGAGAAACTTACCGTTAAGGTGTGACACTCAATTAACATCGGGCATTCTAGTTGGACCACCCTTTATTTTAAATTATTTTTAATTTTCGATGGAATTTTCCGTTTTACTCTGAACAAAACATTTCAAATTCGAAAATTTAAGCGTAAAGATTCTTGAAACTTTGTTTAAACCTATTCACCCAATAGAAACTCAAAAATTTGATAGCCAATTCCACATTTCTAATATCGAGACTTGGACCTTTTCCGAAACCAGATCCTTGCTTCCCAGCGAATTTGATGTGGGGACAAATTTAAGAAGTAATTGAACGCGCAAAAATGTGTTGTTAGATGAGTTACTTGTTTAGGGGCGTTTCTGACTTTCCAAAGGATCGCTATCACCAAAAATATTTTTTTTTTTTTCCGAGTCTGGGGCAATTTTAGTGGCTTGAAAGCAGGAGCTGGCAGCCAAGTACTCGCGTATTTAAATCATTTAATGTGGCTTCAAAGATGATTTATACTCCTACTCTAATTAAACTAAAGGCCGCCAAGCAACAATTTGCGAAGTCCCAATTTTTGAAGGCGGAATCAAATTAAAATTTGAGTTGAGGTTGGGATTACCCAAGTAACAATTTCATCCCTATAATACTTCGTAAAATATTATCTTCTAACGACAATAGGGACACTTTACAGGGTATAAACTCTGAATAATAGTCCAATAATGGCGTTTGGCGCCGTTTTTTGATCCAATTGCACCTTATTGTAGCACTGAACTAAGCTTTGAAAAAGACATACATCAATGTGTTATGTCATCATTTTCTGTCATTTTCTCGTGAAAAAAAGGAAAAAAAAATTCCCCCAGCCAGCGTCAAACCAGCGACTGTCGGACGCCAGTCTGACGCCCTAACCACTCGGCCAACCTCACGTATAGTTAACATTGCTCGTAAACACTACAAGTGCTCAACACTTCTTTATCGACTCTTCTCCATTGCACCTTCTTCTTTATATGTCAGTCAATTGAAGTTGAATAAATCCACACATTCATCAACAAAATGCAGACATGTTCTGCGCTGAGATTATCTTAATTGATTCATAAGTTAACAAGGAGTGAGGAAATGTTAGTTTCATGCAATATTTCAATGAATTCAATTCAAGAAACGTGGTATTCCGGAGCGCTTCATAAGTGTCAATTCAATAAATCACAAAGTCCATCCTTCAATAAAACTAGGCTGAACAATTTATTGGATGACCATACGAATGTCACACGATAAAAATGACACCGACTGTGCTATAGAAGAATATATGCATGTGTGTGAGTTAACTAGAGAGACTATTGCATGTGTGTGCTGTATCATCCAATAAAACACAAGAGTGGAGTATTTAAAGGAGTGTCTTTTTTAGGTTGACGTTTAGAGACAGTTTTATCGAAGTTTTATACCACAATCTTTGAATTTATTTCATAATGATGACAGAAGCTTTCCGGAAAATACTTTAAGGATGGTTTATCGGATCAAAATATTATTTTAAGCGATGTCACACGATAAATGAATTCCGTGGTACTATATGGTTGCTACAGTGTGAAGTGCTTCTTTAAAGCAAACGAATTGTTGCTTGGGTAGGCGCTTTGGATTAAGACGAATATGTAATTCTAACTAGAATAAATTAAGAGGGCAAATTATTTTCTACAATTATATTTGAGTTTTCAAAATCCATCTTTCCCATAATCTTAGACCAATGAAAAAATTTAAGAATTTGCCGCCCCTCAAATTCTGCCGCCCCGGGCAGTAGCCCAGGTTGCTCATATGGGAAATCCGGCCCTGATCTTACAGAAATGTTTGGCCGTAATATCAAACGGTTAGTGGTGGGGAACTTTGGCCCGGATCCCTTCCATCTGGATCCATGTGCATATGCTCTTCAACGTTGGTCTATATTTCGTTCGTTTTGCTTTCCTCATTTCCTTCCTCTTGATATTGTCAGGCATACGTATTAAATAAACTGTAGTGAACTGAAGGCAATGGATCGGCAAGAACCCATCCCAATTCCCGAACGGAGCTGCCGGTACACGTATGCCGATGCCGTGTCCAGTCGCCGTTTTTATCCAATTTTTTTTTTCAGCATTTTTTTTCAGATCAGTTCATTACAGGAGATATGGCCAATTTTGTGTTCTCAAGTTAAAATTTTCGAAAATGGGTTTTGAAAAAGTCGATGTAAAGCGTATTTGGAGCTACATTTTGGTGAAACAACCAGGGTCCTAGCTATCACCGTTTCTGAGATACAGCCGCCTAAAGGTGACCAACATTTTTAATTAATAAATAATTTTGCCTAAAACTTGTTATCTTTGCTCCGGTATATACACGGTCACAGACCTACACTTCAATATTTGTTTCAATTTCCACAACCATATTCCGTTTGTATGAAACGAAAAAAGAAACGAAACACAAAACAGGTGACCGGAACGGATGACTCACAACAGTGTGCTGTCAGGTTGACATTCTGAAACGATTTTCAGTTTCAGTCGCACTAGCTGCGTTTTTCGCGAGTTTCGAAGTTTTTTCCAGAAATTTATCGACAAATTCACTATCCAAATAGATCCTTGGACTATCATCTAACCGCTGTGAATAGTGTGCGCGCGTGAAAGATGTCCGTTAATACCGCTCACGCCAATAATGGCGTTCTTATTCACGCTGGCGAATAGTAAGTTGCTGTTTTTGTTGTGAAATTTTCTGCGTGTAGACGGTGTCCAATTAACATTTCACATTGCTTTGCTATGTGTGACATCATAGGCTCAATATTCAGCTTGGGCGCGAGCCTTCGTTTGTCCGGTTTCAGTGGATGACCTTCCATGGCTGTTTGGCAAAGAAAATGTCGTTGGCACGACAACAGTGACGACCGCGACGTTTCGAGTAAACAATAATGAAATAACTTGCAAATACAATGGAAATGTGTTATCTCATCTTGCGGTAGTATCGTGGATGAAAATATATTTTCCTCGCCCCTCGACATGTTATAAAAGTCGCGAAATTAGCTGACATGGGCAGTATTCGCAGGCGACAGTGCATCTAGCATTTCTGGAAGTGTCGAGAATTTCTCATGATGGGTGGAAATTAGTGGGTGGGAATTTGTTGCAAAAACATATACAAGAATTGCATTCGCTGCAATAGGTGGAATTGGATTTCTCTTCTTTTGCTGACACTGCTTAAATCGGAGAACATAAGGCAATTTACCGTATACAATCAGATATTACTGATGAAGACCATAGAAATCAGCAGAACTTCCTCAAGCAAACGTTCTAAGCTTAGGAAAATCAAATTAGGTGTTCCACAGGGAGGGGTACTCTCCCCCACTCTGTTCAACATCTACATGTCCGGCTTTCCCACACCACCTGAAGGAATCGAGGTGATTTCATATGCTGACGATTGCACCGTACTCGCCACAGGGAATGATAAGGATGAAATGCGCCTCCGAATTAATCGCTATCTAGGACGATTACAGGCATTTTTCCAAAGCCGAAACCTCACCATCTCTGCGTCCAAATCCTCTGCGACTTTTCTAACCACTTGGTGGGAGGACATCAGATGGGAGATGGATATACGTATTGGCAACAATTCTGTTCCTACTGTTAAAAACCCCAAAATTCTCGGGCTTCACCTAGAGAACATGATGACGTTTGCGAATCATGCAGCTTCAGTCTGTGAAAAAATGCGCAGTAGGAACAACATCCTAAAAGCTCTAGCTGGTAGCACCTGGGGCAAAGATAAAGAAACCATGCTAGCTACTTATATAGCGGTGGGTCGAGCGGCCGCTGATTATGCAGCCCCAGTTTGGACACATAGTCTATGTGACACAAACTGGTCCAAAGTTCAGGTCTGCCAAAATGCCGCTCTACGCATCGCGACAGGTTGCCTTCTGATGTCTGCCCAGGATCACTTACATCAGGAGACAAAATTGATGCCAATACGTGATCACAATCTCCTACTCTCAAAACAGTATCTTGTTGGTTGCTACCGTGAGGATCATCCCAATAATCATCTCATGGACCGAATTCCTCCTGACCTTGAGAGAGAGGTTCAGGGATACAAACGGGACCCTTACGGTGAAGTTACATACCGAGCCGCCATTGCAGCGATCCACACTGAAGAAGTGAATCGGTCTATCGCGAGTTTAGGTGCGAATAGAGTCCTCTCAGAGCGCCCACCACCAATTTCGCCTGAGGAGATTAGGCTCCCGAGAGCCACTAGAGTAACACTAGCTCAACCTTGGTCGGGCTTTTGTTCACGCCTTAATTCGTACTTTTCTCGCATAAACCCGGACATCCAAAACATCTGTCCAAACTGCAATGGTACTCCTCATGATGTGGGTCACTTGTTTCAATGCCCCGCTGCGCCCACTGATCTTACCCCTATATCGCTGTGGGAAAACCCTATCGCAGCAGCTATGTGTTTGTCCTTAGACCTCACGGACACAAACATTGACGAACCATAAATCGTACCCACATAGATGCACAGAGGTTTCACACCTTTCTGCACCGCTACAAGAAGAAGAAGAAGGAAAGGGAACTCCAAAGATTCAAAATAGTTCCCCTCGATAACACCAACAACTACAAGGCGGTTCTAAAGCAGTTGCATACTAGCGAGGTAACAAAAGCCACGAATGATCTGTCATTAAACCGTGTCCTTCGAGCTCGACCATCAGATATCTCCAATGACGAACTACAGCTACCTAGAGCCACACGTACCACCTTGGCTCAGCTTCGCTCTGGATAGTGCTCCAGACTTAATTCATATTGGTCCCGTATCGACAACGCCATTGCAGACATTTGTCCAGCATGTGGAGCCAGCCCGCACAACGTGGACCACCTTTTCAATTGTACTGCCGCACCAACGCATCTAACACCCATCGCGCTTTAGGAAAACCCCATTGAGGTGGCAATCTTCTTAGGCCTCGAACTTGAGGAGAGGATGCCAACCATTTACGAATGACACTAGTTCCCCCCCTTACCTGCGCCGCTACAACAACAACAACAACTGATATTGCGCAAAGTTACTCAACTAAAGATTTGTCGAACACACTCCAAGGAATTCGATCAAGCGCAAAATCACGAGCGCTATCCGTAATACCACGGTAGTGGAGAACCTTCAACTCACCACCCAAGAAGTTACCCTGCCTTACAGAGAGCTAAAAATTCCCAAGCGTTTTGTGCGGGCGGTATTGCAATGATAATGCTAAACACCTCGACAGACCGGCCTTAGAATATATCAATGCAACGATGAATTTATCTCTTCGATCCCGATTACTCTTCTGTCGCCAAAATAATGAAATTGCTGATATGATGCAAATAAATCTCGCAAGTCCTCACCATGTCTTTAGGAAAATGCACCTCAACATCACTGCGTTTGATCAGATTATGTACAAAGCCCTCAATGGACTAAATCCACTTAAGCCATGCAAACGCACCATCTTAATGGCTCTCAATCGGTCAAAGGCGTTTCATGAGGTGAAACACTCACTTCTTTTGGCAGGCGTTTGTAATACATTTATTCTGTTGGAGGTATTGAAATGGGTTGCAGTCGCCGCCCTTTCTGTACAGAGTGTATTAGAGACGAGAAATCTAAATTGCGAAAAATCAAGCAAGGCGTACCCAAAGGAGGAGTTCTATCTCATTCCTCGCTTAGCATCTACATATAAGGACTCCTCGTACGCTAAAGACTGCACCATAATGAGAACCGGCAACGATAATATCGCTATGTGTGCACTTATCAATTTTTACCTGAGAGATCTTAACAGTTTCGTCGTCAGCAAAAACCAAATGGTATCAGCGCCCAAATTCACACTTTTCCCCACATTTAACCAAGAATATAACGCACGATTCGACATCCATGTAAACGACATGGAGGCTCCTACCGTCCGGTACCCAAGACCCTCCACGAAGCCAATATATGTGACAAGCTAAAGAGCAGAAATAAAATCCTCAAGGCTCCAGCTGGAAGCACATGTGGAACTGACAAAGAAATTTGCTGACTATGAAGCTATGGTCGATCAACGATGAATTATGGAGCAGCCGCCTGGACAATTAACCTTTGTATTGTAACACGCAATGCAAACGTATAATGCCAGAATGCAGCACTACGTACTATCATGGGCTGCGTTCTCATGACATCTCAAGATCATCTTCATCAGAAGACAAAAAGTCACAAAGAACGAGGGACCATCCCATCCATTATCTGTTGGACAATTAATTCCCCACCATCACGTCCAGTTAGACGTTCGCTGAGGGACAAGGAAAGGGAAGTCCAAAGTTACAATTACAAGAACAACAAAAACAAATGATACCTGCAAAACACAATAGAGACGTATCCAAACATGTCGAAATAGAGCACTACGCAATGTCACCGGCAGCGCTCTTACGTGCTTCTAAAATTACCTTGAATAGGAGATATAAAAGGTTTATCCTTACAGACCACAAACTTACATTTGTCACCCAAATATTTAATTTAATTTTGACGCAGAATTATACAATTAAAGTAAATACCATAATCCATTCCAGCATATTACTATTCAGCGATAATGTCTCGATGGAATTCTCGGGACAAGACAATCCCCTCTTCAAAGGATCGAAATCAGGACGAATATATCTCACAACACACAGGATGATTTTCAACGCTAAACAACAAAGCGAACCGATGCAGTCGTTTAGCTTTCCGTTTGTTGCCCTCAATGATGTAAGTCAACCTTTTGCGCAAGGATACTAGTTTTTATAAAATGCGCTCATGACATATATTTCCTCAGGTCGACATCGAACAGCCAACATTCGGTGCCAACTACATTAAAGGCAAAGTACGAGCTCAAGCCAACGGCAATTGGATCGGCGAGGCGAAATTCAAGCTATACTTCAAATCAGGCGGCGCCATAGATTTCGGCCAGGCCATGTTGAGAGCAGCGCGTATGGCTCAGCGTAATTTCCATAATGACGCTCCGCCACCGTACACACCACCAAGCGGTGCGTGGTATGAGGCGCCACAACCAGCCTATGCTCCGAATCCTCAAGGCTATTACGGATGGGTTCCGCCAACACACGCTTTCCCCAACGGGCCGCCACCAAATTCAGTATTTATGACTGACAATCCACCACCGTATCCGGGAATTGTTCCACGTAAGTATAGCTAAAGTAGACTCGACTTGAATCGTTTAAACTATATTCGCGAAACTATGAAATAATTGGCCTATAGTTCTCGGCAAGTTATATCCCTGCTACGATAATTATTTTATGTTCAGTACATGCACACATGTAATTTGCTTTTGTAAGTTAATATGCGCTTAACTACCTTTGTCTATAATAGCTCCACAGGCACAAGGCTATTCTGGTCCTCCAGGAAATGGTGGTAATATGGCGAATGGACCCTATCCGCAAGGAGGTGGCTGGGCACAACCCCCGCAAGGTCAATATCCACCGCCACAGGGTGGAGCTTATCCACCACCGCAAGGAGGATCATATCCACCACCACAAGGAGGCGGTTATCCGCCGCAACAAGGAGGAGGCTATCCACCACAACAAGGCGGTGGCTATCCGCCACAACAAGGCGGTGGATATCCACCGCAGCAAGGAGGAGGCTATCCGCCACAAGGTGGATCCTATCCACCACCACAAGGTGGTTCATACCCACCGCAAGGAGGATCACAACCACCACCATATGGAGGAGCACAACCGGGAGGCTATCCACCACAGCAGGGACCTTCGCGACCAAGTAAGCTTCAACAATTTTGTTTTTTCAAGTTATGTAGTCGTAATTTACTTTGTTCTGTATGTGCCTTATAATTTTCTTATTATTTACATTTCGCTTTGCCATTGTATGTTTCAGACCAAGGATGGTTCTCCCAATAGAATAGCTTGCCGAGAGCATTTTCAAATTCAGACAGTATGCAAAAGAAATAAAATTGTTGTCTTTGTTTTTAACGATCGGCAAAATGATTGACATTCTTACAATTTGCCTTGAACTTTTTATTTCAGATTACGATTACTCCTATCGACCTTTCTATGTCTTCCCCATACCAGTTTTTTGTATTTAAACATTCATTTATTGTCGTTTGGTAAGCTCAACGATACTTTTATTTTCTCGATGCACACATTATAGAATTTATTGCTAACGCCGCTTGCAATTTGGGTGATTTTGTTTAATGGTAAATGTAGGGTTAACCATATTTAACTAAGGGTTTGCAATGTAGGGCATTATGGTTGCTAATAAGGGGGCAATGAATTGTTTTATTATTCTGTTTTGTTAAGAAGTCACTAATGTTGCGGTTGACGGACTTTAGACTAAAGCGACTGCATTATTCTACATCTAATTGGAAATTCAAAGAGCTGGTTACTAATCTATTACAAAAATATTTGTCAATAGAATTATACACTCCCAAGCAATAGGATAGTTCCACTTGAAAAATTGCTGAATGTCGGAAAGTGATAACGGTATTTTCTTGAAACTTTGTGACAATATTATTAGTAGACTGCTTGTTCTTTTAATAAGATAAGGTCTCGAATCTGGAGTCCCGTTAGGATTTTATAACAAGAATTCTTAAAAACAGTACAAATGTGAAAGTCACTAGGATAGTTCCAGAGGAAATAAAACATCAAATAACGGTACAAAAGGACAATTTTACTCTGGCAAATACAGCTAGTAATGAGTAGAACTTCCTTTAAGTAATTTGAGCTCAGAAAATTCAATCTGGGATAGAATTGTATAGGTTTTAACGGTAATTTTAGTTAGTTTCGTCCCAAAATCCTCTAATCGCCTGCAGGACCGCTTCAGTGTTCTTAAGCTATCGTCTAACGGTATATATCTTACTTATCATCTATTCCCAAACCTTTTTGATGATATTTAAATCTAGTATGATGGTCATTCATTAACGTTGATGGATTAGTCTTGAAACCAATTTTTTATCAGCCTTGCTTCATGTTAAAATCTTGTTAAAATCTTAAAGGAGTTGCCTCGAAAATGTCGGTAATCTTTGGCCGTTCTGAATACCTACAGTTTCCACAAGCTTTAATAGTTCCACATAGTTGGCCACATACCTCGATACTTCTTACTCTCAAGTAATGTGTCTACAAAATTAGTTCCTTCTTACTCAAATTGTGGAAATAATACCTAAATCCAACAGGATCGACGCGATTGAAGTTATTCCGTCAGTGAAATTAACGCGCTTCCATTCATTTGTCCGATCCATAATAGTTCCTATCGCGGCCGGGTCTATGTCCCGGAACCACCCATGCAATTATGCATGGCCAAGAGCCGCAAACCCCCCTCGACACATTCGGGGAAACAGGAAAAGTTGCACACTCACAACCATCTTTTTTATACTACTGGAGCAACCCGAGCCGGCCCAGTTGCTCCAAATTCTGCTACTACGTGCCGGCATCGAAACTAATCCTGGTCCTTGGACATGCTGCGTATGTGGTAAGAGGATCTACTCCAACGTTCAAACCTCAGTGCGTTGCTCGTGCTGCAGAGAATGGTGCCACCTTAAGAATTGTTCTGGGCTAAACAATTCAGACCTACGTTCAACAACCACAATTAACACCTTTCTAGCACCAAACTGTAGAATTTGTGGACAGCCGTCATCATCGACTTCCCAACATCACAATAATCAGGGCCAACTACCATCACCAGTCACCCCCACAGTTTCTACCCAACACAATGCACCACGACATACCCTAACACCAGCACCTCAAGTTGTCCCACTGGTTTTCAGGCCAACATTTCTCCACTACTCACTGGACAATACCGCTTAATACTTGGTGATTCTAATGCACATCACGATCTATGGCACTCGAATCTCGACAACGACACCAGAGGCAACCTCATCGCTAGCCAAATAGATGACTCCGATTTCTGTCCCGTGAACGATGATTCACCAACACGCGTTACAGGATCATGCAGGATCTCCCCTGATATATCTACTGCCAGTCCCGGGCTCATCAACAACACCACATGGGGATCACAAGATCATCTACACCAGGAAACAAAAATAATGACTTTGAGGGGCCATTATGAACTTCTCACTTAGCAATATTTAGTCGGATGTTATCGAACAAACCACCCGAACAACCTACTCATAGCCAAAACACCGCCACGTCGAATCAGACGTTCAATCAGGGACAAAGAGCGTGAAGTCCAGCATTACAAAAAAGTTCCTTTCGATGACTCCGACTACAAGGCGGCCATTGCAGATATACACACATCCGAAGTTCATAAAGCTACTCAAAGTCTCGCGAACAACCGTGTACTTGGCATTAAACCTGCTGCCATATCTCCAGATGAAGAATCACTACCAAGAGCAACTCGTACCACCTTAGCTCAACTTCGATCCGGCTGGTGCCCGCGACTAAACTCCTACTTGTCACGAATAAATAATGAAGTCGCCAACACCTGCCCAGCCTGCGGAACCAGTCCACATGACGTGGACCATATTTTCGATTGTTCAGCTGCTCCTACGCATCTCGCACCACTTGCGTTATGAACACAACCCATCGAACCAGCTTTTTTCCTAAATCTAGACCTCGAGGATGGAATGCCCACCATCTTCGAATGACAATGTGCAACTTAGATTGAATGTTTCCCCATTTGTGCCGCTACTACAACAACAACAAAGCTCCAACCCTCAACACCCGAATTTAACATCCGCGGCGATTACATACTTTTGAGGCGCGATAGAGTCGGCAGGCAGGGTCCTAATCCAGGAGGAGGGCTCGCATTCCTAATACACAGAGCCGTGCAATACAGTGTATTAGATCTTCGTTTCAACGACGGCACGGCGGAAATGGAAGCTATTGCCGTTAAATCCGGCAATATCAATATCGAACTTATAAACATCTATGTTCCACCAGCATCCAGCTGTGGCTCTGGCTATAAGTTCGATATTGGTCCACTCCTCACAGGACAGCATAGGATCCTACTTGGCGACTTTAACGGCCATCACGAACTCTGGCACTCTCTTCTCGGTAATGATGCCAGAGGTATAGATATCGCGACCAAATTAGACCCATCAGACTTCTGCGCACTCAATGGAACTTCGTCTACACGTGTCGCTGGTGCCTGCCACAGTTCTCCTGACATAACTATGGTGAGCGCCAGTTTGATAAGTGAAACCCGATGGGAGACAACCAGGTCTCTTCAATCCGATCACCTCCCCATACTAATATCTATTGATAAACCAGCCGAATTGACGACGTCCGAACGGCGTACGTTTATCAACCACAAAAAGGCAAATTGGGAGGGTTTCACTGCGTTCACTTCGACGAAGTTTGCCGCGCTACCTTCTCCAACGAACGGCAGGGAAGTCGAAAAGAATATAAGGAACGTCATTGTCAAAGCGGCAGCTCGCTTCATTCCGGCAGGGCGTATCCCCAAAGTTCGGCCATATTTCCCAACTGCTGCCGCAAGGTTAGCCGACGAACGGGACGATTTAAGACGCGCAAATCCGGCAGACCCCAGAATTCAGGAGCTAATCTCCGAAATAAATCGATAGTTAACACCTATAAAAAAGAGAAATGAAACGAGCATCTAGATAGCTGCAACCTCAGGTGTCAAGGTGTCAGCAAACTTTGGGCTACGGTCCGCGCCCTGTCTCACCCAACGAAAGACAAGGGCAGTGTAGCCATCCGATTCGGAAACAAAACCACCGCAAATCCAAAACTCTGCGCGAGCTTGTTCAATAAGCAATTTATTGAACACCCCAAGACCAAGATGCTCAACTGCAAGATAAAAAGAAGGATTCGCAACCGAACGGTTGACATCATCCCTACCTATACAGCGGACCAAGTTTCAGCAGCAATCAAGAATGCGAAAAAATCTAAGGCCATTGGACCAGATGGCATTTCAATGACCATGATGAAACACCTAGATCTTCCGGCCATCGAATATCTAACGATAGCTTTCAACTTGTCGATATCCACGCTTTAAAAGCGCGAAACTCGCCGAATCCTACCGTCCAATCACAATTTTATCACCCGTTGCAAAGACGCTCGAAGCACTCATCCACCCTACCCTTTTATCGCATGCTGAGCTAGCTCTCACCAGCATGGCTTAAGGAAGATGCATAGCACCACAACAGCTCTGGATATGATCACTCATCACATCCAAAATGGCCTCAACCAGAAACCGCCCTGTGACAGAACCGTCCTAGTAGCCCTTGACCTGTCGAAAGCCTTCGACACGGTCATTCACTCTCCGTTTTTGGGCGATCTCCTAAATATGCATATTCCTGCACAAGTGGTTAGGTGGATTGCCAACTATCTAGCTGGGAGGCAATCCTTTACAGAGTTTCGGGGCAGTTGTTCAAAGCATAGAAAATTTAAGCAGGGAGTTCCACAGGGTGGCGTACTCTCTCCTACATTGTTTAACATCTACCTGTCGAGCCTTCCAACACCACCGGAAGGTATCGAACTAATTTCCTATGCAGACGATTGCACCGTACTCACCTCGAGGAATGATTTAAACGGCATGTGTGCTCGTCTGAATGACTATATTGGGAAACTGGTGGAGTTCTTCAATATCCGTAACCTAGTCATTTCGCCGTCTAAATGTACTGCAACTCCTCTCACCACCTGGACGCAGGAATTTTCGGAGGTGCATGGGATCCGTACTGGTAAGCATGCTGAAGACGTTGTTCCTACTGTTACCAACCCCAAGATCTATCTAGACACCATGATGAAGTCGAAAGATCACGTCGAGAACGTAGTCGACAGAATGCACAGTAGAAACAACGTCCTAAAGGCACTAGCCGGGAGTTCCTGGGGCAAGGACATAGAAACTATGCTGGTCACCTACAAAACGATAGGTAGGGCAATACCTAGCTATGCAGCACCGGTGTGGTCACAAACCGTTTGTGACACAAACTGGAATAAGATCCAGGCATGCCAGAACGCTGCTCTACGTATCGCTACAGGTTGCCATCTCATGTCGTCCCAGGACCATCTTCATCAAGAAACCAGCATGTTATCAGTGCGCGATCATAATGACCTCTTTTCTTTACAATATCTGGTCGGTTGCTATCGAGAGGATCACCCAAACCATCATCCTATGGACAATACTCCCCCACCACGACATGTCAGGAGTGGACTCAGAGATCTCGAGAGAGACGTCCAGAGATACAAACAGGTACCTCCCGATATATTCGATAACACAGCATACCATACGGCCATCGCAGATATTCCCATAACCGTTGTGAATCGGTCAATAGGGAGTTTAGGTCCGAATAGAGTCCTCTCAGTGCCCCCACCACCCATATCGCCTGAGGAGACTAGGCTCCCGAGAGCCACAAGAGTGACACTAGCCCAGCTTAGGTAGGTTTTTGTTCACGCCTCAATTCGTACCTATCTCGAATAGACCCGGACATCCAGAACATTTGTCCGAGCTGCGGTGGTGCGCCACACGATGTGCACCACCTGTTTCGATGTCTCACTCCGAGGGCATTATGGGACAACCCTATTGCAGCTGCTACGTTCTTGTCGCTTGAGACAATAGGCGAGAACGACGACGAAACTTAGAGCACATCTACAGACATGCACAGCGACTCACACCCTTCTGCACCGCAACAACATTGAACATCTTTTTTGATCCAAATATTTTTCAATTAAAAGTTGTGAAAAAAACAATTGTTCCTTTTGCACTGTAACATGCATGAATACCCAATTAAGTATAACAACACAATGGCAAAGTATATGTTTGTAGAATATGTAACTCATGCACTTTCTGTCCAAATTAATAGCACCCACTAAAAAAAAAACAATGTCTTGACATTCTTTTTTGTTATTCTATAAATTTTTCCGATATTTAATGCTTTCTTAATGTGAAACCTGTAGCCGGGAATGATTATATGTTGTAAGACAACACAAATAATAAACTTATCTACAGTAACAACAAATATCTCGGCAGAAGAAGAAGAGTTATAAAGTAACTTTCCATCCCTAAATTTCAATTTCAGTGTCTAAGGAAGAGGAAGCAGCTCAAAGCGCATACTATGATCCAAATCAACCGCAAACCGCTTATGTACCGCCGCCGGCGTATTATGTAAGTAACAAATATAAAAGTTTACACACGTTAAATGCAAAGCATACTAACATCACTCTTTACAGGAACCGCCACCAAGTTACAATTCACTCGCTAACAAGAAGGATCAATAAGTTGTGTTGATTGAGCGCTGTCAACGTAAAAATGTATTGTACGATATATGAATATAAAAATATGATATTGCATGTATATTTTATATAATAAACAAAATGTCGAAATTGCAACTATGAAAAATATGTATAACACGTAAAATATGTATAAAAAAAGAACTTAGCTTTATAATTTTAATCAAAGATTAGACCCTTTCCCTACGTATGCTTTCATTGATCCTGTTCTGGCAACGTTAAAAATTCCATATGTATTTGAAATAATTCCTGTTATATGTTAGTTTTATTACTGTTATTATAAATAAAAAATATGAAAAATATTTTTGATTTTTGGTGAAATCTCGGCGGGTGAAATTCCAAAGAAGGAAAGGAAGCAAACATTTGCCTTTAATGACACTAAAAAAGCTGCGGAACATTACGCTATTAGCTCTCACAAGAAGAATTTTCTTGTTCTTATCGGCTCTAGCGACACTTATCTTCTGTCCGGCATATGGCCGACACATAGCGGAAAACATCGGAAACACAAAAGTTCTCCCTATGAGAACGGATAGCAGAACAAGCCAAAGCTGCATCATCAACACAGAATGTCGTCTTTTTTTCAAAACGGTTTGATATTGACAGCTGCCGTAACCGCTGTTTAGTTCTTGTAAAAATAAGAGAATGTAAAAGTTTGCGATGTAGTAAAAGATATTTCAATAAAAAAAAAATAATAAAAAACCTGAAATTAATTCTGTCCTATTTCCACTGTAATGTACTATAACAGGTCGCTAAGGGGGCGAGACGGGTGATCGCCCCAGCACCGCGCCAGTCGACCAATAAATGATATAATAATAAATTGAACCATTCTGAGTTTTTTTTTTAAAGGGTTTTCCAATAGGGACGCTTGATCTTTGAAATGAAAAAAAAAATACATGTAGGAGAGATATTTGCGAATTTTTTTTTTTATTTGAAAGGTCCATCGACCCCATTACATATGGAATATGACATCATTCAAATGACCGCCACGGCTTCGGTTGGTGGCGCGCACACGAAAGGTCCAATTTTCGATGACTCTGGCGCACAAATCGGGCTGTATTTGATCGATGGCGTGGCGTATGTTAACTTTGAGGGCATCGGTGGTTTGCGGTTTGTTGGCATAGACCTGCGACTTAAGAAAACCCCACAAGAAAAAGTCCAGCGGGGTCAAATCGCACGATCTCGGTGGCCAGTTCACGTCGCCTCCGCGCGAGATGACCATGCCCGTAAATTGCTCGTGCAGAACATCCATCGTAGCGTGTGCTGTGTGGCACGTAGCGCCGTCCTGTTGAAACCACATGTTGTGCAGATCCATATTCTCGATTTCAGGCCAAAAGAAGTTGGTTATCATCGACCGGTATCGCTCACCATTGACGGCGATTTGTGCGCCAGAGTCATCGAAAATTGGACCTTTCGTGTGCGCGCCACCAACCGAAGCCGTGGCGGTCATTTGAATGATGTCATATTCCATATGTAATGGGGTCGATGGACCTTTCAAATAAAAAAAAAATTCGCAAATATCTCTCCTACATGTATTTTTTTTTCATTTCAAAGATCAAGCGTCCCTATTGGAAAACCCTTTACATATATTACGTGAGAAATTTTCCAGTTAACTCTAAACGTTATGAAAAAAATCATTCTTAAATTAAGGGCCAGTTTCGCGTACATCTTAGACTAACATAGTTAGTCTTATCGTATAGAGAGGACGCACACAATTTTCAGAAAGCTTTTACACTATATTGAATTGGATTTTTGTTTGTTTTGATAGTTATGCCATATTTTGCTTGGTTATGCCATTGTATGAAATTGCGCAAGGATTTTTTCAATTCCAGACGATGGCGTAACCAAGCAAAATATGCAAAATAATTTACTGACGTGAGACCCCACAAATGCGGAACAATGACATTGGACGGTTAAAATTTTGCCTGAAGGCCAAGTCGATTCAAATCCGTTTAATAAATTATAGTTGCGTGAATCACACATCCAGTATATAGCAAACCCACGATTATAGATAAATTATAAAGGTGGTCCGCGAGAGCTCCGTAAGTGATCCGCGGGAGGCTCTGGAGTATTCCCCAGAAAATGTTATATTTTCGTCTGATTGGACCATATGCTGCATTAAGGCTCCGACTATTCACATGATCTTCTTTTCTGTGATCTAGCCATTATCGAGCCGATAATGATTTACAGAGCTTCTACGGATGGTAGAGGAAGCCACGATAATCGGTGTAAAGTCTTAGCATCACTATGAGAGCTCGGGGAGCTCTCAATGGGAGTTTGCTTAAAGAGCAAAGTAGAGACTTATCTAACTATGCATTGACATCTACACTACCTGAGTCTGTCTAGACAACTGTGGTGGATCACACCCAACATAACGACATACAGCCATAAATAAACTGACCCGACCTGGGACACGTTAACCCTCTTTCGATTTTCGATGCAAACGTACATCGAAAATGACTACATAGTTCGCCTACATTAACACTAAAGACGTAAGTTTGCTTGACAAATACAGAAGTTAAAGATGAAACCTTCGGAATGTGTCTTTTTTTGAAGCGAGGGAGGTGTCGTGACTTAAGTAGTAGGCTGCCATTGCAATGATTCACACTGAGGAAGTGAGTAGGTCTATTGCGAGTTTAGGTACGAACAGAGTCCTCTCAGCGATCCCACCACCTATTTCGCCTGAGGAGATTAGGCTCCCGAGAGCCACCAGAGTGACTTTAGCCCAGCTTCGGTCAGGCTTCTGCTCACGCCTAAATTCGTATCTATCTCGCATAGACCCAAATATACTAAACGTATGCCCAAACTGCGCTGGCACGCCACACGATGTAGCCCATTTGTTTCAATGCCCAGCTGCACCCACTAATCTCACCCCCCTCTCACTATGGGAAAACCCCATTGCAGCTGCCACGTTTTTGTCCCTGGAGATTGCGGACGAAAACGATGACGAACTATAAAACGAGTCCATATAGATACACAGCGGTTCACACCTTTCTGTACCGCTAAAAGAAGAAGTAGTAGAATCTTGGAAATTAAACCGCTTTTGTAGGAAATTTCTTAAAGGCAAAAGAAAATCTCTCTGATGAATGAATTTGGAATGAATTTACGATTGCGGCATGACCTGATGTCGATAATGTATTATACTGTACTTTCGTACATTTTTTGGAACATTACGTTATCAGCTCTCGCAAGAAGAATTTTCTTGTTCTTCTTATAGACTCTAGAGACACTTATCTTTCCGTCCGCTATCTGGCGGACACATAGCGGAAAATATTGGAAATACAAAAGTTCTCCCTTCTTCTTCTTCTTCCTTGCCTCATTCTTTATACCGCTCCATGGTTTCGCGTTGCTCGACCTGCGGTGTAAGCACATCGCCCGTTTTGGCGGTAATATCTCAGCATATTTCTACAGGCAGCTCTATCTTGGATCGTGTCATCGCCGAGACCAATGCGTTGTTGTTGCTTTTTCACTTGACACATCCGGGTGTTCTTCGGTCTGCCTCTGGCCTTGGGTCCATCAAGTGGAACTTCCATTGATATCGCTCTCTTTGCGGGGTTCTCAGGCGGACGCCTTTGAACATTCGTCGATCTTCGAGCGTTTCGGTGATTGGTTGGTCTATGGACAAGCTGCCTCGGATGTAGCTACTCTTGATGTGGTCCCTTTTGGTTACACCAACTGACATGCGTAACATTTTCATTTCAGTCGCTGTCATTTCTTTCGCGTAACCTTCATACATGGTCCAGCATTCTGATCCATACATGAGTGCGGGACGTACAACCGTTTTGTACAACTTGCCCTTTAGCTTCAGTGGCATTTTTTTATCGCAGAAAACTCCAGAATTTTTTCGCCACGTCATCCACCCAACCTTTGTGCGATGTTTGATGTCATCATCGCATGTAGCTCCATTGTTCACCATCGAGCCAAGGTACTTGAACTTGGAACAAGACCTAAGCTGCTCTCCTTTGACGTGCATTTCTGGTATCGGTGCATCTGGGTCTGAGAATGGGCAGCATAAGAACTCAGTCTTTGTTATACTTACCCTCAGTCCATGCTCCTCCAGAATGTCACACCATTTTGTAAGTGCAGCTTGCAAGGCAACGATGTTTGTGCTACTGAGGACTATATCATCGGCAAAAAGAAGAGATATTTCTCGGCCGTCGGAGATACGTGTTAATAAGTAGGACAAGATGATGTTGAAGAGCAACGGACTCAATACACTGCCCTGGTGTAGTCCGATTCTGACTTCTGATTCACCGGCTGTACATCTAACCTTAGTCGTAGCTCCATCATACATGTCTCGTATCATCCTGACGTATGCCTCAGGGACATTAAGTGCTCTCAAGACCAACCATATCAGATCACGAGGTACTCTATCGAATGCCTTTTCCAAATCGATGAACACAAAGTGCAAGTCCTTTCGTGCTGCTCTATACTTTTCCATCGCAATACGAATGCACTGAATCGCATCGACTGTAGATCGACCTTCAACAAAAGTTCTCCCTATGAGAACGGATAGCAGAACAAGCCAGAAACACAAATGTCTCTCTAATATTTGCATTCAGGGGAAAGATAAAGGTTGAAAGGCTCCGGCTAATTCCCTATATCTTCTTCAGTTGTGGCATAACTGCGGACCCTTAGCTATGCAGGAGGAGTTTCATAGGGTGATGGGCTTCGGCCAATTCCTATGTCTCTCTACGGGGCGATACTTTCCCGCATTATCCGAGTAACCGCTGCGCCTGAGTGCTGTATTAACATCTGCGCGTCTCAGGTTACTTAACGTAATAGGTGACATAAAACATTTAATTCAACCACTAAAGCAGCATCTTCGAGGCATGCCCATGATGGCCTTTACTCAACGATTAAACTCTACTATGGTTTAGCGATGTGCCGACAACTCATCCTAAGAAAAACTTCAAGTCAAGAAACCTGAAACTAAAGCCTCGGATTGGGCGGATACAAAACAACGACGACCCCGCAAACGAACAACTGATTACTCTTTCGGATCCTGGAATATACGCTCCGTGAATAGACCGAGGGCCTTCAGCGCCCTCCTGGAACAGGTAGAACAATACAAGCTGAGCATAGTTGCAATCCAGGAAACTAAATGGCTCAAAAGCGAGATTGACGACCTCAATTCGCACACTATTTTCACGAGTGGTAAAGAGGAGGGCAACAAGGAGTTTGGAGTAGCTTTCATCGTAAGCAGCTCACGGACCACGTTATCGGCTTCAAACCCATCAACGAGCGGCTATGTGCGATCCGCATTAAGACCCGTTTCGCCAATCTCTGGCTCATTAATGCGCATGTCCCTACAGAAGTAAAAGAAGACGCGATTAAGGACGAGTTCTACAACGACCTAGAAACACTCTTCGACTCACTTCCATCAAACGACATCAAGCTGCTGCTTGGAGACTTTAACGCCAAAGTCGGAAACGAAAGCTGGCATAGGGGAACTACTGGAGGTCATAGCCTCCACGACGAAAACAACAACAACGGTCAGCGACTTATCGACTTCGCGAGCGGCAGAAACCTGGTCATAAGCTCTACATGCTTCCCTCATCGACGAATCCATAAGCAGACCTGGAAGTCTCCAGATGAATACACCGTGAACCAGATCGACCACGTACTGATCAGCAAAAGATGGGCTTCTAATGTCTTAGATGTTCGATTCTATCGAGGAGCCAACTGCGACTCCGATCACTATTTGGTGAAGACGACCTACAGGTGCAGAATCTCTTCGGTACACCTAACGAGAATCAACCCAGCCAAGATCTTCGAGGTTGACAATTTGATTGATGATGCCACGGCGCGCGGCTGCGTATACTACAGCACTTCAGGAAAAACTGTCGCCCATGCTTGATAACATCAATAATTTAGGCATCCCTGAGTTCTGGGAGGAGCTCAAAGACAGCATCAAAGGAGTCGCAGAAGAGGTCGTGGGCTATAAAGGCCGAAGCAGACGAGCAGACTGGTTCGACGAAGAATGCAGGGCCTCGATTGGGGCGAAAAATGAAGCCTATCGCCAATACACACAACGCGCATCCCAAGCCAAGAAAGAAAGATACAACGAACTTCGGCGAGTATCTAATAGGTTAATTAGACGTAAGAAGCGCGAACATTTTGACGAGCAGTTACAGCAAATAAACCAAAGATTATCCAGTAAGAACATTAGACAGGCGTACAAACTTATAAATAATGTCAAGAACGGATATCAACCCAGGACAAGCCTATGTAAGGACAAGGATGGTAACATCATCAGCGACATCGAAAGCGTCAACAAACGATGGGCCTCGCATTTCGAAGGGCTCCTCAATGCACCATCAACATCCCCCGCGGAGCCAGCTCTTGAGCAGTTAGCCGAACCAGGCCCTCCCGTTCTACCCCCAACAGTAGAGGAGGTGAGTCTTGCCATACAGTCGCTTCAAAATAATAAAGCGCCCGGCGCTGACGAGATCCCAGCAGAACTGCTGAAGCATGGTGGAACGTGCCTGACCAACGCTATACATGTGCTACTGCTGAAAATATGGAACGACGAGGAAATCCCTGAAGATTGGCGCAAAAGCATAATCTGCCCAATCCACAAAAAGGGTGACAACCTGAAGTGTGAGAATTACAGAGGCATATCATTAGTTTGTACGGCCAATAAGATTTTATCAAAAATTCTTGAAAAGAGAATCAATCCGTACGCAGAACAAATCATTGGCGAGTATCAAGGCGGCTTCAGACCTGATCGTTCAACGTGCTATGTTATGGCTACGAAACATTTATCCTCACCCAAGCCACCGAAATTTTGCTAGACCGATTCGAACGAAAGGTCCTTCGGCGAATTTACAACCAGATACAACCATGAGTTGTATCAATTGTACGATATTGAATTGAATGCTAGTATAGCTACGCCATATTTTGCTACGCATTTTCATACAATGGCGTAACTAAGACAAAAATGCGATACAATGCAAAATAAACCAAAATTCAATTCAATTCATAATGTAAAAGCGTAAAAGCTTTTAGAAAATGGTGTGCGTCTTGTCTATACAATAGGACTAACCAGCCGATAGATATACGAGAAATCGGCCCTAAGGGCAAGTGATTTTATTCGTTTTTTTGCGGGCATCAAAGTAAGTATTTACTTTCAAGGCCCGCAAACTTGAATCGCCCCCGGCCCTGCGAATCTTTGCGACTGCCCTGACTGTATATAACTGTACAATTCGGATTCGCTATTCGAATATTGTTCCATCAACAACAAACTTTGCAAAAGGTTCAAGCTATTACCGCTCTTTTTGGAAATGACAGTTCGATAATAGATTTTTCTCATTGTCGCCACGCTCTCAGCAATACAATAAGTAAGTGACTTCAGGTTTTTGATGGTTATTTTTAAAATAATGTTTTAGCCGACATCGAAAGACTAATTTTTACTAATTAATATTAATTGATGGTTTAATTGTTATTATTGTAAATAAGTTGTACAGTGTCAGTTAAATTTTAACCTACGTAAGTTTGATAATGAACATCAGCAGAGAGAGTTTTCCCGAATACCATGATATTTCCATGAAATCGAATCATGAGAACGAGATAATTGGTAAGCTTCAAAATAAATTGCATTATTACCATATTTTCACTTTTAATAAACTTTAACCAGAAACTGATTCCACATCGGCCTCGCTCACTCTATCATCCGAACGTTCAACCAGCCAGTTAAAGTCCAGCGAAAATTCCGCCGAAGAGAATCTTCCGTGTCACCTAAAGCGGCGAGCATTCAAACAAAAATCCCAATCCTATCAGGATCTTCATTCGGACTATACAAAACGACGCTATCAACATGTCAAAAGCAAGGTCAAGGAGTATATTGCAAATCTGAAGGCTAACGATCGAAAGGGTAAGACCATAATTCGACACAGATCTCTGCCCGAAACGATAGGCAGTTTGGAAGATAGCGAAGCAATTACGGCCGACGATGACGCGTCCAAGCTCGATTCAAATGATAATATCGTACAACTATTGCACGAAAAGGACATGGAAGTTCAAACATTGCGAGCAATCAATGAAAACTTGGAGAGTAACTTGCAAGAGAAAATTGCCATGTTGGCTCGTGCCAAGATGAATGCCGATATCATGCGAATTCAAGTGATGGAAATGAAGGAAAAGGAACGTCGTGTGTCGTTGCCATCGACAGGTACGTGGCTTCCAGCGATGCCGATCAGTCGATTGTCTTTACCAGCTAGACCCGTGTCGCCTGCTGTCAGTGTGACTAGTGCGGTTACGATTGCCACTCAAACTGATATTGACTTTGATCCGTGTCATGCCACTAGTCAGGAGTCAAATCACTGCTCGACAGCCATTACGGATGAAATTGAAGATGATGAAAGTGCTGGGAAATCCGATAATGATCAATACTCCGATGAGTGCATATCTCATACAAATATTAAATGTAATTTACGTCGTCGATCCAATTCCAACTCAATACGTGTTCAGGAAAATACTGAAAATATCATCGATTCGAGTAATATAGTGGAGAGCTGTGCAGATCAATCGACCGCCAGACTAATGGATACCGAAACAATTGAAATGGATAAGATCAAAAATGAAAATAAGAAAAGAAAGAAATGTAAACGCATCTCATGGCGAAATGTCGTCCTTTGCTGTAGTCGTCCATCTGAGGTTGAGAAGGAGTTCTTTTATTCTAGACTTCCGGCAAACGATATTGCTTTGTAAATTTTATATTTTATGTAATTAATTTTGTTAGTTTTTTTTTTAAATTGCTGGTTCATTTATGTTTTACAATTTTTATTTGTTAATATTCCAATGTTTTAATGTTTATCGAAAAAAATATGTCAAGTACTCTTTTCAAACAAATTCTTTTCTTTTTCACTGCAAATGGTGATGGCAATAAACAGAGCAGAGATCGTTGGGTCACCACCAGATAACATGAGCGGTTCGGATCGAAGCAACAAAAAATTTCCTAGGGCATCCCCATGACCCCATGGTACTTAATGTTTTTTAGTAGGGTTTACTACTTTAGAGGGGATTTACAGGGGAGGGCACATCTTTTCTAAATACATACATACCAAGTTAGAGAAGCGAACGTTTGTCAATCACAAAAAAGCCCATTGGGAAGATTCGAAAACATTTACTTCGGCAAGGCTAATCGAGCTACCTCCTCCTAACAACGTGCACAAGGCCGAACGGAATATTAGGAACGTCATTGCTAAAGCGCTGGCAAGACCAAATTTCCCCATGAGTGCCGCAAGGTTAGCCGATATACGTGATAACATAAGACACACTCATCCTGGTGACCCCAGAATTCACGAGCTTAACATCGAAATTAGACGACAACTTTAACTTGTCGATCTTCTTCTTCTTCTTGTAGCGGTGCAGAAAGGTGTGTAACCTCTGTGCATCTATGTGGGTACGATTTATGGTTCGTCAATGTTTGTGTCCGTGAGGTCTAAGGACAAAAACATAGCTGCTGCGATAGGGTTTTCCCACAGTGATATAGGGGTAAGATCAGTGGGCGCAGCGGGGCATTGAAACAAATGGCCCACATCATGAGGAGTACCATTGCAGTTTGGACAGATGTTTTGGATGTCCGGGTTTATGCGAGAAAGGTACGAATTAAGGCGTGAACAAAAGCCCGACCGAAGTTGAGCTAGTGTTACTCTGGTGGCTCTCGGGAGCCTAATCTCCTCAGGCGAAATTGGTGGTGGGCGCTCTGAGAGGACTCTATTCGCACCTAAACTCGCGATAGACCGATTCACTTCTTCAGTGTGGATCGCTGCAATGGCGGCTCGGTATGTAACTTCATCGTAAGGGTCCCGTTTGTATCCCTGAACCTCTCTCTCAAGGTCTCGTAAACTAAGGTGATCAGATTCCCAAAGGCCCAATGCTGTACACATACTTGCGGAACTCGGATTTCAGGCAAATCCTCAGCCATACTCATTCATACCTCATTTTCGCCGAGATTTCTTAAGCTGATAGTGGTTTTCGATGTAGTTTCATTGTGAAGTGGAGTCCATGGAGAACCTCCAGAGCGGTGGAAGGGTGGCTTATTCTGTTTGGAATATTTCTGGAGAAGAGTATTCCTCCATGGTTTTATTAGTGATGCCATGCCGGTCTTCAGTACTCGCAAATTGTAACGGATTCGAAGGACATATTGTGGGAAAAAACTTTATCTAAAAACTATGCATACTAAACAAAGGACTCTGACTTTGTTTAGTATGCATTTTCCTAAGAGGTTAATAGGGAATCGGATGTGGCAGATTTTCCATCGTTTTGTGATAGAAAAAAAATGAAATCGTATCTTTCGCCGGCTTTAACTTTAGAGCTTTGTTAGCTGAAAAATGAAACGATAATTTCCAGCATTAAATCAACGAAGAAACCTGACATCAACGTGTTAGACTCAGTGTTGTAATGTGGTGTGTAATTTCCCAAGCTCAAATTTAGCCCTTAGCGTTGCACTTTTCAGATAACATTCATTCACCAATAGACATCTTAAATTGGGTCCAGGCTAAAAGCAGCTTTTATGCTGATAATTTTTTTTTTTCATGTTCAGAATAATTTTTCGTAAGACAAACAAAGCACCTGAAGGAAGCCACTATGTTGTTGTCCTGTATAGCCTTAACTAATCCCAAAGAAACTCAGCCCAGCAAACTAGATAAATTTCAAGGAACGGGAGTCTGAGCTGGCATGTTTCGTAATCTCTCAGTTTCATCGCATTCAGAAGAAACCCGTAAAATTACCAATTGTAAGGTGGTACGGACTGAGTTTTGCTCAGACTTGGATTTCTTAGACCAGAAGAACGTATTGCCTTGGGAATTATTCCAGTAATGCAGTATTTCGTAGGCAGAATATATTCTTACACTAACGAACTAGTAGTATCACACCCCAGACCGGAGTTAAATCTACCGAAAAATTTAATAACCGAGTTTCGTCTAATTATGTGGCTATCTGATAAAAAAGTACAGGTCGAAAATACCGCTTCTTTCTTTTGCTAAATCTTTTTGACGGAGTTCTTAAGCACACCAGAACCAACATGTCCTCTCAATTTATTGATTGGATGTTTAATGTTGTAAACCCCTCGGAAATTTCTTGGGGAATTTCATCCTAAATTGGTGTTCTGAGTCTGCAACTGAAAAATAATGATCCTTTCATAGAAAAAGTTTTTTTTCAAACTCTAAAAATTTTTCCTGACACATTTGTACTAATTAGTAGACGATAAGCATCACGAAAGCATATAAGAGCTTTGGACTTCCACTCATGGGCGTAGCCAGGTTTTCGTTGAGAAGTGGAGGAGGGAGGGAGGAAAATACTAATTAAGTTTTAAGTTGCCAATCCCAAAAATAGTGACAGAAAAAGAGTTAGAAATTTCAAGAAATTACAATTGAGAATGACTTTTTTCACATTTAACGATAAATGGTAACTAAACGTTTTACTCCTGATTACCTCTAAAGGATAAAAAGATATTAAATAATGATACGTTTTGGCCGTTTTGGCGTACGAGCATAAATTTGGTCTTCGTGATTACAGTCGCGTTTAAAGCGTTGCAAATCCTGCCTAATGAAATGAAGTCAATGCATCCCTTGAATCCTTGCAAAACAAAAAAAAAATATATAGGCGGCAATTTTATGTCTTGCCCGGGCGGCATAAATGCTAGAGCGAGCGCTGGCCTTCACTTGGAGGAAATGTGCGCCAAGTAGCTCTACAACTGTGCAGAATTTAAGAAATTCCAGTCGATTCCCGAGTTATCGAAAATGAACGATCGAAGTGTTGTTATCTCACTAAATATCGTTCATGTGTAAAACTTTACACCTTAAATCGCATTTTGCGATGGCTGTAACTTGTGTACCTTGAAACTTTCACGACATGTGTTCGGTGTACTTCAAGTTTTCTAAATTTCAAAATTTGTTCCCCAACGAATTTCCAAGTGATAAACAATTTTCAATGAGAAACCTCAAAATTGCAAATTTGGGCATTCGTAACTTCCGAACGCAGATATTTCAGATCGTTTATTTTGGTGAAAAGCACAGATATCAAACATTGCACCTTAAAAGCAGACAAGACTGATCACAGGCCTCACTGAGGATCTTTTTATGTAGTGAATTAGACTTTATTGTGTGGCATGGGAAATGCTGTACATTTTGCTGTACGTCTCTCAATGCTGTACGGCAGGGCAAAATGCTGTACTGTACAGCAAAATGCTGTACGTCTGGTCAGCTTATCGTAAACCACGCCTGACATGTCGTGGTGGAGGAATTCGGTCCATGAGATGATTATTGGGATGATCCTCACGGTAGCAACCGACATGATACTGTTTAGAGAGTAGGAGATTGTGATCACGTATTGGCATCAATTTTGTCTCCTGATGTAAGTGATCCTGGGCAGACATCAGAAGGCAACCTGTCGCGATGCGTAGAGCGGCATTTTGGCAGACCTGAACTTTGGACCAGTTTGTGTCACATAGACTATGTGTCCAAACTGGGGCTGCATAATCAGCGGCCGCTCGACCCACCGCTTTATAAGTAGCTAGCATGGTTTCTTTATCTTTGCCCCAGGTGCTACCAGCTAGAGCTTTTAGGATGTTGTTCCTACTGCGCATTTTTTCACATACTGAAGCTGCATGATTCGCAGACGTCATCATGTTCTCTAGGTGAAGCCCGAGAATTTTGGGGTTTTTAACAGTAGGAACAGAATTGTTGCCAATGCGTATATCCATCTCCCATCTGATGTCCTCCCACCAAGTGGTTAGAAAAGTCGCAGAGGATTTGGACGCAGAGATGGTGAGGTTTCGGCTTTGGAAAGATGCCTGTAATCGTCCTAGATAGCGATTAATTCGGAGGCGCATTTCATCCTTATCATTCCCTGTGGCGAGTACGGTGCAATCGTCAGCATAGGAAATCACCTTGATTCCTTCAGGTGGTGTGGGAAGGCCGGACATGTAGATGTTGAACAGAGTGGGGGAGAGTACCCCTCCCTGTGGAACACCTAATTTGATTTTCCTAAGCTTAGAACGTTTGCCTCGAAACTCGGTGAAGGAGTGCCGACCAGCTAATTGGCAATCCAACGGATCTCTTGTGCAGGAAGATGCATATTCAACAGGTTTGCTAGGAGCATTGAATGATTGACCTTATCGAATGCACTTGATAGGTCTATTGCCACCAGAATAGTTCTGTGACAACGACTGCGTTGATTTAGCCCATCACGAATGCGTGTAGTGATCGCATCGAGGGCAGTGGTGGTACTATGCATCTTCCTGAAGCCATACTGGTGAGGTTCTAGCTTCGCATGTGCAACAAGAGTGGGGTGAATAAGGGCCTCCAGCGTCTTTGCGACAGGAGAAAGTATCGTAATGAGGCGGTAGGATTCCCCGAGATTTGCGCTCTTCCCTGGCTTGAGACAGGGAACAATTCGACCTGTTTTCCAGATTTCAGGGATGGCAAGCGTAGACATCGACAAGTTAAAGGCGGCCGTGAGATACTCAATGGCTGGAAGGTCGAGATGTTTCAACATGGTCATCGAAATGCCATCTGGTCCGAAGGCCTTGGAGTTTTTAGCATTCTCGATGACTTTTTTAACCTGGTCCGCTGTAAAAGATGGTATGGTGTCAACATTCCGGCTGCGAATCCGTCTTCTAATTTTGCGCTTGAGGCCGTCAGACTTGGGATGTTCAATAAATTGTTTATTGAACAGGCTAGCACACTGAAGAGGATCGCAGGTTTTTGTGTTGCCAAATTCAATGGCGTTGTTGCCCTTTTCTTTCCGAGGATTGGAAAGGGCGCGGACGGTAGACCATAATTTGCTGACACCTTCATTGAGGTTACATTCATCGAGGTGCTGATTCCATTTCGCCCTCCTATAGTCTTTAACTTGTCGGTCAATTTCGGAGTTAAGCTCCTGAATTCTGGGATCATCACCGTGAGCGCTTCTGATCTGATCACGTTCATCGGCTAATCTGGCGACACTAGTGGGGAAGTTAGGCCGAACTTTCGGGATAAGTCCTGCCGGAATAAAACGTGCCGCGGCTGTGGTAATGACGTTCCTAATATTTTTCTCGGCCTTATGAATGTTGGTAGGTGATGGTAGCTCGATGAGCTTCGCCGACGAGTAAGCTTTGAAGCCGTCCCAATCGGCTTTCTTGTGATTGACAAACGTTCGCTTCTCAGACTTGGTCATGTTCGCTAGTTTGTCAATTTGTATAATGATTGGGAGGTGATCTGAACTGAGGGAGGTACGTACTTCCCATCGGGAAGCAGCGATTAGGCTGGCACTGACAATAGTTATGCCAGGAGAACTACTGCAAGTGCCCACGACTCTAGTCGGCGAGTCTTCATTGAGTGAACAGAATTCTGAGGCGTCAAGTGATTCGGCGATAGTTATACCCCTGGCATTGTTGTTGAGGTCCGAATGCCAGAGCTCATGGTGCGCATTAAAGTTACCAAGGATGACCCTGTGCTCTCTGGAAAGGAGAGGACCAATATCGAAACGGTAGCCTGAAGGGCAACTGGAATGAGGTGGTACATATATATTAAAAATTACGATATTAGTACTCCCTTATGGAACTGAGATGGCTTGAATTTCCGCCGTACCGTCAGCAACTACACCTAATACACAGTAATGTACGGACTTGTGTATTAGGAAGGCAAGTCCACCTCCAGGGTGAGAACCATCCGTGGCGATCTTTCCGCAGTATAACATATTCGCTATGGACGCTTAGAGACGAGTTTGCGTGAAGCAACGTCTCTTGGATGGCGGCGATGAGAATTCTGTTGGAACTCAAGAAGTGTGTGATCTCTGCGATTTTTCGGTGGATGCCATTACAGTTAAACTGTAATATAGATAGTGCAGTGAAAACTGCTGGAGGAGGAGGGCCAGGCGTAAGACTGGGTCTGGCATTCCTTATCATATTGTTTGGCGGTGTAGGGGGCAGTGGTGGAGAAGGTGGGCTGGGAGCAGCCCTGGGTTGCCCGGAATTATATATATATATATACAACCTGCCGCAACATATGCTAAGGAGTGTTGACCTTGTCTTCGTAACCCCGAACACCTAAAGTGAACCCATTCCCTGCAGCAATTACACTGCACTGATCTGGCATTCGAACCGATTCGTTGGTTGCAGACACTACAAATCCATACCTCTGGGCCTGGATTTGTTTCAACACGGGCGCGAATTAGTAAAATTGGGAGCAGCCGCGCCGAGATGTAATGCTCCCAATATGACGAAAAAACACATATATCGTACCCACACATATACACAGACAAACACAACCTTCCTGCATCGAACCTTCAGGGCTCCTGCCGGGGCTCTTGCCAGGAAGGCATATTGGCAGCTTTTGGCCGTTTTGAAATGACAAAACGGGTGTGGTCCGCCTTGTATGGGAAGCAACCTCATTAAAAGGGCCTGCTTACTTCTTTCCAAGATTTCACAGCCCCGGTCCAACCGAAAACAAAAAACATATGCCTACACCACATGACGAGCGACGCGAGGCCATGGAGCGTTATAAGTAACGAGGCAAGGAAGAAAAAGAAGAAGCTTCAAAATTAGAGTTTTTCGCATAAGGTAATGCTTATCTACAACAACTAACGTAACGGTAAAAATTAGAGAAATAATTAGAGCGGCATTTTCCGGATAACAAACTCTAAAATCTACCCTAGGGTTTTCGAATCGGTTGCGAGACACTCTACACAGTCGATTCAGTAAAAATCTAATTAAAAAAAAAAAAAACAGAAAAATATTTGTACATACATCCATGTAATATCACGTCTTTTTCGTGTCATTTATATTTCCTTCCCACGTTAGTGTTAGATATTTTACAATATTTCTTGAACTTTCACTTTCTCCAGACCCATCATCATCACTAGAGCTTCGATAGGCAAATGTACATTTCTTATTTACAGTTACAGCCAGCCGTCCTTTAGTTATTAATTCTGCAGCAGAAATGCTACTATCATTCATTACAATTACTATGTGTGAGGCATGAAACATCATTGGATCACCAGGATATGCCAGGAAATCGGCACCGAATGCTTCACCAGATGTCATGTACATGCCCTTTTCCCACAGATCACAGAAAACTTGATACTTGAAAGATGTGTCGTTGGGTAGTGAAATTGTTGTAGCTTCTGGAAAAAAATTGAATTTTGTTTGTATTATTCTAATACTTCATTGGAAGCGAATTACCGTGCATAAATGGATGTTCATATGGAATATCCAACAAAGCGTTGCGTGGATCAAACGAAATGTTTTCGGCAATCTCCTGAAGTACAGACGTGGGTGATAATTTGATATCTGTAAAAATAGATAATAAATAGTTGATTCGCATACATATTTATTTAAAGTTTCTATAGGCAACCAAAAAATATGTTCACAAATTTCAGTGCCAATACATTTTTTTTACTGACATCCGACCTACGTCTACCACGTACTTGCCATTAGGAGTACCTGAGCCGGGTGGCCATAACCTCCCTCCCTTGCGGGACGAGAAAGTTTATCCGGCTTAAAGCCAGAAGGGTGTTCTCCGCCGGAATGCCTCCCTTTAGAACTCCACCTTGAGATGCGACTCTAGCTGGTCGACACCACATACCCCCTCGAGTTTAACGCCTATATGGGTAAGGACCGTGGTACTCTGGGCACGCCCATCCCCGAGGTACACTATTCGCTAAAGATTTCTCAATAGCAGGTGTGATCCTCCCTTGGCGCCCTTTCGGTAGACCTAACGAATTCCGTTCGCCAGCCGCAGGATCGTTATGCCTGTTAACTACTCGTCTGCTTAAAGCAGACTCGTAGCGCTGGATCGTTCGCTTTTGGGTGTCCCCACCCGCTTACTAGGCAGCAATTTGACTCAGGCCGTGTGGTCATCAATCCACAAACTAGCTAGGTATAGGCGCATAAGCCATTATCCCTAACTAGCCCCTTCGTGGCTTGGGTTATGCGAAGTCGCCAGCTCCGAGACTAGACACGTACGCTTATGATGTGTTTCTCCCCTACGAGGAAGCACTGCGTCGTGTGAGCTTGTATGGCTGACTTTTCGAAGGAATAGGGAAAAAGTCAGCCATGCTGTGTCACCCATACATGACTAGAGAGCTCGGGAGCGTGATCGCCCGAAGGTCTTTGTACAGATCCTCGCCATGGCGTATCAACTACAGGGGCCTCCCTGTGCTGCTCAGGTACGTGGTGACACAACTCACCAAAGGCCAGTGTCACGAGGACACCGACTTCCTTGCGGGCTTTTTTGACTGACATTGGGAATTACGATAAAAAAAATGTTTGATTGTGTCACTGCTTGTGATTGCAACCAAACTGTAGATCGATGAGATTTCTATAAGAACGCGTGTTCCTAACTTTGATTTTACAATCATGTGAGTAGTATTTACATACCCTTTTCTGCAGCTCCAGATTTCAGTAATTTTCTTCGTTTACCCGCCATAATTTTCTCAATATTTCTTTCCGACTCTTTTAACTTCTCAGTCTTAAGCATTGCTTCCTGTTCGGCTACACGTTTTTGTTTGAAAGTGTCGTAGTCCTCCTTTTGCTTTATACTGGGCATGTGTGTTAATGAATTTTTAGTAACCAACCGCACGAAACCCTTTTCGATAAGAAGTCGTGTTTCGTAGTTATTGTATTCAGCAGGCAATCCTGTATGTTTAATGAAAAAAAAATATTATTTTATGAAGATTTTAATACTACAGATTAAGGGGAAATATACATAAATGATTTAAAAGAAATACGTCTCTCCGTTTCTTGTTCTCGTTTGGAGCATAATACATTAACTACGCCTGCTCTCCCTATCCGCTCGTTATGTGCCATCGTCTTCTAGGTTCGACTTTTGAGTGCCTTCATCGCAGGTCGAGCAACGTGACGCCATGCCATGGAACGATATGAGGATGCAAGGAAGAAGAAGTCTCCTAAGTCTCATCACCTCATGTTTAACCCTGGAATACTAACATGACCGGTTAGGGCGTTATTACTAACAACACGTAATTTGGACGTGTTCATATTTTCCTACAGTCGCTTTCCCAGTTTACATATTTTACAGAGCTTATCATTTTTCAGCGCCACAGACAAACATTATTTGACCAAAATATGCCCTCGGAAAATGCACTTATATTACTTACAAGACGTATAAATTACATGCTATTTTCTATTGGTGTTACTATTTACACGTCAAATAGGTAGTAGCACCTAGAACATTGCTAAGCTTACCGCCATAGACCACAAATAGGATGCTGCCACTCACATGGACATACAACAACTAACTGAGGAAAGCACTGATGCAGTGAATAGTCAACCAGACTCGTGGAACAGCTTATACACATTATAATGTGAGCGAACACGTAAATTTTACGTATTGTTAGTAATTTAGGGTTAAATGATGCAACTTCGCTATCAAACGATCTTCTCCATGCGTTTCTTCATCCAGAGTTGAAGGTACTTTTATTCATCTAAATCCTAATCCTTTTTTAACAACTATCTAAATAAGTATCCATCATTTACAAACCATTAACATCTGGTGTCCATCCTCGAATATTACAAGTTCCAACCAGACTTCCAACGACTCTACATTCTGTGCGAATTTTCATGTAATCTGTATAAAGAGCAATAAGTTTTGAGTAAATCTTTTGAAAGTGCACGATCAATACTAACCATCTACGTTAAAACAATATCCTGTCCCATTTAAATACGTTAAATAAATCAAATTGCTGTTCGGCTCAACTGAATCCATCGTTTTCACACATCACAATCAATTTAACAATACGACGCAACGCACCAGCACGTACCGAAATATTGTGGTGCAACAGCTGATTATGACAATTGACGTAAGACAACGGAAACCAACGCAGCCGCGTTGCGGAGACGGAATTCGTGAGACGAGTGGATGAATGAAACGGATGTCAAACTTGGAACGGAAAAAAAATTATTTCAAATTTTAGGCGTTAATCGGAGCGGAACCAATAATTTTGTTTCGGTTGAACATGTACACACGCGAATCCCATACATTTAATTGGATTTAAATTGATTAAAATTTCGCCGTCTTTATGGCTCATGGAAGGCCAATACTACCGGAGGACATGGAGGTGGTATTTTTCACACAACATCTAGGAATTTAAGCCCTTGCTGATTCGATACCAATGCTCATTTTGGGTAGAGGAGCACTAAAATACATAAATGAAAGAGGCGAGTCTCTGTTTGATTTAATCCTACTAACCAATACGGGGGACCTTCGTTCAGGAAATTACGCGCGATAGGTAGGAATTTTTTTTTAAAGTGAAACAGCGGAGAGTATTGCATTTCAAAAACCGCCCCGGCATCCAGTTTTCGGTTGATTCGGTTATTTGTACACCGTACGAGTTAAAACCCCGGATAGAAAGTACCGGTTATTGTAGTTAGGCTGACCAAATTTATGAAATTAAAGTGAATTTGGTTCTATTTGTTGACTGCTCTGCATTGCTTTGTTAATGGACCTTCTAAAATAAATTATGTACATATATCAATACCAGAGAATGCTTAAGATTTTTATTTTGCAAAATTTCAAAAGTATAAATCAGCTTAATCCTGATCCGATCAGTGCCAAAATTGGTCAATGAAATGGTCGATATTGAGCAAGGTCCTTCAAAGCTAGTCTGTCTGATTAAATTATAGATTGAAAGTTTGCTCCATCAAGCGCTCCTCTATTCTATTGGACCATTGTTCATAGTACATTGCATTTATCGAATCAACTTTTTGCTTAAATCGATTTAGTTGTGGTGGCTTAACCCTAAACGACATTTTGTATCAAATATGATACATACCGAAAAATCTTATGTAAATTTACATACAATTATACTTTCCACTAAACGCAAAATGTATCATTTCTGCAACAAAGCTATCCATGCATTTTCCATCAAACTAGAAACTAGAATGCGAAAATTTAACTGTATTGCCCATTAGCAAATAGTCATTCGAGCAAGTGGTGGAGCTAGATATTGGAAGGTGTTTTCTTGTCAGAAATTATAATTTTATATTTAATTTTGGTTTTTGGAATATTTTTTTTTGGATTGTAATACATTTTGTGTTTTGAACTTTATTATTCGGAATCTACAGAAAATCGTTGCTTTGAAGTAAGTTGAACATTTGTGGTATGTATCAGATATGTAACACTGTGCTTTTGTTGACATTTAGAATGGATAAGAATTGCGATAAAGGAAGACCATTGAAACAGCACGAACTCGAACAAATAATGAGTAATTGGAATAATTGGGATATTAGCGAGGACGAATTCGACATTTCTGATGACGAAGATGCCTTGGAGGCGGGAAATGATTTTGACATTGAAAATATGCCAGTTGTATTTGATTACGAGTTAGAGGAAGAAGACGAAATGAATGTCAACACGGAAAACGAAAATAACGAGCCTATCGAAAATGAGTATGGTAATTATAAGGAATTGTTTAAAAATCTCATCTGGAAAAAGAAAAGTCTGATGCTAAACGACGATCAGAAAAGTTTTAAAGGTGATTCTAATTTGCCCTCATCGGTGACGGATATGGAAAGCCCTTATGAGTTCTTCAGGTTCTTTATGGATCTAATAGGATATATCGCTGATCAATCTAATATATATGCACAACAAACGGACGTCGGAATAATGAACCATTTGGAGGCTTCAGATATAAAGCAATACATAGGTGTTTCAATATACATGTCCATTATTCACCTTCCAAACATAAGGAGCTATTGGTCAACAAAATTAGGCGTGCAACAGATAAAAGATGCGTTAAGTTTCAGGCATTTCAATAAAATTAAAAAATTTATACATTTTAATGACAATTCAAAAATGTTACCAAAAACTGATGAAAACTGTGACCGCTTGTTTAAGATTCGACCTATTTTGGATCATCTTAATTCTAAATTTGGAAGCATTCCTCATGAACAATATTTATGCGTCGATGAACAAATCTGTTCTACAAAAACTAGGCATTACTTGAAGCAATATTTGCCTATGAAGCCCCATAAATGGGGATTTAAGTTTTTGGTCCTTAGTGGTGTCGGTGGATTTGCATACAAATTTGAAATATACACCGGTTTGAATATCAAGTGTTTACGCTCTGAACCTGACTTGGGATATTGCGCTAATGTGGTAGTCCGTCTCCTTCGGGATGTACCAAGATTCGTAAACTATAGAGTTTTCTTTGATAACTATTACACCACAATACCTCTAATTTCATTCCTCTCGTCTATCGGGATACTGGCCTTAGGAACTATAAGAAGGAATCGAGTCCCACAGTGCAAATTACCCACCGAAACCGAGACGAAAAAGGATCCAAGAGGTACAGTGTACGAATTTGTAGCTAATGCTAATGGATGTGAAATAGCCAATATTGCTTGGAAAGATAACAAAATTGTTATGTTGGCATCAAATTTCATTGGTGAACTGCTTTTAGAAAAGGTGCGGAGGTTCGACAAAAAACAAAAGAAAGTCATCGATGTGCAACGTCCAGCTATTGTTAAGGAATACAATCGCCACATGAGAGGAGTCGACCTTTTGGATAGCCTCATCGGTCGATATAAGATAACTATCAGAACTCGGAAGTGGTATCTGAGGATATTTTACCATTTGATAGATTTAACCATAGTAAACAGTTTGTTACTGTACAGAATAGTCTGCGTAACTAAAAATAAAAAACCCATAAATTTAGCTGACTTTAGGCTAGAAGTTGCAGAATGCCTATGTAAAACTGACATAGCAGCAGCAGCTTCAACGTCCAAACGTGGGAGGCCAAGTCAAACCAACGTTGAAAAAGAAATCCAGGCCAAAAAAATGCGAGGACCAGCAAGCTATGTTCCACCAAAACCAATTCGGACTGATAATATCGGCCATTGGTGTAAATACATCGAGAATCGTACCAGATGCAAAATGCCTGGATGCAAGAAACTAACATATATTTCCTGCGAAAAATGCGGAGTCGCGCTCTGTTTTAATAAAGAAAATAATTGTTTTAGAGATTTCCATCAGTAAGCCTTTACATTTTTTTAATTTTTCAAAGAATTTTATTATATTGTTTTATGTTGTAAGAAAAGGAATAAATTTTGTTGTTTTTTTTGCTGTTTTGAACCAAACTTTTTATTTTATTTATATTATTGAATTATTTAAATATAACTTTAAAAATATTTCCAAAGAAAATTATATGTAATTTTATTTGTAAACTTGAAATTATAATTATATACTCCTACTTTACACAGACTGGATTCTTATTTATTGTTTTTGCCTTTAAGGCACATTGTATCATTTTGGATACATACCTAAAAAACAACTTTTCCAGGGAAACGGGACATGCCAGATTTTTTTCTTTATTTTTTCAGAAAACTACTCGTAAAAAAACAAACCATACATATATATTTTTTTCATTGAAAATAAAAAAATTGTGCTTTTTAGGGTTAAGGAATACAATATCATTTGTCAAGAGGAAAGCGTAAATTACGCTAGTCTAGTTTGTGCCGTTTAAGGCTTTTCCCACAACGCACGTATGTTTCGGATTGTAAATCCTTAAGATATCTTTGATTTTTGTCTCCCATAATTCTGTCTTTTGCAGATCGCGAGATTTTAAATGAATGAATATATCTTAATATCTTCACTGTCTATGAGTCACATTTGCACACAGCGTTCCTACCCGTTAACGTCTATCAGTCACATGTGGCTCATAAATGTATACATTTTCGGATGCCAGACGTGGTGGTAATATCAGTGAAAACCGTTCAGACAGTGAACGTGTTAAGCCTTAAAGTGATCATTCTACATTTGTGTAATCTTATCCAGAGTTACACACGAGGCAGTCTTCTATTAGGTGTGTTTTTTTGGTTATCCCGTGCAGGTTTGGGTAACGAAACTCCATATAAAAAAAATGACAGCTGACGCACCTGTCATTTTTTTTATATGAAGTTTCGTTACCCAAACCTGCACGGGATAACCAAAAAAACACACCTATTGTTAGTTCGAAATTGTACATGGCGGGATATACCTATATATCTAAACTAGCTACCAAATGGAGGCTGAAAATGACATAACAAAACTTTCATTTTAGAGTTTTTTTTTTTCAATTTAATTGTCATAATCGGACTCTGCGCGTTTGAATCATTACCCTGCCATTCAATAATTATTCACTTTCACACACAAAAAGGAACAAAAGTTGCAAAATTGCAGCGAGTTCGATCAAGGTGTGTAACTAGTGTCCTTTTATGTCCTTTTTCAAAGCTTTCCGATAGCAAATTTAATCGTAGAATCTTCAGCTATTAAAGATTCTGAAAAGTGAGAAAAGTAGTGACAACTTGAATTATTCTCGTATTTATAGCTCTAGAAAGATACACGAAAAACAAGATAATTTTCCATTGAAGCTCGATTTATTCCGTTGAGGGTTCTTGAAACAGGAAACAAACACCGGATATGTAATGTACTCGGTGTCCCCTTTGATATGATACCCCGCATGCCGACCTCCGGTCAAGGATTTAAGAGTATCCTTTTTTGTCCTTTTTGGGGCCTTTCCGATCAATTTTTTTTTCAGAAAAATTAGTTTTAGATTCCTCTGAGGTCACTGATTCAAAAACAATAAAAATTAATGAAACGCAGTTGGGGTTTTTGCTTTTACTGCAAGTCTTTATTTGCTTCTGGCATACAATTGTTTCGGCAGCCACGTACTGCCTTCTTCAGTGCTTTGCCCTAACCCTAAGAATTAAATGTTGTAAAGGGGCCTGTCTACACGCGGAACAAGAACAAGATGAAAACCGGGTTTTTTTTAGAAGAGATTCGTGAGGAGCAAGGCAAGGAAAGATTCAATTTTCATATAAAAACCGGTTTAGTTCTCGAAATGTTGTTCCCCGTGTAGCTACACTCAAGTAGATTTTCTAGTTGCACTGTACATATACTAAATGAATTACTTTGTTTGAATTTAACTACATAGTGTAAACGTAGCATTCTATGTATTCTCCACTGAACTTATAAGCAAGTACTAATTATCTATTTCCTGTTTTTGCCAACTCTCTTCACTTCAATATTTTTCGGTAGCTCCGTAAAATCCACTCGCATCAGTAAATAAAGACTTGCAGTATAAGGAAAAACCCAATTGCGTTTCATAGAACCAACTGCAAGCAAATGGACATCAACTTCAACAAAAATTAGCCTTACTCTATTTTTTTATATTTGAAATGCTAATATGGCTGGACTATGTCATGGAATATGTCACAAACGATGGGGAATTCCATAAGCTACAATCCGAGACCGTTTCCATAATTCTCCTCGGCCATTTTATGTATTATTTTTCGATTCCCCGTTCATTGGACATTTCACGATGAAATAACCAGGGAATCGGAAAAAATACATAAAATGTCAAAGAAATATGAAGTTTCGTTACCCAAACCTACACGGGATAACCAAAAAAACACACCTAAAGGTCCCTCTAGATTAGCAGCCAAATGGCGACACGTGCAGCCAAATGGCTGCTGTCATTCCGTACAAACATGTCGCCATTTGGCTGTGCGTCCAGTTTTGATATTCAATATGGCAACTCAACGAATTTCGGAATTTCGCATGAACTAATTTTGAAAATTAGAAATTTCGCTAAAATTCGCATAGAAACAACAAATTATGTAGCATTTTGTAGCTGTTTAAATTTAATAAACTAGAATCACAAAATTTTTTTTTTTTTTTTTTTTGCCTCACAGAAACTTTTGTCCCGGGACTAGGCTTCTCGGCATCACTTTACTTACTATCCGTATGTAAGTGACTAATCAATCAATCGAGTGTAAACTCTAGCAGATCGTAAAAAAAACTGAAAACAAAATATATTAATAAGGAAATTTATCACAATAACTTCTTTTAAACATTAGTTTATTAGTACAATTAAAATTAACTAAGTCCTTCAAACTATTATAAAGAATAATTGACCGTGTAATTGGTTCATTAAGCCCATAGTTTACTCTATGATAAGGCTGAACAAGAAGGTTGTTCCGCCGTAAATTGTGAGGAATATTTCTGACTTGAAAGTTATTTAATATATCTTCACAAACAATATGAGAGCAAAACAGGTCTCTTATAAACAGCGTTTAAAAATGTTCTTCTATAATCTAAGGCTTGTAAACCCAATAAGTAACAGCGAGTTTTATAATCTGGCTTGAAACGCCAGCCAATTTGATAAATGGCAAACCGTGTAAAATTGTGTTGAATTCTTTCTATACGCTCGATATGCACCTTATAGAACGGATTCCACACAATAGAACAATACTCCAGGTGAGAACGAACGAAAGCTGCATACAATATTTTTAAAGTAAAAGCATCATTAAATTCGCGCGCATTACGTTTAACAAATCCTAACATACTATTCGCTTTTGAAATAATGTAATCAATGTGTTGTCGAAATGAAAGCTCATGGTCGAAAATTACACCAAGATCTGATATTTCGGCAACCCTTTCAAGAACACTACCTGTTAAGGAGTACTCAAAGAAAACCGGAGTTTTCAATTTATATATGCTAAGTACTTTACATTTACTAACATTTAAATTTAAATTATTATCGCGGCACCAAAATTGCAGCTTTTCTAAATCGGATTGCAACTTAAGGCAATCATCAATGTTGCGTATTTTCATAGCGATTTTCATATCATCGGCATACTGCCATACACGCACGAATTTAAAATTTTGGATGATATCGTTTATGAAAACTAAAAAGAAAAGTGGTCCTAAATGGCTTCCTTGCGGAACCCCTGATGAACACTTTATAACAGAGCGAGATGTACAGCCATTTAACTTCACCAACTGAGTCCTATCCGCAGCGCCCGCTCTAGCACTTACGCCGCCCCGGGCAAGAGGACAAATTGCCGCCCCTTAGGTACTATTCAAGGCAAAATAAACGTAGATTGTATGAGGAATTCAAAGATGGTGCTGTAAAGTTTCTGTAGTACTTGCTCTTAATATGAAGCTAAAAAATATAGGTACAGGAATACCCCGATTTACGTCAGGGTTACGTTCCAGAAAAAAGTAATGGAAAATAGTAATGGCATTTTATTCTTTCAAATAAAAAATTTTGATTTAATTTAATTTTTTGACAATTTTTTAAAATTCTAATTTTTATCGGACTTAAAAAAATACCCTATATCAGGCCATACGTGTCTCCTTCCTTTGGTTTTGAGCGTTGAATAAATGCAAGTAATTTCCATCGTCTTTGGGATATCAAATTGGTAATTTCGCAAGTTTAAGTCACCTGAACGAAACATCAGATTCTCGCGTTTTCACTAAAATCAGTTACATGCCCTCACTCAAAATCGACTTACCGTCGAATGTTTCTACAAATTGGTTGAAGTACATACACTCTCAAAAGATGGAACTGTCACGGTCGGAAATTTAGTTTATTTTTAAAACTTTTACAGTAAACCAAAAAAGTTTACTCCATATTTTAAGCAAATTTTGTTTCACATCTAAGCAATTCAATTGATTTATTAATTTTAGTAAAATTCGGTTTATTTCTTAAGAAATCCAAAAGTTTTATAAATTTTTAAGGCTAAAAGTATTAGAAAGTAAACCAATTGGACCTTAATGATTAAAATTTTTCAATAAAACCAGACTTATATTAAAGTGTAAACTAAAAGTTTAAAATTGAGACGAAAAGTTTAAAAGTTGTAAACTCAGAGTTTAAAATCCAAACCATGAGTTTAAAATTTAATCTTTTGGACTAAAATTTTAATTTTAAACCAAAAACAGTTTTAAGTACTTGCCATATGGCCAATTGTTCATGGAATAATAAATAATCATGAGGTATAAGCCCTCTGTGGCGCACTCGGTTGAGTCGCACATGCTAGTAATCTAGGGGTCCGGAGATCAAATCTCGGCGTGATCCAAATTTCCATACATGTGCGGCCTGCTCCAAGTGTCTGAACATTATATACTTCAAATAGCTCATAAACGGTTAAGTGAACGCACTCATGCCCCACAAAAAAATTTAATAAGATACAAAAAAAAAACACTTAAAAAAAAACATTTTAAACTAAATTCTTTTTAAAGTAAACCTCTCCAGTTTTAATATATCACCCGATTCTAGTTTTGGATTTAAATATTTTAGTTTTGGATTTAAACTTTTATTTTATTAAAACCTAAACGGAATGTATTACAATCAAATATAATGCAAAGTTTTGTATTTAAACTATTCAGTTTTATTTAGGTGTAAACAATCGAAAAGTTTAAAAATTAAACTTTTTTGTATTGGAACTATATACAATCAAAAAAGGTTTAATAAAGAAACTAAATTTCCGACCGTGAAAATTCGGAATAAGCCTCCGAAATTTCCATTCTGCATTTAAATTCAAACCAGAAGACCGTGTATCAATTATTTGGTCCAAGCCAGGTTTTGCGGTTGACACCTTTACACAAGGGTTTGAAAAGTACAGCTTCTAGTATTTACAGATAGGATAATTGAAAGATCCTTAATACACATTTGACGGGCGATACGGTGGGCATATGGGTTCAATGCTAGCTGCGCGCTACCTTTTTCATCAGATATCAGTGTCATTCTATAAGCTTCCTATAGATGGCATTAATACTTAATCTGTTCACATTGGTTATCGGAGGTAATGCACGAGGCACGAAAGTAATGATGATATAAGATATAAAATACAAGGTTCTATTGGTTTAGAAAAAAACGGCGGCAAATGTCACTTTTCTGTTTTCATATCATGAAATCTGCTTCTAATACTATTGGAAGAGTATATTCTACGAAGTAATATAGAACTATAATTGTTAGTTGGGTAGAAGCATTTTTGGAAAAACAACACAAAAATTGATGGTGACAGTAGGACTCCAACCAACGCCCTAATAACTCAGAAAATATAATCTTGATCCACTGAAAAGGCCCAGAAAGTATACACTTGAAAACTGTTCCGCTTTCGTTCAGACTACTAAGCGAAATTCGCCACAGTTCAGCAGAGCTTGATATAGAGTTTATTTGGAGTTCCAAAAATAGAGGTTAGTATCGAATTCCCTAAGCGACATTTTTTCACCACCGTCAAAAAATAGGCAGAGGGCACACGGAAACCTGGAGGCTTTGACAGCGACGTAAGAAATTGAAAATTAATGCAAAATTATTTTGTTCACTAAAAGACTCAACACATTTTGTAAAATACTGCTTGGGAAAATTAGTCGGATCTCTTCGCAAACTGATTTATTTAGTGGTTTATTTTCATAAATGCGTATTCTTGATAATTTTTATAGAGAATTGGGTAGCTAGCTAGTTAAATCGGGACAACCTAGCAATATCTCGATATTAGTATGTCTAGAAAAATATTAGGGAAGATTGGTTGCAGCTCTGACAATGTGTACTGTGGTTTCATCCCTCAACTTGCTGAAATCTTAAGCAACCTGTTCAAAATTTGTAATCTCAGTGCTAGATGAATCCATGCTATTGGAATCAACTGATCCGCGAAAAGATCAAGCAAATTAAAGTCGAGTTGCTGCAAAAGGTGTTTGGAAATTATCTAAAATGACTGAAAAATGATGAAAATGTTGTTTCGGGCATACAATTTCTCACAGTAGAGTTTGATTTTAACGCTTGCGATTTGGCTTCTTATTTCTCATTTCATATGCTGTCCCACTTTGCTTTTCGGAAGTAAGACGCGTGCTAGAGTCAAGGACGTACAATTTTGGCAATTTTTCCTGAGCCTTTTATGATTCCGAATGCAGTACTCCGTATCAATTGTGGGTTATTAATACCTTGCAGACTTTTTTTCTTTAAAACACAACTTTCCTTTTTGTGTATTTTATCTGTAGTTTCTATGGTCTTAATTCCACTCAATCGAAGTTGATATTATTATTTTCTTTTCGGCCTTTTCCACTTTTTTCTTATACGAGTACCTACTAGCCAAAAAGCCGCCCCCAAAATATGGCGCCCCGGGCGACCGCCCGGCTCGCCCCCCCCCCCCCCTTAGAGCGGGCGCTGCCTATCCGTTAAATAGGATCTCACCCAGCTTAGAAAAATTGACTGTATTCCTAAATGTTCTAGTTTTTTAAGTAAAATATTATGATCTACTCTATCAAAAGCCTTCGAAAAATCGGTATATACCACATCAACCTGCATTCCCTGCTCAATACCATCAGCAACAAATTTAGTAAATGATACCAAATTTGTTGAAGTTAATTTTCCTTTCAGGAATCCATGTTGACATGGCGATATCAAACGGCTAATTAAAACATCTATTTTATTTTTAATAAGCATTTCAAACAACTTCGGTATTGCAGATATTTTAGCTATGGGTCTATAGTTATCAATAAGATGCTTCGGACCCTTTTTGTGAACAGGCGTTATGTATGAAACTTTCCATTCATCAAGAAAAACACCTGAAGTCAAGGACAAATTAAAAATAAAGGCTAAAGGACGACATAACGATTGCATGCAATTCTTCAAAAATATATTAGGAATGCCATCAGGTCCGGCCTGAATACTAACATCAAGATCACGCATAGCATTCAATAGGTCATCCTCAGAAATCTCAAGAGCACTCGTAAGGTCCTCCTGAGCTATCCGATGGACCAATGCACTCTGACTTCCATTGATGTTAGCATTCATTTCTGATGAAACGGAGTCTGGCACTTTGTAAACTGAACTGAAAAATCTAGCAAATCCGTCACAAACCGATTGAACATCTTTGTAAAAATTGCCATTGAATTCTAAATTTTTTGGGATTCCCGTATTCTTACGCTTGCTGTTTATAAAATTCCAAAATGTCTTACTGTCATTCTTTATATTATTTTTAGCTCTCGCAATATACTGTTTGTAAAGATTTTTATTCATTAGTTCATACTCTCTTCTCAATCTAAAGAAATTTTCTTTATTGGCAAGAGAGGATGACTTCTTGTATAATTTATGGGCCTTATTTTTTGCTCTCTTAAGTTTGAACAATTCTTTGGTAGCCCAAGGATTTTTTGCTTTTATTTTGTTCTTTTTTAAAGGAACGTACTTGCGAATAGATTTATTTAAAATTGAATTAAAAATTGTATAACTTTCAATAAGATTACTATTCGATATAACTGGAGCCCAATCCATATTAAAAAATGTTGAATTTAGTTTTTCAAATTGAGCTTTTTGAAAATTTCTAGTAGGAATAACTTCGGGCTCTTCTTCAATGTAATCATAAAAAACAAACTCAAGAAGAAGAGCACTGTGATGGATTGAATTGGGCAAAATTGGTTTATCTACTTTAATTACAGAAGCATTCAAGCAAGTACTAACAAAAATTAGATCTAAATCTAGATCTAGATCATAATGAAACGAATATTAAAAAATCACGACCATATTTCATTAGACATTTTTAAAAATAATAAGCAAGAAACCGACTAGGAAGTAGTGTCCCTGACAACTGAATCAAATTAATTAAAAATTAATCTGAGACAAAAAAAAAACATCTTCCATAATTGAAACTTTCTTGGTGAAAAATTAAGTTTACAAGTTCCAACACTTCGCATCAATTCGCAAATATGAACAACAATTTTCGCCGAAATTCGCATCTATTTCATAAATACGCATTCTCCGTACCTCTACTAATAATCAATGCGTGAGTTGATGGCGTATTTCCTGCTCTTCTTCAAAACTGTATGTCCTCCTACACTATCTAATTGTTCTTTTCGGATCAAGCTACTAGGAAGAATCTTACTTAGAAGTCTAGCGACTTAAATTGAGAATGAAGCCTTGAAGTTCAGGTCAAACATTCCAAGTAGAAAGTATCCAGATTGCTAATATTTTGTGTTCTTCTCCTAATTGATATCGTCCATTAACCTCTTCGAATTACTAAATACAGTCGAGACTCGATAACTCGAACCTCAACAACTCGAATACCTCAATATCTCGAAGAACTCCTCCGGTCCCACGAACTTTCTATGTAAATTTCGGCACTCCAAACTCGATAATTCGATTGAATGTATACATAACTCGAACATAAATTCGGGCAAATCAAGAGGCATAAGCCTCTGTTAGTCGAAGAAAATGGTTTGGAAGCCTCTATAACTCGAAGTAGCCAAGCGAATTCAACATAAAAACAAGGAAAAGGAGAAAACCTCCACAACTCGAATTTTTATTGTTTTAGAGCCCTTACTACTCGAAGAATTTTACAGTTTAACATTGAATGCATTTAAGCCAATAGAACACGAAAGAGAATGCCAATTTACAAACAAAAAAAAAACAACACAATACAGGAAACCTTTACAACTCGAATTTTAATGTTTTTAGATTCTCTGCTACTTGAGGAAATTCACCGTTAGAAATTTCGTGCAAAATGCAAGCGGTTTACGGAAGCAAATTGCCATCTTTCGGCTTGCGTCTCAACCTGATAATTTGTCCTGTTGTTTAAAAATTGTCCTGTAAATTTGTCTAGTTTGCTATAATGACTGCAAGAAAATGTAATACACTTTCTACTTCGGATAAAGTTCGCTTAATTGAAGCTATAAAAACAAAGCATTGCGTTCGAAAGCTGAAATCGCCGGCGAATACATTAGGTGTGTTTTTTGGCTATCCCGTGTGGGTTTGGGTAACGGAACTCTATATAAAAAAAATACCTGCTGACCTGTAATTTGTTTTATATGAAGTTTCGTTACCCAAACCTACACGGGATAACCAAAAAAACATACCTATTGTCAACGATAGAAAAAAAAGAAGTTTTGTTGAGAGCCCAGGCAAATAGAACGGTCTGAAACGATTCATTTCTGTTTAAAATTTAATTTCCGGACATTGATAAACCAGTGGTTTGAACAATGTAGAAAAAAAATCGTTAGCCTAAGTGGCCCACTGATGAAAGAAAAAACTCTTCATTTTGCCCAGAAATTGAATCATCCAAAATTCAGGGACAGTAATGGCTGGTTGAACCGATCCCTGCTTTGGTGGAAAACAGAGCAAGGAAGGGCTAACTCTACTTGCTGTCAATTCATCTGGAACATAAAAAAGAAAAACTGGCAAATATAAGAACCCGCGATGCATGAAGAACGTTAAGTCCTTACCAGTTCTTTATGAAGCTAACCAGAAGGCTTGGATGTCGTATTTAATTTAATAATGGGGAAAGGAGCTGCAAAACAAAAATAATCGAGCATTATTATTTATTGACAACTGCCCCTCGCACATTATTCCTGACGGATTGGAACGTTCGAAAATTCAACAGCTGCCTCCGAATATAACATCAACATATTACCTAGACCAGGAAATCATCAAAAATTTTAAGGTGTTTTACAGGCAGAAACTCATAAGGAAAATGATAAGATGATTAGACGGAAATAAAGAATTGGAACCTATCATTGTATTGGAAGCAATACGTTAAATTGAAAAAGCATGGAAGCATCAAAGAATTGCTGCTTGTGGATTTCTCTCTGGCAATGAAGAGCTTGTTGAAAAAAGTTCCAATAATATGAATGAAGAATTGACAACTTTATCTCGAGCCATAGATATTGGAACGACTTCCTTTGAAGAATTCGTTGCAGTAGACGAATGGTTAGCCACAGACGTTTTTCAAACCGAGGATGACATAATTGAAGATGTAACAGCAGCTATGGCGAGATCGGATAACGTTGAAGAAGAAGACGAGGAAGTATGGGAAGTAGTTTCGGTACCGACCTCTAAGGAAGCTCGAGCAGCCGCACTCGTAATTCGTGATTATTTAGAAGGTTCTGATGGCGTGAAGGACGAAATGTTCAAACGTTTTGGCAAAGTAGAAGATTTTATAGAGAGAAAATCACATCAAAACGTACGTCAGGAAACCATGGACAAGTTCTGCTTAAAAAACTTGCGCCAGTGTATGACTCTTCTATTATTTTTGAATTTGTATTTGTTTTTGTGTTTTTATGGTTATTATAAATTTTGAATACAGATTTTCAGTTTCTATTAATGTAACTGAGAACTATGTAGGTATATTTCATTTAAAGTCTCCTAAATTTACTCATTATCATTATATGTCATGTATTATATGTAACTTGACTAAATCGTATTTGTATTGACCAATGTACATACTTCCGCTTCCGTTATTCATTTTGTAAAATAAATTGATATCATTTAGTTTTGACTTTCTATTTAAGAATTTATTCATATTTCAGGGATAAACTCGATAAGTCGAAGTTTACTTTTTACAAGCTTCGATATATCGAATTTTGATAACTCGAAGTATACTTAACTCGAAGGAATTTGTCGGTCCTTTGGGATTCGAATTATCGAGGTCCGACTGTAAACACCGAACTCATCAAATGAAATGCATATCGCGCTTTTCGCATATGTTTTGAAACAACTGTAATTAAACGACAAACACACTTTCAGGATTCATTTTACTACAGTGCGTACTCGATAATCCGGACTAATGAAAACCGGGGTCGATCCGGACTACAGAGGAATTCGGACTAGTGGAAGCCTTTAATTTGCTCTAAATTTCGAGGAAATGGACGAATTTAATCAAATTGTTCGCAGAATCTGTTTTCTATTTTCGAAGAATTTCACTCTGTTATTCTAGATTTTGTTGTTTCCAAGAACAAAGGAAAATGTTGTTTTTATTTCGGACGATAATATCACTGTTATTATGAGAAAAAAGTCAGATTCGGATTAGAGAAGCTCTTGAAATTCGGACTACAGAGTGTACAGTGCAATCTTTGAGGTGATCCGGATTACTGGAAATTCGAGGTTTCGAGGCCTCGGATTATCGAGTACGCACTGTAATTCTGTTGTAATTCTCATATTTATAAAGCCAAAGGTAATAATTATCATACCAGAAACCAGACCTGGAAAGGTGAGAGTAATAATACGTACATATTACACATACGTAGGCCGCTTTTTGTGAGTGCACCTCTGGTATTAAATAGCAAATATTTACCGGCAAAACTATCGACTTAACAGCACAAACTTTTAGAAACCACCAGTCCCAGAACCCATACTCTGGCTTCCAGTTGCATTGATATTTGCGCAACTTCTATATGTTTTGTGCCGTTCTGCATTGGAAATGTTTGTTTGCTAAATGAAGTACATGTACCGAACCGATCGTTTTCCATGCTATCATAAACAAGCGCCATTTGTGGTATCCATCCATTCACGATCGACAGATTCTCATCAGATCTCTTGCTTCTGTTGCTACTTCTGATCGTGACCAAGTTTCTTCGCTCGAAACACGCTAGCACCACCGTCGCAATGAAGGAACCCGATAGTCGAGTCGAGATCGAGAGTGAATGTCGGATTAAATAACCTCGCTAGCATAGCATACTCTTCCAATTACTGAATTTCATTTTCACATTATCATCGTGAAATACTCGTAACTACCATATGAGATACGACTATGGAATGGATGCTTCCCAGAAGATTGTTCAGTATAGTCGCACTATGACTGATGATACCAAGGAGACGCGCTGATACTGGCTAACTTCGAAAGAGATTCGAAAACAACTTGGGAAGCATCTTCTTTTCATTTTGTTGCAATTATCGACTATGAGATCTGCGTAGTATTATTACTACTGACCGACTCATAAGTTTGTTTTGTATGTTGGACGGTTTGTGAAAGTTTGGTGCTAGTTTGTATAGTGACGATGTGCTGGACCACTCGAGCGTGAACATAGCTTGACTAGTTGAAATAGTTGTCGGTATGTTTCTGGTTTCTACCCGCATTGTAACAAGAAGTAGTCGATCGAATCAAAGAATTCACCTGAGGGTGATGTCGCGGTAGTTAATGGAATAATCACTGATTTTAGTCACTTTGTCGCGGATTCGCGGGTGATTACCAAGATTTACATGTGCTTGTGTTTAAGTGATTAAATTATGTGTATAATTCGCAGATTTAATCGCTATATGTGAAAAAGAGGTGCTGTATAATCTCGCGGTTGTGTATCACACCTCAAATCGCAATGTGTGTTTGTTTTTGATGTATGGTGCTGTGCTGCGTGGAATGTAGGAAAGCCGTCTTGGAAAAAAATAAGAAACTCGGAATTCTGTATAAACCTGCTGAGAAAATAATTGTTTTGGAGTTATTGTGGATTATATTCCGATTATAATACAGGTAAGATATTACCTATATAAAAAGAAATGCATATAGGCGAATATAAGTATGTACATAGATTTGAGCGAATTTTATTGACAAAGAAAACGAATTTTGTATATATCGGAATTTTCTGTTTTATACTAAAGGTACGTTGTCCTCGACGCGGCCGCACGACAGCGACTCGCTCATTCCATTTAAAAACTCGTTTTTCTCTCATTTTAAAAACGAGTTTTTATATGGAATGAGCGAGTCGCTGTCGTGCAGTCGTGTCGAGGAAAATGTACCTTAAGATAGGGTGGCTTGTAAATACGCAGACCGCCCGCCTCCTTTTAGACGTATTTGTGGAGAATCAAGAAGTCCTCCCGGTGGTCAGTTCTTCGGGGAAGCGTGAGCTCTTTATGTATTTCGGTGCAATCATTGGGTTCTGCTTCAAATAAAGAAAGCTTGAGAAAAGGAGCTGAGGTAGGTGCCTTCGGAAATGAGTCTGAGGTTGACGCCTCACTTAAGGTACATTTTCCTCGACACGACTGCACGACAGCGACTCGCTCATTCCATAGAAAAACTCGTTTTTCTCTCATTTTAAAAACTAGTTTTTCTATGGAATGAGCGAGTTGCTGTCGTGCGGCCGCGTCGAGGACAACGTACCTTTAGATCAGTCTTTGGGTTTATTAAAACTGTCACGATGAGGCTACTTCGTAAGTGATGTCCATTTACAAACAAGGACAGATTTCCCCATGGTAAACACGAGGATCTATATGGAATCATGTCCTGAAAAGCATACAGGGTATCCCAAGATTCAATGCCAAGCCGAAAGTAAAGAAAAATGTCAAAAATCTTCAGTCACCAAGACGTGTATTTTTTTCCGACTATCTTTTGATTTCGTATACACAACTCTAAAAATAGATGAAGATGAATAAATTTTTGTTTTGAAATTTTTTTTCGTAGCGGGCACCATAGTTTCGGCTTGAAATTAACTAATATGGGACAGGGGGTGGCACAAAAAACAAACCTTTTCTAGAAAGGAGTGCATTATTCTCAGCCGCACACATATTTTACATTTTTTAACGCGAAATTCCATTGGACGGAACAAATTCAAAATCAGCTGACAAGCCCATTTTTGCTTTTATAGTATTAGTGAGGCATTTGGAATATTTAGGGTTGCCAGCATCCCGAAATAGCAGAATGATCGGGTTGCCAAACGCAGCATTGAGAGTAAAATGAACAATTGACGAAACGGTTCCGTTTTCTCTCACTTTCAGATTTGCATGGTCATTTTTAAGGGTTATTTGTGAGTCTTTGTTTCGCAATTTCTCACAGCTTTAATCAGGGCCGGATTTTCCATATGGGCAACCTGGGCGGCTGCCCGGGGCGGCAGATTTTGAAGGGCGGCAAATTTTTGAAGCTTTCTTTTCGTTTTACATTATATGAAAGATGGACTCAAGAAGCAGTTGACATAATTAGGAAAAATGTTAATTGCTTTCTAAGTTATTCTAGTTGGATGACGCCTTAATCCAGGTCGCCAAATGTTATGATTTATGATACTTCACCTTTAAATTTGTATCCTTCATTAAATTCTATCCTTCATTCTGCTGGAAGCATTCATTCCGAAAGGGGTAATTTGGTTAGACTAGAAGTTAGCTAGATAGCATTGCGGCGTTACTTTGAACAAGGACAGAGATGTCACTGTTCAGTTTTACATCCGACAACGGAGTCTGTGTTCATGTGACACAGGATATCTGTCTGGCATGGTACATGGATTTTTGATGAGCTTTGCTGTGATACAACGGAACCGAGCAGCAAGGGAAGCCCTTCGTATTTTGTAGATTGATGACCACTCAGCCCGAGTCTCATTGCTGGCTAGTATGCTGAAGGACCCTCATCCGGATGTGAAAAGCAGCACAAATCGCTTTAAGCTGATGGTCAAACGAATCTGGGGTACGCACGTCTAAATTCAGAGTGAGGGTTAACCTTTAAGGGGGCCGAAGGAATATCGGTCACACGTGCTATTGGGAAGTATTTAGCAAATAGTGTACATCGGCGATGGGTTTACCCAGGGGACTGTGGTAGCTTCCTATCTAGAGGTGGCTGGAGGTTGTTACCCAAACTGGAGTTGCGGCTCGGGGTTGGGTTTCAGAAGGTGAGTGTATGCACCGCACGAAGAAATCCCGATTTGACAATTAGATCCTGTCAATAAAATGCCGAATGTTAAACAGTCCGATAGACTAGGTGGAAAGAGCGTAATTGCTTAGGCACTCTCCTGGCGGTATGGTCCCGTAGATGACTCTCTATATTCAATTTTATCCTCCAACGAAGCAACTCGTTGAATCACACACTTTTTTTATTTGATTGTTGTTGATCCCGTGGAAAGAAAAATCGTTTTGAGTGAACCAGTTGATAGGATCCAGTCATGCTTCTATTTTAATAGATTTCAGTAGTAAGTAGTTTTTTTTAAAGGAATGTACCGTCTTCGCCTTTTCACACTCAATAAACAATGTAGCTGCATTGACGCACCTGAATAGTTTTTGCTTGGTTTATAATATATTTCTCCATCCCGCAAAAAAAGCTTCACTTTTTACATTATTAAACCCGACAGATGTCTAGAAAAGTAACACGTCCATTCAGTTTTCCGCACATTTAATTGGATGAGAAGCAACAATGACGAGTGCAAGACCAGCAAAACTAAGACATGGGTTACTGGAAAAAAAAAAAATGAAATGCCACAATTTCCAAGCTAAACTACTGGCAGAGGACGGCCATTTGCCTACTGCCCAGGGGCGACATACCTACATGTTAAATCCGGCTCTGGCTTTAATGTGCATGGATAGAACAAATTTCACACATTCATAAAGATGGGCTATGGAGTCACTTATAAGGGGTGCCTGATCTTTGTATACAACCGGTCAATTCTACTTCACGGACAGTCATATTCTCAGCACTGTCCGGTTAATGGAGGTGGTTCGTAAAAAATGTTCTCCATACGCAAGAAATTTATTTGAAAACATACTGAAGTCATACATTTTTTAATTACATAGGCAATTTTTATGAAAAGAGATAACATTAGAACTTGTTCTCAGAACGTTGCAAACTTCCATATGCTTGTTAACCCTTGTGTTGCCACCCAAAAAAACTTACATTATCTGCCACCCGGGTACCTGGGTACCCCCCATATGATACTCTTGCTAAAAGTCCATTGTAACTATATATTATAATATATTGTAGTTTTGTTTAGAGAACTTAGCGTGTCCTTAACATCCATTGCATTATTGCAGCGTGAAGAGCCCAGGCATTCAGTCACAACTGAGAGAGTTACGATAGCCGAATAAAAGAAAACGATGACCACAAAAGGAACGTTGAGGAGGAGAGTGGCAATGAAAATTTTTGTCATGGAATCTCACTATCGCCGGTACTTTGATAAAAAAAAACATGCATTCCTCAAGAAATTAAACTGTCGAACTGTTGACCGATATTGTCAACGCTTTTTGGATTTGACGAGGAGGTACCATCTGTTCGTATGTTCCGAAGAAGAAAAACCTGTGATTCTTCTCAATACGATATTACCGGTACCACGTACTTTACTTACTATGAAAATAATGATATGCTTGCAAAAAAAAACTAACGGGCGCAGAATTTTTCTACGCCAGCTCTCGGAAGAATTAGATATGCCAATGATAGGAGAGCGATTGTCTAACCATCAAGTCATGCGAAATCATGGAACGAAAATCACGATCTAAAGATACTAAGGAAGGCCAGTAATATCCGTAGAAGTGGTAACTATCGAATCAAAGAAACGCTAGAGGTAGAAAAGTTTACACATTTTTATGTTATACTTGAAATATGTACACGATATTCTACACAAAAGTCATTATTTACATATCGGGGTACCCGGGTACCCGGGAGGCTCATACGTGCTGTTTTTTTCAAATGCAAAATTTTTCAAGTTAAAATATTTCTATAAATACGTAGAATGCAAATTTCGATACAAATTCGATCAAATCATGGAGATTCGAGAAGGTTTTGGACAATCTTTTTTGGAAAAAAAATTATTTAGTAAAACGTATCAAGATGGGTACCCGGGTACCCGGGTGGCAACACAAGGGTTAAGAAAAACATAAATCGCGGTGAATCTAGTCTGGTATTTTATACAGTGTACGCCCTCATTGCAAAATCTTGTCTAGACATTCAGGAAATTTTGCGCAGTAATTCAGTATTTTTGGTGGAATTCGCACCACGCAACAACAACGCATTGGCCTCGGCGATGACACGATCCAAGATAGAGCTGCCTTTAGAAATAGGAGGAGACATTACTGCCAGAATAAGCGACGCGATTAAGTTTTGTTTTCGTAGTGGCAACTTGTGTGATGATCGCTCAACGATCTCACTTAAATCACCGATTCTGCGTATATATGGATATTCCATACAGACGTGTTCGTTTAAGTCATAATCGTTACAACGAATGTAGCAACTTTCAAAAAATATGCAAATAGGGCACGGAATTGTATGCTGAACTACGATCGCTGAGAGCTCATCGCATGAGTCGTCTCTAGCAACACACACCTTTACGCCGCAGGCTCAGCAACGCGACCTTTGGAGCGGTATAAAGCATGGAAGAAGAAAACAGGTGGAATTTGTCAGCTTTTTTTTGGTTCTAGACATACACGAATTATGAGTATTAATTTAGTATTTTTGGTTCTTTTTGTGGTTAGTACGAAAAGAGAAGATTAAAAAACAAACATTCTATTAAGCGGACAACAATTTGGTTCCGATGGTGACCGATTATGACCGGACCCTGCATTTTGCCCAATAACCGGACAAAATGTGGACAACGTGATTGTCCCCTTATGAGACCTTCACTGTAATTTTCGTAGGTATAGTCTTTTAGATCTCAGCTCCATTGAGCGGCACACACAATGTTAATTCATGGATTTTCGTTTTGTCAAAATTCAAATCCGCTTGTGGATGGGCTCATTTGACCAATAGTTTAAGAAAATTGGACCAAAATATGGCCATCGAACGGCAAAAATCCTACATCGGAAATTTTAATACCCTTCACTCGTAGAGTAAAGGGTATATTAACTTTGTCATGAAGTTTGTAACGTATTGAAGGAAGCATCTCCGACCATATAAAATATGTATATATATGATCAGCATGACGAGCTGAGTCGATTGGGCGATGTCCGTCTGTCTGTCTGTCCGTCTGTTGCTACGCGTTTTACTCGGCCAGTTTAAAAGCTATCGAGCTGAAATTTTGCACACATGCTTCTTTTTATTGCAGGCAGTTTGTATGTTTGAATCGCTAAAATCGGACTGTGGGGTCATGGGGCTGCCATACAAAGCTAACCCCCCAAATTAGGTTCTTCTAAGAAAAACTTTTTCATTTGTGCATCAATTTCAACGAAATTTCACACAAATGTGTTTCTATTGATGCCACAAAACATATGTAAGAATGGATGGAATCGGACTATGGGGTCATGGGGCTGTCATACAAACCCAGCCCCCAAATTGAGTTTTTCAGAGAAAAACTTTTTTATTTGTGCACCAATTTCAATCACACCTCTTAAGAGTGCATTTCAATTGATACCACAAAACATATGTAAAAATTAATGGAATCGGACAATGGGTTATGGGGCTGTCATATAAACCCAACCCCCAAATTGAGTTCTTCTACGAAAAACTTTTTTCACTTTCAACCAAAACTCGTAAAAGTGCATTTCTATTGATGCCACAAAACATTATATGAAAATGAATGCAATCGGACTATGGGGTCATGGGGCTACCATACAAAACCAACCCCCCTAATTTGGATCTCTAAGAAACATTTTTTCTACACCAATTTCAAGAAAAAACTTAATGCGTCTTTGTCAAAACACAAAAAAAAAAGTAAAACGAATGGAATCGTACTATAGGGCCATTCTCCCGCATCCCCCCAATAAAGTTTTCTGAGTAAATATTTTTATTTTATCACTTATTCCAACCAAACCTCACACAAATATTGTTTTGTCGACGCGACAGAATTCATCGATATCAAATATTATGCGAAAACAGAAGGACAAGAATGGGGAAGGATTGAACACAAGTCATAGGTCAGCCCCAAGAAACTTTTAGCCCGAGGAGAGTGAAGGGTATTCAAATTTCGGCCGCGCCCGAAATTAGCCTCGGTCTCGTTTTTGATTATGGTTGGGGATGGTCCCGAGATGATGGCATAGAAAGTCCCAACCGATCCGGGGTCCGCAACCTTTAAAAAAGGGGGGTCTGAGGACGAAAAAAACTACATAAAATTATCTTTGCAATGATATATAACACATTAGAGTTCAATTGAATATTTCGGCGTTAGAATAGAACATAAATTAGAATATTTTAATTTTAGACCTTTTTTAAAAGCTCCATAACTTTTGAAAGAATGTTAGTTCAACCATAAGATTTTGCACAAGTATTAACAACAAGTTTAAGATAATTCTAACGTAAACGCTGAGTCGCTCCGCTCAAGGACCTCCATTATTATCCATATCAAATTGGAGCAGAGTGCTAAATTTTGGTTTGTTGCGATTGGAAGTCATAGTCACCACACCCACCAAAAATCAGCTCATTCGGATAAAAACTAAGGGTACCTCGCATACAAAGTGACCCATGACAACTTTGTTCTACAGTTTATAAAATGAGTAGTACGTAGAACAAACTCCTGATGGGTCACTTTGTATGGGAGGTACCCTTAGTTTTTATCCGAATGAGCTGATTTTTGGTGGGTGTGGTGACTATGACTTCCAATCGCAACAAACCAAAATTTAGCACTCTGCTCCAATTTTGGGGGGAGTTATGGATAGGCCGTTTTAAAAAATTTAAATGGGGGGATAATGGAGGTCCTTGACCGGAGCGACTCAATGTTTACCTTAAAATTATCTTAAACTTGTTGTGAATACTTATACAAAATTTTACGGCTGAACTGGCGTTCTTTCAAAAGTTATGGAGCTTTTAAAAAAGGTCTAAAATTAAAATATTCTAATTTATGTTCTATTCTAACGCCGAAATATTCAATTGAACTCTAATCTGTTATATATCATTGCAAAGATGATTTTATGTAGTTTTTTTAGTCCTCAGACCATTTTTCTGTATCTCTTACCGTTTTTGAAATAATCGCAAAAAAACGAAAAAATGCCCCCCCCCCTTTCCCCCCTTTTTTTAAGGTTGCGGACCCCCGATCGGTTGGGACTTTTAATGCCATAATCTGGGGACCATTCCCAACCATAATCCAAAAAAATTTCCGATGTAGGATTTTTGCCGACCAAATATGCCATTTTTCTTAGACTACAAACAACATGGGTGGATTCGGATACAAGGATTCGCCGCGTGTGTGCCGCCTTGCACAATGCACTTCTTGTACCAAAATCATGTCCACTTATTCGGTTAATTTCGTCTGTAAGGAAATTCTGATTAGACCCGGGAAACACCCGGTCGTCATAACAGTTTGTACTTTCTAACTGACAAAATAATATTGTTATGGCATTAAAACAGCTGAATCAGTTGATGCAGCAAACAATCTGTTTTTCTTTGTAAATACATTATTATCTACATAACAAACAACGAGTTTCAGTGATGAAGCCAAGAAGCTTTTAAATACCAAACGCTTATTTGTTCATAACTTTGCATATCGTCGCGTCATATGTATGGTATGACGAGTATTTTTAGGTTGATTAATTAAAGGTGCATTGAAAAACAAATTCAAAAAAGCCATACATGTATGTATGTACGTCACTTCACTATTATAATCAACAAGAAAAATGGAAAGTAATGAAACAAAGATTCAAAGAAAAGCCGATAGTATAATGATGTAAGCATTTCTTATACAAACACTCCCTGTTATAACAATAGGTACACCAAAAATGAGACTGATCCTTGAAAAGGGAGCACAGTAGTCAGTGGCGTAACGTTTCTAAAATATCTTGTGTGCGAGATCGAAATGAGGGCCCCCACAAAGTGTAATTTATAATTAAACAAAATGGTTGAAACCACTATTTTTGCTGATTAGTACACGTAATGTAAATTTGGGAAAATATTGAAGGTACAAGGATTTATATTTTAAGGGACTTACACTTCTTCTTCTTCCTTGTCTCGTTCTTCTTACCGCTCCATGGCGTCGCGTCGCTCGACCTGCTATGTAGGCACATCGCCCATTCTGGCGGTAACGTCTCAGCATATTTCTACAGGCAGCTCTATCTTGGATCGTGTCATCGCCGAGACCAATGCGTTGTTGTTACTTTTTCATTTCACACATCCAGGTGTTCTTCGGTCTGCCTTTGGCCTTGGGTCCATCAAGCGGAACTTCCATTGATATCGCTTTCTTTGTGGAATTATCAGGCGGATGCCTTTCAACATGGCAATACCAATCCTTTTGTCTGTCTTCGAGCTTTTCGGTGATTGGTTGTTCTATAGACAAGCTACCTCGGATGTAGGTACTTTTGATATGGTCCTTACAGTATGGTCCTGGACAGTATATACTAAAATCTCACGATTCAATTCAGTAAGCGGGTCGAATTTTTTTTTTTTAGAGTAGAATCCGTTTAAATGTATACATTCCGAATATTTGATGCATGACTAAAACTGTTTTTTTTTTGCAACATAGGCGAAATTAACCACATTTTTCCAAGCGTTCTTATAGATTTAGGGCTTGTTCTGCTAATCCGTTCTCATAAGAAGAACTTCTATGTTACAAAGATTTTCCGCTATATGGCGGCTGCTGCTGATTTGTCGCTAGTGTCACCAAAAAGAAGAAGAAACTCCCCTTTCGAGAGCTGATAGCGTAATGTTCCCTGTTAACGAAAATGCAGTTCTTCAGCGAAACAATAAGATGTTCCTTGAAGTTCTCATATCAAACTGCTTTGAAGTCAAAAAAAAATTTCATTTAAGAGCACTCCTAACTGTTCATCTGTTTTAAATCTAGCTTCAGTGTGTCTATGAATAAGAAATCAAGTATTTTTTTTAATCAGTCCAAAATTGTCCACTCCTCTTCACTACGTTAGGAGGCCCCTGTGGGTTGGGGGCCCGTGTGCGACCGAACACATGGAACACCGTACGTTACGCCACTGACAGTAGTTATTCCACATACTAAAAACTTAACTAATGTTCTAGATAATGGCAAATAATTTCACAAAAGTTTTCTTTCAAACCATTATTTTTCTATAAAGGGCTGAATTAAGATCGAGAGTGAAATTTTTCGCCCAGGGATTTTATCAATAATTTTATCAATTTTTCCTTTAAGCCTAGTACTGACCTAGAGAATGAAATTTTTCGCCGCTGCGATTTTTTCAATGAAAATGTACTCGTATTCTTACTGTCGTGGAATATGTCACAAACGGTGGGGAATTCCATAAGCTACAATCCGAGACCGGGTCCGTAATTCTCCTCGGCCATTTTATGTATTATTTTTCGATTCCCCGGTTATTTGACATTTCACGATGAAATAACCGGGGAGTCGGAAAAAATACATAAAATGGCCGAGAAATTTTATGGAACTGTTGTCGGATTGTAGCTTGTGGAATTCCCCAGCATTCTCCACATATTCCACGACAGTAAGAATATACATTTTCATTGAAAAAATCGCAGCGGCGAAAAATTTCACTCTCGAGGTCAGTACTAGGCTTAAAGGAAAAAATAATTCCCTGGTGTGAAGTGGTAACTTTCCTACAACGATATTAAATTATCTACATATCAAAACAACTAAAATTGTGCTCTAAATTTTGAATTTCTAGTATGTAGAAGATATTAACACTGGTCCAAAAAGTGGTGCAACAAATCGAAAATTAGAAGTTTGGTCTGGGCATCCAAACAGGTAAACTTTAAATCCTGGTATAAAAATGACAATCGCATTCCTATGTGTAGTGTTTCTCTTGTAATAAAAATCAAATAAAATAAATTTAAAAACCTGAATGTATGTAATGTATTTAATCGAGATTTACGTAAATCGTAAACTGAAATATAGAGAATCTGAATGTCAAATATACGAAAACTTATCTGATTGAATCTTGAAGCGGTTAAGGTTTGTGTTCTAAGGCACGACTCATACGATGGAAATGAGTACTGCTTGCATAGATGAAGCTGTGTTGTGATAGTCGTTGAGCTTGTCAGGCGATGATCGTGTGGCGTGGCATGTGTAGAAGAAAATTATCGTCGCAACGATCGCGCGCATTGTTAAGGTTTGTGTTCGTAGAGACGACTCATGAGATCATCGCTCAGCGATCGTAGTTTTGCATCCAATTTCGAGCCGTATTTAAATATTTTTTGAATGGTTCTACTTTCCTAGTATCGACTATGGACTAAAGGAACATGCCTGTATAGAAAATATACCCATATAGTGCTCAAAACCGGTGGTTTCACTTCGATCGCTGAGCGATGATCCCATTAGTCGTCTGTACGAACACAAACCTTTAAGGTACGTTGTGCTCGACACGACTGCATCGGCTCTAGCGACAGCGACTCGCTCATTTCATATAAAAACTCATTTTTCTCTCATTCTAAAAACGAGTTTTTATATGAAATGAGCGAGTCGCTGTCGCTGGAGCCGATGCAGTCGTGTCGAGCACAACGTACCTTTATACATGCTGCTTTGCTGTGTGGTAGTCGTGGTGCAAGACACTTGTTGGTAGGCTTCGGGGAGCTGCTGCTCCGGGTGCTACGTATGTTGTATGTAAAAGTCCTGCAATTGTCGTATTCGTTTCGTATACATTCGGCTGAGTGGCGAACGTGTCTGTATATAAAAATCATCGTTGCACATGTTCATTGGGTGAGTGGTGATGGTGACCGGCAGGTGTGTTGTTTGGAATGGTTTTCGGGGAGCGGGAGTAAGGTAACAATTGGTATACATAAGTCATGGTCGTGGTTGCTGCAGTCGCATGTAGGAAAACACTCGTAGTGCCGTAATCGCCTAGCTCAGTGATCATTGTATGAGTCGTGTGTTGGAACACACACCTTTAGCAGATTATAAATTTAACAAAATAACGTAATAAAATGTTGTGTTGCCCTGATGCGTTAATTGCTAAGCGTCTTTTGCTCTTTACTTTGTATAGCGCTGGGCGCAAACGACGCTCCAGGAGGCTTCAAGAGCAATAACCACTCAGCGATCTTCGACCCCAAATAACACAAACCTTTAAAAAGAGTATAAATAACAGTGAATAAAAACAACCAGCATATACGAGTGACTCTTGGATATTACTGTGAGAATACATTAAAGTTTAAAAATGTTTGTCGTGGTTTTGCTCACGGGTTAAAAAGAGTCAAAAGAACAGTAAATTGCTGCCGCATACGAACGGACATAATAAAGAAGTATAAAGAATGATACACGGCAAAACCAGTTCAATGAATTTGCACATTTTAAGAATCTGAAATGTTATTAAGCGTTAAATTAGCATTTTTTGTGGTGACCTTGGTATTATAAATCTAATATTAGTGTGTTAAATTCCATATAGTAAAGGTTATTATATTGAAAGCGAAATTGATCTACCATTTGATATATGCTTGACTTTCTCTATTAGGTAGCTATTGTACGCATACTCAATCGAAATAGGAGTTCTCCTCAGTTGAAGTTTGTTTATCGAATTTAATACCTAAAAACGGTAGGTATGGTTTCTTTTGTGGAAGAGATAAAACACAACGAGACCGAGTTCTAATCGCGAACAGCACCATGAGTGTATATCCTATATCCATGTACCGACCTAGAAGGCACGCGCACGCACCTAAATCTAAAATATTCAATTTCAAATTGTTTGTAGGCGAGGAAGGGGTAGATGGGTCGCTTGTGGCACACCTTTAATATTTTATAAGGATATCCAACAGCTATCATTTGACACAAATTTGAAGTTTTTCGCGGAATTTGATTAAAAGAATTTAGCTTTGTAGGGAAGGTAAGAGTAGTCAGACCTACCACACTTTCTACACTGAGAGAAAATAGTAGTGAAATTTAATCAATTCTGTAGTAAATTTTACAATAATGTAATTAATTTTGACCCCATCGCATTTGTAGTAAAATTAACTACTCGCGTTGTGAATAACTTTATTAAATTTTAATAAAATGAACTTCCTTTACTGTAAAAGTTAATAATTTACATTTATGACAATTCGAGTTTCATTACAGATTAATGAATATTACAATTTTTACAGTATCTTTTCACCGCGAAATTATGACAATCGAAACACTATTTTCTATTGTTCGTTATGCAAGAAATGAAAAAAAAAAACAATTTTTCAATTTAATGTAACGGTATTTATTTTTAAATCATAAGAAGATTATACAGGAAAGTTCACATAGCTGGTCTGGACTAGAATCTTCTTTCATTTCTTCATCTTTTTGTGTAAGAAGAATTTCGTTTGATTCACGTTCTTTCCTAGAATGAGCAGTAAAAATCAACCAATTAAGTGAAAAAAGGAAAAAAATTGAAATTCGATATCAAAAAGAGTTTGGTTGCAATGCATTCATTTAAGTCACCTTGTCATTGATGTACATATGTGTGATGAATTCCGCCTACATTCTCAATTTAAAACTCAAATTATGTTAACACTAACAACGTCTGTCTTGCTTCTGTTAAATCTTAAATTCTGCCTTCTTCAGTCGATTCAATATACTTCCTGTAATAAGATAATAATGTAATTACTAGAGCTCGGTGAAAATTTGCTGCATTTTTAATTAAATTTTACCGAAGTAGTGTGTAATAACTTTTTTCATTACAACGTAATGAAAATTGTATTAGCAACCGATATGTCAAATTCACAACATTTTGTATTAATTCGATAAAAATTGATAAACTATGCGATGAATATTAATTGTTTTATTTTTAGTGAATTTAATTATTCGTTTCGATAAAGTTTACTGCAGAAATTTCTCTCCGTGTATCAATTCAAGGGCATATCACATTTTCAATACCGTCCAAGATTTTATCAAAACAATAACACGGGAGAACAATTTTGACACTTTTTTCTGTTTTCTTGAATTTTGCATCTAATTTATAGTAGAATGGCCTCGCTGATTCAAAAAATGCAGTCCGTTTTTCCCCTATACGTCAGGTTTTTGAGATAACGGGGTTTTTTGAATTTTACGGAAAATTACAATAGGCCCCCTTAAATAACAACTTTTTTTAAAAGCTACGGGGTTGCATCCTTGTGCAGGACCTTCTAGTACTTGTATACAATAAAATTAAATAAATAAATGAAAGAAATTTGTCGCGACCTGGATTTTTTGTTAAAAGTTGTGAAATTCTACGGCCATTTTTAAGGCTCTTTTAAGCAAAAAAATGTATTTAAAAGCCTCTGTTCCAGAATATTACCCTATTATTGTGCTCTTAACTTGTGAAATGGAAACTTCAACTACCTCGTCGAAACTGCCTCACACCCGGACTCATTTTGCTATGTATGTATGTGGCAGTTATACATTTCTAAGTCAGAGGGCAAAAATACGCCCCTTTGTCCACCAGGCATATCATATGTGTAGACCTCAAGATGGTTTGCTTCCTTCTCGGTCAGCAACGTGGATATACAAAATATTCGTGCTTTTTGTGTATGTGCGGGCGGGATAGCCGAGCTTGTGATAAACATTAGACACAAAGGAATTGGTCCCGAGATCTGATCTGAAGGCTGGTGATCCGAATATTGTTAATGAACCGCTTGTGGATCGACAAAAAAATTTTCCCGTCGTTGCCTATAAAACTAGGCCTGACGAAACAACTTGTAAAAACCTTACCACCAGATGGAAATTGTTTTAAATACATATATGCTGTCGGCGCTTGCTGCGCTACCATACGTGAAAATAAAGGCAGGTGTATTTGAAGGTACACAAATTCTGCAGCTTCTCAGAGATGCAAATTTTATTGAATCAATGGAAGAAAATGAAAAGACAGCATGGCTGGCATTTGAGAATATAGTCAACAACTTTCTAGGCAATATACGTACATCGAATTATGCGATAGTTGTCGAGCAACCCTCGGACAGTTTTCAAAGGCTTGGTTGCAACATAAGCATCAAAGTCCACTTTTTACACAGTAATCTAGATGAATTTCCGGAAAATCTTGGAGCTGTGAGTGATGAGCAGGGAGAGCGATTTCATCAAGATTTAAAAATCATGGAAACTCGACATCAAGGCAGATGGGATGCGAATATGATGGCGTACTTAGGCCTGTTCCAAAAACCGGGTATTGAAAAAAAAAACCGGTACTGAAATCTCGGTACCGAACAGGCCTAGGCGTACTATTGATGGAGCATAAAACGGGACTGTCCTGAAATTAAACACTCCAGAAAAAGCTACAAACGAAAATTTTTGCCATATTTTTTTTTATTCTTAGGTAAAAAAATTGTAACGAGTTTCGTTTCGAAAAATAGATTGTGTTTAGGTCAAATCCTACAAATTTGACTTTGAAGCTCTAGCTGGTCTAGCTTTGGAGATAGGAGCTTCAAGTCGTGTAAGAAAATGATTTTTTTCAAAAATCTTCAAATGCCTGTGGCAGCTAAAGAGTTAAGAATTGGTGGTATGTGCCGTACAACTTTTTTGCTTGAAATCACATGAGGAATCACAATCCGGTGCGTTTATGCGGCAGTATCCGGACACCCTGTATATTCTAATAGTAACGAGCGTATATTTATTTATCAATTATCATATGTAAAAGTATGCACCCGTAAAAACTAAAAGTACATAGGAGAACCACACCAGGTCACTTATAAAGCACTTAACAACTTTGTACCCATTAAATCTTCTAAAATCATGGCAAAGCAATCAACATTTTGTTGCTGATAACAAGTTTGTTCTAATTTAACGTGTGTTGCAAATTGTTTTTCTCATGTACATTTATTTGTTAAGAATTCTACTATAAAGAAAGCATTTCTTTTCAGGTGTAAGCCAAGCCCAGCTGATAACGCCAGTATGCAGCGGAACAGTGATTATGCTCGTCGTACGTGCTACACTTATGGCCTGCTATCATCTTTGAGTCATTAAAAAAATAAAGCGAGCACAGTTACTGGGGATTTATTAATTTCCATTTTATTGCGACTATGAAATACTTCCTAGCACGACTTCTATCTTTCGGCGAGAAATCGAAAAAGCGTACAGATCGTCGCAAGCACAATCGAAAAGCCAAAGATCCGTTCCGGGCGGACTATTCGATCCTAAGTCAAGAAGATTCGATAGCGAAAAATAGCACTCGACCTATTCAGATAAGTAGTGATATTAGCGATAGTGATAGTAACGATACAGATGAGCGCGCGGGCCAGTATTGGAGGACGTCATCAGCGAAAACAATTATTGGTCAAATGGTGACCAAACGTGGAGCCTACAATATGAGACAGGAATTCGAAAATAGCTACGAGGTATGTAACGTAAACAATTTTAGATAAGTTAGCATGCAGCATATCGTATTCGGTAGCTTCGCCAAAATTGTATGTGAGTGGCATTTTTAACGAACTCGGATGTCTGAAGACATCGGATCGGAATGAAGAATTGGCGAAAAAAGTTGAATAATTTGATGGATGATGTTACCTGTGTTTGATTAAGATTCTGTGGATAACAAAGAAGTTTGCAGTTTAAAATAATTTGAAGGACATAATGGATTTCGCAGATCTCCCTCTCTTTCTTCTGTTGTAGATATCCATTGTGGCGCCTCGCGAGTTAAATGTTTCACGATACAATTTAGAACTGCATAGTTTTGCATCCGCGTCTTTTTTTTAAAAAGTTCAGAGAATTATTGCGCTGACTGGAGAATAATAGTCTTTTCGCCGCCAGTTACAAACTCAGAATAATTTATTTTTATATTAGGAAAAATACAATTGACAAAATTATGAGAAGGTGACTACTATTGCATTCAAACTAAAAATAACAAGTACATACAATAATTCTATTAAAGTTGTATATCTAACACCCCCTCTCAACTTTATATAAGATATAAATTCCTTTGTTATATAATCCGTAAATGCAACTTTGATTGTCTTCGTATACTTTAATAGGTGTTTCTATTTGTTGATTGAAGTCTTTTAGTAATTTGATTATCCACATTAATTCTCGAGAAGTCACGCTCAATTTGAATGCTTAATAGCAACTCTGCACATGAAGCTCCAACGGTCCTATCGGCTCAGTCCTGCATAGATAACTTGAGCTTGAGGGCGTTAGTGTTTTCATCTTTTCATCCTCCTCTAACAATTGTTGATTCCTACGCTGCAAAAAATTCAAGTCGGTCAATCTCAATCTCTCAATCTCAATCTCAATCGGTTCATCCTTTTCACCAGCCAATTGTTCTCGGGCATTTCGTTCCGTTTCAAAATCAGTTCGATACACTTCGCATTGCTGCTTAAACACCACCAAATTCTCCCTTAATTCGCGGTTTTCTGTCTCACATCGGGTAATTTGCTCCGTCTTTTCAATATCTGTCTGAGCTTGTTTCAATAGCTCTTCGGTCGCTACCAAGTTCACTTTCAGACAATTAATCTCGTCAATGTAGATTGTTTTTGATAGTCGTCAATTCTTCTTGAAGACCCTTAATTTTCTGATCGTATTCATAGTTCGGTCGCATTTCGGAAGCGGGCGTCGGGATATCTTTTTCTTGTTGAATTGTTTTTGATCGTAAATCTTCTCTTGATGTTTGCGATTGAATCAGCTCGTCTTTAAGGGCATCTAGCTGTCGCCGAGCTCTGTGAAATAGACACTCATAGAGAAACGAGTTTCCAAACTCGGCACGACTCGTCGCAAGTTTATTATTCAGAAGAAGATGATAAGAGATATTCTTATCATAGAATAATAAACTAATAATGCGACTAGGAAGTGGTACGGCTGACAACCGAATCACACTCCGAATTCAGTTGTCTTTAGGTGTGTTTTTTTGGTTATCCCGTGCAGGTTTGGGTAACAAAACTCCATATAAAAAAAATGACAGCTGACGCACCTGTCATTTTTTTTATATGAAGTTTCGTTACCCAAACCTGCACGGGATAACCAAAAAAACACACCTTTTGTAACGTTGACGATTACACACGGTAGTCGTCAGCGCACCATGCTCCACTAGGAGTTACGGTAATCGAGAGAGAGCTGTCGCCGAAGTTCATTGTATCGGGCAGAACCTGGCTGAACAGGTCCAATCGACATACCGCCATCCCCGATTACACTTGGATTCTCTAAGCTGTGAAATTCACCTTGTAGTTTATTTATTTTATGCGACACTTGTATACAATTTCTGTCTCTGGATTGCGCCACATTTATACTTTCACAATTTGCTGATAGTTTATAAACGTTATCGCACGCATTCGCGGTTACAATTGTTTCATTTTTAGAGTCAATTTTACATGCGGATTCACAAAACCGAACTACACATCCTTTGATTGTAAGTTTGTTCACTGATATTAAATTGTAATTAAGTTCCGGCACAAAATAAACGTCATTTAATTTTATTGCTCTATTTACTCCACCTTCCTTTCACTGTTTAAGTACGCCCATCAGCTAACATCATTCTTCCTTTTTCGTCCTTATTCAGTTTAACAAAATAATTTTCGTCATTGCACATATGCGACGAAGCACCGCTATCAATGATTCAATCACTGGTTGAATTATTAACAATTGTGTTCATACATATTAAGCTGCCATTATTTTCTTGTTCTGATTTTTCTGCAAAATTTGCCAGTGGTTTTTGAGAATTTTTCCTTTTCCACTTAAGATATTTCTTGCACTCTGTTTTGATATGTCCAGATTTCTTACAGAAGAAACAAATGACTTCCTTCTTGGAGTATAGGGCCGTATCATTTTCAAAATGTGTGTTGTCGTGAGCATTGAGGCGTCTGTTATACTCTTCTATGAGTTTAGTTTTCACATACGTCATCGTTAAATCAGATTCCGGGCTTGACTCTAATGCCATTATCAATGTGCCGTAGCTGTCCGGTAAGCTGCTCAAATACATAGCTACAGTTAATGCTTCAGCTAGCGGCTCTCCCAACGTCGTCAACTCATCGATGATTTCATGCATTGAATTTAAGTGCTGCTGCATATTACCCCCTTCAGGAAGATTGAGGCGGCATAACTTTCTTAGCAGTTGCACTTTATTGATAATGTCGCTTTTTCATGAAAGGCCTTCAGAGCATTCCACATTTTACATGCTGTTTCTTTCCGCTTGACATGAACGAGTTGATCATCCTCAATTGAAAAAACTATGTACAGCAATCCTGAGCGCTATGGATATCCTTTTTTAATGTCTATACATACAGTAGACTCGCGTAAACGTGAACTGTGCCAAAATGTGGATGGTGAACAATTTTATGTGAGCCCAGACTACTCTGAAACGTGAACAAGCCCTTAAAGCCCTAAAACATGAACCTTAAATATCTGGAAAAATTACTTATTTGTTTGCTATTTAAAATAAGATGCAATGCCAAGTGCGAAAAAAACTTTCATTATTACTACTACTAACCACTTGTGGAAAATAGAGTATCGACTGAATTTTTTCGGCCTGTTATCATTTTAATTCGCTAGCTTAGCTAAGATCTTAAGTCTTGACGATTGTTTGCTGGTTTTCTGCAGTTACAGCTTTCCAAGTACTGCTCCCTTACAACAGCTTTGGTTTTTACAATCTGGTTTGCAAAATTTTCGACAACCCACCGAAAGCACTTGGCTGTGGAATGCTATTGATACCGCCATCAACGGTCAAAATAGATAAATTAGTATTTATGGGGAGTTAAATTTCCACTCAGACAAGGCACTTTGGTTTTGTTTAATTTGTTCTTTAACCTGGCTGCATTTAACTCCTTCTCGAGATCCAGAGATTTTGTGTGAGAGTACTTAAATGTCGAAACTTCATCATACAAGTTCCACGGCGCGTCCCTTTAAATAAAGTCGGATCAGCAAAATACTACTATTGGAAATAGGATGCAATACTGCCCAACTTCGCTATAAACTTTACTGTGAGATTTCATTCTGGGAAGGGGTAAGTTAGGACTCCCGATGTTATTGTAGGAGGAGGAGGAGCAGCTGGGTAGAGCAGCTAAAGAGATCTGACTCTCAGTTGAATAAAGAGGATAGAGGAGCATCTGAAGCGCTTGGGCTTCTATTTGGAAGAGGAAAAACAGCTTAAGGGCTTGGGCTCCTATTTTAAGGAAGAGGAAAAGCATGTATCCCTAAGTCTCTCCAGCCGACTGTCGGATAATGTTTCCTTCTATGGATGCTGTGGATGTGAGATAAGAGGCTTCTCGGTATATTTCAGCAGGAGATGCGATTCTGTAGAATCCAGCAAAGCCAGAATTTAAAACGGACATTGATCTCGCAAGTGGAATATGCAGTCCAAAAGCCAAAAATAGCACTGAATATAGATGAGCTACGGTCTGAAAAGCAGAATCGGACGCCAGTTGAATGTAATCAGAATCACCAAAAAAAAGTCTAAACACGTTCGGCGGCAATTTTTGGGTAAATGGTGCAGAAAATCATTTTCGACTGTCCTTTCCTCAAGTTTAGCTCTAAAACTAAAAAAAAAAAAACAGTGGCGACAGTCCAACATTGGACTAAGATCGCCTAACAATATTTTCGCTACCAACGATTTTAACTTCTAAGAAAATCTTGATTTTGAAAAAATTTCGAGCTTGCCCCTCCCCCTTTGACCGAAATCCTGGCTACGTCCATGATTGAAAATACGCTATTTTGCGTGTTTGAAACCTTGATTTTTTTTTCCAAATGAAAACGTGTAAGCACCCAGGTCTCAAACCTAAATTCCCCTATTCGGCACATTTCGGCTCACTCCAATATTTTAATAGTTGAAATAGATTACACGCGTCAGCAGCAGCATCGGCAGAATTTCATAGCTGACAAATATGCTGAATGCCAAGTCTTCTACTCAACATTTTTGTCAGCAATATAAAATGCATTGGGCATGACGTTTCGCGATGCCGATGCTTCTGCTGACGCGTCTAATCTATTTCAAACATAACTGACAACAGACCAAATTGTTCAGTTTCGTGTGTTTGCCAATGTTCTTAATTTCTCCATGATAAGAGAATGGACGGTCAGTTTGAAGTGACGAAATATGTTGTAAATGACTATCGATGACTGCACCAGCACATTTTTAAACTTGAACGATTTATAGGCAAAATATTATTATCGGTTGTCATATGAAATTACAAACAGTGCACTGTGAACACTTTTCGGTGATTTCTGAAAACGTACGGCGAAATCAATCCGTTTTCCTACACTCTGGATAGAATATGAGTGTCAAAATTTTGGGGAGATAGCGGGAGAGGTCCCCCAACAAATGTTTGCTCAGTACGTCCCTGGTTAGGACTTTTTTCCATAATATGAGTATTTATTTTCTTCTACAACGGTGCTTGACCCGAAAGGATTGTCAGTTTTTTACACAAATAAAGCAGCTACAACTACTATCCTGAAAGATAATTTATATGTTGATATACGTATATGTACCATTGGCTAAATTCAAATTGTAAGAAAACGACCGGACGGGTAAACTTGCACGACAAGAACCATCGTATGATCATTTCACACTATTGGCTGAATTCAAATTGTAAGAAAACGACCGGACGGGTAAACTTGCACGACAAGAACCATCGTATGATCATTTCACACTATCCGATCAAAACACGGACCGGCGAACAATAATCACACAGCAAGTATGTATAAATGTTGCCATGCACGCTCCAAAGTTAGTGAACAATGAAGTGACGAGTCGACAAGATTAAAATGCAAGTAAAACACGCGCTAATTGTCGTCGCAGAACGCCTGAACTATCGGTAGATGCAATTGTCTTATCGATCGTACGATTCTTACGAAAGAAAAACAATCGTGTCACGATTTTTTTCTTTCGTAAGACGCGTTCTTACAATGTGAAATGGACATTGCTTGTCTGCTGGCCACTACAAAAGCTCTCTTGTCTTGCAAGTTTACCCGTCCGGTTTCGTCTTACAATCTGAAATCAGCCATTGAGCCGATGAATTATGCATGCCCAATAAAATTATATGTGGCAATATGTACATACTATTATAACTGCAAACCTGATAATAAAATAATAAAATCCGCATTAAAACTATCCAACAAACGTTATACAATAAAGATACATAGGTACAATTTCCATAAAACAAGAAAAAAAAGTCAACCAACTCGCCTCTTTAAACCCACTTACAGCTTGTAAGGCAAAGTCAAGCATTTTATGTAACTCAACAATTTATCTACCTTCCAAATTGATAAAAATTACTTTCTTGCTCAAGACGTTTTTGCGTCTCCAACTGACTCTCGTACCTAGGCCTGTTCGGTACCGAGATTTCAGTACCGGGTTTCGGTTTTTTTCAATACCCGGTACCACAAGCGGTTTCCCTGACTCAGGTTTTTTTTTCAGTACCGACGGTTTTTTTAACCATAAGCCGGTTTTTTTGAGTACCGGGTTAAAAACCGACCGACGAGTCGGTTTTTTGTACCGAGTTAAAAAAACCGACGAGTCGGTTTTTTGGTACCGAGTTAAAAAAAACCGACGAGTCGGTTTTTTGGTACCGGGTTAAAAAAACCTACGAGTCGGTTTTTTGGTACCGAGTTAAAAAAACCGACGAGTCGGTTTTTTGGTACCGAGTTAAAAAAACCGACGAGTCGGTTTTTTGGTACCGGGTTAAAAAAAACCTACGAGTCGGTTTTTTGGTACCGAGTTAAAAAAAACCGACGAGTCGGTTTTTTGGTACCGGGTTAAAAAAACCTACGAGTCGGTTTTTTGGTACCGAGTTAAAAAGAACGATTCACTTCAACCATGAGCCGGTTTTTTTCAGGTTTTTTGGTACCGGGTTAAAACCGACCGACGAGTCGGTTTTTTGGTACCGGGTTAAAAAGAACCGACGAGTCGGTTTTTTGGTACCGAGTTAAAAAGAACCGTCGAGTCGGTTTTTTCGTACCGAGTTAAAGATGGTCAATGTTTTTTTATTTTTACACGTGGATGTTGATTATTATTATCGGAAACGGTATCATCGAAAGGTGTCGACTAGGGATGAGCATCGAACATCGATGTTTCTGAAACATTCATATTTTTGGTTCGATGGTCGATGTTTTTTTATTTTTACACGTGGATGTGGATTATTATTATCGGAAACGGTATCATCGAAAGGTGTCGACTAGGGATGAGCATCGAACATCGATGTTTCTGAGACATTCACATTTTTGGTTCGATGGTCGATGTTTTTATTTTTACACGTGGATGTGGATTAATATTATCGGAAATGGTATCATCGAAAGGTGTCGACTAGGGATGAGCATCGAACATCGATGTTTCTGAAACATTCATATTTTTGGTTCGATGGTCGATGTTTTTTTATTTTTACACGTGGATGTGGATTATTATTATCGGAATCGGTATCATCGAAAGGTGTCGACTAGGGATGAGCATCGAACATCGATGTTTCTGAGACATTCACATTTTTGGTTCGATGGTCGATGTTTTTTTATTTTTACACGTGGATGTGGATTATTATTATCGGAAATGGTATCATCGAAAGGTGTCGACTAGGGATGAGCATCGAACATCGATGTTTCTGAAACATTCATATTTTGGTTCGATGGTCGATTTTTTTTTTATTTTTACACGTGGATGTGGATTATTATTATCGGAAACGGTATCATCGGAAGGTGTCGACTAGGAATGAGCATCGAACATCGATTTTTCTGAGACATTCATATTTTTGGTTCGATGGTCGATGTTTTTTTATTTTTACACGTGGATGTGGATTATTATTATCGGAAACGGTATCATCGAAAGGTGTCGACTAGGGATGAGCATCGAACATCGATGTTTCTGAAACATTCATATTTTTGGGTCGATGATCGATGTTTTTACCATCGATGGTACAGCGTCGATGTTTTTTTGACCATCGATGGTCTATGTTTTTCACCATCGATGTTTTATAACCATCGATGGCTTGAGGCTCAACCGATTGTCATGAAATTTAGTAGGAATGTGTAGAATGGTAACCGTCTTTGGCACGAAATACTTAGATCTTAGAAGTGGGTAGGGCAAAGATAACAGGGTGCCCCGAAGATTTGAAAATTTGTTCACTAAATAACTCGCGAACAGCTCAACCGATCCTTATGAAATTTGGTAGGAATGTAACAGTCTTTGGCAAGAAATACTAAGAAGTTGGTAGAGCAACGAAAACGATAACAGGGTGTCCCGAAGATTTGAAAATATGTTCACTAAATAACTCGCGAACGGCTCAATCGATCGTCATGAAATTTGGTAGGAATGTATAGAATGGTAACCGTCCTTGGCATGAAATACTTAGAAATTGGTAGGGAAAAGTTAACAGGGTGTCCCGACGATTTGAAAATTTGTTCACTGAATAACTCGCGGACGGCTCAACCGATCGTCATGAAATTTGGTAGGAATGTGTAGAATATTAACAGTCTTTGGCACGAATACCTTAGAAGTTAGTAGGGAAAAGATAACAGGGTGTCCCGAAGAAGTGAAAAAACCGACTTTTTTATTTTTAATCGGAGATGGACGTATGGGTACTCAATTCAAAGGACTCTAAGAGTACATTTTATATCAGTTATTCAAGTAACGGCAACGGAGTGATAGGCATTTGAAGTTATCACTTCGGTTTTTCTATACTGTTATAGGTACCTATATGAAACTTTGCACAAAAATTTGGTTAGTATGAGCTTATATACGCTAAATGCTAAGAGTGTTGATATTTGATAAGAAAACGTAACAGTAAATTTGTGAAATTTCAACTAGCGCGTGTGTAGCCCTTCTTAGATCTGAAAATATGAAAATGTTGAAGAGGGTTCTTAGGAAATAAGATAAGGAACGGAGAGGTTTGTGTGGGTACCCATATCAACGGGCTCAACGAAGTCATTTGATATAAGTAGGTTTTTCTTGATTCGGAAAAAACGGTAACGGATTGTGTAGCCATATTCACGTTTTCCTCAGTTTTTTTTGTTGAGAAATCGGAAATTATCGAATCGAGAAATGTCTGTAGATTTGCTGTTGAGTACTTTAATCGAAACAGTTTCGAATGATGAGGCGAAAGTCGAAATTGCAGGATCTGATATTTAAGTACCGGAAATCAATTACATAATTTACTATAACTCACGGACAATAAATGTCTGAAATGTACGATTGTGATAGTTCCCGAGTCGGCAGTATCTGCAGTTTTCCCGTTTGGGAATATCTATGTCCCTGAGAAACAATTTGGAATTTAAGGCTTTGTTTCACATACCTTCACTGAACGAAAGATGTCCTGAGACTGTACTATGTACGCAATTATGCAAATTTTCAATTATTTTGAGAATAAGCATTTTTGGGAAAAACAAAAAATGGTTTGAGTTGAGCCATAAAATCAATCGTAGATGGTAAATGCTGCGTCAACACATAAAAAAAAGTTGGCCGACAAGATATGTTAAACTAGTCGTTACCAAATCTTGCAACATTGTAAGATATACAAAAAACATTCGGATAAAAAGTTGACCAATTTTCGTTTACACGTACCAACTTGTTTCAATGCTCTTTCAACTTCTAAATACAAACTTGTAGGAAAGCTTTTGTTTACATGCAAGTGCTAACTAGTAGGTATAAAGACTCAAACGTTGGAACGTGTTAACGACCATTTACTGCGTAATCATTATTGGTGCAAAATTTCAACCGGTTTCGTAACATGTAACATTCCATCATTTGTGTGTGAAGTACAAAATCATTCAAGATCTTCTCTCCTGAAAATTCAAAACAGAAGGCGCCTGTCAGGCCATAAAATCTTTAAGTTTCAGCAATAAAAAACATGCAGTTGCACTCCAGTCTGTGTGTCGCTCATTTTTATTCTTACGAAAGGATTTTCTTTGTCTACCTTCCGAAACTAAAGAGTCAAAAATATGTAACACCGGCGCGCGGCAGGTAGTTTATTGTCGCGCGACAATGTAGTGTATACTAGTGTGACGCGCGACACATTTTGTATCATTGAGGAAGGTTCTGTTCCGCAAACATGTTTGCGTTTCCGATCCACAAATCGCCGTTTTGCGGTTCAGGAATATTATCGTGTTATGGTTTCCAGTTTCGTCGGCTTGTTTGCACAGACTGTTTTTATATTTTAAAAACAAGCTTTACTCCTTAAAGTCGGTGAAATATTTTTATTTTCTATATACAAATAGCTACCAAATTACGTATATAGAAAATAAAAATATTTCACCGACTTTCAGGAGCAAAGCTTGTTTTTTAAATATTATCGTGTTCCTTTTGTTTTTTGTTTGCTTCTAAACAGGTAGACCATGTTGATTAAATCCATACATTCATCAATAAAATACAGGTAGTTTCTGCGGAGAGATCATATTAATTGGACCAGAAATTAACAATAATTTCCAAATCCTGGGGACACCCTGTTATCTTTGCCCTACCAACTTCTCAGTATTTCTTGTCAAAGACTGTTACCATGCTACACATTCCTACCAAATTTCATGACGATCGGTTGAGCCGTGCGCGAGTTACTTAGTGAGTAAATTTTCAAATCTTCGGGATACCCTGTTATCTTTGCCCAACCAATTTCTAAGTATTTCGTGCCAAGGACGGTTACCATTCTATACATTCCTACCAAAATTCATGACGATCGGTTGAGCTGTTCGCGAGTTATTTAGTGAACATATTTTCAAATCGTCGGGACACCCTGTTATCTTTGCCCTACCCACTTCTAAGATCTAAGTATTTCGTGCGAAAGACGGTTACCATTCTACACATTCCTACTAAATTTCATGACAATCAGTTGAGCCTCAAGCCATCGATGGTTATAAAACATCGATGGTGAAAAACATCGACCATCGATGGTCAAAAAAACATCGACGCTGTACCATCGATGGTAAAAACATCGACCATCGAACCAAAAATATGAATGTTTCAGAAACATCGATGTTCGATGCTCATCCCTAGTCGACACCTTTCGATGATACCATTTCCGATAATAATAATCCACATCCACGTGTAAAAATAAAAAAACATCGACCATCGAACCAAAAATATGAATGTTTCAGAAACATCGATGTTCGATGCTCATCCCTAGTCGACACCTTTCGATGATACCGTTTCCGATAATAATAATCCACATCCACGTGTAAAAATAAAAAAACATCGACCATCGAACCAAAAATATGAATGTTTCAGAAACATCGATGTTCGATGCTCATCCCTAGTCGACACCTTTCGATGATACCATTTCCGATAATAATAATCCACATCCACGTGTAAAAATAAAAAAACATCGACCATCGAACCAAAAATATGAATGTTTCAGAAACATCGATGTTCGATGCTCATCCCTAGTCGACACCTTTCGATGATACCGTTTCCGATCATGATAATCCACATCCACGTGTAAAAATAAAAAAACATCGACCATCGAACCAAAAATGTGAATGTCTCAGAAACATCGATGTTCGATGCTCATCCCTAGTCGACACCTTTCGATGATACCGTTTCCGATAATAATAATCCACATCCACGTGTAAAAATAAAAAAACATCGACCATCGAACCAAAAATATGAATGTTTCAGAAACATCGATGTTCGATGCTCATCCCTAGTCGACACCTTTCGATGATACCATTTCCGATAATAATAATCCACATCCACGTGTAAAAATAAAAAAACATCGACCATCGAACCAAAAATATGAATGTTTCAGAAACATCGATGTTCGATGCTCATCCCTAGTCGACACCTTTCGATGATACCGTTTCCGATAATAATAATCCACATCCACGTGTAAAAATAAAAAAACATCGACCATCGAACCAAAAATATGAATGTTTCAGAAACATCGATGTTCGATGCTCATCCCTAGTCGACACCTTTCGATGATACCATTTCCGATAATAATAATCCACATCCACGTGTAAAAATAATCGACCATCGAACCAAAAATATGAATGTTTCAGAAACATCGATGTTCGATGCTCATTCCTAGTCGACACCTTTCGATGATACCATTTCCGATAATAATAATCCACATCCACAGCCACGTGTAAAAATAAAAAAACATCGACCATCTTTAACTCGGTACGAAAAAACCGACTCGTCGGTTCTTTTTAACTCGGTACCAAAAAACCGACTCGTCGGATATTTTTAACCCGGTACCAAAAAACCGACTCGTCGGTTCTTTTTAACTCGGTACCAAAAAACCGACTCGTCGGTTCTTTTTAACTCGGTACCGAAAAACCGACTCGTCGGTCGGTTTTAACCCGGTACCAAAAAACCTGAAAAAAACCGGCTCATGGTTGAAGTGAATCGTTCTTTTTAACTCGGTACCAAAAAACCGACTCGTAGGTTTTTTTAACCCGGTACCAAAAAACCGACTCGTCGGTTTTTTTAACTCGGTACCAAAAAACCGACTCGTAGGTTTTTTTTAACCCGGTACCAAAAAACCGACTCGTCGGTTTTTTTAACTCGGTACCAAAAAACCGACTCGTCGGTTTTTTTAACTCGGTACCAAAAAACCGACTCGTCGGTCGGTTTTTAACCCGGTACAAAAAACCGACTCGTCGGTCGGTTTTTTTAACTCGGTACCAAAAAAACCGGGATATCGGTACTTTAGAATATCGGGTCCGGTACCAAGTGAACACCGGTTTTGTACCGGGATCCCGGTTTTTGGAACAGGCCTACTCGTACCTCATACGTACGTACCAGCCATAATTTGCCTATACACTTACCAGTTTCGATTTCTGTATAAATCTTTCTTGAGCGTAACCATCAATCGCCTCCTTCTTGGATTGCCGGCTGAATGAGCAATATGATGACTACATCCACAGACAGCTGTGGTCTTCTTACCATCATGCTTTCTTCTTTCATTTCTCACCTATGGGCTATGGCTTTAATGGCTGTGTCAATTCGGTTTTAATCGCGCACTTATATTTTCGATCTCCTTGAGTGAAGCTGGAGGTGAAGTGGAGCTCCTAAATTCTTCCTGCAGTATTATAGAATAGTCTTTAAGGCAATTTCAAATCTATAAAATACTCAGTAAGATAGATAATATTTATGTAGATACATATGTAGATACATAACATAAAATTTTTACCGAATGTCCATAATGCTATGGGCTGCATACCCGTAGTCCGTAGTGTGGTATACTCATCGGTTATAGTGAAAGTGAAATGGTTCACTCTCATTGTGCCTGTCTAGACACTTTCAATTTTCGTTCTTCATCATTTTGACAATTGAAACTTGATATATGTCTGCGCTATTGAAGAAACGCATTCATTCCTGAACGCGATTGCCAATGTTAAATACATATTAACAAGTCATCATCTATTCATACTATTCATGAATTTATCATTTACCCGTCCTGGCCAAAGCCGCGACACATATTTAACGATAAATAATGAACAGATGTGGATAGAATAAGGGATTGATCTTTTCTGTTCACTCGACGCAATCAATGACAAGTTCATCGTTGAAAGTGGATACGGAGCTTGAAGACGATAGGGAAGACGAAAGCGCACATGTGTGGAGATAGCCATTGCAATTGGAGCCTACAGTAAGAGTATGGTATAGACGTCACATCATACATATAGCAGAGTGTAAAGTACCTACAGTCATATAGGATAGCCATGCCGATTGCCTATCATCATCTGCGGCGGCTTGTAAAATAAATCCCAATGCGAAATGAATGAAAACTTCATCCTACGGGGGAAAACAGTATCAACAAGAATGCATTTTTACACTCCGAGAAAATCATCTAAAGACACCTACCTTTTTTTTTTGTTACAAAAACAAAATATTTGCCTTCTTTTATTTCATTTGGACTTTCAATTGATGTCCATACATATTTGCTTTCATAATACCCGATGATATTTCGAAGGGTGTGGAATTGCATATTGACTATGACTATCGTAACACATTGTTGGGTATTGCACACAGTTGCATGAAGAGTGAAACACTTTCTAGAAACGTTGTATAAATATTTATTTAGCTTTCGAACAATAGCGAGGTTCAAATGCGAGTATAGCACCATAGTAAGTTACATATGTGTATTGTTGTATCAAAAACGTCAAAAAAACGTATTGAGCATTTTGTATGAAGTGAGTGTCCACCATTTAAAAATGTTTACGATCATCGAAATTTCGCAAATAGCGCATATGGTGGTGTTCTGAAAGTGTACCCAACAAAGTGGCAAGCGATGATGAAACAGGTTGAAGCTACTTACCAAAAAATTAGACATGTAAATATTAATATATGTAACGGGTGGTGGAACTAGAATGCACGATGTTAATTGAGTGTCATATCTTAAGGTAAGTTTCTGGCCCAGCTTTATTAGACATTTCTTTGCTTCCGTTTTTGACAAATTCAACCATGGAGAAGTACACAATTGAGCAGCGCGCTAAGGTCGTTGAAGCCTTTTACGAAAATGGACGTTGAAATCAAAATGCTTTTCGGGCACTTCGTGATTTATGTTTTTTTGTCAACATTATCGACCAAATAACGGACTTCTTGTGGCCAGAAAACCAGGATATGGACCTGGTTCCAACAGGATGGGGCCACTTGCCACACAGCCACGAGAAATTCAATGGCCGTATTATCTCTCGTCTTGGCGATGTTAATTGGCCGCCACGATCATGTGATTTGGCACCGTTGGACTTCTTTCTCTGGGGATATTTAAAAGAAAAAGTGTACGTCAATAAGCCAAAAACAATTCAATAGCTAAAGGATGAGATAATTCAGCACATTATTCAACGATATTCAACCTCAATTATGTCTCAGAGTCATTGAAAATATGGACCATCGGATAGAAGTATGCCACGGTAGCCATGTCGAGCATTTGGCCGATATTTAGTTTCACACCGCGCCGCAACGTGCTCTACATAGGCCCTTTCATCCCGATCATGATTTTGTGATGTGTTTTTTTTTTGTCTGGGATCGCATATTTGAACAGCTGTAACTTTCGACCGGGAGAGTTACGACTCGGAACCATTGAGCAAAATGTGTGGGAATGAAAGGGCCTCTATTTTTCCTCTATAATTCTGTTAGCACTTAACTCCCCCTTAGCGATTTTTTTTTGTCCTAATGTCGCTTGATAATTTTTTTCTCATTGGTCCGCATCTTTGAACAATTATTGTAACTTTTGAACGTACGCCAGTCCAACATTGGACTAAGGCCGCAGATGTGTTCATGTGCATAGTCAGAGGGGGGCAGGGAGGGGCGCTTGCCACCCCCTGCCCCCTGGTCGATGATTACGGTAAAAAAAATTCTTACCCATGTAGTCAAAAAATCGCAGCACTTTACAATGCTTGAAGACGTGAAAATGCGAGTTTGATTCCAGGCGCAAGCAATACGCAAAATTTTCTGCTGTTAAGACTAGTCTGGAGAACTAAAAGATTTGTAGTTTTCTGGTCCTTGATATCCGGAACCTGGATATTTACGTGTGAGCATCATGAATCGATAACATAGTTAGATCAGAAATATGTAGAAATCTTTCCCTTAGGAAGACTCTTTTTTCTTTTGCGAGATCCCCATATTTTTATGCGTTTCATTTCATGGTTTTTGAGCTGTAGACAAAGAATGTGTCTTTAGTCTCTTTTTTTTCAGCAAGGGAAAATGCGTTAAGGTACTTAATTAAATACTAACGCATTTAATTAAAAATTGAAAGTATATTAGTTTTCCTGCTATCGAGATGAGCAGCTTCCCGAACTTATTGTCTATGAAGTCCCTGGGCATTTTGGTCACTCTTTTTTTACTGTTCACAAAAAGGGAGCACTTTATTATCCGTGAATATTGACTATTGCCTACGATATTCACAAAAAAATCAGCGCTCTATTTAGGACGGAGCCTTACTATATGAGGAAACTATGTAACCGCAACCATAGTTTTTATCACTCATAGGGATTTGTTCCGACACACATTCTTATCTCTTCCAACCCTCTGCTTAGAAATATTAGTGCTTTTGAGTCTCACTAAGGAGAAAAACCTCAGATTTGAAAGACTAGACTGTCCTTTTATTGATTCACACATTTCAGTCATCACCGACAGCCTCTGTCATTCGCTGAAGACTTGAATGTGTGAAGTGAATCCATCTAAAATGTTGATACAGTATTTTTACTCTATTCCGAACATGCGTAAATACCCTCAGTGGCGGATTTACACATTTTCTGCCGGTAGGCTATTCATATTTTGCCGCCCCTACTAGGTTCTACAAGCATTACTGAAGGGACAAATATTAGAGCTAACGAGTTTAGACTTTCTTTGTTTACCTTCAAACGAAGTTGTCCAGAAAAAAATATTTTGTATCGATTACTAATACTCAAGACGAATTTAGAATCATTCGCAAGATTCCATTTGTACTTTAGGACGTGTTAATTCGAGCTTGCCGATTCGTGGATTTTTAGTGTTCTTTAGTCTCTAACACACAGCGAAAAGCTTTATGCAATAATTGTTTGGTTGGTGCGTCTATTTGAAAAGGTATTTGCCATTGAAGCGTTCATATGGAAATAATTTAAAAGAACGAAGAAGAATTATATACATGTCTCGCATTGGCTGGCCAATACTGATAGGGTTGATTTGATTAATAAAATTGGTATAACTTGAATTCAAATATGAAAATATCAGATAAAAATAAAAAATTGATTTGTTTTTTGAAGAGGAAAATTATAACGATACTTGCAACTGGTGAACCTGCAGTTAACAATCTTTCGAAGCAAAACTAGGGGGCTTCGTTCCCTGCTCGCTTCGCTCGCCAACCCCAGGGGCCGAGGCTAATTTCGGGCGCGCCGAAATTTGGATACCCTCCGCTCTGCTGGGGCTAAAAGTTTTCTCGGGCGTACCTATGACTTGTAGGTATTTAATCCCCCTCCTCATTCTTTTTCTTCTGTCTTGACAAAAGTTTTAAGCTTGGTTGAAATAAGTGGGCAAATAAAAGTATTTACTCGGAAAATTGGGGTTGCGGGAGCATGACTCCATAGTACGATTCCATTCATTGAACTTTTTAGTTGCTTTGATAAAGACACATTTTTTTAAGGTTTTGTGAAATTGGTGGAAAAAAATGTTTCTTAGAAGAACCAATATGGGGGGTTTGGTTTGTATGGCAGCCCCATGAACCCAAGGTCCGATTTGATCCAATCTTACATATGTTTTGTGTCATTAATAGAAATACATTTGGTTGATTTTGGTGAATAAACAAAAAAGTTTTTCTTAGAAGAACCTAATTGGGGGGTTGGTTTTGTATGGCAGCCCCATGACCCCATGGTCCGATTTAATCCATTCTTACATATGTTTTGTGTCAGGAACAGAAATACATTTGTATGAAATTTGTTTGAAATTGGTACACAAATAAAAAAGTTTTTCTTAGAAGAACCTAATTTGGGGGTTAAGTTTGTATGGCAGCCCCATGGTCCGATTTGATCCATTCTTGCATATATTTTGTGTTATCTATAGAAACACATTTGTGTGAAATTTGGTTGAAATTAGTACACAAATAAAAAAGTTTTTCGTAGAAGAACTCAAATTGGTTTGTATGGCAGCCCCATGACCCAGTGATCCAATTTGGCTAAATCAAACATATAAACAGCCTGCAACAATAAGAAGCACTTGTGCAAAATTTCAGCTTGATAGCTTCAATACCCGCCGAGTAAAACGCGTCGCAACAGACAGACAGGCGGACAGACAGACATACGGACATGCTCCAATCGACTCCCCAAGTTATGCTTATCATATATGTATACTTTTTATATGGTCGGAGATGCTTCCTTCAATGCGTTATAAACTTCATGACAAAGTTAATATACCCTTTCACTCTCTGAGCGAAGGGTATAAAAATCTAATTGAGTATAACACTACAATATCGTAATTATCTGAGCTTATCTAACTATCTCTTGGAAATTAAAGTTTAATTGAACCGTTGCTAAAGAGCCAAAAGGCTAAAAAATTGATTTCCATTTCCTTGGACATTCAGCTGAAGTGATGTCATTTACATAATTAAAAGGCCCTAACTCTCAATCACATTTATTTCTGTATGAGGAGTTACATTTTTTTTTATAAAAGCGATCAATGTTTTAATTTTTTTTCTTTAAAATGGAATCTTTCAGGATATCAAACATTAATTTTTGCCCGAAGTGTCGAAAAAATCCTAAAAAAATACGCGTTTGACGCTCCCTAAAATTTGCCGCCTTATGCTCTAGCCTACTCATCCTAGTGGGAAATCCGCCACTGCTTATTTTAGTGGGAATGCAATGTCGATCAAATCAACCTAACAAGAGAGAGAGAGAAGATCAAACGGACAACAGATTAAATATGAAAATGTTGGCAACACGTAAACACAAAAAAGTCACATTCATATGCTATTTAATACATTGCGCTTCACTAGTTTGCAGCCGATTTAGTCGCTGTTAAAAATTTAATAGGCATACGACAATATTTCTGGTGTCGAGTGTTGGACCCTTCCCGAAACAAAATTCTGCCTACGTTCCTGCGAATAATTTAAAATATTGTCTTTTCCTCAGAAACTTTAATTTCGAAATCAAATCTTGTGGTATTTCTTGGTGTATCTCCTGATAAAATTTACCTGGACAAAGTTAGATCAACAATCTAAAAATAACAGATCAACTCGACGACAACAAAAAAATAAAAATTGTCTTCATTTTCTTCAATAAAACAAAAAAATTACATTTTTAGCAGAAAATATTATAGCACGGAAATATGTATTTTGAAAGTTGCACCCCTCCCGAAAGAAATTACTGGCTACATCCCTGCAACGGACGGAGATTTCGCGTTATACAAGGAATTTCTGAAGCCATCTGACAATGAGCAAGAAATTCAGCATCACAGAAAATGATCTGCTGGCAAGATGTTTTCTGTAATTTCGAAACCACAAAAACCTTACCTTGATAATATGTCCCAGAATAATCAACAAAGATTGAATGAAGCGTCTGTCGGAATAACTGAAACTGGTAAAATTAAAATTTATGATTCACAATTTTTTCACTAACTTGATTTTTACCTTAAGCTAAGAGTTAGTTTAGAATTAGGTCCTTCCGTGCCTTAACAAAATTAGAGGAGAGAAATAGCCTCAATATCTAGTGGATAAAAGCTCCATTGATCAATAAACCACTATGAGATTTGGGGCCGGTTTTGTTCCAGTGCAACTGATTTGGAACTGTACTGATGCTTAGTAACCGAAAATGCTTAAATTCTGTAGTTTGGCAATCGCAGTGATTTGGTCGCGCCTAGCAGATATCCATTCGGGCTGGTCTCGTCAATCTTTTTGGCAAAACCTCTCCCGAAATATTTTTTATTTCCAGAGTTTGAAGCTCTGAAATAATTACGACAAACATTTCTTCAGGTTTATGTGTTACCGAAGACAAAAAGCTTCACGTTTTCCCAAAACGTGTCTAAGAAATGATTTGGTAAATTCGCCACTGAATACCCTTTATAAATATATAAATCTCAGATATTGCCTATATTTTATCTGATTCAACACCAACTGCCACGACTGTACCTCAGCACTTTGTCAACTTCGATTTGCAGCCGCGGTCAACTATAGAGAAATCGGACAAATTGCTGCACAACATCGGATTTCGTACCAATTCGGCCGTAAGTTTAGTGAATGGTCACGATTATGGAAGAGTCAGCAACTGCCCGTAGGCAAACAGACTATTGCTAGCAGGTTTGCGATGATTCCAATCCAGATCGAAGCTGAGTGAGAATCCCAGCCAATATGAACCATACGCGAGCATCATGGAGAATTGGTGGAACCCACCACCATACCCAAAACATATAGAGGAGCAATATTGTCATGCCAGCTATGCCATTGCATATGAGTACTATGGTGTGTGTCGTACCACCATAGTGTAGTGAGGCGAACACGCTTGCTGGATAGTAGAGCATCATCATTTATGCTGTTGCTGGCGAGTCGTTGCTTGGTGAGGAGGATTCCAGTTGAGACCAAGTCTTCGCCGCGTGCATTCAGTACTATTAGTTACCAGTACAAGGCTAGTACTTCCCAGCTCTTTCGCCGCTTAGTAGCATTATAGTCGTTAACCGTACAAGCTGTGATTGTGTCTCTTCTGTACTTCTGTTAACTATATCATTTTTTATTTGATTCCCTCAAATCTAAATTGCTCCCCCTTACGATTAAACGTATTCAGATTCACACCCTCACTTCCAGTCAGATCGTAATTGAATTAGCCACGCTTGTTGGACAGATTAGCAAAGACGACTAGTGTAGTAGCCGAGTTCCTAGATTAAGCGCGCGGTGGATGGATGATGTTGAGTTCCTTTGTGATCCGTATACGCGAATACAGTTAAGTGGAGCTCATTAGCAGAGTGTAAACGTTACATTAGTGCGCTTAATGATAGCCGTCAACGGATGATCCAAAACGGCTGGACAAACGGTCGCGTTTCGCTTGCTTGTTACTTTCAATTCAATTAGAAACGCCATCGTCCAATTAGGCGGGTGACGAAAAAAAAAGTTTAAAACAAAAAGTTCGCCTCTGTGATGCTGATGAGTGAGTGAAATTATTGTGTGAAGGTTAAGTGATAGTGAAACCATTATTCGCACCCACCCACAGGATAATCTCAAGTGTCGTCATTTATGTGCAAATGTAAATTCCGTAACGGATATTGAGTGTCGTTCCGTGCTATCATTGTACCTTCTTCATCCACGGGGGTGAATGTGATATAGAAAAAGGTTTGCACAAGATTACTTCATCCCAACATGCACACACTACACCAACTGGAGGAGTGGAAAAAGAGTTATCTTAAGTATCCGCTCGACAATATACGAGAAGTTCACGTGCTCAGGCAACGTATAGTGCGACATGGCATCTTCAAACTGCAATTAATTAATAACTAAGTTGCCGTGGGCAATTGAAATGCATCTGGGCCTCTCGTTACAGATGCAATTTGAATTGAATTTTATCCATGTTCATATAAGATTATGGCATACATTAAAATATGTCATTTAGTAGCAATTAGATGAATATCTTCTGCATTGGGTGATTCAGATAGTTTTTTTTAATTCAAATAAAAAACAAAAACGATCTAGATGGGAACATTTTTATCCTAAAGAAAATTGTCTCAACATTTACTTATTGAAGAAAATTTTATTCGAATATTGGCCGCGATTAACCCATAGCTGTCCCGTTTCAACGGTTAAATTTTCCAATTTTCTATACATACCTATACTTCGAACAGGGCCGGCGAACTGGGCGGTCGCCCAGGGCCACCACTTTCAAGGGGCCACCACGCCATGGAACCTTTACTTTTCGGGGGGACACCCCTCGGAAAGTGTTTCACTCTCTAGGGGCCTTCACGCAACAAGATAATCAAAACATACCTGATGCAAAATTAGTGGAATAGCTGGTCGATGTTTTCAAATAAAAAAGAGGTTGCAAACATGCTTATGTTTGAAAACTTTCGGAAATATTTAAATGACCGAACTCCACAAGCTTTAGGGTAAATCTAAGTTTATTCTATAAAAAAAAATTAAATTTGCCGTGGACCCGATATGACTACCGATAATGAGCACACCCAAAGAAATGAAAACTACAGAAACGGAGGTGACAATCGTACAAAAAATCGGTCGAGTCGCTGTATCACTGCTTTTTCCATCTGACGGATGGTGTTTCAAATGTTTGGCGAGGGAAAAGCAGTGATACAGCGACTCGACCGATTTTTACGACTTTCAGCGCCGAGATGAAAAAAAAAGGAACTGTGCCAAAGACAAAGCAGATCGGAAAAGTGTTTATGAACACATTTTTGAGATTTATTTAGAAGCGCAAATAGTCCGAGAATTAAATTTTTCTTTCAACTAAAGCTCAACAAAATAATCAAAATTTGCCATCTAATGAGAAAAAATTAAAAATTAAATACGTATTTCTTAGAAAACGCTAACTGACAGTGGTAGCGGCTCCCAATTTTTGCTTTAAACGTAAAAGGGGTTTTATGAAACATTTCCAACACTCACCAGTCGCAGAATTTTAAAGTATATTGCTATTTGGCTCGCCACGTTCAATTGACGAAATAAAACGAGCCAGTAAACATGTTTAAGAACCCTGCTTTGTAAAAGTTTTATCAGTAAGGGGATAATTTTCATTTGCCATTCCCAGCCCTCGTGCTTGCAGTTTAGTATTACTGAAATATATATGACGGTGATTAACTATCAAATCAAATGCCTATTTTGAAAAACATTGGCAATGCTAAGACTTCCGCGACATCAAAAAGATTGTGAATCACTGATCTAACGTGTACAAAAAACATTCAGGCCGACAAGGTCAGACATTGGGGTGTCGTGCTACATAAACACTGAATGTAAAAAAAAATATTGACACTCAGTTTAAAAAAAAAATGTATGCCAACATTTTGTTTGCATATTGGTAGAGATCACCATCATCGATTTGGCCCAGGGCCACCAGAATGCTAAGGCCGGCCCTGACTTCGAACAATATTATGCAATATTATGGTCTATCCTAAGGTGACCAGACTCCCGAAGGCCCGATGCTGTAAACATTCTTGCGGAATTCGTTTTTCAAGCAAATCGCCAGTTAGTCTAGTACAATAGGCTCAAAATAGCCCCAAACCCAAACATAAAAAAAAAAAAGAAATTGTTGATGTCAAATTGTTGAATACATTCCCCAATATACGCAGTAAAAAGTTACACCAATTTGCGCCATGGGTTAAGGGGAGGGGGTGGCAAAGGGGTAAAAATTCAGTTTTTTGCAAATACATATCTGGAAAACTCTATGAGTCTGGCCTTAAAAAGTTCTGAGGACGAAACGAACTACACAAAATTACCTTTGTGATGATATTAAACACTCTAGATATTTTCTCAGAAAATTATACCCTAGACTAAGCTGACCAGACTCCAGAAGAGCCAATGCTGTACGCATACTTGCGGAATTCAGTTTTCAGGCAAAGCCTCAGCTCCTCCCCTTCACGCCAAATTGGAAAAAGAATAATATCTCACGAGAGAAATATGTGAAGAACCTTGGGAAGGCATGTTTCGGTTGAAAGTGCGACTGCCACAATAACAGATCAGCTGGAATTTAATAAGATAACTTAACATTGTAGCGAAAATCAGTATTGTGAGATAATCTAGTGAAACAATAGGGTTCTCATTGAGCGGCATTACGGCATATGTTCATGTTGTACTAACTTGCTTGACCAATCATGCTATCAGGTATGCAGTTATATACAAATTTTCTCGAATAAAATCACAACCATCTCGATCATTCCCCGGACCATCTTTCGGTATTACTTCGCCCCTGTCTCAGCGTCCTGCTTCCTTTCTCGTTCTGCAGAACATTATTGTATGCTGCAGACAAACCACTACCTGTGGCCCATTTTTACCGCATTCAATTCCAGTAGTCTGGCTGGTCTAGCGGTTAGTGCGCGCACCTTCGGTGCACAGGGTCATGAGTTCGAATCTCAACGTGGATCATGGTGTTTTTCGAACTCACGAGCTTGTGACGGACTATGATCTCACTCAGATGTTAAACGAATACCCATTTATGGGGATAAATAACACTGCTGAGCGTGATGCTGATCTCATTACCTCAACAAAAAGCAGATAAGATCTTGGAAATAGGATGTCACTAACACATCCTGCGGCCTTAGTCCAATGCTGGATTGCCGCGCCTGTTATTTATTTAATTCCAGTGCGGGAACGATTTTTAATGTTGTTTGCGCTCGGTATTGCAGACAAACATTCAATTTTAAGTTCACCCACAACCTTCCAGGATCGATCTTTCAAAGTTCAGAGCATATTCTGCATACTGATAATTTTAGACGATGTTATACACTTCACAGTTCTTTTTAAGATGCTTTGTCGCCCGATGAAATCAAGCTTCCGCGTATCATTCAGAAGTCTCTAGTTCAACTTCGATTAAGTAGGTATACCAAAATTAAGGTGGGGATTATGAAACATGGTAGTTAGTCCCACGTTGTTCGACGTACAATATTTGCTTCACAGAGCCAAACCAATTCTTTCGAAATTTCAGCTAAACAGCAGAATTGAAACAATTTCAAAAACTTGAAGCCACGGCCCATTTTTTGATCTCGTCAGCACACCTCAAAGGACATTTTTATTCGGTAGAAAAACATAGACACAATATCGTGATGACTATACCTTAAATTCCTTATTTAGAACTTCTCAATTTAATGCTTTTCCCCTGTGTTGAAAAAAAATATCGTGACCACTGATCCGCTCCTCCTCTGAAAACCTATCTACCACTGGTTCTTCTTGACAAAAAATCCGGATTTGAAGCACAAACGAATGTTTTAACACGAAAAGCTATAATAGGGAAGAGTACTCGAAAATGATTATATAGGTATAGTACACATAAAATGGTAGGTTTTCTGGTACATTTTAGATGTAGCTATGGAGTGGAGTCTAAGGAGAACCTCCAAAGCAGTGGTAGGGTTGCATATCGTGGTTGCGATATTTCTGAAGGAAAATATGCAATTCTTCATGATTAAGGACATTGCGGAAAAACAAAACTTTATCTAAAAACCCCTGGCAGAGTCCTTTCTTTAGTATGCTTTTACCTATATAGGTTGATAGAGGAATCGGATGGAGTACAGTGGCTTATTATTCATTGTTTTGTGGTAGGAAAAATAAATTAAATAAATTAATCTTTCGACGTCTGCAACTTTTGAAGCTGGAAAACGCTCGCCATATATCGACTGTGCGGTGCTCTACAAGTCTGCAAAATTTAAAAATTCCACTCAGAAACTTCAATATTGCGATTTAGGCAGCCGTAACTTCCGAACGCAGAAAGGTAGGACCGTGTCATTAGGAGCAAATGTGAGTGCCAAGTAGCTCTACAAGTTTGCCCGATTTTAGAAGGATTGAGAAGAGTTCCCGAGATATCGAGAATTAACGATTGCCAAACATCAAATTGCTTTCGCTAAATATCGATCGTACAGGGCACAGGAGTCAAAAAAAGCAGACAAGACTGATTCCAGGCTCACCGAAGAACTTATTATATTCTATAGTGAGTCGTTGTGTGGCATGGGGAATGCTGTACACTTCGCTGTACATTTCCCAATGCTGTACGGCAAGTTGAAATGCTGTACTGTACAGCAAAATGCTGTACGTCTGGTCAGCTTACCCTAGACCTAAAAGTATTATAGCGTATTTACATTTTTTGAGTTTTACATTACATTAGGATCATAAAATCGTGTCCATATACTGCTAACAAAATTTCTTTGACTTTAACCAAAAATTAAAGTGCTCCGACCATTGACGCCCCCCTCACTCCTCCTAGCATTTTCAAAAAAAGGCATGCCTGTAGTTTCTTTTCAATATGAGCCAGGCAAATCAAATTTGGTGGGGTGCCTGGTCCAAGGCCTATTATGCTCCTTACTAAAAATTATCACCACCCGATCAAAACTAAGGGTACCCCCCATACAAAGTGAACCAAAATTTTAACAAATTTCACATTTTTTCACTTCTAAATTCTATCTAAAATGCAAAAATAAAATTTATCTCTTAGAACGTCATTATAACAGTTAATTGTAGTCTTCTGAATGTATGGTCAAAAGTTTGCATCAAAGCGTACACTACAAGTATCAACAAATTGGGTTTGATGGTCATTGGTACTAGTAGCAACCTTCAAACCCGATTTTTCGTACTTGTAAGGCACGCTCTGGTATAAACTTTTACATTAAGAAAACTGCAATTAACTGTTATAATGACGTTCTGAGAGGTAAATTTTATTTTTTCAATTTAGAATTTAGAAGTGAAAAAATGTGATTTTTTTTAGAATTTTGATTGACTTTGTATGGGGAGTACCCTTAGTTTTGATCGAATGGTAATAATTTTTGGTAGGGAGCATAATGAGGCTTAGACTAGGCACCCCACCAAATTTGATCTACTTGGCTTAATTCAAAAAGAAGCTACAGGCTTGCATTTTTGAAAAATGTTAGGAGGAGGGGCGTCAATGGTCGGAGCACTTCCATTTTTGGTACAAAACAAATAAATTTTGTTGGTAATATAATGAATAAGATCTTGTCACCCTAGGTCTATTCTATCAAGAGTTACAGTGTGAAATTTAAAACTCAAAAAATGTAAATTCACTATAATACTTTTGGGTCTAGTAGGGTATAATTTTCCGAGAAAACGTCTAGAGTGTTATATATCATTACAAAGGTAATTTTATGTAGTTTGTTCCGTCCTCAGAACATTTTAAGGTCAGATTCATAGTTTTCTAGACATTTGCAAAAAACTGAGCGCAGCGTAGGGCGAGGTACGTGATCTGAGTGTACGTATGAACGAGAGGTCTACATCCTACAAATTGCCTTCCATAAACTCACCGCTCGCTGCGCTCGCCTTATCCTGTTTCCCAGCAGCACTACGTATAAAAAATATTGGCGAATTCTGAAAAGCGCGACAGAACGAGCCAAAGGTCTAAATCTTACCAATTGCCATCTATTGGCTCACCCCTCGCTGCGATCAGGGCCGGCCCTAGGGGTGGGCGAAATGGGCGGTCGCCCAGGGCCACCACTTTCAAGGGGCATCCACACCATGGAACCTGACTTTTCGGGGGCCACCACACGGAAGGTGCTTTACTCTCTAGGGGCCTTCTCACAACAAGATAACAAAATATTTCACTGAAAAAATCATTTGTTAAAAACAAGGAAAAAATTCAACAAAACACCTGATTTAAGATGTAAGAAAAGTTTTTGCTTAAAATAATGCTTATTTATTTATTTTAAGCAAAGACTTTTCTTGAAACAAGAAAATACATCTTTAATCGGGAAAAATTATTCCTTGGCTGTTTTTTGTTGTATTTTTTTCTTGTTTTTAGAAAATGATTTTTTTCAGAGATTTAATGCAGAATCAATGGAATAGCTGGGCGATGGTGTCAAATAAAAATGAGGTGGCAAACACGCTTGATGTTTCAAAGGAAATATTGAAATATCCGAACTCCAAAAGCTTCCGGAAAAACCAAAGTTTATTCTAAAAAAAATTTCCGTAGAAATATTGAAATTTGTTTCGATTGAAAAACTGAAATAATTCATATGAGCACAAAATTAAAAAAATTGCTGTAAGTTTTAAAATTATAAGGCTTAGGCTGCCTATTACTATGCACTCCGATATTTCTACCGATAATAAATATAACACACCCACTGGAACGGAGTTGCGTGGTCGTATAAAAATCTGTCGAGTCGCTGCATAACTGCTTTTCCACTCGCCAAACATTCGAAATACCAGCCATATGACGGATTGTATTTTAAATGTTTGGCGAGCGAAAAACAGGGATACAGCGCCTTTTACGACTTTGATGAGGAAAAAGCAGTGATACAGCGACTAGATCGATTTTTTGCGACTTTCAACTCGGAGATGAAAAAATAGTCCATCGGAGTTTATTTTATTGAAAAAAGATGTTTCCCATTATTGATTTCCGCTTTTTAATCAGTTTTTTGTCGTACTAAAATGAAAGTGAGGCTATAGTTATGACAAATCGAAAAACTAGTTTTTCCCTTATAGAAAAATAACGTTTTGAAATAAAAGCAAATTTTTTATAAAATTATTTCTCTTTTAAATATGACTTAAGTGTTTAGTATGTGGAATAACTGATCCAACGTGTGTAAAAAACATTCAGGCCAACATTGTCAGACATTGGAGTGCTACATCAACACTAAATAAAAAAAAAATATTGACAATCAAAAATTTGAAAGAAATTGAAGCTGGAATTTTGTTTGGGCATTGGTAGGGGTCACCATCACTGATTTGGCCCAGGGCCACCAGAATGCTAAGGCCGGCCCTGGCGATCGCACTTCGCCTTATCCATTTCCTACCAGCGCTGGTCGCAAGTATGTTGGCTCACCGCTCACTGCGCTTGCACTTTGCCTTATCCTCCTATTTCGCAACAGCACTGCGTCGCAAAAATGTTGGCAGATTCTCTAATGCGCGAGGTCTGACACCCATGCCGAGTCCTTTCTTTAGTACGCTTCTTCCTATAGAGGTTGATAAAGGAATCGGATGGAGTACAGTGGCTGATTTTTTTTTATCGTTTTGTCATAGGAGAAAATAAATTAAAACTCAATCATTTGACGGTTGTAACTTCAGAACCTTGGCAGCTACAGCCTTGAAATGTTCACCAAATATGAACAGTGCCGTGTCCAACAAGTTTATCAAATTTGAAAATTCCGCTCAAGAGTTTCCAATTTATCGACAATTTTCGATTAGGAAACACAGAAGTGCGATTTACGAGGAGGGAGCTGTAGCTTCCGAACGCGGATAGGTGGACCATAAAATTTTCCATACAAAATGACCGGAAAATTGGCTACGAGCAAAACTTCAATTTTGGTTGACTTGTTCCCTTATTTCTTAATAAACTAGTGGCATTGAATTTGAATAATTTGTATGGGAGATACCCTTTGTTTTAATCCGATCGAAGTAATATTTGGTGGAGGGTCTAATGGGACTTAGCCTTAACGTTTACCAAAATTTTTTCCGCCTGCTGTGATTCGGCGAAAAGTTACAGGCATGTCTTTTTTTTAAATGTTAATAGGGAGTATAGGGGAATGCTTTGTCAGGGCAGCCTGAGTCTCCGTGTGGGACAGCTATATATTGTTAGGAATAGTTATCCCAATTACCATGGCTCAAATTTAATTACTTCAGGAGCTAGAGCGCCAAATGTAACTATCAAAAAATCTAAATTACACTAAATGTCTTAAGGTCTAGTATATAATCTGCCAAGAGAAGGTATATGATATAATATATCATTAGAAAGGAAATTGTGTAGTTTAAATCGTCCTCAGAACATTTTGCTGTAAATATTACAGTTAACAAAATATTGGCGAAAAATCATAATTTTACCCCTTTGCCACCCCCTCCCCCCTCCAAATGTGACGCGCAAAAAAGTCTAACATTTTACTGCGTAATGCGGTCAGGCCATAGAACAATTTGGCATCAAAAGTCAGCTCTTTTTTTGGATGTTTGGGTCTAGAGCTAAAGTCACTATACTATATTGCCTTTAATCCGAATTCGATATGAAATTCGGGAAATGTTTTCTATCAGGCGAATTGAATTCGTATCGCGGACGATAGAAATTTTTACTGGGCGTATTCGATGTTGCACGGCCGATGACATCACATCAATCTGTTTGGTGTTCTTTTGAGTTTATGTTTTCGGTAGGGTGGCCAGATGCCCCGTATTTTACGAGTTACCTCGTTTTGCGGGCACCGAAAGTCCAAAAACCCGTAATCCAAAAAATAAAATACGGGGCAAATAATGGGTAATTTAAGAAAAAACTCTCCCAAAGGGGTAGAGACAATTTTTTATTGTATTAAAGTCAACCAAATACTTCGAAATTTTCCGGGACGCGAAAGTGACGTAATCAAGCTAACACTGTAAATACATTCAGGAGCTGAAGAGATGCCGATGAAGTGATAAGCCCTGACACACGGACAAAATTATTGAAAGCGGTCAATAATGGCAGCAAAATACGATTGGATTTTTGAAACTGGTCTTTTCTATCCTTCAGCGTATTTAGGAACTCTTGTTCAGTTTGTCCCCACCCTTAAAAACCCTTATCGATTTCGTCCCCTGAAAGTGGACGTCAAAAACTGCGCAAAACCCCTTGTTCAGCTCGAATCAGTTTTTGGCTCTTTTCAACGTAAAATGTACTTGAAACCCTATGCGACCTCGTCCACTATCAGGGGACGAAATCGATAAGGGTTTTGGGTAGTTTTGGCACTAGAAAAGCTAATCGATTTCGTCCCCAAGCAGGTGATGGACTGAACAGGGCTTTCTAAATACTCGTCCCGGCAATTAATTCACCGGCAGAGAGAATATTCTCGCTTTGCGGTAACGCATAGACAGATAGCCGGAACCAACTCACACTGCTGCCATTCTAATAAAATGCACTTTATAGTGCAAAATGAAGAGTTATTATCCGCCCTAAGGTAGTTAACTTATGAAGTTTAATTATACCCTCTCTGGTACCCCTAAGGAATAAGAGAGGGTATTAACATAGACTTTGACGTTAGGGAAGATTGAGTGTTAAAGCATAAACTATACCGTTACTATATGGGGAAAGAACCCGTAGATTCGCTGTCTCTGGTTATCTCTAACGCGTACCTTAGCTCATTAAAGGTATCGTGAATTGTTTGGGGTTTCATAGCGTCATTTATTTTATTAGACTTCGAGAAAACTAACCAGTTCGTATCCTGTTTAGAGTTAAGTCTCTGACCAGCAAATGCAAAGCTCGTATATTAATATAACCAGTAGCTTATGAAACCATTGCGCAACTATACGTGCTCGTTTCAGGTGTACATACATAACATCGTGTAATGTCCAATCTTTTGTACACATAACAATCGAAGCCTAATCTGTACTCGTGCCGTACCTACCTCACAGATACGTGAGAGACCATTTTTTTTTTTCGAACGCAATGTCGCATAATCGTAGTGAATATCTAACCGAAAACTGTAAACATTTTCACTTTAAATTAGATAAAATCGACCTGTATTTTTCCAATTTGACATACTATCGGATATTGAAACAATGATTTAACTAATTATTTCGTATTTTATGTGTAAATATCTACATAATTCATGCAAGTCGACAATGGCCATACCCGGAAAATAGATTAGGTGCGCGTACGTACTAAAAGTAAAAATAGATACGTACACTTGTCGACAAAAAAATGGGTATTTGATTCGTCCCCTATTTTCTACTACCTATTACTTTGAAGAAAGATCTTAACCCCCAATGAACAGATCTGAACTACTTTTCCCAAGGGCCACACAGGCTCTTTTAGGGCGGCCACACACGAAGCGTCAGAATCCATTTTTTTTTATTCTTCGTTCTGTCAAACTCCATGTAAAAAAAATCGCATCTTGACCAACTGTCGTTTTTTTATATGGAGTTTCGTTTGATTCCAGGAGTCCATGAATTCCATGTATGGGAGGCCTTACATTTCCTGGTAATTAAACGTTTTGGGTACTGGATGGTACCAAACTAAAATTACAGTTTTTGTAACGCCTAAGATTAAAAGGTCTCCATTCTTAATAGATGGATCTGCAGCCCTTTTCCCATATTCGCGGCCGCTCTCCCGCTATACATTCCTTTTGAATTGGCCGTTTCCAGTACTGCATATATGGAAATTACAGAGTTAAGGGGAAGGTGGATGATGAAGGGGTGTCGTATTTTATATATATATTGTATATATCAAGAAAAATGCACAAAGTCAGGTTTCGTTCAGTTAGTTTTCATTCGGTTTTTTTTTATCGCCGAGTGTATATAGTGTGTACAATAGTACAATATATAATGCACATTCAAATGATTGTATTGTATGGCAGTGAAAGTGTAGGAAAATATTTTGAACCCGAATTTCCTAAAACGACCAAAGCGCGAAACGCCTAAAGAGTTAATAAAACTTGGTTAGTTGCTCTTGTTGTAGAAGTGTATTTATGCAGCCTTAAACCGGATTGTTATGTGAAATTTCGTAAACAGCGATTTAAACCCCAGTGAATAATTTATGCCCCTTAGGTATCAAGCATGCGTTTGTTTAACATCACCACAAACTTGACGACTTTTTTGTTATTTACCCGTCACTATGTGAAAGGGTATAATATTGTCATGAAATTTGCAACGCATAGAAGGAAGCACCTCCGACTATGAAAATTATAAAATATATATATTATTGATCAGTATGACACGAGAAATCGATTGAGCGATGTCCGTTCTGTCTGTCCGTCTGTTTCAATGCAAACTAGTCCTTAAGTTCTGAACTTTTTGGGGTGAAATTTTGTATACAATACGGAACGAATGGAATCGGACCATGACGTCATAGAAACCAACCCAAAATCCATAATTAGGTTATTCCAAGAACCATTGTGAACCATTCTAAGCCATACTTTATCCGAATGTGTTCCTAGTAAAGACTCAAAACATATCCAGGAACGGATAGTACTGGAATACTACGTCATAGGGCTGTCATACTAACTAACCCCTGAAAAGTTGGTTCTTCTAAAAAAAACTGTTATCTTTTTAAATCAATCGTTACCAAACTTAATTCGAATCCATTTTCTTGGATTTTAACAGAACATAAATTAAAAAATTAATTCGTATTCACCGTGTGTGTGCGGCCTAAGGATGCCGTGAAGGTGAAACATACAACTATTGAGACGGTTTCTATACGGGCGGAGCTGCGAAAAAATGCGAAAATATAAAAAAAACAGGTTGGGTTCAAGATACTGTATCGAGTGTTTCGACTTTACCACTTTTGAGGTAGATCTACCACTTATTTCACAAAATTGTACAATCTTCCACTAAAAAATGCCAATCTATGAGTTGCGGCTACGACTCCGTTTGGAGTTGAGTCCTATTTTATTTAGACTCAAAACGTTAGCCTGCCACTTGATTTTCAGTAAGTTTGCAGACTATTTTGAAGCAACTAAGATGCAAAATGCCATCAGCAAAACTTATCAGCTAAATATTTTAGAAAAAGAAGCATCAGCGGCAACTAAATTAAACAAAATGATAAGAAATATTTTTGATAATTTTCTTGAAAATAAATAAAATTTACACAAAAAAAAATCCTTAACCCAAATTGCCGCCTCTAAAATCTGACGTCTAGGGCGAACATGTGGTGGACACTTTATTTTCAAAATGAAATTTTGGAGTCATTAGCAATTAAAATATTTTTATAAGTTCCGAATAAAGTGACCCAAGACAACTTTGTTCAACAGTTTATAAAATGAGTAGTAACGTAGAACTAGAACAAACTCCTGATGCAGCCCCTTCCCCACTTTTTTAAGGTTGCGGACCCCCAATCGGTTGGGACTTTTTATGCCATCATCTGGGGACCATCCCCAACCATAATCCAAGAAAAATTTCCGATGTAGGATTTTTGCCGTTCGATGGCCATATTTTGGCCCAATTTTCATAGACTAGGCAGCTAATTTACAAATACATATATTTTAATTTTCTTGGGCTAATGTAAATCTATATCAAATAAGGAAAAAACGTTTGTTTTTTTGTAGGGGAAAGAGGGGTAGATGGGTCGGACCTAATATATCTTATTAAGGGATCCAACAGCTACCATTTAATACTAATTTGGAGGTTTTCGCGACATTCTATCAAGAGATATGGCTGAATATAACTTTGTAGGGGAGGTAGGGTAGTCGGACCTACTCCACTTTCCATTAACTCAAAGTATATGCCAGAATGAGGCAATGATCAAAATTTCAAGTCGATAGCAATATTCTATCGAAAGTTATGGCCGAATTAAATATCAAAGAGGGGTAATTTGTATGGGAGGTAGAGGTCCGATTTGGTCCATTTTCAATACCACCCAAGATTTTATCAAAACAAATATCTGACCAAAATTTCAAACCGCTAGCTTCATTATTTCGGGAGTTATCGTGCGAACAGACAGACACACGGACAGACAGACAGACATGGCCTATTAGAATCAGTGGCCGACCCTGATCATTTATATATGTATATACTTTGCCATACCTCCGGTGGCTCCTTTGATGTGTTACATAATATCGGCGTAACAAAAACAATATACCCTATACCATTTTATGGGTATAGGGTATAAATATTTCCATGTTTAACTCAGCTAAGCCATATCCTCTACCTCTGTCAATTCCTTCGATTGCTACAATTGAAGCACATGTTGTGCTTAATTGTTTAAAAGCTATTCATGAACAATATTTAAAAAGTAATCTTCCTGACCCCTATAAAATCAAATCGCGAAATTACCTAGTTTATTGCCGCAAATATTTGGGAAAAAAATTAACAATAAAAAAAACCATAACAAGTTTAGGTGTGAAGCTTTGAATATTTTAAATATACGATATCCAAGAATTCCCAGGCAGTTTCTTCTCCCTCTAACTTGCTCACAACTCCTTCGTCTCTACTTCACATTCCCGCATTCATAACAAGTCCCCTTGAAGTGGCTACTATTATTGAAACCCTAAAGGCAGATGGTGGATCCGGTCCCAACGCGTTTCCTAATATGTTCCCCTGTCCATGTTGTTTAATATAACCATCATCTATGGCGTTTTCCCTAAATCCTGGAAAGTAGCTAATATCCTGCCAATTCCTAAAACTTCAATTACGTCCTCCGATCTAACTACTTTCCAATATCCCTTTTGCCCTGCTTCCCTAAAATGTTCGACCGTATCTACCCAGCAGTTTCTTCGCTTTTATCAGAGGAGCAACATGGTTTCGTCAAAGGTCGTTCTGCTTGCACCAATTTTATGACTTACTAACACTGTGGCACGGGCCTTGGTCAATCACTGTCAAGTCGACGTGTGTACACCGACTTTTCAAAGGCATTTGGCACTGTTGATCATAGCATCTTACTCACCAAACTTCAAGAGTTTGGTGTTAGGGGAAACCATCTAAACTGGTTTTCGTCGTATTTATATAATCGCGAATGTCGGGTTATCTATATCGGCTCTTCCTCTTCACCTTTTTGCCCCACATCAGGTGTTCCCCAAGGATCAATTCTAGGACCACATCTGTTTAATATTTTTATAAATGATTTGTCTGCTATTTCATCTTCCTGTCTTCTGTTTGGTCACCTCACTTTGATTGATAAATGCTCTCATCGAGTCGGTTCAGCGCAAATTTACTCGTATCCTCTTCTTTTATTGTCCTTTTTTACCACCTCTTGAGAAACGCAGAGTGTTCCTGGATTCTTACATTCTTCTTCTTCTATACAATATCTGGAACAGTACATCTCCGTCGACTTTAATAAACGAAATTACTGTTCGTGTTCCTAGTAGATCTACAAGGCTGACAACATTATTTGCAATGCCTTTCGCCCATACTTTCATTCGCCTTTGTTACGTTTACCAAGGAACCACGACATTATCCAACTAGCTCGTAGTGAGGAACATCATTTTTGAAGGGGATTCCCGTTTATAGCTTTTTTTTCACTATTTTTCACTATTCTTTTTCTTAATTTTATATTCTCATTTATTTCTATAAAGATTCTCACCACCATCCTACACCGTATGTCAATGTTTTTATGTCTCTGTCTGATTTCAAGTCTTAGAGTTAACCGGTCCATATCCACTCTATTCCATACATATACCTTTATTTGTGACTTATCAAGTAAACAAAAAATTTATTTACAAGATAAGAAGTCCATTCGACAATATTATTCACAAACATATTTTTTGTCTTCACTAATAAACACATTGACGTGGAAATTATTGTTTAATTTCCATTCTATGTATGTATTTAAAAAAAAACAGGACTAGGTTAAATGCCGTACAAATTTAATAATTTATAGTTGAAATTTTAAGTCCCAGATCATACGAGTGCGTTCTTCGTCTTGAGTATTCTTATCAATCATTCATTTGTTCAATGTGGCTCAGCGAGGAGTTCATATTAGACTATTATCTGTGAAGACAAATCTGATGATGACTAGACTACATACGCAATATAACGACTTAAGTTCTAAACACGGTTCGAATGATAATAACATATCCGTACACATGCTCCAACCCACATGACATACGCTCGTACATGTATGTACATTGATTTGAAAGTTCTTATACAACATCAAACAATTAAAATCCCACATTAATTAAAATCCTTTAATACAACAGACGTACATTTTTATGCCATCTCTCCAGAATAAGGACTCATTCATTCACAACATGTCCTCGCACCGACTACATTCGTACGTTGTATCATTTCCGCTAGCGTCGTTGTCGTGTGTCGCCCTATAATGAAAAATCGAAGCGTCATAATATCAAATGACCTAGAGAATGTGTAATTGATTGTGTTGCTGACATAATGATTTTCCAATAGATTTCCCTCAAATAAATGTGTTCTGCTCTCTGTACCGTAAACATGTGGTGGAACTCTCTTCCTGAATCCTGGTGCCATCACTAAACACTCTGTCTATACTAACCAGATTCTGTCCTCAGTACCACCCAGTACGTACGACTCCGAAATATCACAAGGATCTTCTGAACGGAACCTAAGACGTCCGGTGGAACGACGATGTTTTATTCCTTTCGTTTTCATCTCACTTTTTTTTTGGGAGCATATGGATGCCAGCCAACAAATTTTCCTTGCTGTTGAGTTGGAGTGACAGCGATAACGACAGCATACGAATTCATAGATCTCCAATTTTCATCCAGCAATGAGGTTTATTGAATCTTTTTCTTGGTCCTTGAGCAATTTTAAGGGTTTTAATGACACATTTGGATGGACGATATGCGAGGATAAGTATGCCTTGGTTGGTCTTTTATTATCGGTATCCGAGTGTCAGTTCTGTTTGGATAACGTAGATAAATTAATTTAATTTTGTGCACAAGAAAGGTAGTCAAGCCGAATGGATTTTTTGAGATATGATTCAGGGATGAGTGAGCAGGAAGAAAATTGGATACCATGAAATTGTGATTAGATTACAAACAAGTGTCATAGCTATGTCTATATTCCTACATTAACCTATACAGGTATGGGGATGTTTTATGTAGCCGTAATTCTTCGCAATAGATAACGTGAATTCATTTAAGATTTGTTTTTCCAATCATTTTTTTTTTAAGATAAACTTGTTGGTATCTATTATAAATAATACATAATGTGAATACCTACATGTAGATGTATTTGCTGAATATTTACTAACTTAATTAGAACTTTTTTTTTATTTATGCTTATCAATGCAATTAATTACGTGAGAAGAATAAACAATATCTGAAATTTTTAGATAATATCAAATGCAAATATCATGTAGTCTGTGTTATTCATGGGTGTCTACAAAAATAGCAAATAATATACATATTTGCTATGTTAAAAAAAAATCTAGACTACTCGAATACTGGTGGTTATAGTGCATTATATTTCTGTAGGAAATACTGAATCATATTAATGTGCTGTTTACTGCTTATGATTTATGGACTTTTCTAATGTGCTAGATTTATGAGAATAGGGAAAGAGTTTTTATTTTTAAATCATACGAAGACTGAGTCTAAAATATACATTTAATGTAGGAAAAAACGAAGATCATGGATCATGGATAATAAGTTGTAAATAAAAACGCAATACATATATACAGTAAGTTTCGAAGATAGTGCATAATCGCAATTCGCCATCTGAAAAAGCTCGAAAGGAAAATTTTGCTTTGGTATTCAAATTCTCAATCTTCTAGGAACCTTAATCAAAACCTTTAACAAAGGTAAAGCGATTAATTGACGATTTAGCTTGACCACATCTTCTTGAAGACATGCCCCAAAATCAAAGCACGTCAAAATAAGGTTAATAGATAGGCTATTTTAATTTCGAGCCTTGTACGGTTTGAGTTATCCCGAGCCTCGTCTAGTTAATATAAACCATGTTCCAGCTATTAAATTATGCATTCAAATAAGAAAAAAATAAATAAAATCTTCTGTATGCGAATAAGAATTATTATTTTCCCTAATGTGTTTATCCACTTCAATTCCACTCTTAATTAAGAGTACAAACTCGGCTAGACACACCGCATGCACTAATCCTTTTTAGCAGCTGAGTTCATATCCTGCACATACTGTATAATTAAATCCTTAAAACTTTTTCAAAACAGCAAGATACTGCTAAATCATCCAATCTTCTTTTTATGAAAAAGATACACGCTTCATGCAGTCAACTTTGTTCCGTATAGCTATAGCATCACATTTATGAAAAGGATACGTTTTGCATATGAATGCAATTCCTCTCAGCATTCTCAGGACAATCGCATGAAATTACTAAATAGAATGCCTACACAGAAAGTTGTGTTGAGTATAGAAAAAAATGTTCCTATACAATGCAATAAAGTTGGCAAATTATGTGTACGTGTTCATATGCATATTATGCGAGGGCTTTAAGGGTTATTTTACACGACTTGACTTGAGAGTAGCAGCGTGATGGTGTTTTTAAAGGCCTTAACGTTAGTGAAAGGAGGCTTAGCATCTGTGCTAGTAGGGGCAAGGCCAATGTCTCTGATTGGATGAAATTGCCTCTAAGGCATAATATAATCTCTCCCAACTTATGCGCATTCACACGAATTGACGATGTGTGGGCAGACATAGAAGTAGGACGAGATATCCAAGTTGAATCAGGCACTATCAATTTTTACAACTCTACGGTGTGCAAAACATGCACGTAATTTCCCTGGCAGCACAATAACTTAATTTTGCCGTTAAATGAGCGTGCGTGGTTTATTTCCATGAAATGCGTGATTTCAGGAACTTCCAGAGAATAAAGTAGGAGCTGGCTAAGTCGGGGATCAACTGGGACCGGAACGTCACCAAATCTCCATATGATTCCGCCGGGAAATGATTTGCGAATGACAGTTTTTGAGGATTTGCAGCGTGTATGTGTATGCTAAAAAATTTATATACAAAATTAATTCCACTAGCTTATGGCTGGGCCCGCTCTGTGGCTCACTTGGTTGAGGCGCACTCTACGATGCTAGTAATCTAGGGGTCCGGAGATCGAATCTCGTCGTGGTCCAGGAAATACATAGTGCTTGCAATATTATATACACTCCGAAACTATATACAATGTAAAGTTGACTCGAAGTAGCCTATAAACGGCTGAGTGAACGCACCATGCCCCACCAAGGGGTTACGGTGCAAAGAAGAAGATGGCTGGGCTGAAATGGGCATAACTATAGACCCAGAAGTTGACCACAGAGACAGACTTGTCAACTAGTTTTGTTGATTAATTCACTAAATTTATTACCCACATTAAATATTTTGTATTTTCTCTACTTGTGATTGTTAGTTTCAGTCCTCAGTCGTTATGTTGAACCATTATTCTAGTATGGCTTATGGGCCCGTAAATCTAGTGGGCCTCCAGCCGTGCGGGCTCTGATGCTCCGCCCCTGGCTTTTAGCCCAGGAAAATAAGGCTAAAATTGTTGTTATTTAGCGGCAAAGATCGTGCGCCTTTCATTTTTTCTGGGTTGTTGGGGATGGTCCCCTGATTATGGGAATAAAAAACTCCTGACCAATAGGGTCAGTTTTTGGCAATTACATATTTCAAAAACTGTAGAAGATACTGAAAATGAAATAAACTACATAAAATTCCCTTTGTATTGTATTTTTTTGCAGAAATTATAATTTTGCTGATTGTGTGTCCGAGTGTTTTCTTTTTTAATTTTTATCATTTGATTTTTTCATGAAAACCCGATTTTCAAATTTCTTTAAAGTTTGAACGGCTGTATGCTGTATCTCGAACGATACAAGCAACTTCGTAACGGGCGAGGTGTTGTTTTATTGGAAATTTTATGTAGTTTTAGAAAGTGAAGTCATATCTCGGATAAATTGTTTGGTTTTGTTGCATATTTTGATTTAGTTAAGCAAGTCGGTCATTTTTACAAAAAAATGCTATTACATTGTAACGTTTAAAAATAGAGGGGTCCCGTTGTACATTAATTCTCCCCAAAATATTCTCCACCATGAATGGGACACCCTGTATAAAATCGTTCGTCGAGTTCAAAGTGACAGAGTCCGGTTTTGATAATTAATTTTTTTAAAAATCTCCAAAATGAAAGTTTGGTTATGTCATTTCAGCCTCCATTTGGTAGATAGTGTAGTGTAGATGCTAAGTAGCTGCCAAATGGCAGTCCGCGATGCCAGTTTTAGAACGCGCCTCCATTTAGCGGCCAGTTTAGATGCAGCTTAAGCCCAATGTTGAACTGTCGCGCCTGTTATTTATTTATTAACTTGGCGTACGTTACACCTACGCTTACTTAGGACATGCTGGTATACTGCTTTGTGTACGGAACACAAGCGAATTTTTCCTCTTCAAAAACTTAGACGTAAATGGTAAATTCTACGACTTGCTAAAACTCTCTAATAAAAAAAAAAATGTAAAATTCCTTTTATGGAGTTTTTGCTAAGAAAAAATCACCATCAGTATTGACCACCCTGGACACCCTGTACCCTGTATTCGCTTTGCTACTTTTTTCTACAGTACGGAAATTTTCTTATCACACCTAGACTCGACTTCAGAAGCACGTTCCATTTATACGATTTGAGTGAAAATAGTTACTGATATTCACTTTCCGTTGTTCCAAAACTGCAATAGTCACAAATAGCTATCTCTCCTAGGGCCATTTTTTCGTACATCTTATAGGCTGGTTAGTCTTATTGCCTAGAGAAGACACACACAATATTTAGAAAGCTTTTCCATTTTATTGAATGAAATTTTTGTTTATTTTGCATAATTCTGCCATATTTTGATGGTTACACCATCATCTTAGATTAAAAAAATCATTGCACGGTTTCATGCAACAGCGTAAATAATCAAAAGATAACATAACTATGCAAAATAAACAAAAATGTCATTCAGTACAATGGAAAAGCTTTCTAAATATTGTGTGTGTCTTCTCTAGGCAATAAGACTAACCAGCCTATAAAATGTACGAAAAAATGGCCCCTAGTCAACTTTTGACGTTTTAAATTTCAAATGGTCCACTGTCGTTGATAGCTATTTCCACTCGCACTCTCGAGATGATCTATCGATAGCTATGGAAAATGTCCGTTGGCCAGTTCAAGTATGTGAGGTTATGTCGGGTCGGTTGTTGATGTTATTATCAAATGTTGCGATTATTAATTACTATTTAGGCAATGGCTGAATTCAAATTGTACGAAAACGACCGGACGGGTAAACTTGCAAGACAAGAACCATCGTTCGTACAATCTGAATTGCACAATGCTTGTCTGCTGGCCACTACAAAAGCTCTCGCCGTCCGTTTATTAGCACAAACAAACACCCGGCGAGAGCTTTTGTAGTGGCCAGCAGACAAGCATTGTGCAATTCAGATTGTACGAACGATGGTTCTTGTCTTGCAAGTTTACCCGTCCGGTCGTTTTCGTACAATTTGAATTCAGCCAATGGGTGAATTCAAATTGTAAGACGAAACCGGACGGGTAAACTTGCAAGACAAGAACCATCGTTCTTACAATCTGAAATGCATAATGCTTGTCTGCTGGCCACTAGAAAAGCTCTCGCCGTCCGTTTGTTTGTGCTAATAAACGGACGGCGAGAGCTTTTGTAGTGGCCAGCAGACAAGCATTATGCATTTCAGATTGTAAGAACGATGGTTCTTGTCTTGCAAGTTTACCCGTCCGGTTTCGTCATGCAATTTGAATTCAGCCCTTGTTTGCTTTATAATTGACACTAAAGTTAATAAACAAAGTGTACAGATTAATTTCCTTGAATGTAAGCACTAATTATGAATGCCATCGAGTTAAAAATTGTTTATTGTAAACATATTTTTGAATTTAACGGCTGTTGTGACATTTACATTTTATGTTCTCCTGAGAGCACTCTCACAACGCTCATAACTACGACAATAGTCATGCGATGACTACAGCTACGACTATAGTTAATTCCGGAACGCACTCCATGTCTCTAGAATAGTAGTTTCGTAGAACTCAGCCACGGAGCATGATTTTTAAAATCATGTTGACGAATTTCCATTGCCTAATTGAGAAATTTCAAATAATTATCACGAATTTCCATTAAAAATTGAAGAATTTTAATATCTAATTGACGAATTTTAATTTCAAATACACCAAATTCCAGATCAAATTGACGAGTTTCCATTATAAATTGGTGCATTTAAAAGTTTTTTTCACGGATTTCCATTACAAATTTAAAAATCTAGTTTCGCCTTACAAATTGGCAAATTTTAAAAATATTTTGCCGAATTTCCATTTCAAAACAACGAATTTCCTGATCAAATTACGAATTTCCATAATGAATTGGCGAATTTCAACATCATATTGACGAATTTTCATGTCAAGTGGACGAATTTCGAAATCATGTTGACGAGTTTCCATTTCAAACGGAAGAATGTTAATTTCTTATTGGCTAATTTCCATATTAAATTTGTCAATTTCAAAATCATTTTGACGAATTTCCAGACGGTTTTCTATTTAAAATTAGTCTTGATTTCTTAGTTTCACAATGCCGACAACAATAAAAAATAAAAAAATTAATTAAAAATCGTGTGCCTACGACTAGCATGCGACGATTAATATATTTTTTTGTAGTAGCGATTCAAGAGATTTTTTCTTGAATCGAAGGGGCTTTTGGCAGCACTTGGTTGTTCTAACAACAGTTAGGTGCGGATTTACACCGAAACACAGGCTGACGTAGGAGCATTTTCTTTATAGAGATATCGCAAAGATCAAGACCGGCGCGAGCCTCTGTTGCGCCTACATCACGGCTGTAGATGATGTACATATTTAATACGTGAGTTGTCGATCTCGACCCGAAAGGATCATGGCATATAATAAGTGCGGCAGTTACAATTATTTTATCCTGCTGTGAAATTCTTATTAATTTCTTTGAGTTTAGAAACTATATGTTTAATGAATTGCGAATAAGAGTAAATATGTTGATCGCAATCATGACGAAGTAGAGATTCGAGATTAAGTGGTTCTGGTGTTGTACTGCCACGTCTGCTTATATGGCGCGCTCGTTCTGTCTCGAATTTCTCACAGTCGCGGAGTAGATGTTGTACCGATTGAATGCTTGAGTTGGTTAGGTTAGGTAAGGTGCAGGGGCCGCTAGATTGACATCTAGCGCACTTAAACCGAAAGATTGGTCCATTGTGATACCCCATGGGAGAAGAAAAGTACGTGCTAAGTCATGCTGTAAAACCAGCCCGTTCTGGCAATATACTTATTGAGCAAAATTGGGCTCACATCCCGAAGATCGTCCATATCATAGAAAAACCTAGAACCAAGAATACGTCTTCGTACTTCGGCCAAGGCCGGACACTGACAGAGAAAGTGATGCCCGCTTTCTTCCTCTTCTTCGTCACCACAACTTCTGCAGTAGCCATTATGGGGAATGCGGAGTCTCCCTGCGTGCTCTCCAATAGGACAGTGCCACGTTATAGCACCGAGCACCCCACCAATGTGTTTCCTGACCAGTAACAATAATATGATTGATCGGACCGAGTCAAGCCGTGGCCAAATCAACCTAGTTGGCACTAGCCCTGAGCAAAACAGCCGCTGCTACTGCCACTCTGCAGGAGGAAATCAGCGTTTTTAAGTTACTATGATGGTCCTCTAAATTTATACATATTTGTCGCATTACGGGCGTGGCGATCCGCATTACAGTTCCCCGTGAATTCACTATGACTATAGGTATCCAACAGAGGGTAATATTGAAAAAACGACCCATCTCTCTAAGAGCCGAGCGGCAGGTTTCGACAGCTTTAGATGTTGTCAGGACCGATTCGATAGATCGAATTGCAGCCTGGCTGTCAGTGCAAATAGTGAAATCCCTCGCAGTGACGACATGATTACCTTCCCATGTTAAGGATTCCATAATCGCCGAAATGTCCGCCTGCAGGACGCTACAGTAATTAGGCAGACGAAATGACAGGTTAACATCAAGAACATCCGAGTGGATGCCAATACCCACTCCTTCGTGTGACTTGGAGCCATCAGTGTAGATAGCAAATGACTCAACGTCCCGAGACGTGTTGTCCCAGTAATCCCTCGACGGATTAAAACTGTAATGGCTCTTACCAAAAGCGTATTTAGGAGTAGTATAGTCAGTCTCCAAAGGTAGGTTAAAATTACTTAGTATAAGCGAATGCCCATAATCAAGCGTTCGCCACTGATTAAATTTCACGCAGACGTAAAGCGGTGTTAGCAGCCAGCTTTTGACCGAACAAATCCAGTGGCAGCAGGTCAAGTAGCGTATCCAGTCCGGCTCAGGAGGTGGTACGAAAGGCTCCAGTTATGACAAGAGAAGCCATTCTTTGTACCTTCGCCAGCAAGTTATTATAGGCTGTCTTGCTGAGTGCTGTCCACCATACACATACACCGTATAATAGAATAGGACGGACAACAGCAATGTAGATCCAATGTAAAGCTTTTGGCTGCAAGCCCCAGGTTTTCCCTACGGCTTTCCTACATGTATAGCGTGCTATAGCTGCTTTATTCACTCGTTCCTGAATGTTAGGCCTCCAGCAAAGCTTCCGGTCTAACAAGATGCCAAGGAATTTAGCCTTTTCAGCAAAAATTAATGGACTATCCTGTAGTGTAGGTGGGTCAATAGAAGGAAGAGTATGTCTCCTAGTGAAGAGCACAAGCTCTGTTTTAGCTGGATTTAGTCCCAAGCCACTGAGATTGGCCCATTTAGTTAAAAAAGATAGGGCGTGTCAAGTAGTCCACTTAGGACTTCCGGGAACTTACCTGTAACAGCGATAGCCACATCGTCAGCATATGCAGTGACCTTGCATCCAGACCTCTCAAGATCCAGAAGCAATTGATTGATTGAACATAGCAAGAGAGATAAAACACCACACTGTGGGGTGCCTTTAGAAACATACCTATATAAAGACGTTGGGCCCATGGATGTAATAATGCGCCTATTTATGTATGCAGATTGGCTCGTCGACATGAAGGCTGCGAAGTGTGTCGGTAATCGCCCTAGGTTTAATGTTATTGAAGGCGCCCTCAATGTCTAGGAACACAGTCATCGTGTATTCCTTCTGATGAATATATTTTTCAATGTATCTGACTAGAGAGTGCAGAGCCGTGTCCACTGACCTTCCTTTCCAGTAGGCATGTTGTGCCGTTGAAAGGAGATGTGGCGGAATAGTAATTCGTTGATGTTGTCGTTCAAGTAGTTTGAGCAAAGTTGAAGAGAGACTAATGGGCCTTAGGTCATTAGGTCGGGCGTGTGAGCTTTTGTCCGTTTTTGGAATAAACGCAACCCGCACCTCTCTCCATACGTATGACGTTACGATAGTGTAATGAAAATAAAATATTAGTTTAGTTTTTTTTAGTTCATAGCTAGTTGAACTAATCTTTTTTTTTTGTATTTCCTGCACATTTTATCCCAATGATTTTCCTGTTCGTTCATAACAATTTTCCGTTTGTCACGACCTCACGACCCTTGTCGTAAGACGAATGGAATGAATATGCACGCAAATATCATCAGATTTAGCCTTTAGTGCGGGATTGTTGGTTAAGTCTATCTCTACTAGCATTTTCACTATTGCTTCAGATTAAAGGCTTGACTTTGCTGAAGAGGTTTTTCATTTATGCACTCTTCAGTCCCACTAATATAGTGTAGTCATTACGTGATTTTAAATTGCGAAATGTGGTGGGGAGAATTTTTTTTGGTTATTATTTTTTGGGGGTGAGCTCGAATCCGGAGCTTTCCACCATAATTTCGTTACGGAACAGGGCCAAAACCCCAAAATTTTCGGAGTTTTTCCGTTTTTTGGCTTATAACTCCGAAACTGTACATTTCTGCGAAAAACTGTCCATGTAAGGGAAAACATGATTGCGAGTCCAACGCGAAATGAATCTTCAAAATGCGTTAAGCGGTATCGCTACAATTTTTTTGACATTTTTTTGCGATTTTACACTTTTTCGGCAGGAAATTTGCTGGACTCGTTTCAGCACCCCAAAATATAACATATTAATGGAGAGTTTTTCGCAGAAATGAATATTTTAAGAGTTAGGGGCCAAAAATGGAAAAACAGAGAAATTTTTGATTTTTTTTTCGCGATTTTGACCCTGTCCGCAACGAAATTTTGGTGGGTAGCTCCGGTTTCGTGCTCAGCACCCCAAAAACCATAATAAACAAAAAAAAAAAGGACCGCCATATTTTGCAATCTCATCTGTACTAGGTTTATCACTTGCTGACTACACTAATAAGGCACATCGCCCATGCATTCCCATTTTAAGAGAATATGAATATTATACCCATAGGTAGTGTATTCATATCTCATATTTATATAAAGTAGAAAAAATAAACAGAAAAACCTTCGAATATACTCAAAAAATTCTCATTATGAATAAAAGTTGTTGCTAGCTTCTCCTGAATACCGTTGGACGTGGACATTATTATAAGCATCTAGGGATGAGTGCATCTGATATCATACTATGCCAAACTGGGAACTTAAATTACTATGTATCTGCTTATAATATGCATATGCTTCTACATAGATGCAGATATTCTCCACGATACTATGTAGTACACAAACTCTGGTGGTATTGCAATGCATGCCTGTATGGCGCTGATTTGTTAGCCATTTCTGTTCAATATGTATATAATAATTGGCAATTAATTAAATTGATTAGCTTAGCTATTTATCAATATCATATACAATATAAGATTACTACTCCAATGAAGTACAGGTCAATATCAATTGAAATTTTATGATATTCACGTCTTGTAATCAAGCGTGTTAATTCTTATTAATCTTTATTGTATATACTTTTATGTATGTACAACACACATTGTTATCGTGAAAATAATAAAGTTATCAATCTGTAGATTTATTTTACGAAAATGTTCATAGATGCGATTACTCTCAGTCAAGGTACTCTTGCCAAAGAGCTTCCAGTTAATTTCTAGTGTGGATGTTGGGATAAAAAAAATTAAAATAAAAAATAAAGGAAACTACAAAAAAGCAAGTTTAAAAAATTTATTTTTATATTTAAATTGTATTCTTATCATCCCTTTAAACAGAAATTGTGTAACAGTGTATCTGATCTGGCAACAAAAATATTAAATATAACCGTGACACGTGAGAATAATAAAACCCTGTGCAAAATACATGAAGTTCAAAGTGTGATAGTGTGTAAAAAAAATAAAAAATAAGAATTATAAAATAAAATGTCTAATTCACATGGAAATGGAGCGGAAAGTGGACAAAGTCACGAGGTATGAATAATTAAAAATAACAATATTGACTTCATTTTTTTTTAATTGTGTATGGTATTGTGCAATACAATAAAATTTTACCATTTACAAACTTTTATTTTACGCCAGTGTGTTTATGATAAATATGTACATATACGTTATCGCCTTTAAAATATTTACGACTCTAATTATAGGAGGGTATAATAGTGACGCTAGCAAATTGAATTAAATATCAAATTTATTTATGACTATAGCTTTCACTGCTCTATATTAAAATTTAAAGATATAATATTGGAGATGAGATAAAGACTGCACTATTGTCATTCTTAGAGAATTTGTCCAGTAAAGATGTCATTTTAAATATATAAAAAAAAAATAAGTTAAGGCCAATTTTTATTGTCCCAAAAGGACATAGATTTATCGGTAACCGGAGATAGGCATGTAGCCCATCAAATCAAAGAAAACGTCGAGTACATTAGATATCGTGTTTTTTTTTCCCAACCCTATAATTACGCTAACATACTAGATTATGGCCGGTTTACTCATACATTTTAACCAATAGATACACTTAAAGCATTCTTTAGCCATAGTGTAAACAAACGACCATGGAACTACGATTTTCATTTTACTAAGAAATCGGAGTTTAAAAGAAAAAATACCGAGCGTACAGAGGCCTGCGCCCACAATACGAGGGTTTTTTAGCATTTTAATGCGTAGTGAATATTTTTGTACATTTATTTTATAGGCAATACATAAGAATTATGCACAATATTAATGAAATGCTTCTTGTAAATCTATTTTTGGATTGGTCTAAATAAACGCGTTTCAGAATAACACTTTTAATTAGACCTATCCAAAAATAGATTTACTATGTTTCCAGGTTGAATGAAAGTACTCAACGGTAAATCTACACTGAAAAAATAATTTGCTAAAAACAACAAAAAAACAACCAAGGAATAATTTTTCCTGATTTAAGATGTATTTTCTTGTTCCAAGAAAAGTCTTTGCTTAAAATAATGCTTATTTATTTATTTATTTTAAGCAAAGACTTTTCTTGAAACAATTAAATACATCTCAAATCGGGAAAAAATATTCCTTGGCTGTTTTTTGTTGTATTTTTTGTTGTTTTTAGCAAATGATTTTTTCAGTGTACCCCCATCCCCCACAAACCTTTCCTATGAGTGTTTAAAAAGTAGACTTCTGCATCTATTCAGGGACACACATAGTTAACTTGGTCTTACAAACTTCAAAAGTATTCTACCACTATTACTATTCTATGCATTCCTACAAAATTTCATGTTCATTGTTTGATCCAGTCACAAGATATACAGTGAACAAATGCTTAAGACGTTACCGTGGTATTGTGAAACGCACTTACCAAATATTAAGGTACGTGTTCGTAGAGACAATTCATGTGATGATTGCTCGGCGATCGTAGTTTTGCATCCAATTTCTAGCGGTATTTAAATATTTTTTGAATGGTCCTACTTTCCTAGTATCGTCTATGGACTAAAGGAACATGTCTGTATAGAAAATATACCCATATAGTGCTCAAAACCGGTGGTTTAGCTTCGGTCACTGAGCGATGATCCCATGAGTCGTCTCTACGAACACAAACCTTTAGATTCGCTATATTTCCGGTTTAGATAATGTTATTAGAATGCAAATTTGCAGTCATATTCTTTACGTCATTTCCTAAAAACCCTCATCAAAATTTTCATATTTGCAGACCTAAGAGGGGCTACACACGAAAAAAATCGAAATTTTACAAATCTACTGCTATTTACTTTTTCTTAGCAAATGTCAACAGTCTTAGTATTTTACGTATATAAACTCATACTAACCAATCTTTGTGCAAAGTTTCATATCGGTATACCTATAACGGTTTAACTTAAGCTTAACTTCAAACGCCCAGAACTCCGTTACCGTAACTAGAAACTGGAAAAACTGTAACTTATAAAGAATGCACTCGTCGAGTCCTTTAATTTGAGTACCCATACGTCCATCTACAACAAAAAATAAAATAGTCGAATTTTTTCACCACTTCTAGACACTACTTGTTCTACCAACTTCTAAGGTATTCGTGAGACTATAACTATTCTACACATTCCTACCAAATTTCATTACGATCGGTTGAACCGTTTGGGATTTATTTAGTGAACAGACAGACGGACGGACAAAATCGATTTTATAATGTTTTTTTTTTAAACAATTTTTAAAAAACCGTAAAAACGGCCCATGGTTGAACAAAAACGGTACTGAAACAAAAAGTAGGGTGTGAGGGTGGAAAAAAACTTGCGAGTGCTGGCGCACCGAGTGTGGAACCGGGCGCTGAAGAAAACCCAGAAACTGGTACTAAAACTTGAGTGTCGAACAAGCCCAGCTGAAATTGCCCACTTTTCAGCAAGTTTCACTCCTGTATAAAAAAAAGTCTTTGCATAGTTAGGACAGGACTAGGAACATATACATAAATAAGAAAAAGTGAAAAGCACTAAAATTGTGTAATTTTTATCCAATTGACGCAGTTGTAATGCAATGTACTCGATTTTCCTTTTCATATGATAACCCACATGCCTATCTCATGTCAAGAAAATTTGTGTGTCCTTTTTTATTCTTTTTGGGGCCTTTCAACCTAATATTTTTCCTACGGAAATTTATTTCTGACTCCTGCGACCACACTGATTCCAAAACAACCAAGATTGGCCTTAGGTTATTTTTTTTCTATTTAGAGCCTCGTATAAGAAGAGTAAACCTCGGCAGAAGTGCGGTACAGCGCTTTGGTGAGTTCCGCTTTAATTTACTATGATTATGAACATTCCTAAATGTGCATGTGCATTTTGAACAGTGGAAATTACACTCAGAAGAATGGGGCCCGTAAACTTAAAAGTTTTTGTTCCATTTTTTAATTGGACGCAATTTACCAGATTTCTTCACAAAAATAACCGGTTGCAATAACTAATATAACTGGATACGCATCCTATTGAGATATTTTGTATGGAGTGAATTGTGTCCCGTAAATCCAATGGGACATCAGATTACATTTTAATCAGTTTGACCCATTAAATTAACAATATGCACGTTTTATTGTGTTTATCCCGTGCAGGTTTGGGTAGAACTTCATATAAAAAAATGACACTTACCCAGTTCACGCGTGAAACTACCCTATACACGGGATAGAGCTTAGATGAATCAAATGTAGATGGCGGACGCATAGGGGAAATATGAGGGAATTTGTTTTTTTTTTTTCAAACCAAATGTGAGTCTTTCTAATCACGAGAAAAGATTTTGCAAAGAAATAATCATCTTTTGTGATAAAATCCACCAAATCTAAAAAATAAGCCAACGAAGGTGGGTCAAAGATGCGCAAAAACTGTCAAATGTCAGCTGTTTGGTCTTAACCGGAATGTTACCCGCGATCGTTTTTTCGAGTCAGATTTACCCGCGATACGAAAAAAACGTCGCTAATTTCTGATATGATTAACTATAATAAAAGGATGGATCCCATTTGTTTTATAGAATGTCCTATTGCATTAACCTATCCCAGCCTTTTAATTTAATTTCAAGCATATAGGTGTATTTTGCAAGATAACCAACATCATGCTCCGTAGCCGAGATCGTTCGGTTGCGTACTAGCAAATCGGATGTTCAATACTCGGCCTGGCCAAATATGTGACATAGCGTTCTTCTTCTTCGAGTGAAAGTAATGGTTCCTATATTTTTAAAGTAATCAGATTTTTCCTATTGAATAAAAATAATGGGACAAAATGATTGGTTTAATGGGATTTCCCATTGAAATTTTTCTGAGTGAGAGAAAGAGAAAAGGAAAAAAGGCTTAAGGTAAATTTACCGTACTAACCCTCGTAAGCCTTCCGAAAAACCGAGATTTTTACGTCATATATAATTTCGAAGAAAATTGTGATATGTCAGTCACCTCTGAAAGGGAATTTCACAAAAAAATATTAACAATACCTAACGACCTGTCCTTGAATCAAAATCACCACTAAATCACTAATCGGTCTTGATTCTAGTAATATGTGGAGCAGTGGTTCCTAACTCGCTGATGTCTGCGGACCACTTAGCCTGGAATGGAATTGCTACGGACCACCGCTCGGAGGATGGGTTAAAAAAAAGTCCAGAATGGTTTTGTTACCCATTTAGTTGTGGTTAGATTTTTGTTGTTATTTTTCCAGGCCTTTAGGGTCGATAACCGTTTGCCAGTGGTATTATACCTTTTTTGGCTTTGTAATTACGATGTTGAGGACAAATCAGTCGTATGAGGTCTGCACAGGACGGCAATTCGGTATCAATCAACCAAGTGGGCGTAGGTAGAGGTAAGTGCGCGGCTGTAGCTATGTAGATTTGGATTATACACAATTTAGTTTTGCTCCTCCCTAAATAAAATCCTGACTGTGTCCATGGCTAAGCGCATAAACGTTCCACTTGTTATATTTGTCTCATTCAGTTTTTCTATATCTCAGTGGTTCTTAAAACTTTTTATTTCCGTGTCTCCTATTTTGGGAATAAGAGCCCGGTGATAGGTTGCGTAAGTGATTGCGATTTTGATTGTGTTTGGTACGGGATGTCATACAATTTCGTCGTGAACCGCACTCGCATCTCGATTCCTAATCGTCAATTAAGACAAAGATGTAATTCTATGCCGCTAACATTTGAGGATTTTTATCAATCCAAAGTATTTAGCCGATTCAATTTTTTCTTTATAAAGTGCTTGTCTAGCAGATTTCAGTATCCTGAGATATTTTATCAGAAGATAACCAACACAAACTCAAATTTCGATAAGATAAAAGACGACCGACCACGACCTCAGCACAGTTTTATATGCAGGTGCAAGGGCAAGTGATATTACCTTATTTTAACAAAAAGAATGAATAGTGGTCAACCACCAGTTACATCATCCAACTTTGTACTAAACGACCCTTATAAAGTCCTTAACCATATCCTACTTTGCTTCTTTCCATTGTTCGAGTCTTTCATATTGTCATCACTTCTTTATGCTAATGCTCTTGGCGGTGAATTCATTAAAGAAATGTCAAGCACTCTTGCTCTTACAAGGTTAATTTTCATGTAAATTACAGAAAGATGAGAGAACATTTTTAAACATTGTTGCAAGGATAGTGGATAGGCGTGTTGTGCATATACACACACAGTAAGTTATCAAGCGGGTGCGGTTACATAGTTTTCCATAAACTATTGTTGTACTTAATTAAGGACATTATTCGTAATTATTCTACCCTCCGAGGAGATAATGCCTGCTTGAAGGAGCTCTAGTTTTCAGAGCCAACAAATTTACATTGAATTTGAAGGTTTAGAGTTTAAATATTAGGTACGTTTTATTGTGTTTATCCCGTGCAGGTTTGAGTAGAACCACTGCCATCTGGATAGACAGGCCAAACTGCAGAAATTTGTTCGTCCACGAGTGGACAAAGTGCGTTCGTGACCAGTGACAGTTGACATTTCTAAAGCTCACAAACTCCAGTGCTTCGGAACCCAAAATTTTAAATGTGCCGGGCGTTTATTACGAAACAAAGGTTATGGTTTGCTTTAGTGTGTTTTCGATGTGCAAGTGGTAAAATACATAGTATACATCAACATCGTACTTACCATATTTATCTCAAAAATCAACGCACTGGCATGTGTATATCATAGCAAGTCACACGAAATGAGAGGCTGACAGCCACTGATATTTGGATTGTGGACAATTTGTGGATTGTACTGAGCGGTACTTTAGCAGTACTAAGCGCGGACCATGACTCACCATGGCAGTACGTGCATGACGACTGACAGATCAGCTGATAATCCGGCCTGTCTATCTAGATGGCAGTGGTAGAACTTCATATAAAAAAAATGACACTTACCCAGGTAAAGTCACGCGTGCAACTAACCTACACGGGATAGAGCTTAGATGAATCAAATGTAGATGGCGGACGCATAGGGGAAATATGAGGGAATTTGTTTTTTCAAACCAAATGTGAGAGTTTTTCTCATCACGAGAAAAGATTTTGCAAAGAAATAATCATCTTTTTTTATAAAATCCACCACATCTAAAAAATAAGCCGACAAAGGTGAGTCAAAGATGCGAAAAAACTGTCAAATGTCATCTGTTTGGTCTTAACCGGGATGTTAGCCGCGATCGTTTTTTTCGAGGCAGATTTACCCGCGATACGAAAAAAACGTCGCTATTAGGTGTGTTTTTTTAGTTATCCCGTGCAGATTTGGGTAACGAAACTCCATATAAAAAAATGCCAGCTGATCCACCTGTCATTTTTTTTTATATGAAGTTTCGTTACCCAAACCTACACGGGATAACCAAAAAAACACACCTATTGTTTAGTCCAGGCTGTTAAACTAGCGGCTTATTAAGGGTTGGGTAAAGCAGAGCAGTACGATTGAATAACCATTTTGATTAGCTAGTGCGTGTTTCCTTATGTTAAAGTAGGTAGGTACTAACATCGTTAGTTCACGTGAAATCCATGCAAATACTGTCAAAATTTTAATGATCGTGAAATCGAATTCGCTTGGTCGTACTCACGTCACATGGAAGTCTCCACACCGGTTTTTGACATTTCGCCAGCGAAAATAATGCAGTTGCATTTTATTTCATAGGGAAAAGATGTAATCGACAATCAATCAGAACGCGAGTTAACGTTTATCTTACATTGAGTGAATAAAAAGCAAGTCTCCAGTTTTTCGCTCGGTGAACTCAGTACGGCGAAAAAAATTTTCGCAAAAAGAACCCGGTGGTTTTGTCAAAACTTTAGATTCGTACATTTAGTCAATAATAAACGTTAAGTTCATCCGTATTACGTATTTCCGAGCAGATATTAAACAGTTTTCAGCCATTTTTTCTTCGTTGTTATGCTGAATTTAAAAAAAAATATTCACTGAACTTCATGTCAGTTTCTCGCTAGTTGCAAGCGAATAGTCCACTCAATAAAATAGAATTTAATGGATGAAAATCGTTTACATTTTATGCACATTCGAATACACCGTGCAATTACAATTTCTATCGTGATTTCTATTCAAAACACGTGTGTGCAACATTTTACAATAATTGTGTTGCATAACGTTACAACTAGTCATGTTAACTGGTTATAGTTGGTCAGTTACGTTGCATTTAGATCTTATATAAATGAAGTAGGTACATACTAAAGGAAATGTTACATATTAAACACAACAATGCAAAATGTTTTAAACGTATGGAAAAAAATGCATTGTGCCATTTATTATATCCTAATCACAGAACATTCACTCCAACAAGGATTCTGGAATAATAGTTTAGTTACGATTGATTTACATATTACACTGGGAATTTATCAACATCTCTACAAAAACCAACTGTTGCGCCTGTCATTTTCTTTTTTTAAATTTACAACGAATATATCCCAAGTCATCAAGCTCCTAAATTGCTTCTTTTTTCTCTCTATTACAGGAATTGGTTGAATCCAAAAGTCGTATACGAAGATTACGAATTCTAGTCGGTCTTGCAACTGCCGTTGTTTTAGCCATTCTTATTGGTATTGGTGTTTGGCTGGTTATTGATGGCGCCAACAATACTGATTTCGGAACTGGAGATAAAGGTGTCCCGCTAGCTTTAGAAGATGTCCTATTTGGTGTCCTGTCACCAAATCGTTTTAATGGCAGCATCACTGAAGGAGGTATCCTTTATAAGGATACTGAGGTAACGAAAAAATAAATTGTGATTAAATGTTACCTATATAATCTAAATGTAAATTTTCCAGGGAAATTTGGTTGAGTATGATATTGCCAAAGATAGGCTGAATCTTCAATTACCGAAAGAGAATCAAGTAAGTTATTTTACTATAATTGCGTTTTTTGATGCCTTGTAGTTTTGAGAAACGAGACTTGTAAAAAATTACAGCTCGGTTAGTTGTCATTTTTTTTCACGAAATTTCGTTAACCAAATCTACACGGAATGATTAAAAATGCATTTTATGTGTACTTTATTGCTTTATCTACGTGTACATAACAGCTTTCAAATGGGGAGATAATAGGTTGTAGTGGGTTAGAATATGACCAAAAAAATCACGAAAATAGTCAATTCCATCCATGGTTCTTCTTTTCCCAGAAAAGGGCTACAACATTCATTTTAAGTCTGCTCAAGAAAGATAAACAATAATAAAATATTCATAGATGCTCCCCTTTGCTGTCTTTCTTAACCTTAACCTTAACAAAACAAAAATTGTGTATCATCGCACTTGCTAAGAAGTCACATATTGTACTTAAGCTGGAATACTTTTTCACGTCTTATAAAATGTGTTTGTCCCTGTTTTTGTCAATTTTGTTTATGAGTAAATGAAATCTCCCAACTGTCTTTCTTTTTATGTTCACAGGGTAAAAAAATTATTGAACTGAATTGAAGGTTGATGAATTTATTGATGGTAGTTATATTTAGTATTATGAATAAAACTTAATAATTTTTTTCATAAGCACTAGTTCACTAGTACACATAGTACCTAGAACCCGAAATGTAAACATTACAGTATTTAAATAAAATAAAACTTCCCTTATTAGGTGAAACAAATTTTCGTTTTATTCTGATTTTTTAGACAAAGTAATGATACTTTTAATTAAAAATACACCTTTCAAGAGACGCGACAGCGTATCGCCCGCCAAAGGAAAAAAAAACGAAAGAGAACAAGTCTATGATTACCGGAGACAACTTGCTTTTTTCTTTGACAGGGCTACAGCCTTCCAGGCAACATCCCCCAAAAAACTGTTTTTACCAAAATATTCCACATATCCTGTTCTAGTGCCTTTCCAAAAAAAAATCTTCGATCGGCACAATAACGGGTAAGATATATGCAATAAACGGTGAAAATGTCACCCTCACAGACTTAAACGAGTAACCCAATTTCACACTGGAGTCTCCAGTTGCAGAAAGACTTGCTTCTACTGCCTCTCTCCGTGATGGGATTTTTATGAAATTTTGAATGAATGATCCTCTGGTGGTCCTTCTAAAGAATCAATGTCTTCCATTTAGATAAGTTGATGGAATAACGGTAAATTAATAGGTAAGGTTAACAAACGATTTCCAACAATTGCGTCTTTCGGCTCATCGCATTGACAATTTTTTAAAACACATTGCGACATTGGGACACTGGGACATTAGGATATTGGGCTCCCAGTGTCCAGATCGTGGGGCAGTGGGATATTAGGAAATTGGGACATTAGGACATTAAGACATTGGGGCATTAGGCACACTGGGGAAACTGAGACGTGGGGACACGGGATATTGGGGCATTGGGACATCGGGACATCGGGATATTGGGACAATGGGACATTGGAATATTGGAATATTAGGATATTGGGACATTATTATGACCTTGGGACAATAGGACATTGGGATACTGGTACATAGGAACATTGGGCCACTGAGACATCGGGATATTATGACATTGGGGCACTGGGATATTAGGACATTGGGACATTAGGGTCTTGGGTCATTAGGACATTGGGACATTAGCACATTAGGACTTTCGGATATTACGACATTAGGCACACTGGGAAAACTGCGACTTGGGGACATTGGGGCACTGGAACATCGGGATATTGGGACATTGGGACATCGGGATATTAGAACATTGGGACATTGGAACATTGGGATATTGGAACATTGTGACACTGGAACATTGGGATATTGGGATATTAGGACACTGGGAGCGGGACATGGGGGCACTGGGATATTAGGACATTGGGACATTATGACTTTAGGACAATAGGACAATCGGACATTGGGCCATTGGGACACTGGTACATAGGGGCATTGGGCCACTGAGACATCGGTATGTCGTGACATTGGGGCACTGGAATATAAGGACATGTGGACATTAGGGTCTTGGGTCATTAGGACATTGGGATATTAGGACATTAACACATTAGGACATTGGGACATTAGGTACATTGGGGAAACTGGGACGTGGGAACATTGGGCGGGATATTGGGACATTGGGACATCGGGTTATTAGAACATTGGGATGTTGGCACACTGGGATATTGGAACATTGGGATACTGGGACATCAGGGCACTGAGATACAGGGATATGGGGCACTGGGATATTAGGACATTGGGACATTATTACCTTGGGATAATGGGACAATCGGACATTGGGACACTGGCACATAGGGCCATTGGGCCACTGAGACATCGGGATATTGGGACATTGGGATACCGGGATAGCAAGACATTGGGGCACTGCGATATTAGGACATTGGAACATTAGGATATTGGGATATTAGGACATTGGAACATTGAGAGACTGGGACAATGGGACATTTTTACATTTGGACATTAGAATATTAGGCACACTGAGGAAACTGGGACGTGGATACATTGGGAAACTGGGACATCGGGATATTAAGACATCAGGGTATTAGGACATTGGGGCATTGGAACATTAGGATATTGGGACATGGGAAGATTTGGATATTGGGACATTAGGACACTGGACGACTGGGACGTTGGGACGTTGGGATATTAGGACATTACGACCTTGGGACAATCGGACATTGTGACACTGGTACTTAGGGTACATTGGGCGACTGAGATATCGGGATATTAGGACATTGGGAGATCGGGATATTGGGTCATTTGGACATTGGGGCACTGCGATATTAGGACATTGAGCATTGGGATAATGGGATATTGGAATATTGGGACATAGGGATATTGGGACATTGGAACACTGACCACTGGGGCATTGGGATATTGGGACATCCGGATATTGGGACATTTGTACATTGGGACACTGGTACATTAGGATACAGGACTACTTCAAGTAATTTGGTGGGAGCTTTAACATTTTATTCAGTGGCTCTTTGACGGCTCCCACTGTACATTTAAACTTCTCCGGCATTTACACCTAAAACAAAATTACATATAAGCGGCGAATTGGAGTTATATGCATTCTTTTTGCGGCAGATGAATTTTTCTTTGGCCGGGTAACTCTTACAACTTTTTTGTTTTTGGTCAGATTATTGTCTACAAATGTCGATTTACTAAAATATAATAATATTGATTAATAAAACAAAGTAATAAAATCCTACATACATTTCCTAATAGTAAGGACTGGACCACTGGAAAATGGACATTTCATCATCTACATGTTCATTCATAAGACTCTGCGTGTGGAGGTGAGGGGAAAATAGCATAACACCAGGTTACGGCACTTTTGCTGTTTTTATCTATACACCTCCCAATTCAACGGGAAGCTTTTACTTGATTGCGTGCTTACTTCTTTTATAGAAATTCTTTTTTCTTCGTAGGCGTAGCCAGGTTTCGGTCAAGAGGGGCAAGTTCAACATTTTTTCAACATTGTCATTTTCTTAGGGGGTGAAATGGTCGGATGCAAAACCAATTTTAAAGAAAGGACAATCGAAAATGATCTTCTACTCTACACGATGGCGCATGTACGTAATTTGAGACTTTTACTGCTGATTCTGATTACATCCAATTGCCCTGCAATTTCCGGTTTTCAGACCAGGCTCGTCTATATTCAGATTCAGTGCTTTTGACGTTCCCGGACTGCATATTCATGTTATTTGAAACAGTGTTACCAATTTAGGGGAACGTTCCCTAAATTTAGGGTTTTTTTTTAACCTCCTAGGGAGAATTTTAGGGGGACATTTTTTTAGGGAAAATTTTAGGGGGAACCTAACTTAAAACACCTTAAGGGAGTTTTGGGGTTTTGTTTTCTAACATAAATCAGCTAATTCCATGAAAGGTTGTGTCTGTGACAGTTTCTTTAACTATTTAAATGTGTTTATTTATATTAGTATATATCTATTTGTCTGCACTGTACCGTAACCCCTTGGGGCATGATGCGTTCACTCAGCCGTTTATAGGCTACTTCGAGTCAACGTTACATTGCATTTAAAGGAGTGTATATAATGTTGCAAGCACTACATATTTCCTGAACCACGCCGAGATTCGATCTCCGGACTTCTAAATTCATAGCATCGTAGAGTGCGACTCAACCAAGTGAGCCACAGAGCGTGACAGTATATATCTATATTAAAATTGATTACTTGCCTTGTATCTCCTGAATCTGTTGGGACCGGGATCGGTAAGAGATATAGTACAGATACATTTTGTGGGCTCCCCCACCTTTTCTGATGGGACTTGTACAGGTTTTTTTCGATTGCTTATTAATAAGTTGCGAATAATATGTTCGTTAAAAAAACCAAGTGAAATGGAGACGTTAAGTGGATTAAGATAAGATAAGAAGGGCACTGTAGAATATCGCCTAGGTGTAGATAAATAAATATTCAAAACCCTATGTCCCCTAGTTGTGTGTCTTAAGTGACATCTGTAGGAATTATAAACAAAACACATCTAGCATGCCACTTGACGAGTATAGTTAACTTGATGTAGTTATGATTCCATGTTCACCGGTTCAGAGTTCTTTTCCCCCAACATATTATAGAGGCAATAAGAGGATGACCTAACCTCAAACTGGTTTTTTCTTTTTGAAATGGGCTATGGGCGTCAAATTGCGATTAACCCGACTAAATCGATGCCTTTGCTACACCTGTCAAAAAGCCGTCTCAATAGCTGTGTCACTATAATCTTCTGGGTACCATTAGAAGTGATATTAGGGATGTCAAAAACCGGTCCATAACCCATTTTCGTTTTTTTCGGTTATTTTGCAAAGCCGGTTAGACCGTCCGGTTTTAACCGGGCTCGGTTTTCCGGTTAACCGAGTCTTTTAATTGATTTGCTTAGAATTTTACTTAAAAAAAAGATGCTTACTCATTCGTATGGCTGGTGTTCGTATCGTAAGCAAAATCAAATCAAAATTCATGTTAAGGTTTGTGTTCGTAGACACGACTCATACGACGATCACTGAGTGATTGTCGCCTGACGGCTGGAATTGAGTACTGCTTGCATATACATATTTTATATGGAGCTGTATTCCTCCAAACGATAGTCGTTGAGCTTGTCAGGCGACGGTCGTGTGGCATGTGTAGAATAAAATTATCGTCGCGACGATCGCGCTGATTGTTGTACATGCTGCCTCGATGAGTGGTGACCGTGGTGCAAACCACTTGTTTGTAGGCTTCGGGGAGCGGCTGCTTGGGGTGCTACGCACGGTGTATATAAAAATCGTGCAATGGTCGTATTCGTTTCGTATACATTCGGCTGAGTGGCGAGCGTATCTGTATATATAAATTATCCGTGCACATGCTGATTGGCTGAGTGGTGGCCAACCGATGCGTTGTTTGAAATGGTTTTCAGGAAGCGGGAGTAAAGGTACATTTTCCTCGACCCGACTGAACGACAGCGACTCGCTCATTCCATATAAAAACTCGTTTTTAAAATGAGAGAGAAACGAGTTTTCATAAGGAAAGGAATGAGCGAGTCGCTGTCGTGCGGCCGCGCGAGGACAACGTACCTTAAGATAACGATGAAATACATAAGTCATGATCGTGGTAGCTGTAGTCGCTTGTAGGAAAACACCCGTAGTCGATAGTCACATAGCAAGCATCGCCTAGCTACGACAGCTCGGTGATCATCTTCAGTCGTCTCTACGAATACAAACCTTAAGACAGCTAATTTAAAAGAGAAACATTTTGAAGAAAAAAGATAATCAAATAAAATTGTAAGAAGTGATTTCATTATTTTATTAGTTTTTGAAAAAAATTTCCAAACATTTGCAACAGGGGCCAGGGGGCGGAACATCACATTTGTTAACACAATGAAACGCGGATGCACTGATTACTGATACACTATATACGAATATCACATTCACGACGCACAACCAAGATACACGTGAAACGCAATGTAAGCATAAACTTTAGGTGTGTTTTTTTGGTTATCCCGTGTAGGTTTGGGTAACGAAACTTCATATAAAAAAAATGACAGGTGCGTCAGCTGTCATTTTTTTTATATGGAGTTTCGTTACCCAAACCTGCACGGGATAACCAAAAAAACACACCTAATATATGCCTTGGAAAAGATTAGGAGAGGTATTTGACGAAGCATTAAACGAGTAATTGCTATAAGGAGAATGTTCGAAAATATGTTTAAGGACTAAAATTTGAAAACGAAGTTTTTCATAAGGGACAAGTAATAGAATTGCAGACTGAAAAATCCAGAAAATATAAAAAATTTTATGAATTTTGAGAGTATTTTTTTCCGGTTTTAACCGAATGGACAAACAACCGTCCGGGTTAAAACCGGAATGAGGAAAAACCGAAAAAAAAACGGTTAACCTTCCTGAAAGTACCGGTTTTCGGACTAACCGTCCGGTTTTTGACATCCCTATTTGATACTCGCGTCAACAAATCATATTTGGTGCCCAGCGTGGGGCCCTTTTCAATTTTCCTTTTTAATTTTTCGCCATTTTTTCCAATTTAGGGGGAAGATTATCATTTTAAGGTCTGGATAGACATCGGGCGGAATGAAAATGAAATTTTTGTCCGCTGCGATTTTCTCTATGAAAATGCATGCTTACTGTCGTGGAACATGTCGGAAATGATGGGGAATTCCATAAGCTACAATCCGAATATGGTTCCACAATTTGTCTCTGCCATTTTATATATTATTTTTCGATTCCCCGGTCATTAGATAATTTCCTCGATGAACTCGTCGTGGACAGTGAATCGGTTTGACATTTGCAAAACTCACCACGCCAGACGGAGAATATGCTACCGAATCGACTAATTTTCACGTTGAAAATGCATTTGGACAAGGGGGAAATAATTTTTTTAGTTATCTTTAAGATGATTTAGAACGTAAAACGCTTTTGTAGCAATTTTCGAAGCTAAAATTTTAATTTCACCACGGTTTTTATGCCGGTTCATTACCGTTTCATTTTCATTCCGCTCGAACTCTATCCGGGGCTTTAAGGCCTGGATAGACCTCGGGCGGAATGAGAATGAAATTTTAGTCCGCTGCGATTTTCTCAATGAAAATGCATACATACTGTCGTGGATTATGTGGTAAATGCTGGGTAATTCCATAAACTAAAATCCGAGAATGGTTTCACAATTTGTCTCTGCCATTTTATGTGTTATTTTTCGATTCCCCGGTCATTAGATAATTTCCACGATGAACTCGTCGTGGACAGTGAATCGGTTTGACGTTTGCAAAACTCACCACGCCCGACGGAGAATATGCTACAAAGTCAACTCATTTTCACGTTGAAAATGCATTCGGACAAGGGGGAAATTATTTTTTTAGTTATTTTTAAGATGATTTAGGACGTAAAAAGCCTTTGTAGCAATTTTCGAAGCTAAAATTTTAAATCATCTTAAAAATTACTAAAAAAAATAATTTAATTTAACTTCTTTTGGGTGCCCAAACATCGATGGGGACTTTTGGCATTTTATTTGTAGCTACAGAAGCTAAATATGTCATAGATTACTTTACAGCATACACCACCGCTACAGAGGCATTCACAAATAACTCAAAAAATTCTCGTTTTTCTAAAGTTTGAACCCCTATAGCACCCTCAAGGGTCTACATATTGATGAGAAATTTCGCCACTTTCTTCAGAACTGTATTTGCTACGAATTACCAATATACAACATCTTTTAGTCAGAGTTACCGATTTTCGCGAAAACTGTTAGGAATGCTCGAATCAAACTTGATTTTTGACATGTTATTCTGAAACGACAAGAGCTACAAATTCGCCATACACCATTTTTCAGCACATTTTACCGTTATCAAAAGGAAAGCTCATGCAAAAATTCAGCTTTCCCCTAATTTTTCCAAAGCGAAATGCCAATTTTCCTGGGGTATTATTTTAGAGTTAATGTTTGACAAGTCTTTAATGGTATTGCACTTACAACTTTTTGTGTTTTTTTTTTAATGTACAGAGGTTATGCTGTTTGTTTAAATTTATTGACCGAAAACATTCGTACACATCACAACTGATATAATATAAGTTTATAAATCCCATTTATCAAATTGGTGAGGTTATGATACAAAACAGTTCCGTCTGTTCAGCGAACTATGCCAAGTCTTTTAAACTGCTATTCATACTGTTCTGTATACGCCGTATCAGCTGTGAGCTGCCAGATGCCTGTGTGGAACATGTAGACGAAAAGAACCGGAGATTTGTTCTGATCCGCATAGCAAGATTGTTATTAAAGAAAAGTTGAGATCAGCTCAGGGGTCTGAAAGCGGAAAGCTCCAAGCTGGATGCTCAAACGTATTCATATACGAGAGGAAAATTGGGAATAATTGGAAGTAAGGGAATTCATCAATTCAGTGCATTAGCACTTTTACGGAACTCCATTATGGCTTATCATCCCGTTTGTGCAGAACCCAATAGATTAGTAGCAACGACTTAAAGCTGTCAAACTCTCCCAGGATAGCTTATCAGGAGTCACCGTAGTCTGCGTACTCAACACCGGGCTCTCACGAAAACAGTCATTCAAAGATCATGCTAATTATTATCACCGGCATGAGTTGTTACTTATATGTATTAGAAAGACGTCAACCAACCTTTAAATATGAATTAGTCAGCATCGTGGTTTGTCTATACATATCGGTTTTCACCAGAACGTGTACAGCAGTTGTCTCTCAAGGGTCTGGTTACCTTACCTTGAAGAAAAGAGAATTAGAATTAATCATTATCATTTACGTCCACCGCAAGTGAAGCAAAGTTTGTGAATGTCCGTACCACACAATAAAAATAGAATTTTAGACACCAGCTAAATCTGCGATAATGTCATTCCGTTCCATGGAACCATTATCGCCTCAGGTAAGAGCGTGACAGGGCTCCATTTCGGAAGAACGAATTCAGTTCGGATGTGAATTGCTGCGATGGATACAGCGCTTGTGTTCTGCTTATTCTTTCACATTTCACTATCAAATATTTATACAACAATGATTTTAAAATATTTTGATCAAATGTGGAACAGAAATAAGTTTTATGGATGCTTTCTTATTTTTATAAAAATCACGTACACTAATCTACCTAATTACAAGAAACACGTAGAAACTTATACACGTTATTTCCGAGATGTAAAACTTTCAAAACTTAAATTAAATGGAAACAATCTGCAACCAAATTTATCGCTTCATATTTCATTTTGAAATTTCTCCTTTCCTAGTTTCTGGGTCTGGGAGGGGCTTTAGCCCCCTTAGCCCCTCCCGTGGTTGCGCCACTGGTTCAACCGTTGATGAAGGTACTAGGGAGGGTGTTAGATTTGGAGTACATATACTCTTATTCCCTTTTCTCACTCTATAGGTGACTCACTCCTTGTGCGGCATTCGATGGGGTTACGAAACGGAACAGTTGCATATGTTCCGCAAACATTTTTGCCATTCTGATCCCCAAAATGGCAGTTGGGGGATTAAATTGGCAAATATGTTTGCGGAACATACGCAACTGTTCCGTTTTGTAACCCCATCACACTGTGCGTCTTATACAGTCTCGGCTTACTATATTCAGAGTTTGATGCAGTTATTACCCACCACTTGTTGTTGAAGTTTCATTTATTATTTTCTGTGAATAAGCACGACCTTCAGTTCATGTAATCATCTGAAAGCGGCATCGCTAGAACCCTAAAACCTATCACGTTATGTACACGTCGTTTTTCAATTAATCTCTTTTATTTCACGTAAATTCTTTTTTTTTTAATCCCATTAGTTTTCTACATTGTCGATAATACACGAAAAGTCGCCCGATGGTAAATATATGCTAGTTAACAGGGTCCTCGCTAAGGTAAATATTTTTTTTTTTAAATTAGTTATTTATTTACTAAAAATGCACGTATTTTTTCATAGTTATTTAGACATAGTTATATAGCGACATACTACGCAGTCGATCTAGAAACCAAGCTGCCCTTCCCAATAACGATAAATGGAAACGAGGTAAGCATTTTTTTTCATTACACTGTAAAAACTTTTTCAAAGCCTAATTTTTACCTCCTTTCCTTTTAGGATCGGTTATTATTCGCCAAATGGGGACCACACGGTAATGCTTTATTGCTAAACTTTAACGGAAACCTCTTTTACAAGGCTGGCGTAAAAGAACCCGAAGTGCAACTTACCAACGATGAACAGGCTAATGTTATGAATGGTCATCCAGATTGGGTGTATGAAGGTAGGACTAATGTAAATTTCAGGATATCGAATGGAAAGCAAATTTAAACCGCTATGATCACTTGCAGAGGAAGTTTTCGCGTCCAACGTTGCCTCGTGGTTTAACCCGGCCGGAACGAAATTGGCCTTCATTCGCTTCGATGATACCTCAACGCGATCCATCAATCTAAGCATCTACGGAAATCCGGGCGATCTTGCATTCCAATATCCTCGTGAATCAGTTGTCTACTATCCAAAGGCTGGATCGAATAATCCGCTTGCCGATCTCTATCAAGTTGATCTGAAAGATCCGTCCAGAATGCAACGTATTCAAGTTCCGTCGGCATTGAATAACATTGAGCACTTGATTACGGCGGTAACATGGTTGAATGATAACGATCTTCTCGCCGTCTATATGAATCGTATTCAAAATAAGGCACATGTACAGGTTTCAGATGAAAGTAGCCGTTATGAGGTATGTTTTTGGTTTTTCATATTAAACTTTAAACTTTACCTAAAAGTTCTTTCGATTCGTTCGCAGATCCTCAGCTTGGAGTCATCCACCGGTTGGGTTGATCTCTTTACTCCACCGCATCGCAACAAGGATGGTAGTAAAATTGCCTTGATCTTGCCACAAAATCAGGGAGCAAGCGTAGGTGATTACAGACACTTGGCCATTGTTGGAACTGGTAAAAACCCTGGATCACCAGTGGCATTGACAAGCGGAAAGTACGTTGTTCAACAAATTTTATTCTGGGATCACGAAACAAATGTTATCTACTATTCGGCGAATACGGAGCAATCGTCACGAGCTCTGCACATTTACGGTGTGAAAGCAGAAAGGGGTGAAAAACCACAGTGTCTAAGTTGTGATATTAAAATTAATGGTAGGTCGGGTATCCTGATGGCTTTGACAATTTTTGCTTTAATTTGATTTTATTTCTGTAGGCGTCCAACAAACCTACTTCTCCGCCGAGTTTGATCCAAGCGGCAAATATGTGATGATTACATCTCAGGGTCCAGATGTTCCAAGAGTTATGCTCTATGAGTGTTCATTTACAAACAGTAAGTAATTCATTTTCGGTATAATCACAAACTAATCCACAACGAAAAATGTGTATTTCCTTCAGACAACTTATCGAAGAAACTCCTTAAAGACTGGGAACCCAATCGTGAAATTCGCTCGGCCGTGGGTAAAACGAAAATGCCCAAGACCAGCTTCCATTCGGTCGATTTAGAAAACGGTTTTTCGGCACAAGTGATGCTCTTACTTCCGCCCAATGCTGATTTGAGTGGCAAAACCAAATATCCAATGTTGGTTGATGTATACGGCGGACCTGATTCATATTCGGTTGTCGATCGTTGGTCTCTTGACTGGGGCTCGTATTTGGCATCCAATCATTCGGTGATCTATGCCAAAATTGATGGTAGAGGATCTGGATTGCGTGGCGAAAAACTGCTTCATTCAGTCTATTTGAAATTGGGAAGTGTGGAAATCGATGATCAAATTATGACTGCCAAGTAAGTTGTTTTATATAATCGACAGACAATGTCAAATCCTTATTCAAGGAATCGCGATTATTACTATTACTCTGGATTATTGCACAGTTCACATAAATATAATTGTCATTTTACAGAAAACTGTCTCAATCACTGCCCTACATTGATGCGAAGAGAATGGGCATTTGGGGATGGAGCTATGGCGGTTATGCGGCGGCTATGGCCTTGGCTAAGGACACGGAAGGCGTGTTTCAGTGCGCAACATCCGTTGCACCCGTAACTGATTGGACTTATTACGGTAAAAAAAAATTGTGCTCAAGATATGAACATTTCAAACTAAAGTGTTATTATGAATATAGACTCAATCTACACGGAAAGATATATGAACCTTCCCAATGCCAATCACGAGGGCTACGAAAATGCCCGCCTGACCAGAATTGCCACCATGCTCGACAACAAGAAGTATATGTTAGTCCACGGAACCTTAGATGATAACGTGCATTATCAACAAGCCATGGTTCTTGCCAAAGTTCTGGAATTGAATGATATTATGTTCAAACAAATTGTGAGTCTATTCCGAAGCGACAAATTTGATCCCACTAATTTTATTTATTTAATTTCTCCAGAGTTATCCCGATGAAGATCACGGCCTAAGTCATGTACGACCACATCTTTATCATTCACTCGATAAATTCTTCAAAGATTGCTTACAATGGACCGATTAGGGGAAATACGCGGTTCCATTGTTGTGGTTGCTTTTAGTGTTTTAACTAAATGTTTAGTGCATCGTTAGGAGATGAGAACGTAATTTAAACAGAAAACAGAAGAGCCTAGTTGCACAAACAAAATTTTATGTACTTAAATAGTAGAACGAAATATTCTAGTTACTCTTTTTTTTGTATGTATATCGTCGTATAGGATAGGCAAAATGTTAAAACCAGAAATTACTATAAATGTGTAAATTTTATCTTTTTAGAGTGCCAAATATTCAGAGCAAGAGCCATATGTGTGTATATGAAAGTTAAATGCTGCTACGCAGCAATACGATTTATTGATTGATTGATTTTATATTGTGAACCATAATGTTTTTAGTTTTTGTTGATATTTTTATAGAAATCGTTGCGCGCAAGCTTGCACAAACACACCATACCTATTAGTTTATTTAAATTTTATTGTATGTTATTTAAATGTAAATAAAAACTTTGTACATTCCGCTTGGGCGTTTTACTTTTATTATGATTCTTTCACAATTTCTGCACAGCTTTGTCCTCTAACCGTTTTGTTTTTCCTTCTGGAAAATTTCACTTCTGTTCAGAAGTGACGACCGTCGAAAACCCCACCCGTAGGTAACAACGGAGCATAACCCTATCAAATTATCAGATCAAGATCAGGTTTTATCTTGCAAGGACTCTTCGTCTGTTGAGTGAGTCGGAACTAACAAACAACACATTCGTGCGAAATATAGGCTAGAATACACTTTGGTCGAGGAAGGTAATTTTTCCAACTTGCACACTATTCAAGGTTCAAGGAAACTTTTCCCAGAAACAGTGACCTAAAGACCGAAGTCAACTCGGCCTCCACTATAGCTCAAAACTGGCTGCCGACAAATAACTGTATTGTTCAAAATCGGAAAAACTCCGGCAAATAGGTCCACCTCGTTGTCAGAATGGACGAGGCATCATCTGAGAAAGTGAAACGACTTAATGGAAGTATCGGCTACGGATTTACGTAGACGTAGATGAACCTAACATTCGATAGTAAAAGTCGTCATGACGAAATCACTGCGCGACCTCGTAGTTCGCAGCAGACTTGTAAAGGGCGCCCTTGGCAAAAAATTAGTAGATACTTGAGTACCTTAACTCCAACGAACCTGCACCACGCAAAAGTTGCATCCGCAATCCTGTGCAGAAAATTTGCCGCCTCGATAGAGCTGAAACAGGAACTTTGGTTGGCCAAGTGCCGCATGTGTGACGTAAATAGTAATTCCACTTAATTTATGAAAGCACAGTGGACCGCCCTCGGGTGGCAATTTTTGCCGCTTACCAATTTTATTTCTAGGTATCTAGTACTCGCTCTTATCGTACGTAGTCAAGAATTAGTTTTTGCATTTGCTTACTTTCCAGCTGACGATGCGATGACTCTATTCCATCAGAGATAATCTGCACCTTATTCGACTACTGCAGGACCACTAACCGGCAATTTGTTATTGGTTGTGACACAAATGCCCACCACATTGTGTGGGGCAGTACGGACGTTAATATGCGTATGGCGCCCAACCGTCCTGGATCCTGCGCGACAGCCTCGCATTTTACAAGTCTGTCCCACATTGAAAATCCTCCCGAAATTGTCCCGCAAAACACCCCGTTTGCCCTTAGTCCTGCCTTTAGGAATTTCGTTGTTCATGCATCGTATCTTTAAACGGCTGTAACTCACGAAACCGAGACCGAGAAACAAACCAGGACAGACTTAAGACTACTTGTAGGCTTTCTTTCAGGGAGGAATGTTTGGATGAAGATGAAACGTTCATTCATATGCTATGTGAGAGCCAGGCGATCAACAGATCCAGGAGAAAACTCCTTGCACGTGAGCCACATCAGGATTTTGTAACTTTGTAGAAAAATACAAAAAAAAAGTTGTTGCATAATCGAACAGCGTAAATCTTAATCCGAAAGAAAGTGTCCCTCACACCGGTTAGGTAGCGGATTATCCGCGACGAATTTCCCACGAATTAATGGCAGTGGTTGTAGGTATCGGTGGATGAGTGAAAGAGATAATGTTTGGAAACATGTGCCGTTTGTGCGACACACGCAAAAAAAATTGTGGCATTTGAGATGTGGCCCGCATTTGGATTAGAAATAAATTGTTATTGGGTTGCCCCATTCGTTCTTGTTTTTGACTTCAAATTTGAAATCAGCCTTATTGTGTCTGCCTCGCCGATTCGACGTGTATTTCCCGACAAAATCGGGGAACCATTCTGGAGCGGGCTATCTCCAAAGTTTCACTTCTCTTTAGTTATTTCTAACGTTTTTGCGTTAAGTGCAGTCTTCATGGGAGCAGGAAAAGTAAAAAAGCTTTTTTGTGGTGTACTTTCACGCATCGAATCGTCCATTTATACTTCTTTGATTGATTTCATTGATTTTGCCCAAACGCCGGCCTCTTAAGGAACACGATAATGGATTTGTTCAAATCGAAACACAAGCCACAACATAGGCGTAGCCAGGGGGGGGCAGGGAGGGGCGGTCGCCCCCCCCCTGGTCGATGAAGATGGAAAAAAAAATCCTTATCGATGTAGTAAAAAAATCGCTGCACTATACAACATTTTCAAAAATTTTGTCTTTCTTACTTCTCCAAATGCTGCCGGAGAAACCATGATTGGGACAGCTTGCAGTCTGGAGGCGGATACAAATAGGTGACAGCGAGTGGCCTCTCGTAACTGACGCAGGCTGCGTACCACCCAACATACTTCACTTGTGAGTGTGCTACTGTGGCTGCGTGGATCCCATATTTCCTGTTTCATTTCATGGCTTCTGAGCTCGCGTACCTACACAATTTCAACCGTTAGGTCCCTTCGGCAAGTTAGTGGAATTCAACTTATTTTCATCTGAAACGGTGACAATTGGTATACAGCTTTGCTTTATTAGCCCTGGAAGGTTATGCTTTGTCGAATCGACTACGCATCATCAAATTTATCCCATTTTTCGTGACAATTCTCATTATTTGGAGCTGAGTTTTCGTACAGCACTTACCGTGCCAATGTACTTGCCGGGTACATTGCGGCTAGACGAAGTAAGCAGAGTAAGTTGGATTTTTGGAAATTGGCGTCGTCTTAACGACGAAGGATGAACTTTGTGTAGCTTTTAGAACTCCAGTATTTCTTATGGCTGGTTGTCGATTCGACGATAAGTCTGTGTCCATACAACTAGCTCGTAACAAATGTGCTTTTTTTTGGAAATGCGGGGCCTATTTTTTCAAAAATTATGGGAAAAATATTTAATAGGACAAATCAGGAAAATGGCTAAAAATTCTTCCTTATTATAGGAAGATTGAATTTCGAACTCATAAAAATCGGCTCCAAAATCCATGTTTTTCCATTCTAAATAAAATTACGAATGAAAATTTGTCAGATTTTGGAAATATTTTGAGAAAGGGTGATTTGTATGAAGCGTCAAAGTAGAGCGTCGTCGAATCGACGAAGCATGACATTTCCGTACTCAAAATAAGCATGACGTTCCAGGGTTAAGGACCATGTAAAGAACGGGTCTCATATTTCAGTGTCTTTTCAAGTTCTTCATTTTCTTCTCAGGACCATATAGGTGTATATTATGTTGCAGGCACTATATATTTCCTATCCGCACATGTACGGAAATTTGGGACCACGCCGAGATTCGATCTCCGGACCTCTAGATTACTAGCATCGTAGAAAGCGATTCAACCAAGTGAGCCACAGAGCGGGTCTTCCAGCTATTAAATCAAAATTTATTTTCTAGCTGAATCATACCAGCAAAAAAATTTAGCCACTGTTAATACTTTGATCAATTTAGAGGAAATCTTATTATTTCAATCAATAAAGGATTTTTAATAATATTCTAACGATGCTACTTTGCTAAGATGAAAGTGACAGACGAAACAAACTGATTTCGCAAGTGGAATATGCAGTCCAAGATGCAAAAAATGCACTGAAAATAGACTAACTACGCTCTAAAAGGCAGATATTGGAGGCCAGTTGAATGTAATCAGAATGCAGAATAAAATCATTCTCATATCCATTTTAAAAATTTGACTCTACAATTAGAAAAAAAAGAAATAACATGCATGGCACTCCACCAGTAAACTAGGGCCTCAGATGTGTGAGTGAAATCCAATTTCCAAGATCTAAACTGCTGTTTTGTTAAGGTGTTGAGATCAACAGCACGCCCAGCAATGTTATTTATCCTATCCCCATAAATGGATACTTGTTTATAATCTGAGCGACATCATAGTCCGTCACGTAGGTCGTGAGTTCGAAAAACACCATAAAATGAATACGTTCACGGTGAGTCTGGAATCCATGACCCTGTGCACCAATCCAACCACAAGCCAGTTGACTCTAAATTTTGCCAACAATATTTCTGCGACCGGAAATTTCAACTCCTAAGAAAATCATGATGTTGAAAAAAATTTGGGCTTGCCCCCCCCTGACCGAAATCCTGGCTACGCCCATGAGCCACAACTCTTTTTTGGGTACGGTATAACCGAGTTACACTGCTTTGCATATTTCTATCAATTTACCCAGGTACGAGTAAATATTTCCATCCTTGGTTATAAAATGTCAAAAAGTTGTCTTTGGACAGTCGTTACCAGTGGCATGGCGCAACCACGGGAGGGGCTAAGAGGGCTAAAGCCCCTCCCGAACAAAGAATTTGGGAGAGGAAAAATTGCAAATTGAAATATGAAACAATGCATTTCGTTGCCGATTTTATAAAAAATATGAATTCGTGCTCTTGAAACATTGGTTATTCCTTACCAAAATGTTAAAAGCGTCTTTATACAGGGTGTCCCGCATTAGGTGGTCAATACTGTAAGGGTTGATAGCACAACTTGTTTCGGCAAGAAAATTACCAATCCAATTGGCATTTTTTGACCGTTACCTTGTTATCGCTCTTTTTCTGAATGTCATCGAAAATCGTGACTTATCATGCATAATCATAATTTGCAGCCCTCCTGATGACTTAATCCAATCCAAGGTGGTCCTACTGGCGACCATTTCCGATGGCAGCCTCGCTGCCATACGGGAGTTTCAAGCCTCTTCGGGCGGACCACACTCGTTTTTCAACGAGAAACGGCCAAGAGTTGCCACAAGACCCCTCCATGGCAAGAGCTGTGAAGGTTCGATGCAGGAGGGTTGTGTATGGCTGTATATGTGTGTGGAAGTGTTCTATGTGTTTTTTCGTCAAATTGGGAGCATTTCATCTTAGCGCGGTTGCTCTCAATTCTATTAATCCGCGCCGGAATCGAAACTAATCCAGGTCCTGAAATTTACATCTGTTGTGTATGCAACCGACGTATCTTCGGCAATGCCAGGTCTCTGAGATGTACCTGCTGTAGAGAATGGTGTCACTTTTATTGCTACGGCTTAAAAAAAATGAGTGAGTATAACAAGTTGTCTTTTGTTGCTCCTGGGTGTCTGAATACGGGTCGGCCCCCAGCCACCCCAGGCCCTAGTTCACAAGCTAATGGTTTACCACCATCTCCGGCCATTCCTGGCCCTAGCTCCCGAGCCAATTCTCCACCACCGCCACCCGTAGTCTACAACAAGGCATACTCGCTCAAGTTTAACACCTGCACCTCCCGCAGCAGTGTACACCCCACTCACCATATTGCAGTTTAACTGCAATGGCATCCGCAAGAAGATCAGCGAGATCGTCCGTTTCATGAGGACACGCAGAATTCTGATAGCGGCATTTCAGGAGACAAAGGGGTAATTCGACCCTTTCTCCAAAATTCAGGGATGACAAGCGTGGATATCGACAAGTTGAAAGCCATCGTGAGGTATTCGATGGCTGGAAGATCTAGGTGTTTCAGCATGGCCATTGAAATGCCATCTGGTCCAATGGCCTTAGAGTTTTTAGCGTTCTTGATCGCTGCTGAAACTTGTTTATTGAACAAGCTCGCACAAAGTTTAGGATCTGCGGTGGTTTCTTGCTGAATCTGATGGCTACACTACCTTTGTCTTGGGTTGGATGTGACAGGGCGCGGACTGTAGCCCAAAGCTTGCTGACACCTTTCGAGAGGTCGCAGCTTTCAAGATGCTCGTTCCATTTTTCTTTCTTGTAGGTGTTGACTTGTCGATTTATTTCGGAGTTTAGCTCCTGAATTCTGGGGTCTGCCGGATTTGCGCGTCTTAAGTTGTCCGGTTCGTCGGCTAACCTTGCGGCAGTTGTTGGGAAATATGGCCGAACTTTAGGGATACGTCCTGCCTGGAATGAAGCGAGCTGCCGCTTTGACAATGACGTTCCGTATATTCTTTTCGGCTACCCTGGTGTTTGTTGGAATAGGTAGCGCGGCGAACTTCGTCGTAGTGAACGTAGTGAAATCCTCCCAATTTGCTTTTTTGTGGTTGATAAACGTACGCTGTTCTGACGTCGTCAATTCAGCTGGGAGGCGATCGGATTAGAGGGAAATAGTTGTCTCCCAGTGGGTTTCACTTATCAAACTGGCGCTTACAATAGTTATGTCAGGAGAACTATGGCAGGCACCAGCGACGCGTGTAGACGAAAATCCATTGAGTGCGCAGAAGTCTGATGGGTCTAATTTGGTCGCGATATCTATACCTCTGGCATTATTTGCGAGAAGAGAGTGCCAGAGTTCGTGATGGGCGTCAAAATCGCCAAGTAGGATCCTATGCTGTCCTGTGAGGAGTCGCCCAATATCGAACTTATAACCAGAGCCACAGCTGAATGCTGGCGGAACATAGATGTTTATAAGTTCGGTATTGGTATTGCCGGATTTAACGGCAATAGGTTGCATTTCCGCCGTGCCGTCGTTGAAACGAAGATCTAATACACTGTATTGCACGGTTCTGTGTATTAGGAATGCAAACCCTCCTCCTGGGTTAGGGCACAGACAAAGAAACCCTCTTGGCTACGTATAAAGCGATCGGTCGCCCCCTAGTCAATTACGCAGCACCAACGTGGACAAATGGTCTCTGCAACACCAACTGGAGCCACATTCAAACCTGCCAAAATACAGCACTACGCACCATCACCGGCTGTGTTAAGATGTCTTCACAAGATCATCTACATCAGGAAACAAAAATAATGACTTTGAGGAGCCATAATTAACTTCTCACTAAGCAATATTTAGTCGGATTTTAAACTAAAAAACTAGATATAGACGCCACAATACTCCCCCTTAGCGAAGGCTAAATTTCGCGATATGAATTTGGAACAGAAGTTACTCTACCTGCACGTGTTTTGATCAAACGTGAAGGAATAGTATGTACTGTGTTATTTTTCAAATTGAATGATACATGTTTCTGATTACGACGAATAGATTTTGTGGTACTATTATTTAATTGTTGCTGACTAACCATGTTAGAACTCTCATCAGTAGAAAGATAACTCGGTTTAAGTCTGTTGAGAGAAACATTGACATCTCGATCTTTAATTTTTAAAGTGTAAAAATGTTTACCACGTTTAATAATAGGAAATGGGGAGTTTGTAAAGAAGAACGAACAGCATCTGTCCTAACAAAAGCATGGGAACAAGAAGCTAAATCTTTGAAAACAAAATATTTATTAGACGAGTGATTTGAAGAATTTGTAGGTTTAATTTGAGAAAGATGAGATTTCAAGTCGTTAACGAAATCACTTTGAGGTTTTAATTGAGAAGAATGCTCTAAAAAATCACTAGGTAATCTAGGATTTTGGCCAAATACTAGTTGTGCTGCTGAAGACGATAGATCTTCCTTGTACATAGACCTGAGACCTAACAAAACTAATGGTAGAGTTTTAGTCCATGATGGATTGTTATGAGCCATGATAGCAGCCTTCAGTGTTCTATGCCAACGTTCAACAATTCCATTAGATTGTGGGTGATATGCGGTAGTGCGATTTCTACTGAACCCTAACAAACGTCCTAATTCTGCAAATAACTCAGATTCGAACTGTCTACCTTGATCGGTCACTATGATATGAGGCACGCCAAAACGAGAAATCCACTCCCTGACTAAAGCTTCTGCACATGATTGAGCTGTAATACCAGAAAGTGGAATTGCTTCGGGCCAACGAGTGAAACGATCTATAATAGTAAGACAGTACGAGAAACCTTGTGAAGTAGGCAAAGGACCTATGATATCTAGATGAATAATTTGAAATCGTTCTGAAGCTTGAGAAAAGTTACCAAGTGGTGCCTTGACGTGTCGAGAAACTTTAGGTTTTTGACAGGCTAAACATTGGCGAGACCACATGATTATATCTTTGTTCATGGATGGCCAGAAATATTTAGTGGTAATTAAGCGTTTCGTGGAACGAATACCAGGATGTGCTAAATTATGTATCGACGAAAAAATTAATTTACGAAAAGTTTGAGGAACAAATATTCTGATATTATTGTCTGAAATTTCACAATAAATTTGATAATCAGTATCCGGAAAGGAAATTTGTTTCAGGGAATATTTAGAATTTTTTAAAAGTTCCTGAAGAGATACATCTGATAATTGTGAAGTGGCCATAGCTTTAAAATCTATGTTACTGGGAACCTTAATTTCCTCAAGACGGGATAAAGTATCAGCAGTAACATTATCACTGCCAGCTATGTGACGAATATCCGAAGTAAATTCGCTTATATAGGAAAGATGTCGAAGTTGTCTTGGATTTGCCTTGTCTGGATTTTGTTTTAAAGCGAAAGTTAATGGTTTATGATCTGTAAAAATTGTAAAAGATCTACCTTCAACAAAGTACCTAAAGAATTTAATAGCCAAATATATAGCAAGAAGTTCTCTGTCATAAGTACTATAATTTCGCTGCGTATTGTCGAGTTTCTTTGAAAAGAAACTTAATGGTTGCCAAGCACCGTTGACAAATTGTTGCAGAGCTGCACAAACAGCTATATTTGAGGCATCAACAAAAATAGCTAATGGGGCCTCGGAAATAGGAAAGGCGAGGTAGGAAGCTTCGAACAATTGTTGTTTGGTAAATTCAAAAGCTTCAATTGCTTGAGGTGTCCAATCAACTTTTCTCTTATCAGATTTCCGAGAGCCAATAAGATATTCATTCAAAATAGCTTGTTGATGGGCAGCCTGGGGTAAAAAACGACGATAAAAATTTATCATGCCGAGAAAACGTCTAAGTTCCAGAATGGTAACAGGTAATTTTATATCTTTAATAACTTGACATTTGTCTGTTGGAGGTTTAATGCCATCAAAAGAGATCAAATGACCAAGAAATTTGATTTGTTGTTTGAAAAACGAACACTTTTCAAAGTTGATTATCAAACCATATTTAACTAGTCGCTCAAAGACAATAGACAAATGTCTAATATGTTCTGTCTCTGATTTTGAAGCGTTGAGAATATCATTAAGGTATGAAAAACAAAAATCTAAGTCTTTAAGTACCTCGTGAATAAAACGTTGAAATGTCTGAGCAAAGATCAAATGTCATGCGGGTAAATTCAAATTAGCCAAAAGGTGTGCAGATGGCAGTTTTGGGAATATCTACAGGATCTAATGGAACTTGATGATAAGCCTTTACCAAATCCAATGTTGTAAAAAGTGTACTACCTGTGAGGTTATGTGTAATATCTTGGATATTTGGAATAGGATATCGATATGGCGTAGTTTGAGCATTTAAACGTCGATAATCTCCACAAGGACGCCATTCTCCATTATTTTTCTTCACCATATGCAGTGGAGAAGACCAAGGACTGTTTGAAGGACGACAAATTCCTTGTTGAAGGAGGAAGTCAAACTCTTTCTTAGCTGCAACAAGTCTGTCTGGAGATAAACGTCTAACTTTGGATGTCACAGGAGAACCAAATGTATGTATTGTATGTGTGACATTGTGTTTAACAGGTTGTATGAAATTGCTAGGAATGGTAATTGCTCTGTATGTAGCGAGAAGTTCTTTTACACGAGGATCTAAGGTCTCGTCTACTTGTATAGCAAGAGTAGATAAGGGATCTTTCGAAATTAATCCGACTGTATGAAGATTAGTAGAAGGATCAATGAGCATTTTCTTAGCAATATCAACCAACAAACCAAAGTGACATAAGAAATGTGCTCCAATAATGGGTTTTTCTATTTCAGCAATGACAAACTCCCATGTAAAAACTCTTCTTAGACCGAGGTCAAGAGAGAGACGTTTTCTACCGTAAGTATTGATCGTAGAAGAGTTAGCGGCCGAAAGCTTTAGAGACTCAGGGAAACGTTTATTCAAAGTTGATGCAGTAATTACTGAAATATCAGCACCTGTGTCTATCAGGAAACGTAATTTTGAAGAATTATCAAAAAGTGTAAGGCGACATGAATTAGATCTGGTGAAATCAGTCGCCGTGGACTTCACGCAATTTAGTTTTTTTGATTTTGATTCTAAAGAATTATTTTTAATATCAGACGAATTTGTGTTTTTGAAAGTGAACATGGTTTAATACATTTATGTGCTTGTACACCGAATTTATAATGATACCAACAATAAGGTTTTTGACTTTTTCGATTACGTGAACTACTACGAGAACGAGAATTTGAATGCTCACGTAAACGAGAATTAGTCATGGCTTGTGTAAGAGCCGAAATTTGTACCTTAAGTTCATTTAATTCACATTTTAAAGAAGTATTTTCGGTTTCAACACTGAAAATTGGAGGTTTAATAATAACTTCATTAATTTTATCTGCGCTATCAATCATCTCTTTAACCGAACAGGATTGATTACATGCTAAAATAGCTTGAATGTTGTCAGGAAGATGCTGCAGCCATAAAGACTTCAGTAAATCTTCACTGATACGTTCTCCTGCAAGTTGCTGCATATCACGAAATAATTGTGACGGCAACTTATCTCCCAATGAAATATTTTTAAATAATTGTCGTAATTTAGCCGTTTCGCTTACCGTTAAACGAGAAATCAATGCTTCTCTCAACGAAGTGTACGGTCGATCTTGAGTAGGAGAGTTAACTAAATCAGCAACAATCTTAATAGAATCTGAATCTAGCATGGCAAGGATATGATTAAATTTTGTTGTTTCGGATCTCAAACCAGAAATTTCGAATTGAGCTTCCGCACGTTTAAACCATAGGTCAGGTAAATCCTTCCAAAAAGGTGGCAGTTTAATGCTCACCCGACCTATATTGGAAGCGGCAGCGGAAGAGGTATTGTCGGTCTCCACAGACATTTTGAATCAACGAGAAAAATAAACTATCAATTCTATCACTGTAACAAAAGTTGAGGAATGTAATAGTAATATTAATATCTAATACTTAGAATGTATTAATTTTTAAACAAGTCTTCGGATTCCAATAGAAGATTGATGATGAAGTTGCTGTTAGAAGATTGATTCTTCAATCATCAACATAAATATTCAAAAGTTGGCTTGACTTTGAGGATTTCAACGAAGATCGTATATTAATTCTTCCAATAAATTGTTCGATGTTGTTACCGTAAAAATGTTAACGAAGAATCGCATGTTTTGCTAATGATGCAATCGTAGCAAACCCGTAGTGAACTTATTAATGAATTACCTGAAACTATCTATGCAGATTGACCGTAACTCGTTCTGGGATCGAAATTATTCTGTAGCTGTTATTGCAGATTCGACAATAGCAGCTTCAATGGTAATTTCACAATCGTGGTTGGGTCCTAATATTTTTTATTGGATTCTTCCTTGTCCAGTTGGGTTCGGCTCAGGTTAAGGGTATGAGACTTCCTTGTCGACGTCGGTTCCGGTTCGGGTTAAGGATAGGTTTCCTTGTCGACGTCGGGGTCACCAATTGTTACTATTTTTCTTGATTAATATATTTTATTTTCTTATTTTTATTATTATAGTAACATTTTATTTAATTATAATTTATTTATTATTTTATATTTATATAAACATTTTTTAATAATGAAATCATATTATTATTTTTATAAGTGCTATCGTTTTGAATGTTTTACAAAAACTTAAATTTTTTTTTTTTTTTCAATTCACTTTTTTTAAAATCAATGATAGAACTGATTTTTTTTAAATTTTTTAATTTTCACAAAGTGAAACTAGATAGAGACGCCACATACTCATGGACAAAACACCACCGCCACGTCGAATCAGACGTTCAATCAGGGACAAAGAGCGTGAAGTCCAGCGTTACAAAAAAGTTCCTTTCAATGACTCCGACTACAAGGCGGCCATTGCATACTTACACACATCCGAAGTTCATAAAGCTACTCAAAGTCTCACGAACAACCGTGTACTTGGCATTAAACCTCCTGCCATATCTCCAGATGAAGAATCACTACCAATAGCAACTCGTACCACCCTAGCTCAACTTCGATCCGGCTGGTGCCCGCGACTAAACTCCTATTTGTCACGAATAAATAATGAAGTCGCCAACACCTGCCCAGCCTGCGGAACCAGTCCACATGACGTGGACCATATTTTCGATTGTTCAGCTGCTCCTACGCATCTCACACCACTTGCGTTATGGACACAACCCATCGAAGCAGCTTTTATCCTAAATCTTGACCTCAAGGATGGAATGACCACCATCTTCGAATGACAATGTGCAACTTTGACTGAATGTTTCCCCATTTGTGCCGCTACTACAACAACAACAACAACAACAGAGAATCCGATGCCGCGTCGCACACCACTTATAACAGCATATAAAAAAGAAACAATGTCATCGCCAAAAACAACATTATATTCAGTAAAGAAGCTCACCTAATAATATAAATAAAAACTAAGTTGAAACTAAGTAATCTGACTGCCTCCACAAAAGAAAATTAATTAAAACATATAGTAACCATATAACTATGTAAAAATTCTTCTATTTTAAAAACATATGATTCTTTTTGTTTGTGTTTTCTTTTTACTCTTTATTCTATCAAAACGACCATAAAGTAAAATAAAAAACTGCGGAAAAAATAATAATATAAAATGTTTTTTTTTTGTCCAATTGAAAAGAGAAAAAATTAATTATGTGTGTACAATATTACATCGGAAAATTATCTCCATAAAATTTGTTGTCCATTAATCTACATACATATTTCATTTTTATGTTTATGGTACTTTCTGTCCTGGTGTAGAAATCTAAAATGTATATTTTTGTGTTTCGTTTTTGTTTTTACAATTTCAGCTAAGATCATATCTACGAAAAATCTCTTGTTAAAACAATGACAAATATTTCATATTTGATATAAAATATTTGTCGAAAAAATTATAATTACTACCGTAACACGAGCTCACTTTTGTTTTATTTATGTTTAATGATTTTGTCTATCTTTCGTTTCGAGGACGTTAAAAAATATTTTATTTATATAGATATACATTCTTGTGGTGCGAATAAAAACTAGCGATTTGATTTTTGTTTATTAAAAATAAATGAATGAATGAATGCTCTTAAGAAAAAATGCGATTACACTTTAAGAACAAATTGCACTTAATTGAATGACAAAGAAAAAAAACTACACGAAAAGATAGAGGTGCGTGCCAAGGATTGGTCGTCGCAAAGCATGTCAGGTAAAATAAAGTAAATCGGAAATTGTTTGTTTTTTTTTTCTTATTTGTGCTGCCACGATTTTATCATGAATTATTCCCGTTTCTTTTTTTTTGTATATTTATTTCGATTCCTTATCAACCGCGTAGATAAAATATAATAACATAATAATGTTTATCTCTTATCATTTTTTTATATTTAAAAATAATTAAAAATGATGAGTTTTCTTACGCTACTTTTTTTAAGTTTTAACGTTATCGCACGTTTGTTTTTACGTTTCTTATGTATATAATATATATAATGTATGTATATTATGCTTTTATATTTTGTTTTCTTTTTACAATTTAATATATATTTGAATTTTCATTGATTTTTTCTTTCGTTATTTGTGTGTGTGTGTTTCTATTCAAAATTTCATTTTTATTTCTATATATATATGTATAATATTTTACGTTGTCCTAACTCTATGATAATTTATTATTATCAAATTCACGCTCCTCTATGGTATATACAGCACCTACACGATACATTTCAGTATGGGGTCTTAAGGTTGGCTCATGCGTTGCTATTATACCTGAAGCCAGTTCATCATTACGTATTATTGCCGCCTTTTAAAATAAAAACCTTCTTTACCAATATGTTATGATTTTTTTGCTAAAATAGAGAAATGTAAAAATACGAGAAAAAAATGTCATGTAAGCGAATTATTGTTGCTCTTTTTTAGTTTCAATGATGAAAATATTTTTGGTCATTTATAGTTTTATTTGCATATAATAGATATATTTATGTTTATATATATATACAAAAGGAGAAGATATTATACAAGTATACGCAACAAAAAAATTGTGTAAAAATTTTAAAAAACAAAAAATTGTATTTAATTTATTAATAATTCTAAAATTGATTTAAATTGAAAAATTACGGGGTCATAAAATGTTTACGTATATAACAATTACAAACTATATTCTATAATTTACACTAAAATGCTTGAAGAAACTAGGAAGGGGAAAAAATGTACCGAAAACGACCACAGAGAAAATAAATGTGTCGAGTAATTTGTAAAATTAGAAAAGTACAGTAGTCAAAACAATTTATTTTATGTATGTATATTTAATTTCTAAACAAAAATTTAAATACGAGTACAGTAGGGCCTCGGTTTCCGTCGGTAATTGGTTCCTAGAAATCGCGACGCAACACGAAACAACGCAAAGCGAATTGTGAATTTTCGATACCAAATTTTGGAATTTGTAAAGAAAAGCCATTAAAATAACGACTCAACTCGAATTTTCACAACGGAAAAATGGTGTTATTTTTAAAACAGCGCAATACGAAAACAACGCAATCTGAATCGACGCAAATCGAGGCTCTACTGTATATATTTGCATTTTATAATTTTTTAATGTTTTTTTAGAAAAAGATGACCTGCCAATTTTCTTGCTATTTCTTTTTTATATTCGATTGTTTATATATGTATGAATTGTAAGCATTGACGTATAACGATTAATTCCTTGGTTATTCGAAATGGGTTCGATATTCATTCTTGGAGATCCTACGAAAGCGGCGAGCAAACCAAAACAAACCAAAATGGTTGATTCAATGCAATTGAAAGTCACAACTACACGGATAAATCACGATGCGGTGTTAGTGTCATTCGAGATGCGGTGATAGTGTCACCCCGAGGACACCTGTAAGGCAAACAATACAGGGTGTCTGGAAACTGCCGCATAAACTCATCTAATTGTGATTCCTCATGTGATTTTGAGCATTAAAGTTGTATGGAACATACTCCCTTAGCTTAACCCATATCATCCCACTGGTGCAAAAATGCACCAGCAACTTTGGCATTTTTTTTAAAGCATATAATGAAAACAAATATTTAATTTTTTGATGTAATAATATTGTTTGGCATGTAGTTGACATAATTTGATTTTACCACTTCGTGATTTTGATATTTGGTTAGTTTAATTAACAATTTAAAAAAGCAAGTTTTTTAAAGGAGTTTTAAAAAAATTTTTAAAAATATTTAGCCACCGGTAAAATTGATAAAACTTTCAGTGCAGAGGCTAAAGTTACGATAGTTTACATAAAAAATAGATTCAATAACATTTTATTATTTTTGAAGTAATGATCTTGATAAGAAAAACGTTGGTGCATTTTTGCACCAATGGGATGATATGGGTACTAATAGATTGATACATTTTACTTTCCCACTATTGCGAAAATGTAGTAAGGAGTCATTTGAAATTGTGTTCGGATGGTCATTGCACGCAGAATTTCTGAAAGCTCTTTTTGTTTGTCTAGTGTCTCCGTAAAATTGCGAAATGTACCGTTAAAAGATTGTGACGGGAGCTGAAATATAAGCTTTTTTACAAAAAATTGATGGTAATTGAAAACTGAATTTCCGAGAGTTCAGTTTGTTTGTCTAGTGTTTCCGAGAAATGGCGAAATGTGCCGTAAACAGTTAGTAACGGTAGCTGAAATAGCAGTTTGGAATGATAATTCGATGGTCATTGCATCGAACCATCTCGGAGTTGAACCTATGCAGCCAGCAAAAAGATACAACCGAAAGGATATATTGCCGATGCCACACGTCATAAAGGAGTATACTAAAAATATGGGACTAATGTAAATTTAATATTATTTATGGTGATATAAATATGGGAGGATTCGACCTATTTGACAACGGTACCAACAATTATCGGATTTGAGTTCGCGGGAAAAGAGTGTATTGGCCGTTGCTTACCAACGCTTGGGATGCACCAATGGTAAATGCATGGAAACTCCATTCTGCTTTTCGACGTAATATCGAGAATGTATCCATTATACACCAAATAGATTTCCGCCCCAGTATCGCTCAACTCCTCTTCAAGGTAGAAAAAGGACATGGCTCAGCCACTCTTCATGTGCCTAATGCTGTTCGAGGAGATCAAGTTGATCACATAAAGCCATCAAACACGGAGAAGGTGCTATAAATGCCATAAACACACCTTCTTTATTTGAAATAAATGTAAAGTACATCTACATCCTAAATGTTTCAAAATTTTTCATCTATATATCTATTGTATTATTTTGTAGTCTGGCTGGTCTAGCAGTTAGTGCGCGCACCTTCGGTGCACAGGGTCATGAGTTCGAATCTCACGGTGAACCATGGTGTTTTTCAAACTCACGAGCTTGTGACGGACTATGATCTCACTCAGATGTTAAACGAGTACCCATTTATGGGGATAAATAACACTGCTGATGCTGATCTCATTACCTCAGCAAAAAGGAGATAAGACCTTGGAAATAGGATGTCACTAACACATCCTGCGGCCTTAGTCACAATGTTGGATTGTCGCGCCTATTATTTTTTACTTATCTATTGTATTTCCAATGCTTTTCTCTACATTCAAAATAAATTTTGTGAATTAAAAAAAAATGTATATTTTGTTCACATATCATCCCATTGGTGCAAAAATGCACCAGTGCTCCCTGACCTCCACTGATTTACAAAAAAAAAAATTTACTCGGAATTTTCTTAATTAGACCCTAACATCCAAATTCTGAAAAGGAAAACTCATTCCCGTGTCTGGATCATACCTTGGGATAATATGGGTTAACCCAGAATATTTTTCTGTATCTCTTACCGTTTTTTTTAAATAATCGCAAAAAACGGAAAATGCCTTGAGAAGTTTAATGATGAAAAGTGCCCAATTTTTTGGTATGCTTAGTAAAATATTTTGAGACTTAAATTTGTTTAACTTTAACAACATTTTAAGATTCGTCTGGTTCCCGGGTGCAACCCATTTTAGGATCAAGTTTTATCGACGAGCAAATCAAATCCTAGTTGAGAATTTGTTGATTAAGGATTGGTCTAAGAAAAGCTCTCGCAATTGGGTTGGAATAAAAAACTAGACAAAACCACAATTTGGCAATTTTTTTTTTGTGCTCATTGGTATTTGTAATGTATCCTGTATTTTTTATTTCCCAAAAATAATTTAAACAACACTTCCTTCTTCTGTTTGAAAATGCAATAAAGTATGCAAAGCCTCCAGATTTGACCATCTTCTCGATCAAAATGCAGCTTTTCCTAATTTTAAATAAAAAGGCCCGCTGTTCCATTTGTTCCTATGTTAAGAATAACAATTGAGAAGCAGCTTTACCATTCATTTCTGTGTCACACAAGGGCGTATACCCTTGTCGGCAAACGTAAACACTTAAAAAGAGGACCACCGAAAGTTCGTGGTCTGAAACGGGCTATGACTTTATATTGCTATGACCGCTTATTACGACGACAGGACGCTATAAACAATATGATCGTATATAACGACGGCGGTCGTTATAAACAATTTGAGCGGATATAACGACGATCGGCTATAACGTCGTAAATTAGTCGGTCCCTTCGATGTCGTTATAAACGATATCTACTGTATGTTTTTCCATCTCAATTTTCCCAAACTTCTGCCAAGGTGAGGTGCTCGTACGATTCTTTTAAAAATTGGCGCATAGTCTAACGATCATTTCCTTCTTACATCATTTTATTCTAGCTTCGTTATTTCTAACAGTTGAAATGCCTTAAGTGCAGAAAACTAGGGTTAATTTTAGCTCGATTTCAATTCAATTCAAACTGCCCCTAAAGATCTGCAATTTGGTAAAATTTATTCAAATTATATCAAAATCGATCCAAAAATAACCCTAGTTTTCTGCACTTAAGGCATTAAAACTGTTAGAAATAACGAAGCTAGAATAAAATGATGTAAGAAAGAAATGATCCTTAGACTATGAGCCAATTTTTAAAAGAATCATACGAGCACCTCATCCTGGCAGAAGTTGGAGAAAATTGAGATGGAAAAACATATTGTTTTTGGGTCAAATCACAAAAAATTGACTTTAAAATTCTGTAAAAAAAACCAAACCTCTTATCCGCTTTTAGTGTTGTTAGTTTTATTTTTTAGGTAAATTTGTTGGCAGTAATAATCATTTTGTTTCACTGTCGTGCTGTGGCCGTGATCGTTCGGTCGCCACTCTGTGAAATAGACACTCATAGAGAAACGAGTTTCCAAACTCGGCACGACTCACCGCAAGTTTATTATTCAGAAGAAGATGATAAGAAATATTATTATCGTAGAATAATAAACTAATAATGCGACTAGGAAGTGGTATGGCTGACAAACATATCACACTCCGAATTCAGTTGTCTTTGTAACGTTGATGACTACACATGGTAGTCATCAACGCACCATGCTCCACTAGGAGTTACGGTAATCAAGAGAGAGAGAGAATAATCATTTTGTTTCACTATTCTAGCTGGTCTAGCTCTGGAGATATTGAGCTACCTTTATGTCTACACCTGCACACCCGGGTGTGTTAGCTATGTACAAATGTCCTATAAAAATTTTCCTAGGCAATGTTTCGAACTGTTTATCTCAGTAGCTGTAGCAATATGCTTTTAAAAACTTTTCTTCTTGGATATTTGCAAATTGGACCAGAACCCTTTGAATAATAGCAGAGACAAGCGAAAATTTACACTAGTCTATACCTAGCACACCCGGGTGTGTACGTATATATTTCTAAGCAATAACTGTAAAAAAATCACTATGGCACGCAGGCTACGAGTACTTTGCTTTGAAGAACCTGTTCTGTTCTGTTTTCTTGTTACACAATTTCCTGGCTTATTTCATCGCGTGTGGTCGAATTGTCGAAATAGATACAAATATGACAGATACGGTGAAAATAATATCTAGAGCTGCTCTTCAGCGAATGTCTCATCATGATTATGAAGAATATGTCAGAAATTTAGTTTACGCTGATGAAGATGATGAAAGCGTAGTAAGCACAAGTATTTCCAGCATAATATTGAAATAATTCAGATTATTTTAGCCCTTGTAGTTAAATTTTTTTACAAAAATACATATACACACCCGGGTATGTATGGTATAGCTCGAAACGATATTATTTGGGTGTAGACATAAAGGTTAAGTCGTGCAAGAAAATGATTTTTTCAAAAATCTTCAAATGCTTGTGGCAGCTAAAGGGTTAAGCTAAGGGGGTATGTTCCATACAACTTTTTTGCCGGAAATCACATGAGGAATCACAGTCCGGTGCGTTTATGCGGCAGTTTCCGGACACCATGTATACCAAATGGAATGGTGATTAGCACAAGACGTCACAACCTCGGAATGGAAAAAGTAAGTGAAGGCATATACCAACCTAGCCCTCTTTGCATATACGAGAATTATTATTTTACATTCCGGGGAAAATTCTACCTATACAAAATTACTATTGTAGAACCCATCACTATCCCTATTGCTCATGGAACTATTTATGGCAAACATCATGGAAGGAATGAAGAGCGGTGAGAAATTGCAATACGAGTCCTAGGGGACGGATTACATACTCTTACTAGCGGAAGGCCATGTACCTAGAGGAAGGCGGCAGGGACACGAAAAACACTGTCCAGGTCATCCTTGTCCTCCAAAAAGGAAAAACTTAAAGCAAACAAAAAAGGAAACCACCAGCTAGGCAGTGAGTAAATAGAGTGATTTGTGTAGTGTTTGGTTTAAGGAGATTTTTTTTTTTGCGGGCCGTGTCGTCTTTATATCTTAACATGTATTTGGTTGAGATATTCTAAAATTTGAAATAAATATTTTTTTTCCAATTCCGCCGTAATTTCGACCACACCGCATTTGGTTTCAAAGAGCCTGCGCTGACCCAAGTCAAGTATTTATTATCATATTTTATTATTAGAATCGCCTATTTAGCCCCCAATTTGCTTCTTTTTCAAGAAAGGTGGCCTAATCGTTCATTTGGCCACAAGCGTCTCAGGACGATTATTTGTAAACGTTATATCGGATATAGTTTGACCATGACCCGTCTCCAGCCGGCTCCACGGAACACAATCAGGTGATTTGCTGTTCCGTTGGACATTTTTCAATACATCTCCATTTCAACCCCTTCATTCGTGTAGTGCATTTAAGGCATGCAATATCCCTAAATTCAGAAGGACAGGGACATTGAATAGCGCTAACCCCACCCGTCACTTTTTAGACATGCCGCCGCGGCTCGTCACTATAGTTGAAGTATTAGCTCCTTCCCCTAGGGCATCTTCGGATGGCCGACATCCTCTTTTTCGTCCCTTGCAGGCATTCCCACGAACTATTTCTTTAATGTCGTTTTGGAGGGAGGTGAATGCACCACAAATCGAAAATGGATGTATAAAACACCTATCGAAGTTGTGCATAGCGTCATGCTTCCCAAATTCAGCGGTAGGGGTTGTCCATTGTGTAAAGCGCATCTTAAGTCCAACTCTCCTTGACTGGGCAATCGATTAGCTCAGTGGTAGAGATGACAAGTCTACCTCTGAGTTGCCGGAGAGTGACCACGGATATTTGTGTGGTTTTCAAAACTGATCTTACGGCAGCCGGTTCTTGGATATAAATTGTCCCGGACCTTTGTTCCCAAGGTAGCCTTTGTAGTTACAAGTTCCCTTGGCTTGACTGATGATTTTCGCGGTAAATATTGAAAATAGAGAATCCATTTGAAAAGTTAATCGGAGAATACAAGAAGTAATGCAGTTTTCGTAAAAAGTTTAGAACTTTCCATGGCGATGTCAAAAAGTGTTGACAGACACAGTTTAACTCTTTTGACTAAGAAGTATGGGGTTGCTCAATCGACAATATCAATGGATAAACGTAAATCAGAACGAATTCTTGGATTTTACACAAGGGTAGAGTTCATTCACAAGAAACGGAAGATGCTAAAAACATCAGAGATACCGAAAATAGAAGAGGCTCGGGAAAATCATTTAGTTGAATAATCGACAATAGTGTGTGTGGACAGCCGCCATCGCCATCTCGCAACGTACGAGATGCTTAGCATGCAGCCGTCCTATTTTCCCAGTTGCGGGGAATACGCATCAAAAATGAAAAATGAGAAAAAAAAAAAAAAAAAAAAAAAAAAAAATTTTTTTTTTTTTTTTTTCCTCAAAAATAGTGCATGAAGCACGATTGTTGTCGGTTTCGACTGGCAGAACATGGCACACCGCGTCTCATCAGATGCCACTGCTTCGCGGTGTGTCATATTCTGCCAGGAGTGGCATGACCGAGAACAATGTCCGGTGGTATACAGATTGTGCCTTATATATTGGCAACAATCGTACCTGGGAGCGGATCATTAGATATCGCAAATTACAACGTATAATTTGCTGACCTGCTCCTACCATACACCATATCTTGGCAGTAACTACCATTGTAAACAGAATAATCGACAATAGTGTGTGTGGACAGCCGCCATCGCCATCTCGCAACGTACGAGATGCTTAGCATGCAGCCGTCCTATTTTCCCAGTTGCGGGGAATACGCATCAAAAATGAAAAATGAGAGAAAAAAAAAAAAAAAAAAAAAAAAAAAATTTTTTTTTTTTTTTTTTCCTCAAAAATAGTGCATGAAGCACGATTGTTGTCGGTTTCGACTGGCAGAACATGGCACACCGCGTCTCATCAGATGCCACTGCTTCGCGGTGTGCAGGTCAGCAAATTATACGTTGTAATTTGCGATATCTAATGATCCGCTCCCAGGTACGATTGTTGCCAATATATAAGGCACAATCTGTATACCACCGGACATTGTTCTCGGTCATGCCACTCCTGGCAGAATATGACACACCGCGAAGCAGTGGCATCTGATGAGACGCGGTGTGCCATGTTCTGCCAGTCGAAACCGACAACAATCGTGCTTCATGCACTATTTTTGAGGAAAAAAAAAAAAAAAAAATTTTTTTTTTTTTTTTTTTTTTTTTTTTTTTCTCATTTTTCATTTTTGATGCGTATTCCCCGCAACTGGGAAAATAGGACGGCTGCATGCTAAGCATCTCGTACGTTGCGAGATGGCGATGGCGGCTGTCCACACACACTATTGTCGATTATTCTGTTTACAATGGTAGTTACTGCCAAGATATGGTGTATGGTAGGAGCAGGTCAGCAAATTATACGTTGTAATTTGCGATATCTAATGATCCGCTCCCAGGTACGATTGTTGCCAATATATAAGGCACAATCTGTATACCACCGGACATTGTTCTCGGTCATGCCACTCCTGGCAGAATATGACACACCGCGAAGCAGTGGCATCTGATGAGACGCGGTGTGCCATGTTCTGCCAGTCGAAACCGACAACAATCGTGCTTCATGCACTATTTTTGAGGAAAAAAAAAAAAAAAAAAATTTTTTTTTTTTTTTTTTTTTTTTTTTTTTTCTCATTTTTCATCATTTAGTTATTTCCACAGCAATATTGAGCCAAAAGGCAATTGAACTAAATATTTAAGAACTAAAATAGGATTCAGTGCCAGCAAAGGGTTGGTTGAGAAGTTTCGCAAGAGATACGGGATCAGATTTTTTAAAGTAACAGGAGAAAAATTATCCAAAAATCCAGTACTTGTGGAAACCTTTTTGGAAAAGTTCCATTCAATCATTAAAACATTGTCCATAACATCGGATCAGGTGTTGAATGCCGACGAAACTGGACTGTTTAGGATGTTGCTTCGAGAAAGGACCCTTGTACTGGAGGAAGAAAAATTTGCACCTGGAAGAAAGACTAGATTAGTTACTGTTTATATTTTCCACCAAATGTCACGGCGTTGATCCAGCACATGGATCAAAACGTAATCAACCTGGTGAAAATGTATTAGAAAGAAGGGCTGCTTACAGAAATCACTACCAAGGATACTCAAATATCAAAAGCCGTTTAAATATTGACGCTTCGACATGCAGTGGATTTGTTAGCCAGAGCCTGGGAGGAATAACCACATCCACTAAAACAAATTGACATGCTATTATGCCTCGGGACGAGTGGGAGACGGAACATGAAATTCCACTTTCAATTGTACAAAGAAACATTCGTCTCGCATCAAATAGCCACGACGAAACGGAAGAAGAATCGGTTTCGTCCAGTTGTGAAAAAACGCAGCTGCTTCAGCCGTTACAGATTGACGAAATTGAAAGCTGGATAAAATATAATCCTAATGAAGCGATTCCAATGATAAAACTGAGGAAGAGACGTTTGACGTACACTCATGAGGAGGCCATAAAATGCGCAAGTATACTTATAGATTGGGCAAAGGAGAACTCTAGCAACGATGCTGCCGTAAACACTTTATTCAAGTTGGTTTACTCCAAAAAGCAAACTAAAATCACATCATTTTTCTCAAACAAATAAATTTTGCGCAGTTTGTATTCATCGATTTGGAAAAGGCATTCGATAGAGTACCTCGTGATCTGATATGGTTGGCCTTGAGAACACTTAATGTCCCTGAGGCATACGTCAGGATGATACGAGACATGTATGATGGAGCTACGACTAAGGTCAGATGCACAGCCGGTGAATCAGAAGAATTTCCGGTGAATGTCGGAGTACACCAGGGCAGTGTATTGAGTCCGTTGCTCTTCAACATCATTATGTGCTACTTATTAACACGTATATCCGACGGCCTAGAAATATCTCTTCTTTTTGCCGATGATATAGTCCTCAGTAGGCCAAACATCGTTGCCTTGCAAGCTGCACTTACAAAATGGTGTGACATTCTGGAGGAGCATGGACTGAGGGTAAGTATAACAAAAAATGAGTTCTTATGCTGCCAATTCTCAGACCCAGATGCACCGATACCAGAAATGTACGTCAAAGGAGAGCAGCTTAGGTCTTGTACCAAGTTCAAGTACCTTGGCTCGATGTTGAACAATGGAGCTAGATGCGATGATGACATCAAACATCGCACAAAGGTTGGGTGGATGACGTGGCGAGAAAACTCTGGAGTTTTCTGCGATAAGAAAATGCCACTGAAGCTAAAGGGCAAGTTGTACAAAACGGTTGTACGTCCCGCACTCATGTATGGATCAGAATGCTGGACCATGTATGAAGGTTACGTGAAAGAAATGACAGCAACTGAAATGAAAATGTTACGCATGTCAGTTGGTGTAACCAAAAGGGACCACATCAAGAGTAACCTGAGGCAGCTTGTCCATAGACCAACCAATCACCGAAAAGCTCGAAGATCGACGAATATATTGGTATTGCCATGTTCAAAGGCGTCCGCCTGAGAACCCCGCAAAGAGCGATATCAATGGAAGTTCCACTTGATGGACCCAAGGCCAGAGGCAGACCGAAGAACACCTGGATGTGTCAAATGAAAAAGCAACACGATCCAAGATAGAGCTGCCTGTAGAAATATGCTGAGATATTATCGCCAAAACGCGCGATGTGCCTACACCGCAGGTCGAGCAACGCGAAACCATGGAGCGGTATAAAAAAACGAGGCAAGGAAGAAGAAGAAGAAATAAATTTTATTCGAAAATGTGTAAAACCGTTTATGTAAATGTGAAGGAAAGTGAATTACTTAAGTAACAGGCGCGACAATCCAGCATTGGACTAAGGCCGCAGGATGTGTTAGTGACATCCTATTTCCAAGATCTTATCTGCTTTTTGTTGAGGTAATGAGATCAGCATCACGCTCAGCAGTGTTATTTATCCCCATAAATGGGTACTCGTTTAACATCTGAGTGAGATCATAGTCCGTCACAAGCTCGTGAGTTCGAAAAACACCATGGAACACGGTGAGATTCGAACTCATGAGCCTGTGCACCGAAGGTGCGCGCACTAACCGCTAGACCAGCCAGACTACAAGTGAATTACTTATTAATTTGAATTCTATTTTCTTCAATATGATAAATAAATACATAAAACCAAATTATGTATGCAAATTCTTTCAATAACAATGCTCCCCACTAATTTGAAAACCTCGATAATTTGAACTCACTTGGATTTAATTAGTTCAAACTATCTAGTCCCTCCTGTATCTGAAAAACGATTAGTCCTATCGCAAAATGTCCTAAGGACTACATTTAATTTCCTTTGCAATGATATATGTATGTATAATACTCTAGCTAGACCATTTCTTGGAAAACTATACCCTAGGCCGAAAAGTATGTAACAATCATTTTTTTTAAATTCGCGCTCAGATTTGACAATCTGGACGCGCGGCCAACTTCGTGCTGCATGCGGGAGAATGATGCGGCGTGTTTGAGAGACGAGGAGTCGAGTTTGAACTGTCAAGGCGGGCAGTTGCAAATTGCCGATTTTGTGAGAATAGAAAAAAAATCCGTAAGATTTGGATCGAGGGTTGCGTTTTTTTTTGTGAGGAAAAGATTTTGCGTTGAGTGGAAGTGCACTGTGGAAAAAAAGTAAAAGGATTTCTCGGATCTGTAATATCGTGGTCTTAATAAGCGGCAAGTCAGTGAAATTCATGATTACGGCTGATGCGACTTATGCCGACGTGGGTGGTATCCGGAGAAAAGAATATATACAACATTGCCCAAAATTGACCACTTCAGTGTTCAATCTGCTTTACGGTTATCTAAGTGGCACTTGGTAAATCCACTAAGTCCCTCAACGGAGCTCGAATTTCGAGTTCTTCTTCTCCTAACTGTAATCATCGGACTCCGTTACGTTTGTCAAAACGTCATCGTGCATGTGGGCAAAACAGCTGGTTATCTGGATGACAGACAATGGAATTGACGCGACTCACAACGACAGCATCATAATAATCATCCGCCTTGTTCCTTAGCTTTTCCTTGAGCTACTTCTTCGGATTCGTCAGACATCAGAATCGTGTGTTATTTCTTCTTTTGTTATTTCCGGAATTGATTTTTTTTTTGAATTTGTACAGAATTGTTATAATATTGTAGTTCCAGCTGCTCCTGTTTCCTGTTTCACAGCGGATACGGGGTAAGTTCAATTTTCATTTGCTTTCCATCTTTACCGCATTTTGTTTTGAATTATGATATGTTATACTTTACCCTTGTTTTTAAGAATCAAATCCGTGGAACTTCTGGCTGTTCTTTTTAGAAGAAAATAACAATTCGATAATAAAAAAAAATATGTCTTATAACGTGAATTAACAGCTTTTTCTTTTCGGAAGTTCTGTCTAATACCCTTTCAGGTCAGTGAGATAACGTCAATGGAGACTATATTGTTTTGTTTTCCGTTTGGGAGGTTCCGATAATTTTGTTTGTGGCCAAGGAACCTCAATGGTTGGGATTTTGGATTCAGAGGCCAACAGTCCTAGGCATGATCTGGGCTGGGAGCTGATAGGTGAATCAGTCGACGATTATTGTCTTCACCCGGTTAATTTTGTTTAGTGGGACCAACCTTCATCCTTCCTTATACCTCAACCATCAGGCACATGATAATTGTTATCCTTGTAATGGCTGGGGCAACGAGCAGGCAACAACCCCGCCCACTTGGCCGACCTGAGCTGGAACAAGCATGTGCCATCGCTAAGCTCGTTGCGGAGCATTCGCTTTTAGCGCCGCCGGACCTGTACGGTCACCTCGGAAGATTTTCGGCTCCATCCCCATAGTACCACCGAACATTACAAGTATTATGTGGAATTTACATTTTTTGATAATTACATTTCGCACTGTAACTTGCGCCCAGGAACACAAGGCTCCGCGCGTACAAAACGATCATCCGACCCGTGCTATGTTATGACTGCGAAACATGGACCCTCACCCAAGCCTCCGAAATTTTGCTAGACCGATTCGAACGAAAGGTCCTTCGGCGAATTTTCAGGGCCGTTCGCGAGCGAGATCAATGGCGTATCCGGTACAACCATTAGTTGTATCAATTGTACGATGAGCTTCAACGTTTGCAATGGGCAATGCATGTACAACGGATGGACGATAATCGCATGCCAAAGAAAGTGATGAACGCACAACGAATTGACGGAGCGAGGTTGCGTGGACGACCGAGAGCTCGCTGGGAGAACTCCGTAGGTGAAGACGCCCACCAGCTGCTGGGCTTCCGAAACTGGAGAACAAGGTCACGTAACCGCGACAATTGGAGGCCAACGATTCATGCGGCCAAAGCCCGAAGTCGTGCAATCGTGCCACATTGATGATGACTGTAACTTTTAATAAAGTTAAGGTAGAGTGATAAGAATTAGTGCTGATGTTGCCAATTAAATGTACTTAACTTATACCCAAAATGAGCTTGCTCCGGCCAAGGACACCTCCGACGCCTCGGTTAACTTTTCTCAAAAAGGCATGCCTGTAACTTCTCTCTAAATTACGTCAGGCAAATACAATTTGGTTAAGTGCCTAGAGGGCCTTTATACTTTTCACAAAAAATTACATCGATCGGACAAAAATTAAGGATACACTAAAACAATTAATTATAATCTTCTGAATGTTCATATTCAAAAGTTCGTACCAAGTTGTGCCCTTAAAGTCTCGAAAAATCTGGTATGAAGGTCACTAGTTCCAGCTTTAAAGCCAAAATTAGCCTCAGTCTCGTTTTATATGAAGTTCGTTATCGTTACCCAAAACTACACGGAATGAGCAAAAAAACTTCAAGTGCTTTCAGAAGCTCAGTCTTGAGTTGATCATAGCCTGGAAATGTGTTTTTTTTCTAGCGATCTTGGGCCTTCCTTTGACTCCGACTTTGAGCGACAAATTATCAGCCCTTACGGATTAAAACAGCTACAGAATTCGGACAATTGATGTTCCAGTGTAATGGTCGTAGAGTAGAGAGTGTATGCTTGTGGAGTAATATCCAAAAGTGATCCCGCAGAGATAAGACCTATTTGTGCTGGATTAGAAAGAACCATTTGAATTTCATTTTCGACTGTCTTCAACATTTTCCAAAATAGTAACTTTTCGTCCAAGAAATTAACGAACTTGAGAAATTCATCGAAACGTCAACGCTTACTGTTCACCGCATCAATCAATGCAAGTTATAATTTCATCCCGAACATGTTTACGTACATAATTAATAACATGTACAAAAGGAAATAAGAGTGTATCAAAAAAAGTCATCACGAGAGGATAGACAAAAACAAAAAATATAAAATGCATTCCGAAATAATTAGATTTCTACATCATAACACGGTAGAGTCATTTGAAGCTAACGTAAAGGAATCTCAACTACTCTACAAATGTGACAAGATATATTAAAAACAATTCGGGAAAGAAAAATTACAATAATTATTAACTAACTGCGCAATATAATATAAATAAGTACACTTTATACCAAAAATATCAACAAAACAATTTCTAACTTACATGACTCTACGAAATTCGAAACTAAAAAAAATCCAAAACAAAATCAAAAATAAACGGAAAATTTCGAAAAATCGAATTGACGTAATTTAATTTTTAAAAAATGCATGAAATGACAGTAAATGATAGCAACGAAAAAATAGTGAGATGGATAATCGTAAAGAAAGCAAAAATGTAATTGAAAAAAAGGAAACAAGGAATTATAAAACAGTATAGAAATTAAATCAATGTTGGAATTCATTGATATTCACCTGATTGAGGTTTTGCAGCGTCAGCTGATGGCCTTGCAACGTTTGCACGTGCGCTATAGAGAGCGATGTTGTACCGTCCGTATTTTCCGTTTGTGTAACTAATTGCTGTTGGCCACCGGCCGTTGTTATTGTCCCCGTCTGATCAATTATCGCTGTTTGTTGTTGCTGCTGCTGTTGTTGGACCTGCTGCTGTTGCACTTGTATGTGCTGTTGTTGCTGTTGCTGTGCTTGTACTTGAATTTGTTGGGTTTGTGGCGCTTGAACGGTTACGGTAACGGGCGTTGATGTTGTCGATACAACCGATCCCATAGCATCGGGCTCCTTTTTCACTTGTACCGTTTGCATTGTGTGTAAAGTTTGAACTGTTTGTACGGTAGGAACATTTGAAGCGGGCGATGATGTTGTTGCCGTGTTTGCTGTCGTTGCTGCCGTGCCGGTTGATGATTTTTTCGTTCCCGGTACTACAGAAACGACAATGCATTCTCGCATTATGAATTGAACATTTTCTACAACTTGATGATACTAACCTTTCCGATCCTTTTTAACGCCAGGTTTTGCAAAATGCCGTAATTCCAGATGCCGCCGTAAGTTTCTCGATTGCCGTATGACAGCGAAACAAATTGGACATGTTGCAGGCTGTTCCGATTGAGATCGCGACCGAGGCTCTGAAATGGGGAAAGTGAATTTAGAAGCGATCTACTAAGTAGTGGTTACTACGCTCAGATTCGAAGCACAGGTTCAGCTGATTCAGTTTATGAGGAATTTCGAATTCACGACCCCGTTGACGGACTATAATCTCACTCAGACAACGAGTACAGTATCCAATTCTGGAGATAAATAACTCTGCGGCCTAGGCCCAATGTTGGACTGTCGCGCCAGTTATTTATAGTATGAGTAGATATTTTACTAATAAAATAACTTACTGTTTGAATTTCCAGATTTCGCTGTACTTGGTGTTGCCGGTGTTGCAGCTGCCGAAGGGTCTGGTGTTATCATTGATTCGCTTAAACTTGTTTCCGTCTTAATTGGGGTGGTCGTGATACTTGTTTCGCCATTTTCCGTTGTCGTTTGCGTAGTCATTGTAGCAGATTCCATTCCATCGGTGCGGGCAACTTTCGAAACTGCAAAAATAATAAGTCACTTGAAAAATACATCGAAATCAAAGACAAATCACAAAGTGATAACAATTTTGTGTGATTCTTGTGGAAGAATCTGCAATCCACATAGGGCCAGAGAACATAGTTACAGTGCACCTTACAGCCATAAGATGCGGTAATCATGTACTGACTAAGAAAAGGAAGATACTGAAAAGTAAAACTTCAGAAAAATGTGGGGTTTCCTGGGATTGTTTTAAATCGCGTCGGAATAAGTGTTTAAAAGCCCGTGGCCGTTAACCACCCAATAAGTTCTTAATGCAAGAAGATAATTCCAACTGAACCTGCTTATCTCACCTGGTGATTTCTTTGCTCTCGGTTTTCGTTTGCGTGCCGGTAAAAATTGATTGATAACATCCTTAACATCTTGAACATGGCCTGTGATCGTTTCCGCGCTAATGTCCTCAACAACTTGTGCGTGCACAGTGTGTTGTTGTGGCGCTGCAATGGTGGCAATTAATTGTTCCTGGTCGTGATCCGTGTACTGGAAAAGCAGAAAATATTCAGAATTCAGGCTTGCAGTGCAGAACATATGAGCGAGCAACTTACGTGTGGCTGCATCATGGGATGCAATTGTATTTGAGTCGTGTAATCGTCTTTCGTAACCGTCTGTGGTGCCAGCCCTTGAATATTTAAACAGTGCGCTGCTTGCAATAACGAAGGCAACTGAGAGTGATCAACACTCACTTCACCTCGATAGACAAATTCGAGTAAGGCTTCCAGATCGTTGGCATTGACACCAGCCAGCATAACAACCGGATGTTTACATGGTGTGTTCTGTAAAATTTGTGGAGAAAAAACATTGCGGAATTAATTTAAAATTAAAAAAATTGTATAATTTAAAAGTCCGAAAAGAAAGGAAAAATGTAGCAACTTTCAGTTGAATGAGACACACTGGACCAATGGAGATCAATTGGACGAAGGAGGGTCGCGGTGAATTTGACGAGGCGTTGTCGTTATGGGAAATGTTTTTCGCTTTTCGCTTTAACCGATGCCATTTTGCCCTGTCACTGATCTTTCCTTTTGAGCAAAAACTGTATTTCGATGCCAACCTCCAAGCCCTCTAATTTGTGACAAACGCTTCTCCCACTTTTCAGCAGAATCAGCTGGGAGTCCCGGAACCCCACAGTTGCGACTGCTGATTTGTATCTGGTGCGAGATGGAGCATCCATGTTTGGTCTAGATCACCAATCAATTGTAAATTCATTTGTTCTTCTGGTCATCCCAAGGTTTCACACATTTGAAAACGTTAAGCATATTCTGTAAAATAGCATGTAGCAGTTGCCCTTTTCCTATCCTTTCAGAAGTATTTAATGCCGAAATTCGATTTATTTTGTTCATTCTTGGATAAATTACTAATTTGATTCGATCAAGTGTCTGGTGAATAAAAACTAATTCTATATACGAAATTGAAATCCAAATGAAACAGTTGACATTTAGCACTTTTCTGTGTCGCTGAGTGCACGCATTATGATAGAATATCTTGTTTGTGTGGACCCAAAACTGAAATTAAATTTTGTAGTTTCATAGTACAGTAGAATCTCGCTAATTCGACGTCTGCTAGTCCGACTCTTCATGTAATCTGACCGAATCACATAATTAGGAATTCGCAAACGACCACAACACAACCAATCGATTTGAAAACAAATTTTCAAGTAACAATTTTTTACGGAAGGAGGAGGCCCAATTACCGATTTAGGGGCATTCGGTCGCTCAGTGGCAGAGATGTCACTCTATCTCTGAGTTGCCGGTGCGTGGGTTCGAATCCCACTGAGACCCATGGATGTTTGTTGTCCATAAAATGCTCCTACGGCAGCCGGTTCTTCGATGTAAATCGTCCCGGAGCTACCCATTGTTAAAACGGCCAAGAGCTGCCAAGACCCCCTTCGATTCAAGAGAAAAAAATATCTTGAATCGCTACAACAACAACAACCGATTTACTATGTCCACACTGTGCGTCTATGTGGACTCGAGTTATGGTTTGTCGATTTTTTTTTACCGTGATGTCAAGGGACAAAAACATGCGATATGGGTTTCCCACAGTGAGACAGGGGTTAGGTCAGTGAGGTCACATAATGAAGAGCGTCAGCGCAGTTTGGACAAATGTTTTGGATGTCCGGGTTTATGCGAGAAAGGTACGAATTGAGGCGCGAACAAAAGCCCGACCGAAGTTGAGCTAATGTCGATCTAGTAGCTCTCGGGAGCCTAATCTCCTCATACGAGATTGGCGGTGGACGCACTGAGAAGACTCTATTCGCACCTAAGCCGCAATAGACCGATTTACTTCTTCAGTGTGAATTGCTACAGGATTTGCTACAGTAGGAACCGAATTGTTACCAATACGTACATCAATCTCCCACCAAGTGGATAGAAAATTCACAGAAGATTTTTACGCAGAGATGGTGAGGTTTCGGTTTTAAAAACCTGCCTGTAATCGTCCTAGATAGCGATCAATTTTGAGGCGCCTTATATCTCCCAGTGGCGAGCACGGTGCAATCGTCAGCGTAAGAAATTACCTCGATTCCTTCCAGGTGGTGTGGGAAGGCCAGATACGAATTTCACGTGCAGGAATATGTATATTCAACAATTTAGCGAGAAGCATTGAGTGATTACCCTTATCAAACGCATTTGATAATTGCCACAAGAATATTTCTGTGGCAAGGACGACGTTGATTTAGCCCGTCACTATGCTTAGCTTAGCATGTGCAACAAGAGCGGAGTGAATAAGGGCCTCCAGCGTCTTTGCGACAGTATCGTTATGGGGCGGTAGGATTCACCGAGACTGGCGCTCTTCCCTGGCTTGAGACAGGAGACAATCCTACCTGTTTTCCAGATTTCAGGGATGGCAAGCGTGGAGATCGACGATTTAAAAGCCGGGAGATACTCAATGGGTTGACGGTCGAGATGTTTCAACATGGCCATCGAAATGCCATTTGGTCCGAGGGCCTTGGAGTTTTTAGCATTCTCGATGACTTTTTTAACCTGGCCCGCAGTAAATGTTGGTCAACATTCCGGAAACGAATCCTTCTTTTAATTTTACGCTTGAGGCCGTCACTTGGTATGTTCAATAAATTGTTTATTGAACACGCGCATTGATGAGGATCGCTGGTTTTTTACGGTCAAATTTAATGGCATTATTGCCCTTTCAATTTCAGAGTTGAACTCCCGAATTCTGCGATCACCAGGGTGAGCACGTCTGATGTTATCTCGTTCATCGGCTAATCTTGCGGCACTGGTGGGGAAATTTGGTCGAACTTTTGGGATACGTCCTGCAAGATTAAAACGTGCCGCTGCTTTGGCAATGACGTTCCTAATATTTCGTTCAGCCTTATGAACTCGAAGAACTTCGCCGACGAGTATGCTTTGAAGCCGTCCCAAAAAGCTGTCTTGTGATTGACAAACGTTCGGTTCTCAGATTTAGTCAGGTTTGCTGGTTTGTCAATTCTTATAATGAGGTGATCGGAATTAGCACTAATTAGGCTGGCACAGTCAGGCGAACTACTACAAATGCCTGTGACACGAGTCGGCGAGTCTTCATTGAGTGAACAGAAATCTGTGGCGTCAAGGGATTCGGCGATAGTTATATCCCTGGCATTGTTGTTGAGGTCAGAATGCCATAGCTCAGTCACCAAGAAAGATCATGTGCTCTCCAGATAGGAGAAGACCAATATCGAAATGAAAGCTAGAAGGGCAACTAAAATAAATTGAGATGGAACATACATATTAAATTTTTAAATAAATATTAGTGCTCCCTGATGAAACAGAGATGGCTTGCAATTCCGCCGTAACGTCAGCAACTACATCTAATAATGTATGGACTTGTGTATTAGGAAAGCAAGGCAATGACTTCTTAGGGTGAGAATCATTCCTGGCAGCTGATCTATCTTTTCGCAGTATAACATAATCGCTATGCACGCTAAGAGACGAGTTCGCATGGAGCTGGAGCATGGAGGGAAAACTGCTGGATGAGGAGGGGCAGGAGTTAAGCTAGGTCTGAGATTCCTTGGGGGTGTAGGGGGCTGTGGAGGAGAAGGTGGGCTAGGTGCAGCCCGTGGTCGCCCTGAATTTATATATCCTACCGCAGCATATGATAAGGAATGTTGACCTGTCCTTCTCAAGCCAGAACACCTGAGATGGACCCACTCCATACAGCAGTTACATTGCACTGCCCGGGCATTCGAACCAATTTGTTGATGCAAACACTACAAAACCATATCCTAGGGCCTGAATTTGTTTCAACACCGTTGCGAATTAATAAAATTGAGAGAGCCGAGATGTAATTCTCTCAATATGACGAAAAAACAAATATTTCGAACATATACACCACAGCAGAGCGTCATGTACTATTGGGAGAGGCATGACCGAACTTAACCAGGCAGTGTATACAATCCTCTTGTATAGGACTCGAAATACATCCTGGGCATTAAAACAAGTGACCCACATCGTGTGGAGCGCCAGCGCAGTTTGGACAGATGGTTTGAATGTCCGGGTTAATGCGAAAAAAGTACGAATTGAGGCGTGAACAAAAGCCCGACCGAAGTTGAGCTAATGTCACTCTGGTGGCTCTCGGAAGCCTAATCTCCTCAGCCGAAATGGGTGGAGGGCGCACTGAGAGGACTCTATTCGCATCTAATCTCGCAATAGACCAACTCACTTCTGCAGTGTGAATCTCAGCGATGGCAGCTCGGTATGCATCAACGTCGTAAGGGTCCCTCTTGTATCCCTGGACCTCTATCTCTAGGTCTCGCAAATCACGCCTGACATGTCGTGGTGGAGGAATTCGGTCCATGAGACTGTTGTTGGGATGATTCTCACGGTAGCAACCAACATATTGTTTGGACAGTAGGAGATTGTGGTCACGTATTGGCATCAATTTTGTCTCTTGATGCAAGTGATCCTGGGCAGACATCAAGAGGCAACCTGTGGCTGTGCGTAGAACAGCATTTTGGCAGACCTGAATTTTGGTCCAGTTTGTATCACATCGACTATGTGACCAAACTGGAGCTGCTCGACCCACCGCTTTGTAGTTGACTAGCATGGTTTCTTTATCCTTGCCCCAGGTGCTACCAGCTAGTGCTTTTAGGATTTTATTCCTACTGCGCATCTTTTCGCAAACGGATGCTGCGTGATGAGCTGACGTCATCATGCTCCCTAAATGGAGCCCGAGAATTTTAGGGTTAGCAACAGTAGGAATTGGATTGTTGCCAATACGTACATCAACCTCCCACCGAAAATCCACCGACCAGGTGGTAAGTAGTGTCGCAGAAGATTTAGACGCGGAGATGGTGAGGTTTCGGCTTTGAAAGAAAGCCTGTAATCGTCCGAGATAGCGATTAATTTGGAGGCGCATTTCATCCTTATCCTCCCCTGTGGCGAGCACGGTGTAATCGTCTGCGTAGGAAATCACCTCGATTCCTTCCGGTGGTGTAGAAAGGCCGGACATGTAGATGTTGAACAGAGTGGGGGAGAGTACCCCATTCTGTGGAACTCCTAATTTGATTTTCCTCAGCTTAGAACGTTTGCCACGAAACTCAGTGAAGGAATGTCGACCAGCTAGATAGTTAAAAATCCAACGGATCTCTTGAGCAGGGATATGCATATTCAGTAAGTTCGCGAGAAGCATCGAGTGATTGACATTGTCAAATGCACTCGTTAGGCCACAAGAATCGATCTGTGGCAAGGACGTCTGTGGTTTAGCCCATTACGGATGCGTGTAGTAATCGCATCGAGGGCAGTGGTGGTACTATGCATTTTCCTGAAGCCATGCTGGTGAGGTTCTAGCTTAGCATGCTTAACAAGAGTGGGGTGAATAAGGGCCTCTAGCGTCTTTGCGACAGGTGAAAGTATTGCTATGGGTCGGTAGGATTCACCGAGACCAGCGCTCTTTCCCGGTTTGAGGCAGGGGACAATCCGTCCTGTTTTCCAGATTTCAGGGATGGCAAGCTTAGAGATCGACAAGTTAAAGGCTGCCGTGAGATACTCAATGGCTGGAAGGTCGAGATGTTTCAACATGGCCATCGGGTCCGAGGGCCTTTGAGTTTTTAGCATTCTCAATGACTTTTTTAACCTGGTCCGCAGTATACGATGGTATAGTGTCAACATTTCTACTGCGAATCCGTTTTCTAATTTTACGCTTTAAGCCATCGGACTTGGAATGTTCAATAAATTTGCTTATTGAACAGGCTTGCGCACTGAAGGGGATCCCTGGTGCTCTTATGTCCAAATTTGATGGCATTATTGCCCTTTCCTTTCCTAGGATTGGATAGGGCGCGGACAGTAGACCATAGTTTACTGACACCTTCATTCTATGAAACCTTGATTTTTTTCAAATGAAAACGTGTCTCAAATCTAAATTCACCTATTCAGCACATTTCGGCTCACTCCAATATTTTAACTGACACCCGAAAAAAATTGTTCAGTTTCGTGTGTTTGCCAATGTTCTTAATTTCACCATGAAAAGAGGATGGACGGTCAGTTTGAAGTGACGAAATATGTTGTAAATGACTATCGATGACTGCACCAGCACATTTTTAAACTTAGAACGATTTATAGGCAAAATATTATTATCGGTTGTCATATGAAATTACAAACAAGTGCACTGTGAACACTTTTCGGTGATTTCTGAAAACGTACGGCGAAATCAATCCGTTTTCCTTCACTCTGGATAGAATATTAAGCTCCTGTATTCTGGGATCACCTGGGTGAGCGCATCTGATGTTATCTCGTTCATCGGCTAATCTGGCGGCACTGGTAAAGAAATTAGGTCGAACTTTCGGGATACGTCCAGCAGGAATATAACGTCAGATATTAAATCTCATTTTCATTGCATCAAACACTTTCCCCAATCACTAAAACAGAAATATCCCCCTTCTCCTAATAAAGGTACCCTATGTCCCCGTATCACGTATTTTATATTAAGCAATTCATTATATTTATTATATTAAGAATTCGAATATTTCAAAGCAATGCTACAATATTTGTATAGGGTCTCCCAACTCGAGCCATTCAGCAGGTCGTACACTTATTGCTCGCTTAGAAAATCCTTTCCAGTACATGATCGTCTTGTTTCCATTAGTATGGGACATAAGCCAATAAAATGATGGGTATCTTCCCTTGCTCTCATGTTGCATAGTTCGCAGATTATTATCGGTAGATCTTCACGATGAGGCATGTAGTTTAGCAGTAAAAGCTCTCCCCGCGCTTTAAGTATTAAAGATATTTTAGAGACATTAAACTCGTTTCGTTTCAAATTAGCATAAATTTTGCGATGCTGTGTTGTTCTCGCTTTTTCCGCCGTTGTTCGTATGACCATATTTTTCTCATCAGCTAAGATTTGCAGGAGCGTGTAAGAGTTTTCGCTTGTCCCATCCCAGTTGAAAGTTGTTCTTGCTTCTGCTGCAATCGTCTCAAGATCCATATAAAATAATGTCCTCGTTTGAACTGCAAAAATTAGCGCCTTCTTCGGTAACCTATCGGAACACATGTTAGAAACTTTTGTAAGGTAACTTATGTAAGTTGTTAGCGTTTCAAACATAGCGGTAGCAGGCCAGTTTCTTGGATCAACATATAGTTTGGAGTCTTGTCGGGTAGCCGAAAGCTTCAAAAAGTATCGTTGCAATTGTTCCACATTTTCATGCCATTTCCCGCCCCAAACCTGGGCACCATACAACAACACTGATTGTGACACTGCTTGATAAATTTTATACTTAGCCGTGTGAGATATGTCTCTGTTGATAAAACACGGCTTCCAGATTGAGTTTATTGCCCATTTCGCTTCTTTCAATTTCTGCTTCAAATGCGGACTCATATTTAGATTGTAAGCTACTATTACTCCGAGATATTTATACTCTTTTACTGTTTGAATCTCATTTCCCCTAAACGTCCATTTATCATTCCGTGCTAATATAAATTTCTTTTTGAACACTATTATCTTCGTCTTCTCCAGATTAACTGTTAGTTTTCAGGTTACACAGTACGTGGATAAGTGATCAATCATTTTCTGTAGATCATCGGGTAACTCTGCGAGCAGCACTATGTGGTCCGCATATAGTAACCCTTTTAGTAGCACACCAAATGCATTTGCGCCTCCGGGACAATCATCTAGTATTCCGTTGATGTAGACAGCAAAAATGTCTGGACTCAATTTGCATCCTTGTCGAACACCCAGATTCGTCTCAAAAGATGAAGAAAGTTATTTCCCATTCCACACCATAGCCGTTGTGTTCTCGTACATCTGTTCCAGCACATTCCCAAATTTCGATGACATCCCACGATTGTACAGTTTATAAAAGAGACTATTACGATCGATGGTATCGAAGGCGGCCTTAAAATCGATGAAACATGTGTATAACTTTCGACCATTTTCCATGAAGTGTCTCGCCCAGTTTTGCAATACAAAAATGTGATCGCTTGTCGCGTATCCCTTTCTAAATCCCGCCTGACTCTCTGATATTTTGTGCTCCACATTTAGCCACTTCGTGAATCTTGCCTGCAAAATGTTTGTAAACATTTTTCCACTAGCATTCAAAAATGAGATGTGCCGATAACAAGAAGCTGGGTCGTCAACGCTGCCTTTTTTGAAGATCGGGAATATGATCGCATCTCGGAACTCGTTTGGTATATCTGCCTTATCAAAAATTCGATTAAATTCTTGCCTCAGGATACTTAATATATTTTCTGTTGTTGTTGTTTTCTTCACTGCAATTTTTATATAAACGATGAAAAGATTTTTCACTTTCGTGCAGCTTTTTTATTATTGGATGTATATGTACATGGGTATGTTGGACGACGTTTCGCTGTATTACAGCATCATCATGTGAACGGTCCAATTTGGTCGTGCATATTGAATCATATTGTTTTTGTCAGCACTTTGCAGCATTTGCATAAAATCAGCTTTAAACCTCTCCGCAGTTAGTCCGATTCCAATTCTGTAGCTATCACATTTGTTTATGCGGTTCGCAATTCGCCAAAAATCTTTGGAGTTTGTACATTTTCCAATTTGCTCTGCATGCACCATCCATTCAATGCGATTTTCAATAATACATTTCATAAGTGCACAACACGCTTGCAGCATTAACAGCATTTGCCCACGATTCATGACGAATAAGTGCACATGTGCATTGCAAAAATTTATTAGAGCAGACGTGTGGAGCCATCGGACTAATTTACGAATTTATGAAGCCAGGGATATCCAATATTGATTGATTTAATTGATGGAAATATAGAAGAAGGGCAATTAGGTCTACGGGATGATTTTTGTCTTCAAGCAGGTAAATCTGAGAGTTGAAAATTGCTTTTTATGGGAGCAGCTTAAGGTTCTTCTTCTTCTTTTAGCGGTGCAGAAAGGAGTGAAACCTCTGTGCATCTATGTGGGTACGATTTATGGTTCGTCAATGTTTTTGTCCGTGAAGTGTAAGGACAAAAACATAGCTGCTGCGATAGGGTTTTCCCACAGCGATATAGGCGCAGCGGGGCATTGAAACAAATGATCCACATCATGAGGAGTACCATCACAGTTTGGACAGATGTTTTCGATGTCCGGGTTTATGCGAGAAAGGTACGAATTAAGGCGTGAACAAAAGCCCGACCGAAGTTGAGCTAGTGTTACTCTAGTGGCTAGTGTTTATTAATTTATTTATTTATAGAAGTTATTGAACGGGAATGTATCCCATAGTACAATAATATACAACGACCAGAATCAGGAAGTGAGTAACATGACTTATAAACGTATAAAGTAAAAATTTTTAATATAAGTTTAAGTAAAAAATAAAATAAAATAATGTAAGAAATAAGAAAAGAAAAAAGAAAGAAATGAAAAATTAATGAGATTAAGTACGCAAAACTAAAAGAAATTAATGATTACAACTCAATCGTTTCAATTTGACGAAGAAGTTTTCTTTTGAAAATTGTAAGCGAATGAGGTAAAGGACCAAGCTGTAGTATGTCATAGTTGCTTAGCATGCGAGGCATTGGAGAATTCTGATAAATCGAGAGTTCGGCAGCAGGTGGATAAAAAATTGCACCACTACGTGTAAAGTGACTATGCTGATTTCTAATAACAATGTTCTCGATGAGGGAAGAGTGTATCTGATTGCAACACAATTTATACAAGAAGCACCCCTCCAGATAAGCTCGACGTTTCTTTAATGACATAAGTTTAAGAAAGCTAAGTCGTTCGGAATAGGGTAAGTAATCTAGCCTGAATTGAAAGAAGACACCTCGAGTGAATTTTCTTTGGACTGATTATATAGCATCTGACGAGCAGGAAGTGGACGGATTCCAAGCTATGGTAGCATACTCCAGGATGCTACGGACGAGCGAAATGAACAGCTTCACAGATGTAGAAACAGAAGTCAAGTCATGGCAATACAAAACCAGAGAGTTTAGAAGCTTTTTTAACAGTGGACAAAACATGCTCAGAAAAGTTGAGTTTAGTGTCAAAGGTGACACCAAGATCTTTGATAGTTGAAACGGAGTCAGTTGGATACATTAAGAGGTAAGTCGTTGGACACACACCAACTGTATAACAGGTCAATGTCGGATTGGAGCATGATGCAGTCATTGATGTTAGATATGGTTCTGATTAATTTGCAATCGTCAGCATAAAGCAAAGATTCACAATTAAGGCGATCAGGAAGATCGTTGACGAAAAAGACGAATAGAAGAGGTCCCAATATGGACCCCTGAGGAACCCCAGATGATGGACAAAAACCAGGTGAAAGAATGTTGTTAAAGATGACATAAGAGGTTCTTTCAGAAAGGTATGAAGAAAGCCAGGTTATGAGTGAAAGCGGAAAGTTCAATCTGACAAGTTTCTCGATTAATATTCTGTGGTTAACAGTATCAAAAGCTTTTGAGAAATCTGTATATAACACATGCACGTCTTGATGCTTGTTGAACGCTTTAGCAATGAAGTCTACTAACTCAACCAAATTGGAGGTGCTAGATTTGCTTTTACAAAAACCATGTTGGTTAGCACAAATAATAGAACCGAAGTTCAGACTAATGTAGTTATGAACTATTCTCTCCAGCAATTTAGAAATAGAGGACAAAAGGCAACATTCAGATCATCCTTCTTCGGAATAGGGACAACATAAGACGATTTCCATAATGATGGAAATTTACCTTGCCGGATACTTTTATTGAATAGAATTGAATGAGGGGTGGCAATGGCGTTAGAGGTTCTTTTTAAAAAATTATTGGGAATGCCATCTGGGCCAACACAGGAGCTTACTTTGGCAGAGCGTATAAGCAGTGCAACATACGAAGGTAAAATAAGTGGCACTGAAACATCACTGTTAGGAATGATGGAGGAATAATTAAGAGACGGCTGTCTAAAGGTACTAGAAAAATATTTTGCAAAAAGAGCGCAAATTTCCTCGGGTGTATGTGCGGATGAGTTATTGTACCTTAAAGAGAATGGACATGAAGAAGAAGAACGTAAGTTACGAATGTAGGACCAAAAGAGCTTACTTTCGTTGTTCCGTATACTAAGTACTTTCGATAGTGCTTAGGTAAGCTGTCTTGGCCGCGGAAATTAAACTCTTAGTTTCTGATCGAAGCTTTTTAAAAACTAACAGGTCAAAAGGATGTTTAAAGCGCTTATAGCGTCGATTGGCTCGTTTTTTTCTATGAATCAAACGATGAATATGTGGGGTAAACCACACTGGACCTTGGCGAGGCTTCGGGCAATAATATGGTACAAATTCAACAATAATATCAAATAATGTTGTTCTAGTGTTACTCTAGTGCAGTACTTCCCAACCGGTGGGGCGCGCTCCCCTAGTGGGGCGTGACGTTTGGCAAAGGGGGCGTCGGCCCAACTCGAGTGTTGATGTGATGAATCATATTACAACGACCATGAGCTGGTAAAACTCTTCAAATCATGAACAAAATTTCTAAATCGCTGCAACCACAAAATATTAGCGAAGAGCCTCTGTCCAAAGTCTGTTTGATGATGATCGCTGAAATTGTTTTAGGAATATACACCGAGGGAAAACAACATTTTCAGCGCGTAATAACCGTTTTATGATCATGCGGCTTCAATGTGTATCCCAATGTAGGACGTAGGAGGGATGTAGGGCCAAATGTAGCTCTCGGGCAATATCCAATTCAGCTGTATACTGGCCGCTACGTTTGAAACGTTTTCTTCACTTCGTATCAGTCAAATTCAAACGATGCCATGGTGTGATGATCGCCCGCTCACTGAAGCCATGTTTTATAGTTTAAGTGTGGAATCAATTCAATATTGAAATAACTGCTTATAAATTTAAATTGCAAAAATGGTATCAAGCTGATCTGATTAGTCCAAAAAACAACAAACAACAGAAAAAGAATGAGCTGAAAAATGTTTCTTCCGTTCTTGAGCGAAATGTTCGTTGGGGGCGCCAGATACCACTAACCTTGCAAGGGGGGCATGTACTGAAAAAGGTTGGGAGCCCCTGCTCTAGTGGGAGCCTAATCTCCTCAGGCGAAATTGGTGGTGGGCGCTCTGAGAGGACTCTATTCGCACCTAAGCTCGCAATAGACCGATTCACTTCTTCAGTGTGGATCGCTGCGATGGTGGCTCGGTATGTAACTTCATCGTAAGGGTCCCGTTTGTATCCCTGAACCTCTCTCTCAAGGTCTCGTAAACCACGCCTGACATGTCGTGGTGGAGGAATTCGGTCCATGAGATAATTATTGGGATGATCCTCACGATAGCAACCAACAAGATACTGTTTTGTTTTTGTTTGAGCTTAAGGTTGAGATCGCACATTGGCAGTTTCTTTGTAATTCCAGCGTTCATGTTATCCGATTCAGTCAGTCTCCTCCTTTGGTGATAACACGATAGCAGGACTGCACCTCTAAGATAGTCGTTAGTTAATTAGAAAATTCTGGTATTTTCTTTTTTGCGAACAACATTTTTTGGATGTCGTTTTTTACAGAATTTGTGCGAGCAAGGTGATAATTTTATCATTCATAAATTGTAATTGGAAATTAACAAAAAATCAATCGTGGGCAAGACACTCAAGTGTTGGCGTCCCAAAAGGCTACTAAAACCTACTCAACTCGCAACATTGATGTTCCCCCGCAAAACCGGCGCCATCTCAGTCAAATTTCGAAAACTTTACAGAGTCGCTTGCACATGACTCTGTCAAGTTTAATTGTTGAAAACTATAGTGTTGTTTGGCCCATTAAAAAATAGTTGATCTTTGTCATGTCTTTTGCAACCTATTATTCGTCCTGGGGATGGATTTCATATCAGCTTTGTATACAAATTCCGTATCGGCTTTGTTCAGTGCAGTGTTCCAGAAGTCGGAAAGTAGCAGGGTTTGTGATTGAACATAGTTCGGCCAATGAGTATTACAGAAAAGAACAAACATCTCGCTATTATTGTTCCTGTCGCCTTGAACTTGATTTTCTGCTCTAATCCTTGGTTATCTGTCCGGAACATTACATTTATATCACCTTTGAGAGCTCTATAGAAGGGGTTGCCAAGTCGTTGATAGAATACGTCGTTAAGGTTTGTGTTCCAAGACACGACTCATATGATATGATGCCTACTTGGGACATGCAAAATTGTGGTACATATACTGTTTTGCGTACGGTAGGCAAGCGAATTTTTCATAGAGAATGTCAAAGCCTATTCGTGTTATCCTAATATTTTCTAGGACATGCCAAAACTTTCTAATATGTATTACAAGCTTGACACACTTAACTTCGAATGACGCAAATACGTCATTATGACGCAAATTTACCATCATTATGACAAATTCCAAATTACACATTTGGACCATCATTTGCTCAATAATGACAGGTGACGCCATCTGTTGCAAAATTGAAGAACAAGAATTTGTGCAAAAATATTAACTTTGTTATGAATCTTTGCACATTTCTATTCAAAATCTTCAAGAAAAGTGTGTCTTTAAATTATTGAACAGAATATTCATCAAAATATAGCTGTTGTAAGGGACATTTCCATCGTTTACACAAACGTCAAAAGTAAATGACGAATCCTAATGACGAAAACATATGTGTCACCTCAATTTCGAACTTTCATCATTATGACGGATTATCGTCATAATGATTTGGATATCTGTCATAGGCATTATAGTTCCCGTGGAAGCTGACCGATGAGTTGGGAGAAGTAATTGTATATCCTAAAAAGTATATTTAGCTTATAAAGTTCGTATAAATTTCTTTAATAAAGGAAGTGCATAAGTGCTTTCGCACTCCACTCCATTTCCTCCTTATAAGAAACTTACTCGTGCATATCTGTAAATTGGCGCCACAACCATTTTATCATTTACACCATAAACATATCTCTAATAACAACAAATCTTGAAGCGTGCAACACTCGTGTATCATGTGTTGCTCCTGCAAAATTCCACAACCATATTATTCTCAGAAGAACTCTGAAAACGCAAAAAAGAAACAGAGCGAAAGAACTCAAACAATTTTCCCCCATACCAAAGTAAAGTGGTTTCCCGCGCTTTGTTTTCGTCTCACACGAGACTTAACCGAGAAGGATTCTCATCTCAGCTCAACTAAAACGTAAACAATGCCTCCGAGGAGCACGATTTCGTCTTCTCGGGGGAGGTTGACCACACACACATCTCATCCGGAGAAGAGTTTATTATTATCGTGTTCGTGACTCCTTTCCAACACTCGTCCTCCGACCATTCACCTTGTACCGCCGCGTACAAAAAAAAACTCACTTGCTGCAGTCATTTGTGACAGCTCCTCACCTGCTGTCACAAGGGAGAAATCGTGCCACTTTCTCACTGTCGTCGTGTACAATTCGGGGTGAGAATTGAATCATGTTCGCTCGACAAAATCTCCGTGAGCGATCAACCCCCGAGAATGTTTGCTGAGCGAACGAGAATATGGAGAACGCACGCTCAATTCTTGTGATAAAGTGCACATTCCGAGACTATTCTAATTGGAAAAATATTTACATTTTGCTACGCATACATATCTATGCATATAGAGAAAATTTTGTATATGTACGACAATACGTGTCGCCACGAACCGCTCACCTTCAACAAGTCGAATAAGAACGGGCTGGCCGCGCAAAGGACGATCTTGTGAGCGGGAAAGCTTCGGCCGCCCGCCGCCAGGGTGCAGTCGACAAGATCGCCATGACAGCGTAAAAGTTGAATGGCCGACACAAGTGAAGTGCCATAATCGCTCCACGTTAGCGAGTACAGAGAATTTATGGGCAGCGCCATTTCATTGGAATGCATCTAGCGCGTCCCAACATTCAGCCTCGATCGTCCCGAAAAAACAATGTAGTCGTGGCCGCTTAGCCGCCTATCGAGTACACGGCTGCCGTGAATCTTTGCAGCGTGTCCGTGTGTATCCTGATGCGTGTCCACAGGCTCCTCGCAGTACGGCTGCTTGTTCCGTTTTTGTTGCCAAACAAATTCTCCCAATTCCGTCGCAGTTGCCGTGCTGTGCTCGCGCTGTTGTCTTGTGCAATTTATTCGTACAAATTTTCCGAGGGAATTTCTAATGGGAGCACACGGGAGATAATTTGCCCGAACCAGAGTCACACTACTCGCGCGGGGACGCACACACACAACACACAATTCGGAGCGGACGTTTTGGATGTTTCGTGAACGACAGAGGAACTCGCGCTTATGTCGCTCACCGCACCAACTCAACACGACAGAAAAATCCTCGCACGGCTCACACACCGTCCTCGCGTACTCACAAAGAGTATCAGAATTTCGCGTTTTCGAATCGCGCCGTTTTCCCCGCACAAATGATCACAATTTCATTTTAGCACAAAACACGGAACGTATGCGATACGTTTTCACCAGTGCGGATCCAGAAATTCCGTCACACGTACGAACTTTTTCGGATTTATTCACGGGAAATTCTCACAATTGCACTGGTCGTCAAACAAACTCTTGTCCCAAGTAAAAAAATATGGCGGCAATCTCAATCTCTCAGGCATTTCTTCTTGTGCCGTGCTGTGGAAATGCATGTCCCAAAATCTCTCGAAATGGTGGTGCCCGATGCGGGTTGTCACACGCGTGCTGGGCGACATCTATGGTAGTAGGCGGGAAAATTAATTTGAATTTTGGACGAACATATTTAATAATCGGACGTGCCGGGAAAAGAAAAGAGTTGCGTTGAAAGCTAGGTTATCTTGTTTCGTTGTGAAACCAAAGTTACGCTGTCTAACAAATCAGGGCAGTCAAATCAGCAGAAAAATAGACAATGGCTGTTACTGCACTATCTATGGACTCACACTTTGTCTGCAACGTGTACCAACTTAAACACAAGCTCGAACCATCAGCAAAGGCAGGACCGCAAGAATTGGGTTTTAACTTGTGAAATTACTGGAGGCCCTTTGTGATAGTGCATCTTCTAGTGTGTCTTTATTCACCCAATGTCTCTTAATGTTCTTCTACAACGAGAATCAAAATTTTACCCCGGCTGCATTGGAACAGTATGAATGGCAGTTATTTTCTAAAGCAACGTGCGAGAAGTAAATTCGCAATAGGAAAAATAGAAGCGACGTAGAAGCGCTTCCTCATCATTTCCAAATGTGCTCCGGAGGAAGTGCTTCCACAGAAGTATAATTAAGAATGGTGAGGGAGCACTTCAAGATCGTAATAGAAAATTATAGACTCTTTGTAGCTGCTCCAAAAGCGCTTACCACTCACTTCTCCACAAGCGCTTCTGGAGCGCATCTTAAGAAACTGCTTGCCGCCGCGGACATGCAATGCTAAATAGTACATGAAGAGGAATGGAATGGGAAGCGCTTCTCTGCTTCCCGAGAAGCGCTCCTTTTGGAGCGCTATTTTTCCTATTGGGTTCATTCTTAAGCTTGCCATATACTGTCGGATCGACGGCACATCGATCTGACGCCCGTACAGCACATACACTTATGCAATTTATCGTGCATTCTGAAATGATAGTCTCACGCGGTCCACACGACACAACACAACATAGCGAAAATTATATATTTTGTGGCGATGAAAGATTGATATCCATTGCTACTTTCGATGGAGGATGACCGCCACAACCACAACATGAAGAATGACCACTAGTTTATGTCAAAAAATCTGCAACTGAAAACACATGATTGTCATGATAAATTGTATGAAAAATTGCATGGCAATATGTTCAAAATCAAAAAAAATGGTTTGGATGGTCACATACACGTTCCAATTTATCTGGCAATCAAAAATTTCTTCAATCGATTGGAAGGTCTATGGACATTCTTAGAAAAATTCCAAGTCAAGAAACCGGAATTCAAAAGCTACGGAATATACGTATACAAAAATAAGGACGCGCAAACGAACAACTGACTACTCTTTTGGAAATATATACGCTTCCTATATAATTTCTCTCTTTGGAACAGGTAGAGAAGCTGAGCATATTTGCAGTACAGGCTCAGCAAAGTAGGGTGACCAATGATTAATCATGGCAACAAAGCCGCACACACACATTGAATCCAAATCCATTTTTTTATTTTCTTTCTTTCAAAATCCATGCAAATGAATGATTTTTTAAAGCATATGCGTCCGGCAGATTTTTTTTACTTTCTTATACCTAAAATTCTTAATGGGGGTGGCAGAAGAGGGGAGGGAGTTGTCGAGTAAGACTGGGATATATTACACCACTACTTCAACTAAGATTCACGTCAATACAAATCAATTATAGAAGAAATTCTGCTTTTTGGATCATTTTTGGAAAAAAGCCACTTCTAAAGTTTTACCTATTTTAAATGGGTGAAGTCTTTTGCTGATGATTAGGTGTGTTTTTTTTGGTTATCCCGTTAGGTTTGGGTAACGAAACTTCATATAAAAAAAATGACAGGTGCGTCAGCTGTCATTTTTTTTATATGGAGTTTCGTTACCCAAACCTGCACGGGATAACCAAAAAAACACACCTATTGATATATTTCAAGCAGCCTGTTATCCGGACTCCTTCTCTGCAACGTGAAAGCAACTTCAACTGAAGCTCCAGCCATCAGTCGAAGCGGTGAATGTCTTGTATCCCACAAAAGAATTCCAACCGCATGATTTGGGATATTATGCGATGATGTAAGTAACTACAGGCCGATAGCCCTGCTCAATTCTCTGTCTAAGGTATTTGAAAAGGTAATCGAAACCCGGCTCACTGAATATTTAAATAAACATGAAATACTGGACAAAAATCAATTTGGATTCCAAAGCCAAAGCAGCACCACAAGCGCATTAATAGATGCAACTGGATATATCAATAAGGAAATAGATAGGGGAAAATATGTTGCAGCGGTATTCGTCGACCTACGAAAAGCTTTCGATACAATGGATCACGATAAATTACTAAATAAATTACATGACTACGGAATAAGAGGAAAAGCTAGCGAAATAATTAGAAATTACCTTCATGAACGGCAAATTAGAACAAAAAATGGCGAGATAATTAGCAAGGCAGAAAAAATTAACGTAGGAGTACCACAGGGATCTATATTGGGGACAAAACTTTTCCTAATGTATGTGAATGGCTTAAAAGACTGCAACTTAACCGCAAAATCAGTAATGTTTGCAGATGACACCCTATTACTTTTCTCCAGCGACACAGAACTAAATCTGCAAACTGTGATTAATAGAGACCTTATAACCTATCAACAGTTTTTAATAGATAACAAATTAATAATAAACACAACAAAGACTAAATATATGATATTAAAACAGAAAAATAAAGCCCCTATTAAGTTAAATCTCTTCGTTAATAATAAACAACTTGAAGAAGTGGAAAAATATAACTATTTAGGTCTGACATTTGATGACCGATTATCTTGGAATGAACATATTAATCAATTGTCTAAGAAAATAACACCCATTGTTGGGCTAATAAAACGAACTGATTATCTAACAATAAAAATTAAAAAAATGCTTCTAAATTCATTTATTTTATCGCGAGTGAATTATGGTGTACTTATATGGAGTCAAACAACAAAAAGCAACATCATGAGAAACTGAAACTGTCTTCAAGGACGCACAAGTGATGACACTACATCAAATGATTAAGATGGAACAAGGGAAGACTCTCTACAAAATAAACAACTGTCTAATGAAAACCAATACTACTCTGACAAAAATTCATGAAGTCCATCGATACCCTGTGCGAACAGCTAACAACTTCGTTATACAAACACCACGTACAAATCGATTGAAGACAGATCCTATTATACAAGCTACATTCTTCTACAACAATCTGCCTAATTCAATCAAACAGGCAAAAAGTCTACTTACTTTCAAAGTAGAGCTTAAAAAGCACATAATTAACACTTAATATCAACGATTTAAAATACGGAGATGAAACAAATACAAAGCAAATTTGAAAACTGAATTAGAAACAGTATCTACCCTTATACCAACTTTAAGTTGTCTGGGAGGTACAAAAGAACCTTAAATCGACGATTATGGAAAATAATAGCACCAATATAAATATAATTGAAATGAGCATAACGGATAGCAACGAACTAGAGTTTTTTTTTCTGGCAAAGTGGAAACCTTTTTTTTTTTTGTATAGAACAATATAATGCTCATACAAATATAACTTGAAGACGGGAGATAATTTATTCAGGACTGAATTCAAGGATGGTGCACAATATAAAAGTGGAAAGGTGATGCGAGGAGGAGAGGAGGATAAAAAAAAAATACGAGTGTGTCCAATTCACCCAGGGTCTTCTAATATTCTTTTCCCTATAGGACTTATTTGATAATTCCAACGCAGAGCTACCCCGGCTGCATTGAACCTTAGTACTTACCAGTATACGCAGACCTGGAGTTCTACAGACGAATAAATACCGTTAACCAAATTAACTACTTACCTTATCTGCGAGTTACGCACGATGCTATAAGATAAGATGTCCTGCTCGTATACTTTTGAGGAGCAAACAGCAATTTAAACCACTACTATTTGGTAAATAGGTGTCAGCTCGAAGGGTGGTTGGTTTTCTGAAAGTTAGACATGTCCTTAATCCTCGGAATGTAATGCTACTCGAGGCCATCGTGCGAGGATGGCCAGGAACGCAAATGGAAAAAAACTAACGGAGCAGTCGTATACCTGGAAAATCTCCAGTATTGCTTAGCCTTGCTGCACCGGGCAGGACTCTCGTGTGATGGACCTCCGTTTCCTTTAGGTACTTGTGGGGGTCCAATGAATAAGAGTAACAAAAAAAAAACAAATACAAACCTTGCACTTGCCCAGCTGTCGTTTTTTTATATGGAGTTTCGTTTGATTCCGGTAATCCATGGATTCCGTGTGTGGCCGCCCTAAGATTAATCTGAATAAGGCACGAATCAACCGAGACATCATCATCATCATCAATGTGGCACGATAGCCCGACGTCGGGCCTTGGCCGCCTGAATCGTTGACCTCCAATTGTTGCGGTTACGTGACCTTGTCCTCCAGTTTCGGAAGCCCAGCAACTGGTCGGCGTCTTCACCTACGGAGTTCTCCCAGCGAGCTCTCGGTCGTCCACGCAATCTCGCTCCGTCAATTCGTTGTGCGTTCATAACTTTCTTTGGCATGCGATTGTCGTCCATCCGTTGTACATGCCCCGCCCATTGCAGACGTTGAAGCTTCACGATTTTCGATACTTCCAGCTCATCGTACAATTGATACAACTCATGGTTGTATCGGATACGCCATTGGTCTCGCTCGCGAACGGCCCCGAAAATTCGCCGAAGGACTTTTCGTTCGAATCGGTCTAGCAAAATTTCGGAGGCTTGGGTAAGGGTCCATGTTTCGCAGCCATAACATAGCACGGATCGGATGATCGTTTTGTACACGCGGAGCTTCGTGTTCCTGTGCGCAAGTTTCGAATTAATTATAGGGAGGACCGAGAAATATGTCTTATTGGCTAGTTGTATCCGTCGCTTGATTTCATCGGTCTCGTTGGCGTCCTTCGATAATTGATAGATAGTTGAAGTTGTCTACATACTCGATATTAAGGTCCCCCACTGTTATGCTTGAATTTGCTGGCGTCCTTGTTTTCGATTGCATCATGGCCTTTGTTTTGCTTTCGTTGATATGTAGTCCAACTTCCTTTGCGGCGTTATTGAGGTTATGCAGGAGGCTTTCTGCATCACCCAACCTTCGAGACATGATGTTGATATCGTCGGCGTACGCTACTAATTGAGTCGACTTGATGAGTAGCGTTCCGCTGCTGTCCATATTCATGGCTCGAATTACATACTCCAAAGCCAGGTTGAAGAGCGTCGGCGCCAGCCCGTCGCCCTGCTTGAGTCCAGTACGAGTTTCAAATAGGTCAGTGAGTCGATTCTGCACTCTGACCTGCGAGACGGTATTAGTCATCGTCATCCTTGTGAGTCGCACTAACTTTGCCGGTATACCAAAATTCAGCATAATGTTGTACAGTACACTTCGATCGATACTGTCGTATGCCTGCTTGAAGTCGACAAAGATTTGGTATACGTCGATGTTATATTCCCAGCACTTTTGGAGTAGTAGCTTCACTGTGTAAAGCTGATCGGTCGTTGAACGACCAGGTCTGAAGCCGCCTTGATACTCGCCAATGATTTGTTCTGCGTACGGATTAATTCTCTTTTCAAGAATTTTTGATAAAATCTTATAGGCCGTACAAACTAATGATATGCCTCAGTAATTCTCACACTTCAGCTTGTCACCCTTTTTGTGGATTGGGCAGATTATGCTTTTGCGCCAATCTTCGGGGATTACCTCGTCGTTCCATATTTTCAGCAGTAGCACATGTACAGCGTTGGTCAGGCACGTTCCACCATGCTTCAGCAGTTCTGCTGGGATCTCGTCAGCGCCGGGCGCTTTATTATTTTGGACTCACCTCCTCTACTGTTGGGGGTAGAACGGGAGGGCCTGGTTCGGCTAACTGCTCAAGAGCTAGCTCCGCGGGGGATGTTGATGATGCATTGAGGAGCTCTTCAAAATGCGAGGTCCATCGTTTGTTGACGCTTTCGATGTCGCTGATGATGTTACCATCCTTGTCCTTACATAGGCTTGTCCTGGGTTGATATCCGTTCTTGAAATTATTTATAAGTTTTTACGCCTGTCTAATGTTCTTACTGGCTAATCTTTGGTTTATTTGCTGCAACTGCTCGTCAAAATGTTTGCGTTTCTTACGTCTAATTAACCTATTAGATACTCTCCGAAGTTCGTTGCATCTTTCTTTCTTGGCTCGGGATGCGCGTTGTGTGTATTGGCGATAGGCTTCATTTTTCGCCTCAATCGAGGCCCTGCATTCGTCGTCGAACCAGTCTGCTCGTCTGCGCCGGCCTTTATAGCCCACGACCTCTTCTGCGACCCCCTTGATGCTGTCTTTGAGCTCCTCCCAGAACTCATGGATGCCTAAATTGTTGATGTCATCAAGCATGGGCGACAGTTTTTCCTCTAGTGCTGTAGTATACGCAGCCGCCGTGGCATCATCAATCAAGTTGTCAACCTCGAAGATCTTGGCAGGGTTGTTTCTCGTTAGGTGCACCGAAGAGATTCTGCACCTGTAGGTTGTCTTCACCAAATAGTGATCGGTGTCGCAGTTGGCTCCTCGATAGGATCGAACATCTAGGACATTAGAAGCCCATCTCTTGCTGATCAGTACGTGGTCGATCTGGTTCACGGTGTATTCATCTGGAGACTTCCACGTCTGCTTATGGATTCGTCGATGAATGAAGCATGTAGAGCTTATTACCAGGTTTCTGCCGCTCGCGAAGTCGATAAGTCGCTGACCGTTGTTGTTGTTTTCGTCGTGGAGGCTATGACCTCCAGTAGTTCCCCTATGCCAGCTTTCATTTCCGACTTTGGCGTTAAAGTCTCCTAGCAGCAGCTTGACGTCGTTTGATGGAAGTGAGTCGAAGAGTGTTTCTAGGTCGTTGTAGAACTCGTCCTTAATCGCGTCTTCTTTTACTTCTGTAGGGGCATGCGCATTAATGAGCCAGAGATTAGCGAAACGGGTCTTAATGCGGATCGCACATAGCCGCTCGTTGATGGGTTTGAAGCCGATAACGTGGTCCTTGAGCTGCTTATTCACGATGAAAGCTACTCCAAACTCCTTGTTGCCCTCCTCTTTACCACTCGTAAAAATAGTGTGCGAATTGAGGTCGTTAATCTCGCTTTTAGATCTCGATTCGCCATACCGTAATTGAGTAGGCTGAACACTCTGAACCAGTTCCTTACCCGATTTTGTTCGGTTCGAAATAAAATACCCGCCACCGAACCCTTTCTCCGCTGGATAGTCCACATGCGAAATGAGAATCCAATTGGAGTAAAAAATTTCTGCTACATTTTTCGTTCGCTGAATTTGAGAAGATTGGGTACAGCTTTGAACAGAAACGGTGGCAGTTCATCACCGCTTCTGTTCAAAGCTGCTAGTCAGCCCAAAATTTAACGGTTCCTTGTTAGGAAAATTACACAATATTTGTGCTAATTTTGAGGTTTAAGCCTGTAAACATTTTCAGCCGGTTACCTTATTACGAAGGTATTTCGGCACTGGGCTCCTAGACTAGAAGTCGACTTCTCAAAAAATCACACCAATCAATACAAGGCACATAACTTCAACACCAAAATGTGGTAAACCAGAAAACTTCTTCTCTTAGCGGCACAGAAAATTGTTTCGTCTGTGATCTTCAGGGACAAACCTATTTGACTTTGGGTAGATTTTTCGGATGCTATGCTAATGTCATTCTAGTGACTCTCGGGAGCCTAGTTCGCTCTGACGAGAGGTGGTAACGCTGAAAGTATTCGATTCGAACCTAAACTCGCAATAGATCGACTCTTGCCAGGGAGAAGGCGTTTTTTTTTGCAATTTTTGACCGTTTCTCGTTGGAAACGGGTGTGGTCCGCTCCGAAGAGGCTTAAAACTCCTGTGTGGCAGCGGGGCTGTCATCGAGAATGGTCGCCAGTAGGCCACAAGAGCGACACTAGCCCAGCTTAGGTCGGGTTTTTGTTCGCGCCTCAATTCATACTTATCTCGAATAGACATTCAGAACATTTGTCCGAGCTGCGGTGGTGCCCCTCATGATGTGGACCACCTGTTCGCATGCCCCGCTGCACCCACTAGCCTCATTCCGAGTGCGTTTGGGAAAACCCTATTGCAGCTCCACGTTCTTGTCGCTTGAGACAATAGGCGAGAACGACGACGTAGAGCACTTCCACAAACATGCACAGCGGTTCACCGGGCGGACCTCATCCGTTTTATTTCAAAACGGTCAAGAGTTTCCTGACAAGAGCCATGACGGTTCGATGCAGGAAGGTTGTGTTTTTTGAATTACGTTCCAGGAAAACATCAAATAAAACTTTTTAATTATTTATTTCGCAATAAAAGCTTCATGAAAATCACATTTTCTGATCTCTTAAAAATGTCCATTTTTAATTTAAGTCTCCTAAAAAAATCAAAATTGTACACAGACCTACGTGTTGGACCATTGCATTATACAAATTTATTGTAGTTTGAAAAAAAGAACTCTTTTAAACATTTTTTTTTCGTCATCAGTACTCTCCCAATAACATTACTAACCTATCCGTCTGCCTAATTTTAAAAATTACAAATCTCTTTCGTTTCTGTCCTTCCTAGTGCGCATATACATAATTTTAATTTTATTATACATACATCGAATTTTCAGCATTCGCATCATGTAACACATAAATGCTAAGCACAAAAGTAGTGTGTGTGTGTGATCAAATTACATTTAGTTGACATGAATGATTTTAAAAGGAAATTAAGCCGCCTTGCATCTTCCTCATTTTTATAAAATTGAAAAAGTCGAGAAGAATAACAGTTTTTTCTTAAATGTCAATTACATTGTGAAATTTTGTGTAAAATCATATTCAATCGTTGGAATAACGGTTTGTACGAATTTCAAGAAAATTATAAGGTACATGTGTACGCCTAGTTCACCGCCACCCTCTTCGACCGTTTGAATGATTTTCTTCATGATGTCAGCGTGTCTGTGGAAAAGAAGTGAGAATGGAAATTACACGTGTTGAGAACGTTAGACGGGTAGGGAGATTTTTGTATTCCTACTTGCAAGGATGAACTGATGCCATATTGGGACCAGGCAGATGTGGATGTGATTCCATTGTGACTGTCTTTTTGGCATGATCCTGACTGACGTCCTCGTACATTTGTTCAACGGTGAGAGGTTTTCGACTCTGGGGAAATAAGAAAAATGAATTGCAATGTGTTATAATTGATTGCTCGTTTAATATACAAACCTCGTCATAGCCTACAACCCAAAGTCGTGGTGTCTGGTAGTATTTGTCGTATGTTATGTGCAAGTCATAAGTTCTTGTGTGAACCACCGAGTCACCAGTATCACCGTCTCCATCAGTTGGTGTTTTTGACTCAGTTTCGGCCTTTTTGGTGGTCGTAGCCGTAGCCTGAAAAATGACGAATTTTCAATAAATTATTTCTAAGAAGAGAAATGTTGTTATGGCAGCGGTTCAAGTTCTTTTTTCTTTTGAACAGAATGAGGTTTTTGCAGTTCTTGGTCGTTCTATAAACGAGAAAGTTCGGGACAATTTACATCAAAGAACCGGATACGATAGCAGCATTTTGTTAAAGACAACACAGACATCCATGTTGACAGTGATAGATGAACGCATGCTTTTACAATTCAACGGTATAGTGTCTTCTCTACCCATTGAGCTACCTAATGCCCAACAATAGAATCAGAATCAAATTTCTTACCGGATCCACTAAATCCAGCAGGCCACTTTCCTCAAACTCTTCCATATCGATTGCTTCGTCATCTTCCTCGTCGTCATCACCATCTGCATCGCCCTTACGTGGATCGTCATCATCATCGTCCATCTGCAATCCGAAAATATTGATCCTCCCACATCCCTTGCAATTCTTTTGAAAACTTACTTTGGCATTGTCCAGCGTCATCTCACAAACCTTATCCTCCAACTCGACCGCACCATCATTATCAAAATGATGTGTCTCGACCCAGCCTCCATCGCCCGTATCATCCTCCACCACAGTCTCCTCGCCAACATACTCCATTTGTTTACACCGTCTGGAGCACGGCACATTGCGAGTGATAAGAAATTGTTTGTCTGCACAAATAGGACATCAATCAATCAATAAACCATGCAAACCGTTTCGCGACAACCATCATGCTATCATTTACCCACCTTTCGGAAGATACGACTTAATCTTAGCCTCATCCCCCGACGCCCATTGCCACGTCGGACAGTGATGGACCAAATGTTCGCCGGCTGCGACAAATTCCTCCGGTGTCAATACGCCCGTTTCGCGAAATTTACTTTCCTGTTCAATAGACAAGCAGAGAGTGAAAAAGATCAAAACAAATTCAAATCATTGTCTGAGATGACGCACATCGGTCGTGGAAGAAAGTGGTGTGCGATTGATTGCATGCAAACAAATTGTGTTGTGTGCAGACAATGACCCGGGGGTGTAGAAATTGTCTAGAAATGCTTACCTTCAGAACTGGTGTAAGATACTCGGCCACACCAAGGGCGGTACCTTTCACAGAATTGAAGACGCTTTGCATTTTCTTTGTTGAATGTCTTTATTGATTAAGTTCGGGGAAAATTAGGAAAAAATCGGATGCTGATAACGACAATTGTCTGTGTTTGGTTGGTTTGGTTCGTTTAGGTCCACTTTCTTCGCAGCCGAGTGTCAATTTGACATGAAACGGGATGATTGGGGGAAATGGGGATGGTTCGGAAAAGCTGTGGATATACAAGAATACCACACATGAAGTTGATAGGCCGCAAGGTGTCGTGTGAAATTATCGGTGACGTCACGTCAAGCAGTTTTCACAATGTAAACAAAGTGGCCGACGACGACCGTCGAGTGCACGGAAATTCGTGGTTTTCTGTGTTAAAAGTTATACTAATGGTGATATTTTTAGTAAATTTGATAGTAGATGTGCTTTATTACACGCGGAAGTGATTTTTACGTGCTGACAAAGTGAATTCTTCGGAAATTTGACGAAGTGTGGTAAATTTTAAAGTGTTTTTGGTTTTAAATAGCATAGGAAGTCTTTGCGCTTACTTCCTTGGCCGTTCTAAGTCTTGGGATATACAGAAATGTCCTAAAACTGAGTGTGAAAAGTGGTTGTCAAACACCAGACGACGACAAAATTCCCGCCATTTGCATATTTTCTTTTGTATTTCTTGTATTTGTAGGAAGAAAAACCGGAAGAACAAAGTAAAAATCACTGGAAATGAGAATTTATGATGCCGATTTGTTCAAACAGAAGCAGGGAATACGAAAATTCGTGCGCAAAACCATAGTCCAATGCCACCGCCTGGAGCTAAAAAGACTCTTGCGGTTTGGCGAAATAAACTAAACAACAGTCCTTTTCAGGACTATTAAAAAAAAACAATACCAAAGAGCAAAATGCAGTAAACAATAGCCCTTTTGAGGGCTACACAAAGCATTTACAAAGAGCAAAATTTTATCTTTCCAGCAACTGACTTTAGTGAGGAAGAGGTGTTGGAGGCAGTGCATCAGATGAAACGCCGAAAGGCAGTCGGACCGGACAAAATCCCCGCAGAATTTTGGTTGAAAATGGAAAATGTCGGGCTTAGTTGGCTCACAGTTCTCTTCAACAAAATCAAAGGTGGGCAACCGATGCCTGATGTTTTCAGGGAAAGTTTTCTTCTTCCTTTCTATAAGAACAAGGGAGACTCACGCAAACTCAACAACTATAGGGCTATAAAATTAACACCTCATACACTGATCTACGAGCGAGTTGTCTGCAACCGATTGAGAAAGATTGTGCGGTTGAATGACAATCAATGCGGCTTTGTTGAAGGTCGATCTACAGTCGATGCGATTCAGTGCATTCGTATTGCGATGGAAAAGTATAGAGCAGCACGAAAGGACTTGCACTTTGTGTTCATCGATTTGGAAAAGGCATTCGATAGAGTACCTCGTGATCTGATATGGTTGGTCATACGTCAGGATGATACGAGACATGTATGATGGAGCTACGACTAAGGTTAGATGCACAGCCGGTGAATCACAACAATTTCCGGTGAATGTCGGAGTACACCAGGGCAGTGTATTGAGTCCGTTGCTCTTAAACATCATCATGTGCTACTTATTAACACACATATCCACATTCTGGAGGAGCATGGACTGAAGGTAAGTGTAACAAAGACTGAGTTCGTATGCTGCCCATTCTCAGACCCAGATACACCGATACCAAATATGTACGTCAAAGGAGAGCAGCTTAAGTCTTGTACCAAGTTCAAGTACCTTGGCTCGATGGTGAACAACGGAGCTTCATGCGATGATGACATCAAACAAAGCACAAAGGTTGGGTGGATGACGCGGCGACAAAACTCCGGAGTTTTCTGCGATAAGAAAATGTCACTGAAGCTGAAGGGCAAGTTGTTCAAAACTGTTGTACGTCCCGCCCTCATGTATGGATCAGAATGCTGGACCATGTATGAAGGTTACGCGAAAGAATGACACCGACTGAAATGAAAATGTTACGCATGTCAGTTGGTGTAACGAAAAGGGACCACATTAAGAGTAGCTACATCCGAGGCAGCTTGTCCATAGACCAACCAATCACCGAAAAGCTCGAAGACCGACAAATGGATTGGTATTGCCATGTTCAACGGCGTCCGCCTGAGAACCCAGCAAAGAAAGCGATATCAATGGAAGTTCCACTTGATGGACCCAAGGCCAGAGGCAGACCGAAGAACACCTGGATGTGTCAAATGAAAAAGCAACAACAACGCATTGGTCTCGGCGATGACACGATCCAAGATAGAGCTGCCTGTAGAAATATGCTGAGATATTATCGCCAAAACGGGCGATGTGCCTACACTGCAGGTCGAGCAACGCGAAACCATGGAGCGGTATAAAGAACGAGGCTAGGAAGAAGAAGAAAGGTGGTTAATTCTAAACATCCTTATAAGGGCCGTAGTTTAAGACAAATTCTATCAGAGCCCATTAATACAGCTCTTTTAAATTCCATATGTCTTTCGCCCAGTGGTTAGTTGAGTGGGATAATAATGAACAGAAGATGAAACGACTTTCTCCGAGACGCATTCGGCCCTTATACATACCACTGCCGCTTTTACTTTGTTAATTCCATATATGATAAATGATCTAGGGTTCTCTTATGTTGTTTTGGGAACATTTCATACAGAGTCCCTTGAGAATATATTTAGCAAATATCGGCAAATGAGTGGAACCAACTACAATGTTTTCCTTCAACAAATTTTAGAATCGGAAAAAAGACTTCGTGTAACTGGTATTTTTAAAATTAAAAGTAATCGCGGTGGTGATATCTAAATTATAAATCTTTGTGTAGCGGAAACCTCGTCTAAGTTTCAAATAATTGAGGATCAAATGTTTGATTGAATTATATCGGCTTTGTACGAAGAATCACTAGACAAACCCACACAAGAGACCCTTCTTTTAGTATCAGTGTTATATTGTCATACCTGATACTTAAACATAGTAGATTCTAGTACATTGAATATTACATTAAATCTATTACATCGCTTAGAAAAATCTATAAAAGAGCAACCTGTAACTGTAACAACCTCTCTTTTGCGCTTGATACTCGAATTGTAAGGTACTCTGATATTGTTATTAAATATATAAGTTTTATAACGTATACCCGATTTTCTATTTCTTGCTACGAATAAAACAATCAGAATACGTTGCGAGGAAGGTTAGCGAAAGAGTGAAATGTGCTCTTCATTATTGATTAGAGATGAAGATTTAGAAATCGATCAAGCCCATGTTTATTTTTCGAGCTTGAATCGCGGTGGATTGAAATGCCCTTCCCAATTTTCACTAGATATGGGAAATGAAGCATATAGGGTGTTTCAAACAATAATATTCGAAGATTTTGAAGAATATTTTCTTAAACAAGTATGCAATAAAAAGTTTTTATTTTCTGCAATTGTTAAACTATACAATGAAAAAATAACTGAAGTTTTAGTATGTCTGTGTGGCCAAACTAAAATAGTTTTGAACTTGCTAAAAAAGGCGCATCAATTTGGTGTAATATTTATAATAATATAATAATAATATTTAGAAATTATACACAGCTTATAAGAGACACTCTAACAATGACTTAACAAAAAAACGTAAGTTGCGGACTTCGCATATAGGGTCTCAGATATAAAATAATAAATATATTGGGGCAATCCGTGAAACGTTTAGATTTAAGTAATTTCTAAATTAAATTAGCATTCTGTTGTTATACAAATATTTCATTTAAATTAAAAGTTATCGTCAAATAGATAAATTTTTCATATTATATTACATCTCCATTATTTATTAATATGAATTGAATAATATTATTTATAATTTAACAAAATTTTAAATTATACTAAAAATATATTGCTCCGTGGACTATGGCTACCGGGGAAACCACTTTAAAAAACGCTCTTCGAGCCTTAACTCCTGGGTAGTGTGAAAATAGGCTCAAGCCAAACAGCAGATTCTTTCAAGTAGAATATGTCTATGAACATGTGTATGACCCTGTAGACGACAAGCCATCGCATTACCTAAAAATCAACATACTGTATATACTTTGATAGTATTTGTATTTTAATAAATTAACAATAAAAACCATAAAAAAGTTGTGGTAATAAGAAGAAGTTTATCCAGAAATGTGCATAAATGGTTCTGTTCATTTTCACAAACCAGTTCATTACCATTCCAGGAACTTCTATCTTGCCTATATTGAATATGGAAATCAAAACAGTGATATTGTAATGAGATTACATAAAAACTTTTTACTACAATATATAAATTTAATAAGCAACTTACACAACCTACACGAGACGTGAAGAAATCATGCTTCTCAAGAAGTTCTCAGGGAAAAGACAATTGAATTGATTTTCAGGGTTTTCATCACATGTGATGATGATGTAAGTACAATCGCTTGGAGGAACGACCCACTATTCTCTGCTTCCTTGCCTAATCATACCGCTCCATGGCGTGGCGTCGCATCGCTCAGGCTGCAGCAAGTAGATTATTACTAACCTAAAATGATAACAAAAACATTTCCTTAATGTTAAACATACAAATGTTGTAAATTGTAAAAAACATTAATGATAAATGAAAAGGATCCAAACGTAAAGCTGCAACGATAAAGAAGAGTTTAGTCCAGGAATGTACGAAGCCGATGGCCTTCCATTCTCCAGACGACATATCTCACTATTCTCTTTTCGGAGGCAGTCCAATTGCCTGTCGGTCAAGCCGACATAATTGGAAGAGTGCACAAAGACATCATGTCTCAAAGATTGCAAAATGTCTTCTGCATGATCTTACTACCACCACAAAATCAACAAAATAAACGAAAAATTACCGTGCCGAAGAACACCACGGCACATTCAAGCAACATCCTAAGGGTGCTAACCGGTAGCTCATGAGATTTGCATAAGAAATTTATGCCGGTTACTTAAAAAGCACACAAGTCAAACAGTTCTGGATTGAACGGGTGTGGTCACATATTATTGTCACCTGATGTTGTATTGATAAGAAAATTTACATTAGTAAACCTACCTGAATTCATGCCCTGTGGCATGGGTTACGAATGATGCCACCGCTTTTCCCTGCGTGTCTCGTAGAAGGCGACAAAAAAGGGACAGGAGAGATGAAAACTCTTACAGTGACAAAAAATCCTTAATCCAAGGTGGGTCAGCATGCGCCGAGGGATGCATGGTCAAGAGGGTGCTTGGTCCTAGTATGCGAAGGTACCAGGCAACCATTACATCTGAAGCCTGAGGCACATTTTAACATCAACGACATCTCCCATAGATTAGTGTGTGTGTGTGTATGGGTTGCCGTGTCTGGAGATAGCCGGCGGACGTAGAAGGAAAGTCCATAAATTTACTTCTATCCACACACTAGTGCCAAAACACAACCTTTCTTCAAAAGGCGTAAAATCCCGGGGCGTACTTAGTTCGCGCCAGAGCTCGACGGTTTCCGGGGGCGGGCACTATAAGGCAGTCCAACTACACTGTGGAGAAGTTGAGGGTTGCAAGCTGGAATGTAGGTTCCATGACGTCGAAGAACGAGGAGATTGAGGATATCATGAAGCGGAGGGGGATAGACATCATGTGCGTGCAGGAGACGAAGTGGCGAAATACCCATATCGACAGAGCCCGGTTTCTTACGAATTCCAAGAAGTACAAATTGTACTACTATGGAATCACAAATCAAAGAAACGGAGTTGGCATTGTTCTGGAGTCGTCTTTGCTTGGCAGCATAATAAGTGTCACGAAGAGAAGTGATCGCATGATCAGCATCAAATTGGTTATTTGCGGAAGGGTGTAGAACGTAATAAGTGCCTACGCTCCCCAACTGGGACTGCCACCAGAAGAAAAAAAGGCCTTTTGGAACGACGTTGACGCCCTGGGAGGCGATCTAAATGGCCATGTGAGTGAATCAAATTATGGTTACGAGGATTGCCATGGTGGAAAAGGTAGCCCTTCAACGATCAGAAATGACGAAGGTAAAGCTATTCTATGTGCAGATCGCACGGTTTGGTCATCCTAAACACATGGTTTGTGAAAAACGAGAGACACCTGATCACCTACAGTAGTGGACACGGAAATAGGAAGCACGAAACGCTTCAATTTTATGAGAAGGTGGGTAAAAGACTGCAAGGTGATCTTGGGTGAATCTGTCGTTAGCCAACATCGTTTGCTCCGGTCAGAATTTATTTTGAAAGTAGGAGGAGCACCTACCTACCTACCCACCCAAGCCTGTCGAAAAAATCACAAACGACAACTTTGAACCTGTAGTAACTCCATTCATTGATAAAATGACACAGTGGTTTCAAAACAACACCATCTGCACCGACCACAGTCGTTCCTATCGCGGCCGGGTCTTCGCCCCGGAACCACCCATGCATTTTATGCATGGCCAAGAGCCGCACACCCCCCTCGACACATACAGGAAACAAAAGTTGCATCACATCATCAACACCTTTTTTACGCTATCGGAGCAACCCTTGCCGGCCCAGTTGCTCCAAATTCTACTTATACGCGCCGGCATCGAAATAAATCCTGGTCCATGGATGTGCTGCGTCTGTGGTAAGAGGATTTATTCTAACGTACAATCCTCAGTGCAGTGCTCGTGCTGTATGGAATGGTGCCATTTCAAAAATTGTTCTGGGCTCAACAAGACGGATTTACGATCAACAACAACGATCAGCACCTTCATAGCACCAAATTGCAAAATCTGTGGCCAACAGTCTTCATCGACCTCACAACAACCCACTAATCAGGGCCAACAATCATCACCTGTCACCCCCACAGTCTCTGCACACCACACAGCACCACGACACACTCTTACACCAGCACCACCACTGCAAGTTGCAAACTACTCCACCACAAAGATAGTTCAACTAAATTGTAATGGTCTACAACATAAAATTGTTGAGATCACTGACTTTATGGACAGACATCACATACTAGTTGCTGCAATCCAGGAAACCAAACTAAATGCCGATTCATCGCTAAATTCTTACGGAGGCTTCAACATCATCCGACGCGATCGACCCACTGGCTCAGGAGGAGGTTTGGCTTTCCTGATACATAACTCGCTGCCATATTCATTAATCGATATCGCTGCCGCCGATACCACAACAGAACTACAAGCGATATCAATCAGGTCGGGAAATGTTGATATAGATATTCTCAATATCTATATACCACCAGCATCAAGTTGTCCCACTGGTTTCCAGGCCAACATTTCCCCCCTACTCACCGGGCGATATCGCCTATTACTGGGCGATTTCAATGCTCACCATGATTTATGGCACTCAAACCTCAACAACGACACCAGAGGCAACCACATCGCAAACCAACTAGATGATTCCGATTTCTGTCCATTGAATGACGACTCACCAACCCGCATTGCAGGATCATGCAGAAGCTCGCCTGACATATCCATCGCCAGGCCTGGGCTCATAAACAGCATTACTTGGGAACCGTTCATAACTTTCTCGTCAGACCATTTGCCTATCGTCCTCACGATTGATAAACCGTCTCAGTTTACGTACACTGAGAAGAAGACATACTCGAATTTCAGCAAAGCCGACTGGATTGGCTTCCAAACCTACACAAATGAAGCGTTTTCTGCCCTTCCAACCCCTACTGACGTACGTACTGCTGAAAAAAACCTGAGACGGATTATCCAGAATGCAGCCAAAAGATACATTCCAGCGGGCCGCATCCCAATCATGAGACCGCATTTCCCATCATCTGCTGCAGAATTGGCAAAAACGAGAGATGAACTCCGAACAGCAGACCCAAATGATCCTCGCATTGGCGATCTCAACAACATTATAACCCAGCAAGTCAACGACCACAGGAAACAGTTATGGAATTCGCATCTAAAAACATGCCACGTAAAATCCGGCGTAAGCAACCTTTGGAGAACGGTACGTGCACTATCAAACCCCACAAAACCCAAAGGTAAGGTAGCTATAAAATTCGGTGATAAGACATACAACAACGACGACAAATGCGCTCACAAATTTAACCAACAATTCGTCGAACATCCCGAAAAAGATAAGCTCAAGCGCAAAATTACCAGAGCTATCCGAAACAGCACCACTGACCAACACCTCCAGGTTACCTCAAACGAAGTCAAGCTTGCAATCAAAAATGCGAAAAACTCCAAAGCGTACGGACTAGACGGTATTGCCATGATTATGCTCAAACACATCGACTCTCCGGCCATTGAGTATATCACTGCTACGATGAACCTGTCGCTGAAAACCTTCATCATACCCGAGCTATGGAAAAAAGGCCGTATCACCCCCATACCGAAGCCAGGCAAAGATCATACTCTAGCAGAATCATACCGTCCAATAACGCTACTGTCCCCCGTGGCCAAAATACTTGAGGCACTAGTGTTGCCTAAACTCCTGGAGCACGTCCAGCTTGCCAATCATCAACACGGTTTCCGGAAAATGCATAGCACTACAACCGCTATAGACAGGATCACCTCCAACATTTTCAATGGACTCAATCAGCCGAAACCCTGCAAGCGCACTATCCTCGTAGCTCTCGATTTGTCAAAAGCATTTGACACTGTTAACCACACAGTACTTTTGACAGACCTACGCAACACTACTCCTCCGTATATCCACAAATGGATCGCGAATTATCTTGCCGGTCGTCAATCCTGCACCGAGTTTAGGAATGGGAAGTCCAAACTCAGGAAAATTAAACAAGGCGTTCCACAGGGCGGAGTCTTATCTCCCACCCTCTTCAACCTTTACATGTCAGGACTGCCCACACCACCCACGGGACTCGAAATCATCTCTTATGCTGACGACTGTACCATCATGGCGACTGGCAACGACATTCCCGAAATGTGCGACCACATCAATGAATACCTGCTGACACTCAACGACTTCTTTGTGAGTAAAGGCTTGAAGCTCTCAGCACCAAAGTCCTCCGCCACCTTATTCACCAGCTTCAACCAGGAGTACAATATGCAACTCCCGATATCTATCAACACAAACGTCATCCCTACTATTCGGACTCCCAAGATCCTAGGTGTCACGATAGACAACTCCGGCAAATTTAACACACACGCTGATAACATCTGCTCTAAACTCAGGAGCAGAAACAAAATTCTTAAAGCTCTTGCCGGTAGTACTTGGGGCACCGATAAAGAAACACTTCTGACTACCTATAAAGCCATCGGTCGCCCCCTAGTCAATTATGCAGCACCGACGTGGTCAAATGGTCTCTGCAACACAAATTGGGGCCACATACAAATCTGCCAGAACACGGCACTTCGCACCATCACCGGCTGTGTTAAGATGTCCTCAGTGGATCATCTGCACCAGGAGACTAAGATGATGACTTTGAGAAACCACAACGAACTTCTTACCAAACAGTATCTAGTCGGATGCTATCGTACAAATCACCCGAACAATGAACTCATGGACAAAACACCACCGCCACGACGAATAAGACGCTCTATCAGGGACAAAGAGCGCGAAGTCCAGCGATACAAAAAGGTTCCCTTCGATAACTCCGACTACAAGGCGGCGATTGCAGACATACACACAAGACGTTCGTAAAGCTACTCAAAGCCTCACAAATAATCGTGTACTTGGTACCAAACCTCCAGCCATATCTCCTGACGAAGAACAATTACCGAGAGCTACCCGTACCACCTTAGCTCAGCTCCGATCCGGTTGGTGCCCGCGACTAAATTCTTATTTATCGCGTATAAATAATGAAGTTGCAAACACCTGCCCAGCCTGCGGAACCAGTCCACACGATGTAGACCACATTTTCGATTGTCCAGCTGCTCCCACGCAACTTACACCACTTGCGTTATGGTTACAACCAATCGAAGCAGCTTTTTTTTCTAAACCTCGACCTCGAGGATGGAATGCCCACCATCTTCGAATAAATATGATGCAACAAATTAAACGTTTCCTGTCTGTGCCGCTAATACAACAACAACAACCACAGTCCAACATAAATGTGGAAAAATTTCGCTGAAATTTAAGTAGATGAGGCGGAAAAGGCACTTGCGAGTTTCGAAAGGTCCACTCCACACGAAGAAAGAAACATGGTGGTGGAACACCGAAACTAAGGAAGCAGTGCAAGCCAAATCGAACGCATTTAAGGCATGGACGAAATGTGAGTCAAGCAGTGGTTCAACTTCGCGAAAATTATATGCAATGCCGGAAAAACGTAAAGCGCTTGGTAGCTCAAGCAAAGGCGAAGGCAGCTGAGAAATTCTACCAAGAATTAGAAACCCAGACTGCGACCGAAGGACCGTCTTTGCGCGAAAGACCTAAGCACGACGTCAGGATATTTAGGGTCGCAGCCCAAAGGAGAAGGAACGCTCGGGAAATACAGGCACCGATACAGCAAAGAAAGCGATATCAATGGAAGTTCCACTTGATGGACCCAAGGACAGAGGCAGACCGAAGAACACCCGGATGTGTCAAATGACAAAGCAACAACAACGCATTGGTCGCGGCAATAAAACGATCCAAGAGCTGCCTGTAGAGATATGCTGAGATATTCCCGCCGCGATGTGTCTACACCGCAGGTCGAGCAACGCGAAATCATGGAGCGGTATAAAGAACGAGGCAAGGAAGAAGAAGAAACCTACCTGAATTCGAGTGTGTCACACAATGCCAACCAGTTATCTCTTTATATCGACGGAAACAAGAAACGATACTTATTTTCCGGCCCTTCCAACGTTTCTAATCCTTTTACAGCTGGCAGGATTAACGAGGACATGTACCAAATTGTGATAAATCTACAAATGAAAATAATACATTAAAAAGGAGGCACAATATTTTCACACAATTGCATTCTTGCAATGAAAATTCTAACCCGCAAGGAAATATTTGACTTTGACAGCCACGGTCATTGCGAATTTCAGGGCACTTTTTCTCCCACATGCAGCGTGTACTGCACTTTCCGCTTTATACATGAGCATGTCGACGCTCTGTTTTTCGATATTACACCTTAAAAATTGAAAAATTATAATTAGTTTAAGCAAAATATAAAGGTTTCCACTTGCAATTTTTCTAACCAATCGTAAAAAATGGTTGAGTTTGGCAGACAAATTACTTACGTATTTATTGGAAATTTAAGGATATTTGTGGTTCCATTCGTGACGCATCTTCTCCTGATCAGATGTAAATCATTTTTTCCGCGTTTATACGAATTTTATAAGCGAAAAAAGGTATTTTACACAGCACATACCCCGAACTCACACACTGTTTACAAACTTGACATGACTGTCAGCTCTGACGTCATTGTTTTAACATTGCGGCCTGATGTATTCAAGATGGTGGTGTTGATAGGGACACCCCGCATTAAAGGTATGCACATACTATGTTCAACGAACAAAAACCTAGGATTTATTTCTCCCGTGAACATGTCTTTTTTTAATTACATAATTTGAAATAAGGAGCCCATAAAAATGATTCCATACCACTCTGCATTTCTAGCCCTCTATAAGAGGAAACAATACACACGCCCGGCCCTACCTCTCTACTCTACCTCTCTAGGAGCCATATGCATTTCGCAACAAAATACACATCTGATGAGGAATTGTGCGTTATTCACGCAGAACACTTCTTCTTTTCATTTCCGATATCAGACAAGTACAGAGTGAGGTCTTAAGAGCGAAACAGAGCGCTTCCGTTACGCTACGTTACGGAGAGCTCTAGTACAAATTTGCGCAGATACATACAAACTCCATTGGACCAACCTTGATAGGTATTTGGCACGGAAACATTCTGGCTCATTTATTCCTACATAACGTAACGAAATGTAATGTAGACTATCTTGTTTGCCCTTTAAGGGATGGATAGACCTCGAGAGTGAAATTTATTCCGAAAACAGCATTTCATCGTGGAAAATATCTAATGAATCGAAAAATAATACATAAAACAGCCGAGAAGAATTATGAAACCGTGCTCGAATTGTAACTTATGGAATTTATCAGCATTTGCCACATATTCAACGACAGTAAGTATACAGTTTCATAGAGAAAATCGCAGTGGAATAAATTTCACTCTCGAGTTCCATTCATCCCTTTAGGCCCCACACACAGCGAAACCATATGGATTCGAATCCATCATGGTTGAAATACATTTCCCGCGTCAGCATCAGCATCGGCAGAGGCATCGGCATCAGCAGAAAAATTTCAATTTAGAACACACGCATTTGCCTTTGATGACCCACATTGACAGCAGCAGCAGCGGCAGAATGATTTTTTTCTGCTTCTGCTGTCAATGTGGGTCATCAAAGGCAAATGCGTGTGTTCTAAATTGAAATTTTTCTGCTGATGCCGATGTCTCTGCCAATGCTGACGCAGGAAATGTATTTCAACCATCATGAAACTTCAAATAAAAAAGACAACTTACCCAGCAGGTCGTCGTAATATTTTTTAACAATCGGGACAGATTAGGGATCCTTTACAATTTCCGACTTTAAAAGTTAAAATCATTCTTACTGATCATTCGGATTGAATTAAATGAGATGCGAATAGGTGCAAAGTCTCTTGTTCCTATTAACCGTGTCTCTTTCTGCTAACCATAGGCAAATATGTAATATGTTTACCCCAACTGGACAGATCTTAACAGTTAGCCAGGGAAGTAGTTTTGAAGATCAAGTTGCCCATGCCTCTGGCACGACTATAAAAATAGTTGCGAGTTTTTTTGTTATTGGTTGCATGGCACCATTTGAGCCCGGTGTCGTGGGTCAAGTATAATATCACCGTCTTTCTCGCCTTGTCGTAAAAAGCGAATAAAGGGACAGGAGTGAAGAAAACTCCCCTGGCCTTCTTATGCCCCACACACATACGCAGATAATCCGAATCCATTTTTTTGGATTTTCGCTCTTTCAAATCTACACGTTTGACGGAACGAAAATCCAAAAAATGGATTCGGATTGTCAGTGTGTGTGTGGCATTACAGATCTGAACAATCATGCATGCACCTTGGTTGCTTACACGTGGGTGTGTTCAGATGCATTAAAAGCTAAACAGAAAATCGAACCCTGTAGTTACAGCCCTTATACACCTGCAACCGGAAATTAAGTGATTTGTAGGCATGTTGCAGGTTGCAGTACCAGGTTGCAAGAACGTAAATGGCGTGGTTGCCGGAATGTTGCAAGTGTGTAGTAACGTACCTGCAACCTAGGTTGGCAACCAAGTTGCAGGTGTATTTGGCCTGTTAGGGGTTAGTGATCCTGGCTTTTCGTAAGGATAGGGTATTTATGCCAGTAACTTGGATTACCTGAACGTTTATTAATTATATTAACGAAACGTACAACAATGCGACCTCGGATAAGGACTGACTAACGGTTACGAGTTTGGGCTATCGTACGCTGGCAAATATTAGACACTGGAATATGCGTACACACGTTTGTGGACAATGGGTTTGTAGGTCCGCAGAATGCATGATTTCCTCCACTGGAATTGATCGAGTTTTATCTAGGATATGGAGCTTATATAGTGGGGATTTCAACTCACTAAACACCAACGCGTAGCCCTAAAATGTTGTACTATGGTAAGTAGTTGGGAGGCAGAGGTACCGAAGGACTTAAATTAAGCAGAGCCACCCGAAACTTTAGTTTATCATGGGATGCTGCCTCGGATAGAATTCTGACTATTCGGTTCTAGACCAGAATGATAAATACATATCACGATAATACAGGTTTATGCATCTACAAAACTGTCAAAGGATGCTTTCTACGAACATCTATAAGCCATCCATAATAAGATACCCAAAGAGGTGACGTTATTCTAAAATAAAAATAAATAACAGGCGCGAAAATCCAACATTGGACTAAGGCCTCAGAATGTGTTAGTGACATCCTATTTTTAAGATCTTATCTGCTCTTTGTTGAGGTAATGAGATCAGCATCACGCTCAGCAGTGTTATTTATCCCCATTAACATCTGAGTGAGATCATAGTCCGTCACAAGCTCGTGAGTTCGAAAAACACAATGGATCACGGTGAGATTCGAACTCATGACCCTGTGCACCGAAGGTGCGCGCACTAACCGCTAGACCAGCCAGACTATACGTTATTCTGGTAATGGGTAATGATTTCATCGCTAATGTTTAAGGAAAAGTGATGGAAGATGGAAGGCCGCTTATCTTGGAAGGCTCTTCTTCCTGATAGTATCCTTACCGAACTTTATCAAGCATGAACAACTTAGGACGAAGAGCAAGCTGGCTTCCGAGCAAGATTTTCCTGTATCGGCCAATGCGCTGAGATTAACTCTCCGCTGCACTTGTCTTGGATCGATTTTGAAAAGGCTTTCGATGGTGTAAACCGAAATTGAATATGGGCGGCCTTTGCGCAGGAGAGGTATCACTTGAGAACCTTGTTGTTCAAGGCAACTTATGATGGCGCAAAATGTTGCGTTTTGCATAACGGCAAAGGTGTCAGTCTTCCGACAGGGTGTGCACTCTTTCCCCAATCCTGTTCCTTACAGAGTGATTAGATGTGTATTGGTTGCATCACATTCATGATTAAACAGCAGAAGAATCCAATGGACTTTTACATAATATTTGCAACACTTTGACTACGCTGACAATGTTTGCTTTCTCACCCACAAAATCATTATACGATTGCTTTGGATCTGTAAAAGGAGGCTAGCATAAAGTTGGACTAAGGATATCAACACTAATAAAACCAAATTATGTACAACCTACAACCTATACTCTGGCAAAGCAGTTATCTCAGTGTTAAGACCAAGCTGGGGCTGTTCCGGTCCCTGATTCTTTCGGTGCTATTATATGGGAGGAGCACTTGGAAAGTTACCGCTGCAGAAATTGCAATACGTAAATACTTGTCTGCGTCGAATATTAGGAATTTTTTGGCCCGAAAGAATTTCAAATGAAGATCTACATCGGCACACGGGTCAAATACCTATCGACGAATTGACTCGCAGGCAAAAGTGGCAGTGGATTGGTCATACGTTGCGCTATGAGATGGAACCCCTTCTCCCAAAGAGGCCGACAAAGGTGCGTCGTCTTATAAAATCACGTGGCGCAAATCGGTGGATAGAGAGTGTGCGTCATTGGCTATGTCCTATGTCCACACATGTGCGCTTTCGTTTTCACTATCGTCTTCAAGCTCCGTATCCACTTTCAATATTGAACGTGTCGTTGATTGCGTCAAGTGAACAGAAGAGATCAATGCCTCATTCTATCCACATCTGTTCATTATTTATCGGGAAATATGTGTCGCGGCTTTGGTCAGGACGGGTAAATGATAAATTCTTTCATGAATAGTATGAATAGATGATGAGTTGTTTATATTTAACATTAGCAATCGCGTTCAAGAATGAATGCGTTTCTTCAATAGCGCAGGCATCTCAAGTTTCAATTGTCAAAATGATAAAGACGAACGAAAATTGAAACTGTCTAGACAGGCACGACCTGGGGCAACTTCGATATATGGCCAGAAACCGTACGCGATGGCGAGTAGGTGTAGTAGACGCGTTATGCCCCACAAGGGGCTAGGGCAACTTAGTAAGTATTAGTAGTAGTAGTAGTATGTACAACCTATCCGAAAAGGAAACAAAACCGAGCAGGACATAGCAGGCCATCGCTTTTCGTAACAACCATGCAATAGGACGCGTATAGTATGTTGTCTAAAATCTGGTTATCCCAATTCCAAAACCCAGCTGGTAATATTCCCTAGTGCTTCGGAGCAGTATACATACATGGAAAGTTATAACAAATGCACAAGATCGCAACACTTTTCTGCTTATGTACCTGATACGGAACTAATAACTTATCGATAGGGCTGATAAGTTTGTCTGCTACGTAAATATAATAAAATAGAGTGATTTTCTGCTGTTTTGTACCTGCTGTGTGGATCTGATAGCGTCGGTTTTTCTTAAAATTCAGGAATCGAATTTAAATGAATTTTTCTTGTCTTGCCCTTATGTTCTCTTTGCAATCAGTCAGAGGCCCATACAAACAAAACCCAATTACATACATAAATCATTTCTTCAAAACCCCACAGACCGAAAATTCAAATTTCCCGCTCACATCTTAGCCAACATGATAGCCTCGAAAATCCCAAAAATTTCTGTCCTGCTGTTTCGCGCACCCAACACATACATTTCCATATACAGACCAGACACTTCACAACTGTATGCGTGTACGTTCATTGACAAGTGCAAAGAGAAAATCTACCAGTCAACAAATCTCCGTCAAGTTTCACGAATTTTACGCGAAAAAATTCGTCCATTTCGTGCGGTCGTCGAAAAAGGGAAAAAACGCGATTACGTTGGAAAAATCACAAGTGTGTCCATTTCAATTTGGTTACGACAAAAATCTTATTTCGGTTGTGGTCTGGCTTTCGACACACACGACGTTAGCAGACGGCCAGACGCACAAAAATAAATTTCGTGTGTGCCGTGGTGATGTGCGAAGAATGCTCGTCAATCATGTCGCTCTGAACGGAAGAAAATTTCAATCGTAAAAATTCGCTGCAATTGGTTTTGTTGTTTTGGCTCCTCCGTTGGAAAAAGAACCACAAAGGTGAGTAGGTTGGAAAATGATGGGAATTCTGAAAAGTTTTCGATGCCGTGTGACCCTGTTTTTTACCCGATTTGGGTGTCGGCAGACAAAATTTTCTTTTCACCATTTCCCACACTGCCCCAGACAACTAGGGCGATGAGCATCATCATCGCGGAGTTCGCATTGTAGAGCTGTCAAATGTTGTATGGATTGGGGTCTGACTTTTGTGCAAGGTTGTTCTACTAATTTTGTCGTGAATTTTTCAGCGAGCTTGGCTGGAGAAAAGGTTTTGCATTCATGCATATTAAAATGGGCAGAGTGCAAATGGAGGCTTCTTATGGTAATTTATGCGGGGCGAATGGAAGACGTCTGGCGATTGAATGGGTGTCACCTGATCGTTAAATGGACGTTCTTCTCTATTGGAGTGTCTGGTCTTGTACAATTCTTATAGCTCGTGCAGTGGCAATGGTGTACCAAGCGAACATTTTTATTTGTTTTTGGCTTGCGTACAATTCTAGTTTGGACAGAACGTGACCTTGGACTGGAGTTTTACGCTGTGTTTAGTGTTTATGAATATGACGTGCGCTAGACACCGTATCCCAACAGGTGGTCCGTGAAAGACCCGTAGGTGGTCCGCAGGGAGACTTCTTACAAAGAAGTTGTATTTTCTTGTAACTAATTAAAGACACATGCCAAACGCGCGATCTCATAATCATGTAACAGATTACCCAGTAAATACTTGCTACTACTAGGCCTGTGATTATTGGAAGGCGATGCAATCGAACCCGATTGCAAAAATTCAAAGAGTTTTTCGCGTTATACATTGTCACAAATCCGAGTGGAACTAAAGTGTCCTGATCAATCGCGGTTTGCTACCATATCTTCAGATATATAAATCACTGCACATTTAATTTAGTGATGATTCTGTCAATTTCCAGCATTCCCTGCATTGAGGAAAGATGTGAAACATACAACAAATTTTATCTCCTTAACGGAATGATTCTCGGGGAGATTTCAGTATCTGTGGCGCTAAATTTTGATGATGCCATTTAATTAATATTGGCCTGAAACGACCGAATCTGCAATCCTTTTTCGCGAAATCGTAACGGTTCTCCAGATATTCAATGTCAAAGTTTGACTTTTCTATGAAGCCAGTTAAGTAATTTGATAAGAAAAGGGGGACATTTCCGCTTTACACATTGGGGAAAGTCTTCGATGCCATCGAATTGACGTTTTAATTTTAATCGGTCCCACTAGAATAGTAAGGAGGTTTTCACACTTACGCCAGATTACGTAATCTGCGGCACCTAATCAGGCAAATCAAGCTGTGGTGAATTTAGTGTTCACACTATCCCTACTTGATCAAAGTCAAGTCATTTTGACGTTAAAAAAATATTTTTTAGTGCGATATGTCAAATAACATTTATACAATTTTCAAGTCGGACAATTTTATTTAAATATTCTTTTTATTTAATTAATTTAATTAGTGTAATGTATTGTTTTTTTGCAGCTTTACTTATGTACATATACGTAGTGTTCACAATAAAGAAATTTATACAATGTTTGAAATAATTGAAAACTTTTTCAATCTTGCGATTTATAGCTCATCGGAGTTCTGGAGTGGTGTTTCGGAAATAGCCAGTCATCTCGCAGTGCAGTAAAGTTGCACGCACCGCAAAACTACGTACGTTATCCTTGAAGTGGGATTGCGACGACTAAACATTGGAAAAACGTCGAAACAGTGACGAAACTATACAACCAAAATCAATTAGCATTTGATGCCGCCGTGTATTGCTGCATGGACAGGACTCCCTAGCGGACCCACTCGCGACATTTTAACAATTTTGAGTCGGTGAAAACGCACTTCATGTACATACATACATGCGTCCAGGGTACACTTTTTAAAAATTAGAAATGGAATTTACGGCTGGCTTATCTTTGCATGTGAATGAGCGGAAACAGCAAATCGTGTATTGTTTCTGCATGTTTTGCCACTTTAAGGCCCGGTTTCGAAGCACTTCTCTGTGCTTTTGTTTCCCAATGTATTTCCTTTCCGTTGATAATCCGTGTAATTGTTTTGGCAGGAAACGATTTTTGACATGAAAAATTACATCTTTGACATTAAAAACGACATTTCATGATTTAAAAGTGACATTTTTGACATAAAAATATAGTTAAATTCACCTCGACTGTGTGGTGAATTATACGAAGTCGTTCTGGCTACTTAATTTGCAATAGACAGATTACGTAATCTGCAACTTAATCAGGTCCCAGATTACGTAATTTGCCGCAGATTACGTGATCTGGCGTAAGTGTGAAAACCTCCTAAGTTTTACCAATTTGGCAAAGATGCGAATAATATGAAATGTCAAAATATATTTGCGAGCAAGAATTGTAAAATTTGCTAGACAGCGAGGCAAAATAAATTGAAAATGTTATATTCGGGGCAACGCTATTGATTCACATCAAACTGTGGTAAAAAAATACCCCCAATTTCCCATTAAAAACTGAACTACCCCATATAAATGTCAAACTTTGACATTGAATATCTGGAGAACCGTTACGATTTCGCGAAAAAGGATTGCAGATTCGGTCGTTTCAGACCAACATTAATGAAGTGGCATCATCAAAATTTGGCGCCACAGATACTGAAATCTCCCCTGATTCTCAACAGTCATTTTCCATAGAAAGGTCGATTTACACTTTTCAGTCACAGTCATTTTCCATCAAGTCGACAGATTGTCAGTCAATCAATTAACTGACAATATCAGTCAATCAATTAACTAACAATATGTCAACTTTGTGCAAAATGTCTGTGGTGACTGGATGACTGAAAAGTGATGATCGACTTTTAACTCTTTCAGGGGCACTATATGAAAACGCATAACAATTTGGAAATTCACTTTGTTTTTGAAAATAGGTATGTTTACTAAGAAATAAAATGTAAGAAAATTTTTTTTTTCGTTCTTTGAATCCTGTGTAGAGGGTGGTAAATATGTATATTTACAACCGCCCATCTTACTGGGAATGGTATAATTCGAAGCATTATCTGTTCGTGTTCATGCGAAGTGGAACATGACATACAGAACACGACCAAGACGTTCGTTGCTGATTTTTCTTCGTATAGCAATGAGCACAGCGGCGTGAAGAGGTCCTTATTGCCAAATGTTGTCCCGATTTCCTGATTGTTGGGCATATAAATTTGTTTGGCAATGTGTTCGATTATCTCGTCTGTTAGCAGGGCATTGAAAATTTTCGGATCCTTGATCTCCATATCCTCAATGACGGAAGATGGTCCGTTATCGCCGCCAATAAAATCATTTGGTGGTTCAATGGTCAAATTTTTTGACCAGGTAATATTGACCAGGGTTGGTGATGATCTCCACTCCGTTTGCAAGTAAGACAAAGGTATGTCTCGATGGCATCGAAATTAGGATCGAAATTATCTGGAGTTACCTAATTAGAATTAGATTGAAATAGATAGCATACGGAGAGGTATATACATATATTTCTGATCCACCTTGAGTGGACGGAGGGAGATTACATTCTTCGAAATCTGAGTCGTAGTTCAGAGGATCGACTGATTCACTATCTGAAGGAATATCTACATAGTCCTCATTTTCCTCCAACAATAGAAGGCGTATTACATCTTCGTCTAGGCGGTTGCCAATCATTTTTGATCGCTTGATAAAAAAAAGTATATCAGCAAAACACTCATGTACAATATGGGCGGTGGTAAGTATTTTTACCACCTTTTTGTAACGGTAATACCTACCACAAAACTCACTTTTCACACAGAATAACTTCATTAGTCGGACGAACGAAATGAAAACAAACGTGTAATAAATTTGTGCGAACCTGCAATTGATGCAGCGGCAACAACAAACGAATAAAATGGGACGTTTGTGCTAGGCATGAAATCAGCCACATAACGGTTCTACTAAACTGGAATATTTTTCTCCTGGGAAGATGATGCATTTTTTTTTCAATGCATAACAGATCAACTCAACGTATGATGTGGTTTATAAAATTTGCTGGTGAATATTGTCCCAACAAAAAAAAAAACATTAACATTAAACATGAAAGAGTTAATAGGCAAAATGTCAGTCATACCGTCAAAAAAGTTGCGTGTAGCCATCTTAAACGTTGGAGCAATTCGATACCTTAATCAAAAAAGTGTTAAGTCCATTTTTTCGATTTTGAGATTTTTGCATTTGATTATTCTTTGTCAAGTATTTAATGCTGAAACATGTACATCTAAGACTAAGGTACTTAACATTTACAAGAAGTGCTATGCACTATGCACAAAAGGGCTAAGTCTAGTGCTAATGCTATTTTGTGCTAAATACGTACTTAGAACAATTAAGCAATTAAATTCGTGGTAATAACCGTCACAAAACGAAAGTAAATCAAAATGAAACATAAAAATAAATAGACGGAGTCGCTTCCTGATTCAAATAAGACGAATTCGTCTTTTTGATGGCAGGATAATTCTCTAACTCTTACTTCTTATGTCCACATACGCTTTTAGGACACAGGAAGCGTCCGAATGCATACATACATTGAAATAAAATCGCCTATAAACCGACTCACTGACCTATTTGAAACTCGTACTGGACTCAAGCAGGGCGAAGGGCTGGCGCCGACGCTCTTCAACCTGGCTTTGGAGTATGTAGCTCGAGCCATGAATATGGACAGCAGCGGAACGCTACTCATGAAGTCGACTCAATTAGTAGCGTACGCCGACGATATCAACATCATGTCTCGAAGGTTGGGTGATGCAGAAAGCCTCCTGCATAACCTCAATAATGCCGCAAAGGAAGTTGGACTAGATATCAACGAAAGCAAAAGAAAGGCCATGATGCAATCGAAAACAAGGACGCCAGCAAATTCAAGCATCACAGTGGGGGACCTTAATATCGAGTATGTAGACAACTTCAACTATCTGGGTTGCAACTTATCAAAGGACGCCAACGAAACCGACAAAATTAAGCGACGGATACAACTAGCCAATAAGACATATTTCTCGGTCCTCCCTATAATTAATTCGAAACTTGCGCACAGCAACACGAAGCTCCGCGTGTACAAAACGATCATCCGACCCGTGCTATGTTATGGCTGTGAAACTTGGACCCTTAGATTAGATTAGATTAGATTAAATGGGGGCATCGGCATATTTGCTATAAGCACTGCGACCGGTGGTCTATTGTGCCATTGCCCACGCTAAAGGTTAGATAAATTTATCGACATCTGTCGATAAATCGATTAATTTGTCCCATGCTAAGGGAGGCGATGTCCTCTGTGAGAGGGAAAGTTATGCCAAAGCATTCCTCCCGTCTCATCGCCAGTCTTTCACACTCGCAAAGTATGTGAGTGGATGTTTCGTCATCGGCCTCGCAGAAACGGCAGGTCGCGTCTGCGACTAAGCGCATGGTTCTTAAATGCCCGTTCAGACGGGAGTGGCCTGTAAGGAGGCCACTTATGATTCTGACCCTGTTCCTGCTGAGCTTAACTAACTCCAGAGTGCGTTTCTTAGAGTAGGTCGCTACGAAAAGCTTCGACTGCCTTAGTCCTGGAAGGGCCTCCCAGCATACGGTGGCTGTCGTCTTCTCCCACTCAGTGATTTCGTTTCTGCATAGACACAGTGGTATTCCGCAGAAGGGTTCCGGGCCGCAGAAGGGGCTAGCAGAGGCTACCCTAGCGAGTTCGTCCGCGAGCTCATTCCCTTCTATTCCAGAGTGTCCGGGAACCCAACATGGACCCTTACCCAAGCCTCCGAAATTTTGCTAGACCGATTCGAACGAAAGGTCCTTCGGCGAATTTTCAGGGCCGTTCGCGAGCGAGACCAATGGCGGGCAAGGTCACTTAACCGCGACAATTGGAGGTCAACGATTCAGGCGGCCAAGGCCCGACGTCGGGCTATCGTGCCACATTGATGATGATGATAAACGGCTGAGTTAACGCACCATGGCCCCACATGGGGCTATACGGTACTGAGAAGAAGAAGAAGTGATACCACCGATAGAATCATGTCTCTACTAACTGCCTATGCTAGGAACTAGCCCGTGCTAACAATATTATTTATTGAGCAGTATTGGGCTCACATCCCGAAGAACATCGGTATCGTAAAAATACCTTGAGCCCAGAAAACGCCTCCGTTTCTCAGCCAGGGCGGGACAGTGACAAAGTAAGTGATACACACTCTCTTCCTCTTCTTCGTCATCACAACTTCTGCAAAAGTCGTTGTGAGGAATTCGGAATCTTCTAGCGTGCTCACCAATAGGACAGTGCCCTGTTATTACTCCCACGACGCTGATGCAGTGGTTAGTGCGCTCGCCTTCGAAGCAAAGGGTCGTGGTTTATGATAGTTTTTCAATTCATGATCCATTTCGCGAACTATGGTCCCACTCACATGCTAAATGCCCATGCCCAATTATGGGGATAAAACCATCTGCCAAGCGTGCTGTTGAGAGATACATTTATCGGTTATTGTTAAACGATGCCATCCCAACAATCTTATTGAATTCACATCTCTAAAGCTGTAATCCAGATCCACTGAGGGAACTTTTGGGCAACTCTGTCGATCACAACATTGCTGGATGCGAGACATAGTCATCGCATTGGGGCAACGTGATTCAGCAATTAGCTTCCTGCCTTATCCTGCATTACGATTAGACATGCATATTATCCAACGGACAATGGATCGACTTGGAATTAACAAAAAGAAGAATGATGTCGTATATTAAAGGAGTTTCAATTTTATCGCCGACGATAGAGAAGCAACGTTTTGCATGAGATAGCTTGTGACAATGGCCATTGGCTTCCACCACTGGAATGATGACTTGACAACATGTGGTAAAAGTACGGCTAGTGCCAAACAATGACAGAGCAGTTACATCAACTCTTCCTATGTCCCTCAACAAACATCTAGATGTCCATACCATTTACATATACTGATTTCTCTAAGGTCTTGTTGTTGTTGTTGTAGCGATTCAAGGGGGTCTTGGCAGCTCTTGGCCGTTTTAACAACGGGTAGCTCCGGGACGATTTACATCGAAGAACCGGCTGCCGTAGGAGCATTTTATGGACAACACAAACATCCATGGGTCACAGTGGGATTCGAACCCACGCACCGGCAACTCAGAGATAGAGTGACATCTCTGCCACTGAGCCACCGAATGCCCCTAAGGTATTCGATACGGTAGATCATTTCATTCTGCTTAATAAGTTGTCCATTCTTAATTTTCCTCCAGGTATTGTCTCATGGCTGTCGTCCTATCTGCGTGATCGTTATCTGGAATAGATAGTCTCACGGTCCACAAGACACAACACAAAATAGCGAAAATTGTACCATTTTTGGCGATGGAAAATGGAGATCCATTGCTACTTTGATGGAGAATGACCGCCCCACAGCATGTAGAACGACCACAGGCTTATGTTCCACATGTCAAATCAAAAAATTTAAATCCGATGGTCCCATACACCTTCCGATTTATCTCGCAATCACAAAAATCTGGCAGATCGATCGGAGGGTCTATCGTGCCTCTAATAACACCGTTTCTTCCTAATGTTGCCCTTCATCTAGTGTTCCTCAGGGCTCGATCTTAGGTCCGCTTCTATTCGTATTACTATCGTCAAGTACTCTTGCCGGCTTTACGCTGATGACTCTTAAGTTATTTTCTTGCGTCTCCTGTCTTGAAGACTGTACAGCTTTCCAATCTGACGTCGATCGTTTATCCGTGCCGTTCTAACAAACTTGAACTTAATGTTGATAAATGGAAAGTAATGGTCTACTCTCTCAAACCCTTTCCTCTTTCGTTCCTCTACAAGGTTAACTCCGATAGAGTAGGTACTAACATCGTCATTTCACCTGAAATTCATGCAAATACTGTCAAAATTTTGATGTTTGTGAAAACGAGTTCGCCTGGTGGTACTCACTTCACACGAAAGTCTTCACATCGGTTTTTGACATTTCGCCAGCGAAAACAATGCAGTTCCACTTTATTTCACAGGGAAAAGGTGTCATCGACAATCAGTCAGACCGCGAGTGGACATTTATCTTAAATTCAGTGAATATAAGGCAAGTCCTCATGGCACATTTTTCACGGGAGACATAAATGCAAGTTTTTCGCTCGGTGATCAAAGTACTTACCTATAACCTTGAAGCTGTAGGTACGTTTAATGATCTTGGTGTAACTTTCGACTGCCAGCTTCGTTTTAATGAACATTATTCTGAGATCATTAATAGGACATCTAAATTAGCGGGGTCCGTCTTACGATGCTCTCATAATAATTTTCGACATGTCCTAATTTATTTATTTCCCTAGTCCGTAGTATCCTTGAATATGCCTCCCCTATATGGTATCCTTCGTCTTCCACTGTTTCCGATTCCCTAGAATTGTTTCAACGCAGATTTACTCGGATCTTATTTTACAAATTTAATTATCCCTACCTTGCCTATGTCGAGCGTCTTTCATTCCTGAAACTATTATCCCTGCGTAGAAGATGAGTATTTCTGGATGAGTGCTTCCTTTTCAAATTGTGCCTTGGCTTATTATTTTCGTCCGCGCAAGAGAACATCATCTTCAGAGTTCCATCCTATAACACGCGATCGAATTATATCTTCGGTCCTCCCACTAATGACCTCTTGTTTTACATGAATTCGCCTCTTATCCGTATGATGCGTAAATATCGCAGCACTGAAGCCAGTGGGCCTATTGTGCTATCGCCCTAGTCGCAGATGTGCAGGACTACGCCTGACGATCAAGGTTGATCGTGATGAGAAACGAGTTGAGGTCGTTAATAGATGTCGAAGCTATGTCGTCCGTATCTGGAAAGGCCACTCCAAGGTGTGACCATCGACGCTGGGCCAGTGCATCGCACTCGCATAATACGTGGAAAGAGGTTTCGTCATCTTCTTCACAGAATCGACAGCTCGCATCTTGCACAATTCTTATTGTGCGTAAATGTGATCTCAGACAGGAGTGACCTGTGAGAATGCCACAGATGATGCGTACTTTAGCTCTGCTTAATTTCAGCAGCTCAGCCGTTCTTCTGTGGGAATACCCTGCTACGAACATTTTCGATTGTCTGAGCCCTGGTAGTTTATCCCAGTGCTCAGTTGCCTTGAGTCGTTCTTGGTCTCTGAGAGCTCTCTTTACTAAACATGAAGAGATATTGCAGAAGGGTTCAGGTCCGCAGAAAGGGGAAGATGCAGCTGTGCGTGCTAGCTCATCAGCCTGTTCGTTCCCTGCGATGCCCATGTGACCTGGAACCCAGAAAAGTGTTAGGCTGTTGTTCTCGCCTAGTTTGTTCAACGCCTTCAGGCAGCATTGAACAAGTCTAGGCGTAACGGTGTACTTAGTAAGGGACTTAATAGCCGCTTGGCTGTCTGAGAAAATAGCTATACAAAATGTCTGCAAATGTCCGCCCAGGGCCTTGTGCATCAGGAAACTCAGTTTTTGCCAATATCACTTTCCACTATGAAAACAGTATCTTGTCGGTTGCTATCTAAGCGAACACACAATAATCATCTCATAAACTGAGTTCTTCTCCATGTCAGGCATGATCTTCAATTTATTAAGAGGTTAATGGATGCGGAGCCTTTATTGCACCGATTAATTGAGGACCAGGACGACATTAACCCTACTTAGATCAGGTTTTCGCATTCTGTCTCGTATAAATGCAGACATTCAAAAATATCTGTCCAAACTGTAGTAGTGACCGTCATAATCTTAACTATTTTTTTCAAAGCTGTGCAAACCCTGCCCCGCAGCATTTTTTGAGAGATACAATGTGTTTTGTAAAATCAATGCTAGTAATCTTGCGATTTTAATTCCAATTTATTTATTTTCTTTACAGATAGACGCGGTGTGGGGCTGGGCGTCTGCCCCGCTGCGTTTGGCGGCAAACAGAATGAACGATGCACTGCTGGGGGATCGTCCTCCATCGCCGGCACGTCTATCACATACTTCGGAAAAACATCCGAAGGTGACGTTAGCAGAACTCAATGTACTGCGACGTCATCGCGAACTATGTGACGTAGTGCTGAACGTGGGCGGACGTAAGATCTTTGCCCATCGCGTCATCCTGTCAGCATGCAGTCCGTACTTTCGGGCAATGTTCACAGGCGAGCTGGAGGAGTCACGACAAACCGAAGTCACCATACGTGACATTGACGAGAATGCAATGGAATTGCTTATTGACTTTTGCTACACCTCACACATAGTGGTGGAAGAGTCGAACGTTCAGACCTTATTGCCGGCCGCATGTCTACTGCAACTTGTGGAAATTCAGGATATTTGCTGTGAATTTCTGAAACGTCAATTGGATCCGAGCAATTGTCTTGGAATTCGAGCGTTTGCCGATACGCATTCGTGTCGTGAACTGTTGCGTATTGCTGACAAGTTTACGCAACACAACTTCCAGGAGGTGATGGAGAGCGAGGAATTCTTACTTTTGCCCGTTGGACAATTGGTCGACATCATATGCAGTGACGAGCTGAATGTACGTTCCGAGGAGCAGGTGTTCAATGCTGTAATGTCGTGGTTGAAATACAATGTTGCTGATCGAAGGCAGCATCTAGCTCAGGTGAGGTTTTATTGGTAATCTTGCCGATTATCGGATTGACATTAAAATACGGGGATGATTTCAGGTTCTGCAACACGTTCGACTTCCGTTGCTTAGTCCGAAATTTTTAGTCGGAACAGTCGGTTCCGATCTGCTCGTCCGCTCCGACGAGGCATGCCGCGATTTGGTCGACGAGGCGAAAAACTATCTACTTCTTCCACAAGAACGTCCACTAATGCAGGGACCTCGCACGCGACCCCGCAAGCCAACACGTCGTGGTGAAGTGCTATTTGCCGTTGGCGGATGGTGCTCGGGCGATGCAATTGCTTCCGTGGAACGATTCGATCCGCAAACGAACGATTGGAAAATGGTTGCACCGATGAGCAAGCGACGATGTGGCGTTGGTGTGGCCGTACTGAATGATCTCTTGTATGCCGTTGGCGGTCACGACGGTCAAAGCTATTTGAATAGTATAGAGCGTTATGATCCGCAAACGAATCAATGGTCGTGCGATGTAGCGCCAACTACCTCGTGTCGCACCAGTGTTGGTGTGGCCGTTTTGGATGGCTTCTTGTATGCAGTCGGCGGCCAAGATGGTGTCCAGTGTTTAAATCATGTCGAAAGATACGATCCAAAGGAGAACAAATGGTCAAAGGTAATTTCCATGAGGTTTTGTTCACTGCAAGTATTTTCAACAGAGTTTTTTGCTTAGGTCGCGCCAATGACAACACGCCGATTGGGCGTTGCTGTTGCCGTTCTGGGTGGATACTTGTACGCAATCGGTGGTTCAGACGGGCAGTGCCCATTGAATACTGTCGAACGATATGATCCCAGGTTGGTACCATCTTGGTGAATGTTGGTGGAAGGGTGATCGGATGCCAAACTTTTTATTTGCAGACAAAACAAATGGTGTGCTGTCAATCCAATGTCGACCAGACGAAAACATTTAGGCTGTGCTGTTTTTAACAATTATATCTACGCCGTCGGCGGTCGTGATGACTGTATGGAACTTTCGTCGGCTGAACGATACAATCCACACACAAACACTTGGAGTCCGATTGTAGCCATGACGTCCCGACGCAGTGGGGTAAACTATTGAACCAATTAAATATTTAACGTAGCTAAAACGTGTTTTTGTCTTGTTACAGGTTGGCTTGGCAGTGGTAAATGGACAGTTGTATGCTGTGGGCGGTTTTGATGGATCGGCATATTTGAAAACCATTGAAGTGTACGATCCGGAAACGAATCAGTGGCGCTTATGTGGCTGTATGAACTATAGGAGATTAGGTGGTGGTGTAGGTGTTATGCGAGCTCCTCAGACTGAAAATTATTTGTGGTACGTTATCTCAGTTGCAATTGAAGAGAGAGTTAAAGCTTACAGGCAAACATTGTTTTTTTCAGGATTCGCAAGGACTCGGTTGTATGAGGAAGACGTATAGCAGAGCCTCCGTGGTACAGTGAACCGTGTTTCGTCAACAACTCAAATGAAAATGATTCTATCAAAAATCCAGTTATCGATCACACGTCAAATTTATACGTTTTCAGTTAAGACGAACGCTTTTAGTTAGGTGGAGCCAAACCAACAAACATTAAATACGAACCACAGTGTTCCGAACACTTGATGACTAGATTATACGATTTTCGATTCAAAATACGAAGAAGAGAACGCGGAAGAACTCATTAATGTCAAAACACTAATCAGAATAATCATGTCATTCTCTACACTACACAGTACCATGAAAAGAAAACCTCTTACGATACGATCATTACAATTACGAAAATCCTGACAAAAAAATAAACTTGCGAACGATATTCGTAAATTACACCTACACAACGAAATTATATATTTTCCTCTAAACGTATTTTAGTGTATTTATTAATTTGTTAAATTCTCTTTTGTGCTCATTTTTGAATCAAGAGATTATTACAATGTTTCCTCCGTTTCTTGTTTAAATATTTTATTTTACTTGCCTTTTGACATAGCCTCCCTCATCACCTCATTTTCTGCAGTAATCTGCGGCTTGTCAATCTTGTGTTAAACATAAAAGGAATGGAACATTCAAAATTTATATGTCAATGATGAAAAATATAAATTTTTGAAAAATGGAAATTTCAAAATATTGAATGCGAATTTAAACGAAAAGGATTTTATCGAGCAAGCTTCAATTTATTAAACGATGATAATATATATATGAAAGAAATTGTTTAGCAATTAAAAAAAATATTGTGTTTGTATTATTAAGAAACTAGCAAGAAGAAGAGAAGTATATATATATATGATAAAAAAATATATTAATAATAAATTATACATACAAGAAAACATGTTAGAAATCTATTGAATTCTTGCATTATACTACGTACAGACAGCCTCTTGTATTTTTTCATTATTATAAGTTTATTTATGACTATAGTTCGTAATTAACTCGTATTGTAAGTGCGCTTTATTCGTAGGAAGATCTATTCGCCTCCTATGATTTTTATTTATTGTTTAGTACTACTCGAAAATTGAGTCGACTCTTTATTCTTTTATATAGAAAAATGCAAATATTAACTTACTTATATGTTTGAATACGGTATGAAGTTTTCTTTTGTGTTGTTTGTTCTCTTTCCAGCCTTCTTCTTCTTTTAGCGGTGCAGAAAGGTGTGAAACCTCTGTGCATCTGTGTGGGTACGATTTATAGTTCGTCAATGTTTGTGTCCGTGAGGTCTAAGGACAAAAACATAGCTGCTGCGATAGGGTTTTCCCACAGCGATATAGGGGTAAGATCAGTGGGCGCAGCGGGGCATTGAAACAAGTGACCCACGTCATGAGGAGTACCATCGCAGTTTGGACAGATATTTTAGATGTCCGGGTTTATGCGAGAAAGGTACGAATTAAGGCGTGAACGAAAGCCCGACCGAAGTTGAGCTAGTGTTACTCTAGTGGCTCTCGGGAGCCTAATCTCCTCAGGCGAAATTGGTGGTGGGTGCTCTGAGAGGACTCTATTCGCACCTAAGCTCGCGATAGACCGATTCACTTCTTTAGTGTGGATCGCTGCGATGGCGGCTCGGTATGTAACTTCATCGTAAGGGTCTCGTTTGTATCCCTGAACCTCTCTCTCAAGGTCTCGTAAATCACGCCTGACATGTCGTGGTTGAGGAATTCGGTCCATCAGATGATTACTGGGATGATCCTCACGGTAGCAACCAACAAGATACTGTTTTGAGAGTAGGAGATTGTGGTCACGTATTGGCATCAATTTTGTCTCCTGATGTAAGTGATCCTGGGCAGACATCAGAAGGCAACCTGTCGCGATGCGTAGAGCGGCATTTTGGCATTCCTGAACTTTGGACCAGTTTGTGTCACATAGACTATGTGTCCAAACTGGGGCTGCATAATCAGCGGCCGCTCGACCCACCGCTTTATAAGTAGCTAGCATGGTTTCTTTATCTTTGCCCCAGGTGCTACCAGCTAGAGCTTTTAGGATGTTGTTCCTACTGCGCATTTTTTCACAGACTGAAGCTGCATGATTCGCAGACGTCATCATGTTCTCTAGGCGAAGCCCGAGAATTTTGGGGTTTTTAACAGTAGGAACAGAATTGTTGCCAATACGTATATCCATTTCCCATCTGATGTCCTCTCGCACCAAGTGGTTAGAAAAGTTGCAGAGGATTTGGACGCAGAGATGGTGAGGTTTCGGCTTTAGAAAAATGCCTGTAATCGTCCTAGATAGCTATTAATTCGGAGGCGCATTTCATCCTTATCGGTCCCTGTGGCGAGTACGGTGCAATCGTCAGCATAGGAAATCACCTCGATTCCTTCAGGTGGTGTGGGAAGGCCGGACATGTAGATGTTAAACAGAGTGGGGGAGAGTACCCCTCCCTGTGGAACACCTAATTTGATTTTCCTAAGCTTAGAACGTTTGCCTCGAAACTCGGTGAAGGAGTGCCGACCAGCTAGATAATTGGCAATCCATCGAATCTCTTGTGCAGGAAGATGCATATTCAACAAGTTTGCTAAGAGCATTGAATGATTGACCTTATCAAAAGCATTTGATAGGTCAATTGCCACCAGAATGGTTCTGTGACAACGACTGCGTTGATTTAGCCCATCACGAATGCGTGTAGTGATCGCATGCCTTCCTGGTCCCGGCCCTGAAATTTCGATGCAGGAAGGTTATGTGTATATGTGTGGGTACGATATATGTGTTTTTCGTCATATTAGGAGCATTACATCTCGGCGCGGCTGCTCTCAATCATACTAATTCGAGCCGGCGTTGAAACAAATCCAGGCCCAAGGATATGGATTTGTAGTGTCTGCAACCAACGAATCGGTTCGAATGCCAAATCAGTGCAGTGTAATTGCTGTTTGGAATGGGTTCACTTTAGGTGTTCAGGTTTACGAAGACAAGGGCAAAACTCCTTAGCCTATGTTGCGGCAGGTTGTATAAATTCTGGGCAACCCAGGGCTGCTCCCAGCCCACCTTCTCCACCACTGCCTCCTACACCGCCCAACAATATGATAAGGAGTGCCAGACCCAGTCTTACGCCTGGCTCTTCTCCTCCAGCAGATTTCACTGCACTATCTATATTACAGTTTAACTGTAATGGCATCCACCGAAAAATCGCTGAGATCACTCACTTCTTGAGTTCCAACAGAATTCTCATCGCCGCCATCCAAGAGACGTTGCTTCACGCAAACTGGTCTCTAAGCGTCCATAGCGAAAGATCGACCGGCCGCAACGGATGATTCTCACCCTGGAGGTGGACTTGCCTTCCTAATACACAAGTCCGTACATTACTGTGTATTAGATGTAGTTGCTGACGGTACGGCGGAAATTCAAGCCATCTCAGTTCCATCAGGGAGTACTAATATCGAAATTTTTAATATATATGTACCACCTCATTCCAGTTGCCCTTCAGGCTATCGTTTCGATATTGGTCCTCTCCTTTCCGGAGAGCACAGGGTCATCCTTGGCGACTTTAATGCGCACCATGAGCTCTGGCATTCGGACCTCAACAACAATGCCACCTGGACGCAGGAATTTTCGGAGGTGCTTGGGATCCGTACTGGTAAGCATGCTGATGACGTTGTTCCTACTGTAACCAACCCCAAGATCCTTGGTGTCTATTTAGACACCATGATGAAGTCGAAAAATCACGTCACAAACGTAGTCGATAGAATGCACAGTAGAAATAACGTCCTAAAGGCATTAGCCGGGAGTTCCTGGGGAAAGGACAAAGAAACTATGTTGGTCACCTACAAAGCGATAGGTAGAGCAATCCCTAGTTATGCAGCACCGGTGTGGTCACAAACCGTCAGTGACACAAACTGGAATAAGATCCAGGTATGCCAGAACGCTGCTCTACGTATCGCCACAGGTTGCCATCTCATGTCGTCCCAGGAGCATCTTCATCAAGAAACCAGCATGTTATCAGTGCGTGATCACAATCACCTCTTGTCTCTTCAATATCTGGTCGGTTGCTATCGAGAGGATCACCCAAATCATCATCTCATGGACAATACTCCCCCTCCACGACATCAGAGATCTCGAGAGAGACGTCCAGAGATACAAACGGGTACCTCCCGATATATTTGATAACACAGCATACCATGCGGCCATCGCAGATATTCACACAATCGTTGTGAATAGGTCAATAGGGAGATTAGGTCCGAATAGAGTCCTCTCAGTGTCCCCACCACCCATATCACCTGAGGAGACTAGGCTCCCGAGAGCCACAAGAGTGACACTAGCCCAACTTAGGTCGGGTTTTTGTTCACGTCTCAATTCCTACCTATCTCGAATAGACCCGGACATCCAGAACATTTGTCCGAGCTGCGGCGGTACGCCACACGATGTGGACCACCTGTTTCGATGCCCCGCTGCACCCACTAACCTCACTCCGAGGGCGTTATGGGACAACCCTATTGCAGCTGCTACGTTCTTGTCGCTTGAGACAATAGGCGAGAACGACGACGAAACTTAGAACATGTCCACAGACATGCACAGCGACTCACACCCTTCTGCACCGCTACAACAACAACAACAACAATGCCAGGGGTATAACTATCGCCGAATCACTTGACGCCTCAGAATTCTGTTCACTCAATGAAGACTCGCCGACTAGAGTCGTGGGCACTTGCAGTAGTTCTCCTGACATAACTATTGTCAGTGCCAGCCTAATCGCGGCTTCCCGATGGGAAGTACGTACCACCCTCAGATCAGATCACCTCCCAATCATTATAAAAATTGACAAACCAGCGAACATGACCAAGTCTGAGAAGCGAAAGCGTTTGTCAATCACAAGAAGGTTTCAAAGCTTACTCGTCGGCGAAGTTCATCGAGCTACCATCACCTACCAACATTCATAAGGCCGAGAAAAATATTAGGAACGTCATTACCACAGCCGCGGCACGTTTTATTCCGGCAGGACGTATCCCGAAAGTTCGGCCTAACTTCCCCACTAGTGCCGCCAGATTAGCCGATGAACGTGATCAGATCAGAAGCGCTCACCCTGATGATCCCAGAATTCAGGAGCTTAACTCCGAAATTGACCGACAAGTTAAAGACTATAGGAGGGCGAAATGGAATCAGCACCTCGATGAATGTAACCGCAATGAAGGTGTCAGCAAATTATGGTCTACCGTCCGCGCCCTTTCCAATCCTCGGAAAGAATAGGGAAATAACGCCATTGAATTTGGCAACACAAAAACCTGCGATCCTCTTCAGTGTGCGAGCCTGTTCAACAAACAATTTATTGAACATCCCAAGTCCGACGGCCTTAAGCGCAAAATTAGAAGACAGATTCACAGCCGGAATGTTGACACCATACCATCTTTTACCGCGGACCAGGTTAAAAAAGTCATCGAGAATGCTAAAAACTCCAAGGTCCTCGGACCCACTCGGACCAGATGGCATTTCGATAACCATGTTGAAACATTTCGACCTTCCAGCCATTGAGTATCTCACGGCCACCTTTAACTTGTCGATGTCCACGCTTGCCATCCCTGAAATCTGGAAAACAGGTCGAATTGTTCCCTGTCTCAAGCCAGGGAAGAGCACAAATCTCGGGGAATCCTGCCGCGCCATTACGATACTTTCTCCTGTCGCAAAGACGCTGAAGGCCTTTATTCACCCCACTCTTGTTGCACATGCGAAGCTAGAACCTCACCAGCATGGCTTCAGACTTTATGCTTAGCCGTTGATGTATTTTCGGCTCATGAATTCCCGATTTATCGAATATTTTCGATAGAAAAACGACAGAAATGCGGTTTGGACGTAATTTCTACGCCTGGATCGATCGATGCTTTCAAGCATGACCAAGTATCACTGTGAATCTCGACGACGTAAGTGGTAAAAGAAAAACCACACATATTACTAAATCCAGTTTTTATCTAGCCATAGCAGCCATGGCCGACCCAAACATGCGCCAGCATCGAAACAAATTCTGGTCATGGATCTGCTGCGTCTGTTGCAAAAGGATTTATACTAACGTATAGCCGCCAGTGCAATGTACGTGCTGTAACGATTTGTGCCACCTGCAAAACATTCTGGGCTGAACAACACCAATCAACGGACAACCGACTATGCAAATAATGTTGCAATTAGGTTCAGTGATAAGACTTTCAACTACGGTGATAAATGCGCTCATAAATGTAACCAACAATTCGTTGAACATCCAGAAAAGGATAAGATCAAGCGCGTTATTAACAGAGCTATCCATAACCTCAGAGTTGACCAACATCTTCCAGTCACCACCAATGATGTCGCCCTAGCCATTGAAAAACGCTTGGCCCTGGCGGTGTAGCCCAGATCATGCTCAAACACCTTGACACACCATTGAGTACCAATAAGCTATCATTAAAATCCTTCGTCATATCAGAGTTCTGGAAAAAGGCCTCATTATTCCAATACCCATACCAGGTAAAGACTACTCTTGGGGAATCATACCATCTTAAGCCGGCCCCACACCGACCGGAGTTTGGCACACACCGCACAAAAGACCGGTTCCAAGAATGATACCTTGGAGTCGCCCAACTACACTGCTGCTGCACGATTTTTCGTATCAATCTTTTGTGCGGTGTTTGCCACACTCCGGTCGGTATGGGGCCGGCTTAATAACGCTCTTGTCGCATGTGGCCGAAGTACTCACGGAGCTATTACTCCCGACATTTGTGGCGCAAGACGGCTTCCTTCACGTTCAAGATTTTCAAAGGTCAGCAATAAGGATCTACATCTAAATGGATTGCAAATTATCATACCGGCCGTCAGTCCTGCACTGAGTTCAGAAATCTGAGCTTCGAAAAATCAAGCAATCTTTATTTGTCAGTACTTTCTACACCATGTTACGGACTATGATGTTAAACGAGTACCCATTTATGGGGATAAATAACACTGTTGAGCGTGCTGTTGATCTCAACACCTCACCCAAAAATCAGTTAAGATCTTGGAAATTTGACGCCAAGTTAGTGTGCCAAATTTCATTTCAATGCTATAAAAGGTGAATGAGTTATTGAAAGTGTTCGATTGCGACTATCTCGTTAAAGATTGGTCGTAGAGGGATCGAACTTTACACTTCAAATTAGGGACGTAACGGATGGATGGTTTACCGGATACGGATCAAATGAAAATGTAAATTTGGCGGATGTGGATGTCATAAAATTTGCAAATGCGGATTAGTTACAAAAATATATGAAATGAATTTGACTAATTTTACTAACACCAGATACTATTCAGTTTTCAGGAATATATGTAGGTATGTTAGAAGTAAAAGTACAACGAAGGGCCAGCTTAGCAAAATGTGCAATCTTTTTGAGTGCTAGACAAAGTCATTAGTTTCTTCGAATTTAAAATGCAGTGTCATAGTGGAAAGCGTTTCCATACGTTTACATTCACCTGGCAGGAACAGCAATAATGCACACTTGGACTCAGTGGCGTAGATAGCTTTTCGGAGAGGAGGGGGATCATTTTGCAAAATTTTGTTTTTTTTTTACTACGGTGAGTAAATCCGCAGTATTCCAATTTCCGTACATATTTTTGCTACTGTGATTGGAGTATCAGAGCTTTATATTGGGTTAGACTAGTGGTTCCCAAACTTTTCGGAGTCACGGAACACAGCATCGCCGCTTTTCTGGCCGGAACACCTCAAAAAAGGGATTAAAATAAGTCATATATCTCCACTAGGAGTTAGGGTAAAACAATATATATTTGCTTTAAATTGCGAGGCCCTAGCTATCATCCAATTGTTTGAAAAGGAGACCAAAAATGTGAGTAGAACTTAAAATTTGGACTGTTAAACATTCGTTTAAAAAAAATCGTAGAAAAGTTTTGATTAAGACAAATCTAATCCTCTAATTTATTTAATCCTTAATTTAAATCCCAAAAACCTCGTCACAAACACTGTGGACATGCTTTATTTTCACACTACTTCCTTTTCCATTTCATATAGTAGAAAGCTGTAAACTATGAGTCTGACCTTAAAATGTGCTGAGGACAAAATAAACTACATACAATTACCTTTGTAATGATATGTAACACTCTAGACATTTTCTCAGAAAATTATACCCTAGACCTAACAGTATTACATATAGAGAATTTCCATTTTTTGAGTTTTACATTTCGCACTGTAACTTTTGATAGAATAGACCTAGGATCACAGGATCTTATTCATTATATTACCAACAAAATTAGTTTGATTTTTACTAAAAAGTAAAGTGATCCCTCCATTGACGCCCCCTCACTCCTCCTAACATTTTTCAAAAAGGCATGCCTGTAGCTTCTTTTCAAATTAAGCCAGGCAGATCAAATTTGGTAAGGTGCCTAGCCTAAGCCCCATTATGCTCCTTACCAAAAATTATTACCATCCGATCAAAACTAAGGGTACCCCCTATACAAAGTGAACCAAAATTCAAAAAAATTTCACATTTTTTCACTTCTAAATTCTATCTAAAATGGAAAAATAAAATGTATCTCGTAGAACATCATTATAACATTTATTTGTAGTCTTCTGAATGTATATTCAAAAGTTTGTACCAGAGCGTCTCTTACAAGTACGAAAAATCGGGTTTGAAGTTTGCTAGTACACGTTACTCGATATATTCGGAAATAGCCTTAGAACTGGTACCAATGACCTTCAAACCCAATTTGTTGATACTTGTAGCGTACGCTTTGGTGCAAACTTTTGCACATACATTCAGAAGACTACAATTAACTATTATAATGACGTTCTAAGAGATAAATTTTATTTTTGCATTTTATATAGAATTTAGAAGTGACAAAATATGAATTTTTTTAGAATTTTGGTTCACCTTGTATGGGGTACCCTTAGTTTTGATCGGACGGTTATAATTTTTGTAAGGAGCATAATGAGGTTCAGACTAGGCACCCCACCAAATTTTATCTGCCTGGCTCAATTTCAAAAGAAGCTACAGGCATGCCTTTTTGAAAAATGTTAGGAGGAGTGAGGGGGGCGTCAATGGTCGGAGTATTCCAATTTTTGGTAGAAATTAAATAAATCTTGTTAGCAATATATGGACAAGATCTTATGACCGAAGGTCTATTCTATCAAGAGTTACAGTGCGAAATGTAAAACTCAAAAAATGTAAATTCACTATAATACTTTTGGGTCTAGGGTATAATTTTGTGAGAAAGTGTCTAGAGTGTTACATATCATTACAAAGGTAATTTTATGTAGGCTATTTTGAACCAATTGTACTGGACTATTGGAATGCGGCATCGAGATTTGAGTATGATTGTATTATCCACCAGTGTTGCCAATTTAGCCGTTTTCCGGCCAAATTTAGCCGGAAACCGTGCTGTTTAGCCGGAAGAAATTTGTAATTCCGGCCGTCCGGATTTTTAGCCGGAATTGATTTTCTTTGGCCGTTTCGCTGGCTAAAATTATTTTATGATTTTTTTATACCCTTCGCTCATAGAGTGAAAGTAAGTAACGCTTTAAGGGAAGAAGAAAGTATACATATATGAGCAGCATGACTTGGCGAGTCGATTGGGCGATGTCTGTCTGTCTGTTGCGACGCGTCACAAAACATATGCAAAAATTAATGAATTCGGACCAGGGGGTCATAGGGCTACCATACAAACCCAACCCCCCAAATTAGGTTTTCCAAAGAAATTTTTTTTTATTTGTCCACCAAATTCAACCAAACCTCATACAAATGTGTTTCTATTGATAGCACAAAACATACGTAAAAATTGATGGAAAGCAGCCATGCGGTCATGGCGCTGCCGTACAAAAAGAGGTTCTTTGAATCGTCAGACGTAGTGTAAGTAGCTTGCCCAGTAAAATTCCTTCTTCAGTACAAAAGCTAAGTGCTGAAGAAGTAGTAAGTTGCCCCCGATATACATGCTCTCTTAAATTTAATTTTTGTACTTTACTGGGCAAGCTACTTGCACTACGTCAACAAATTTATCCAAAATCTATACCATTTCTCAGTCAAGTTCATAACTTTGGAGCATCAAGTTCGTATGTTTGGAACATCAAATTCGATATTAGCTTAAATCGTAACTGTAAGTCCATATTTGAGCACTGAACTTTTTGAATTTGACTAAAAATATAAAATGATATATCTTCTATAAATGGAAACATATAAATTTGGTTGTCCATAGTTACGAATTTGAAATTCCAAAGTTATGACTGATAAATGGTATATACCATTTCCCGGCCAAGCTCATAATTTTGAAACATCAATTACGTATCTTTTAGCCTCAAATTCGTAGTTGCGGCACATCAAAAAGGGAACATCAATTTCGCAACTATGGAAAATAAAATAAAATTTGAAGGGCTCAAATTCGAAAATGAATAAAATGGTTAAATTTTAATCAAAATATAAAATTATTCAGGTGCGATGATGGTAAGATATCCATACATAAATGCGGTTGCCCTTGCCCATAGTTACGCAATGGATGTTCCTTTTACGAATTTTATGTTCCACAATTTCGAACCTAATGTCATGTGGTTATGGACTTGACCGAGAAATTGTACCTGTATACAACAACTTTGACTAGTTGAGCTATCTAACTCAGAACAAAGTAAATTTTGACTGTATGTATGTAACAAAACTAAGAAATTTGCCTAAAGCATAGTTTACGAGTAATTCTCCAGAAAGAAATAAAATGATTAAAATCAGTTTTTTACTATATTTGTTCGTAATGTGATTGTTTTGTATGATTTAGCTGTTTTTTTGGCCGTTTTTCTGGCTGAAATTTATTTGGCCGGATTTTTAGCCGTTTTTTGAAAAAAATAAAGCCGGTTTTCCGGCTAAATTTAGCCGTTTTCTAAATTTCCAGTTGGCAACACTATCCACAGTTGCGGTGCGGATGCGGATATCCGCAACATCCCTATTCAAATCACATCTTTGGACTCCCGAACACCGAAGGCAATTACAACTCAATAAAATTCTACTTGTTACATGTGTTATTTTATTCGTATAAAATGAAAAAGATAAAATTACGCACAATCTATTAGGTGTTTAACATTACAACACTAACATAATACAATATTGTGTTTCTGTTGCGGTTGTGTGTGTATGTGTGTTCTTCTTCATATCTTTTTCTACTCTTATAATAAACTATACAAATGCATCATTTTTTTAGTGTTCTACAATCAGTCGCAATTGTTTTTCACATCAGAAAAACTTATAAATTAAAAACAAACAAAAAAATGTTTTCTATTCCCTAGTTGTTTCACTTTGATCTAGACATTAAAATTATATTATTCATTTAGAAATGATATCGGTATAATTATATTATATTAATAAAATTACAATTCATATTGTTTTTATACACATTCATGTTTTGTTGTTTTGCTTTCTTCATAATTTAGTGTTTTTATTTTTATTCTTTTCTATTTAAATGCTATTAACTAGATGAGTGTTTTGTTTACACAAATTTGCTCATTTTGTGTATGTGTGTGTTAAAATTGTTTGTTGGATGCTTTTCGGTTTTTCATTTACACCTCTACCATCATATCATCATTGTTCGAGCAATCACAAATATACAGGCACACTTTCTCGAGAAGGATATCTAAGTAGTATAATAATGTAAAGGCTTTGCTAGAAAAATTATTATGCAACACGTACAAATCTTAAACATATATATATTATTTTGTTTATTTTGTTTTTTTTGTTGCAAAATGTTTGCATTAATTTTTCATATATTTTGTTTGCACACATAAAAATTTGTTTTGTCCTGTATGTTTTTACGTACGTTATACTTGTTTTCATTGTGTTCACGTTTTTTGTTTTCTGTGGGTTTCTGTTCACTTTCTTTCCTTTTTTTGGAGATTACATTCCCTACGACTTACACTTACAAATAAATAAGATACACCTTAAATTAGTTAAAACGCTTGAAATCACAGTAAATCTGAAATAATACCGCCAAACCACGCCATGTAAATTGGGAATAAATACATAATAAGGGCACGCCGTAATGACATTTGCGGTGCATTTTGCGTTGCGCTACTGCCCTTGATCACTTCATTTTCGTAGGTTGCACCACCGCCAGTGCCACTACCACCACCACTGCTGCCGCCCACCGTCTTTTTCGTTCCGGTGCCAACTGTAACACCCGAACTATCCGTACTGACCGACACGGACGGTGTTTCCGATTGTTTCGGAACATTTTCGTCGTACGGATGCGAACCACCGGAACCTGTTTCCAGATCGTCGTCGTCCGAATCGTCACCTGATCCACCATAGCCGCTGCCTTCAAAAGGCTCTTCTGTAAATTGAAATTGGAAGGAATTAATTTATTGTCAACGAATTTTTCAAGCTTCTTCAGAATTTACCTTGATCAGGCCACTCGACATCCTGTCCATTATAGGCATTTCGCAAATTGCTATCCGCCGTTTTTAAGTAGTATAATTGACTAGTAACCATATTTTTCTGTTGTGGCGTTTGCGAAATTGAATCTTCTCTTTTGCCTCCAGGTTCCTGCCTGTTGGTCTCTTCTTTCCTGCAAGCACAAAGAGAGACAAACGTCGGATTAATCAAACGACTGAAAAGAAGTAGCCTAGTATACTTACTCGACTATTTCGTGTCCATTCCAACAGCTCTCGTTCGTAGACGGCTGAACGGAAGCCAATTCACCATAATTACACAGCTGATAAGGCAGATTTGACCAGAACTTTTTCGTATCTTTGACTTTTTGTCGTATATCCTTAATAATTTTATTGAGCGATGGCTCCTTGGACGTGTCCTCCTCGAGACCTTTCTTGTTGCCGAAACCCTTCTTTTTGTTTTTTCGTCGATCCCGTTGCGTTCTTTGAACTTCAGACGTTGCTGTTGTGTCGCGCTCGGACGAATCGTAATTATCACTTTGCATTGTGTCCATCGATCGTCTCGATCTATTAACCGGCACATATGCAGCACCCTCCATTGTATGCATGGTTGGAAGATCGGTGATATCTTCTTCGTGTAATACTGATTTCTTTTTTCGTTCGGCCGCACTGGCTCGCGAATTGGCCAAAACCGGATCGCCGCATCCTTTGTAAACTTTCTCGCCAACGGGACGTTCTTTTTCCTGGAAATGAATGCGTTTTAGTGGGGAGAGTTAGAGGACATTGAAATTGAGAGAATATTACCTGATAGGTCATGATGGCTTCGGAAATTTTTATGTTGATTGGCTCGACCACCATAACAATGTTGAACGGGCCGAGCAATCTTTCCGATACTTTGTCCATATTTGCCACAAAACTATCCCACTGAGCGTCTAGAGATGTGTAGTGTTGGAGACATCCCTTCATTACGTTCACGCAATAGTTTGCACAGGGTTTCTGAGCATAGCCACCGCATACGTTGCACTGTTGCATTTTAGTTAGTGCCGCTATGCAATCGGTGTTTATTCGAACCTGGAATGAGTCAATTGAAATTTTGTTTATGTATGCATAAATTGAAAACGAGAGTTGGCTGCCGAGAATTTTCTAAATGTCGAATGAAATTTATGGATAGAGCGTAATGAAACAACTATAAGTGTGTCCGAGTGTTAGTAACGCCGACTGAAGGGGGAATAGGAGTGATAAAAATGATAAAGTGAAGTGAAGTCGCTTTGAAAGTCTAGGAGCCTGGGACGGTTTCTGCCAGTCCGCACATGGCGTCAAGGACCCAGTAAGGATTCTGTCCAAAACGCATTCGTGTTTGTCGTCAATATAAATAATAAAAAGAGCTGATAATGACACTTGAACGGAATTTAATGAGGAGTCCCTTGGTCACCTTATGGATGAGCGTTTCCTTGAGCAAAGACCCTTGAATGCAAAGCTCGAGATTTTAAAAATCCCCTAGTTTTAAGGCTGTTGTCAGTAGCTATCAGGTACTGCAACTACGTCTCCCATTTGTGGCGATGGTCATGTATGTCATCTACAGGACCAAAGTCTACGAGGGAGTTCCGAATCTTCGCAGTTTCACCTCCCGCTTCGTGGGACTATTTGGAAATCTGGTGGTTTTCCAAACAGTTGTGAAAAGTCCGGTGATAGGTCCCATTTTCCATCCGGAGCACGCACTCTCCTTCAGAAACCCATCCACTGAGCAAGCAACTATAGCTAATTGAATAAGCAAGTGACAATGCTCCTCTGGGACTAGTCATATCCGAAGTACACATATCGCTACTGACTTCTCAATATCAGGCGTGATCCTTCCTCGACCACCTATGGATTAGGTCTTACGTATTTTGACGTGCAGTTCATAGGCTCGTTTGGCTACTCGCCCGGCTATTCCGATCGATGGGCTCTTCTTTTCACAGCCGTGTCTTTCCTCTTCAGGCTACTAGGCAACAATGTGACTCAAGTGTGTAGACATCTTATGCATTTATGTATTTTCTTGGTCGTACTGACCGAACTACTCAAAGGCAAAAACAGGCTCATGACACGAGTGCTTCAGGGGCGTCAACGTCTGTAGATCCATATGAACCATCCGAGCCGTGTTATGACCGCAGAATAATGTCCATTAGATCATGGCAGTTGAACCTACGGCCGGTACATGTGGCATTCCATGTCGTACATAACAAGAAGTAGCGTATCTCAAAATGGAATAAAGCTCGTAGGATTTGTTTTGCCAAGACTACGTTTCGCTTAATTTATATTTTTGAGGGTAGATTACCGATTGATACCCAAGTCTCCAAAACTTTGCTGGACAGATTGGAAAGAAATGTCCTTTGGCGAATTTTCGGGGCCATTTGCGAGCAAGATCGATGGCTCATCCGGTCCTATTCTTTCCAGAATCGTGGTTGTGGTCATCATCCTTTTCTACATACTTATCTGTCTGTATTATCTTCCCTAGAACTTTCGTGGGTTTTAATTAAAACAGTGCAAAAATTAATCGATTGGAAATGGATTTTCTACTAAAATCGCATGACCTTATGGCCCGATTTTGTCCGTTTCTACACAAGTTTCTGTATAAGCAATAGAGATATTTCTCTAATCTAAGATGTCGGAAAGAAAAAAAAACTCTCAGAAGAATCTACTTTTTGGGGTTGGGTTTCTATGGTATGTCTATGATTCCATGTTTCGAATTATTCTTACAAATGATTTGCGCCTTCCAAAGGGACACATTTATGTGTAGTTTGATTAAGATTGATCCATGAAAACAAGTGTTTCATATAAAAATCTGAATTTGAAGGTGGGATTTCTATGATAGCCCGATAACTGACAACATATACACTGCCTTACTCTAGTTTAACCCCATATTATGGAATTTAGAGAGGTTCAAGCGTGAGTCAATTATGGCCACTAATTATTGTTATCCAACGTCTTGCTTAGAGGTCATGACATCTCTTCCGACTCTGATTTGTTTTAAAATATGAAATGAACAATAAGTGGTCAGATGAGGCTCTTTATTATCTTCGCTAGCTCACCGGACACATTCATCTTCTGTGCCGTGGAGGGAATGAGTTTTCACGTCATTACATCTAGAATTTGAGAGGGAATCGCTACTACTAATCACAATTTCAGGTTCTACCATAAGTGATCCACACATGATGGAAAAATAAACGGCGACTGTGAACAAACACGTATCAGTAAATGCACTTTTAAGGCTCCGTCACACACAACGCGATCTCAAAAATGTTTTCGACGCGCGCTCTGTAACGCGCCATATTTTATTATTATTTCTATCAAATACAATTCGGGATGAACACGCGATTTAACAGAACGTAATGTGTTCTGCGATCGATTGTAAATTAATACAAAGATCGCGTCACAATGAATGTGTGTGAATCCATTTCTAAAGAGGTAATTGTGACCATATCGACTCTCTGATAAGATATTTGTTCCAACATTGTTCACATTGTATTGAGCAGGGTAGGCATAAAATGGGCTTACCAGCTTATTAATTTGGTTTCGAAATGAGCACTATTACATAATCAGGCACGGACTTCGCAACGTCTGCGTAGTTGATCCCCCAGTGCGTCAGCTCTTTCTCAATTCCAATTTCTTCAATCTCAATACTTTTTTTTTTATGAACCGATTTCGAGACTCGTCTCTCGTCCAGGTATCTATTTATTTATTTATTTATTTAATTCAAGTACTGAACAGGATGTACTCCCAATAATACAGTAATTATACATAAAATATTGTAAGGAATGAAAAGAGCAAACAAAACAATAATAAAGAAAAAATACATAGTACATTAAGAAAAAAAAATATATAATTAACATACTGATAGAAAGAAAGAGAAAAATTAAAGAAACTAAAATTCATACAATAATTCATTTTGGAAAGCAAAATTCTCTTCAATGCTGATAACGAAGAGGGAAGAGGACCAATCTCCAATAAATGATAATTTCTCATTAACCTAAGAAGCGGCGAATTGAAATATACTGAGAGGTCAGCTGTTGGAGGGACAAATATGGAGTTGGATCTTGTATTATACACAGGATTTCTCCATTGAATGTCGGACACTAACGAGGTACTGAGTAGTCCACAACAAATTTTATAAAGAAAGCATTCATCAAGAAATAATCTTCGCTCCTGTAATGACTGCATATTTAAAAAGTTATATGGAAGATATGAAAAGCCAAATTTAAAAAACAGGGACTTGGTAAATCTCCTTTGAACTCGCTCTAAAGCATCAGTGTAACCGTGGCGCCCACTCGGCGACCACACCACAGAAGCATATTCCAAAACATTACGACCCAATGAGAAGAACAAATTTACAAGGGTTGACGTCGAGCGAAAATCACTTGAGCACCTAAGGACAAATCCAGCGAGCTTTGATGCCCTACTAATTACATCGGAATAGTGCTGTGTAAACTTAAGCTTCGCATCAAATGTTACACCAAGATCTTTACCAGAGTTAACACACTTAAGCGGAAGCGAATACACACTATATGTAAAGCAAATAGGATCAGGTTTTAGGGAATAGATTATAACAGAACATTTAGTCACATTCAACAATAACCTATTCGATAAACACCACGATGCCACGACATCCAAATCCATTTGTAAGGATACACAATCTACTATAGACGATACGGACTTGAAGATCTTACATTCATCAGCATACAATAGAGACTCATTTTTAAGTAGCGAGGGAAGCTTATTTATGAAAAACGAAAACAATATAGGTCCCAGGATTGACCACTGAGGCACACCCGATGAAGGGCAAAAGGACGAAGACACAATTTTATTATAAATTACACTCGACGACCTGTTAGCCAAGTAGGATGAAATCCAAGGGAAATTTAAAGATACGAGTTTGTTCATAAGAATACCATGATCAACAGAGTCGAAGGCTTTAGAGAAATCAGTGTAGATGACGTGCACATCAAGGTGTTTATTAAACGATTTTGTGATAAAATTCACAATCTCAACCAGATTAGTTACAGTGGACTTCTTGTTTTGAAATCCGTGTTGATTTGGACATATTAAGTTACCAAAGTTGATATTAATGTAGGTTGATACTATTTTTTCTAGAAGTTTAGAGCAGATATACAATAGAGACACAGGACGATAGTTAGATACACTGCTTTAACTCCCTTCTTAGGGATCGGAACAATATGGGAGCATTTCCACTGTGAAGGAAATATTCCTAATTCGATACTTTTATTAAAAATAATGGAAAGCGGAAGACTAATGGAGGGAGATGTTCTTTTTAAAAATAAATTCGGTATTCCATCCGAACCCCGAGAAGTAGTTGCCTTAAGCGAAGAGATCAAGAGTTCGACAGAGTCAGAATGTGCAGACTGAGCAGGAAAAGAAAAAGTAGAGTCTGATATATAATACGTGCTAGCGAAATAAGACGCAAATAACTCGCACATTTCAATTGGGGTGCTAGCGACTTTATCATCCCAAGAAAGCTTCGCGGAAAATGCAGAGGAAGTTCTGATTTTCTTCACGTAAGACCAAAATAATTTGCTTTCATGATTTGCGATACTATTTTCAATACAAGCAATGTAAGCAGATCTAGCAGCGCGAATTAAAGATTTAGCTTTGTTCCGAAGCGACTTAAATCGCAAAAGATCAGAAGGTCGTTTAAACCGTTTGTACCGAACACGGATATCGTTTTTCTTGCGAAGTAGATTGCGAATAGAACGTGTAAACCAAACTGGACATTGGTTACGCATTTTCGAACTTATAGGTATGAACTCACAGATGATATTATAAAGAACACTGTAAAACACGTTGACAGCTGCATCACAGCTAAGTCCGTTTAGGAGGTTGTACCAATCAGTATCCATCAATTTTTGATTGTTATAGTTTCCTTTCCTGAAATTGAAATAAGTATGACCACCATTACTTAGAGGACAATCAAATCGGATGTTTATGTCGACAGATAAGGCCGGATGGTAAGGATCAAGAGGCACATGATCTATGGGAGCTCTAATAGAATTAAGACAATGCTCTGACATATTACTAAAAACCAAATCCAACCTACGTCCCATACAGTTATCTGTAATATTAAACTGGAGTAAGTCACATTTACTGAAAGTAACTGTGAAGATGAAGATGGTGTCGTCGGGGTCAGGGAAGTTTGAAGTGAATTAATCTCCTTCATATCCTGCCGGGCGGCCATCTACTCTTCGCCCTGTTTAATTTCTCTTTAGACTGTCGGATTCTCTTCCATAGAAAGGCTACCTTGGGCAAAGGTTACACATATTTATGATCTGCTTTGAAAAGGTGTAGCTTCAGACTGAAAGTGATATCACAGCTGTAGCACTGCGATCAAGAGATATTGATGAGGGGAAGACCGATTGCTCACTCCCACAGCCGCCGGCGCTAGGTTTCCGAGGCACCGCAGTTTTAGTCAGCATTCCATTTATTTGTTGGGTTTATTTTTCAGGGTCACATTTTAATAGTCTAAATAAAACTTATTCAGAGTTCGCATATTAGCGATCAAGCACACTCTTAGATGGCTGCATTTAGAACATGGAAAGCCTTTCTTAAAGATTCAAGCGGTGCGAGATATCTAGGATAATACTTCTCGTCAGATTTCCAAAAGAAGTCTCCGGAGAAGAGGGGCCGATAATCAAGAAAAAATATAAAACCCTGACCAGCCATGGATAATTTCGGAACTTCTGAACGTAGCCATTAATCAGACTTCGAAGATTTTCGAAATATATACATTAATTTTGTAATAACACATTTTTCTCATTCATTTCAATAAAAATGTCAAATCGTACTTACATTCATCAATGCTTTCGCCACATCCGCCGCTATACTCAACGCCTGTGCATAGGTTCGTGTCGCTACAAATGATCGTTTTATTTGAACTGATAGCTTCTCTGGAATATCACCAAACGGTTTCAATTCTTTCATATATTCACTAACGCAAGCCAAATATCTGCAAATTACAAAAAAAGAGTAATAAGCAAAAACATGTAAACAATAAATTCGAAAAACATACTCTGAATTCAGATCATATTGTGCATTGAGTACGGTAAACATTTTCTCATAGAGGACATTAAAAAATGAGTCCATTGTCACGGCCAAGTCCACTTTGCCTCGACTAAAATAATTTTCAAATTCGTTGAACAAGTTCGAGAAAACGTATGAGTTTTGTTCGTAAATATTGCCATATGTACGCTTGAACATATTGTGAAATTCTTTTCGCGATTCCGCCAACAGTTCAGTGAATAATTCTGAAAATATACGAAAAAAGAAGAGAGTAACATATTAATACCAAGTGGATATTATGATTTATGAATAAGAATGTGGCTCAAGACTTATTGCCAACATAAATTTTGTTCGGCCATTCAACTAAATTTAATTGCAAGTGGATTTTTGGAATGAAATGTGTAAATTTCGCTTGGTTTTTAAATTTATGACGAACGGATATGATTGAATAATAATAACAATTTATTGGATGAAGTTTATTGAACAAAAGCTGTATTTTTCTGTTGTTTGCACTAGTATCATGTTGTTTTCAATGGTTTTTGTTCTAGTGTAAGTTCATTGACATACGAATCGAACTTGTAAATGGAATGTATACTCAATAGTCCAGCGCGGGTATTTTGTAAGGCGATAGGCGACAGTCACTTATATTTTTAGTGCCTTCTAACTCTATAATAATAATATTCTAGCCACATATTGAAGATCACATAAGATCAACCACCTTTGGTTATATACAACCATTGCAGGTGGATTATACTGTGAAAACTGTCTAAAGAGACTACTGTTGGTTACCGAAAAAAATATAATAAGAGGTGGTCGCTTAATAAGGAGAATGAACTAGGGTAAGCTGACCAGACGTAAAGCTTTATGCTGTACAGTACAGCGTTTTGACTTGGCGTACAGCATTGGGAAATGTACAGCAAAATGTACAGCATTCCCCATGCAACACAATGAAACTTCATTCACTACATAATAAGCTCCACAATGAGGCCTGCGATCATTCATGCCTGCTCTAAGGTGTAAAGTTTGATGTCTGTACCCTGTGCGGTCGATATTTAGCGAGGTAATCGCACTTTTATGTTTGACAATGGTCCATTTTCGATAACTCGGGAACATTTCTATACATTTACTCAGATCCAATGGCTCGCCCTTAGCTTCACTCACAACTCACTCTGTCGCGCTTTTCTCCCGCAGGGGGAGTGTGTTCTTGTGACACACATATTTGGTGAGTTGCGCCACCACGGACCCGAGCAGCGCAGGGAGGCCCCTGGTATGGTTGATACGCCATGGCGTGGATCTGTACAAAGACTGTCGGGCGATGACGTTCCCGAGCTCCCTAGTCATGTATGAGTGACACAGCATGGCTTGACTTTTTCCCTATTCCTTCGAAGAGTCAGCCATACAAGCTTACACGACGCAGTGCTTCCTCGTAGGGGAGAAACAACATATAAGCGTACGTGTCCAGTCTCGGAGCTGGCGGCTTCGCATAACCCAAGCCTCGAAGGGGCTAGTTAGGGAGAATGGCCTTTGCGCCTATACCTAGCTAGTTTGTGGATTGATGACCACACGGCCCGAATCAAATTGCTGCTTAGTAAACGGATGGGGGCCGCCCCAATGTGAACGGTAGCGCTACGAGTCTGCTTTAAGCCGACGAGTAGTAAACAGGTTTAACGATCCTGCGGAGGCATGCCGAATTCGTTAGGTCTTCCGAAAGGGGACCAAGGGAGGATCACACCTGCTATAGAGAAATCTTTATCGAATAGTGTACCTCGGGGATGGGCGTGCACAAGGGACCATGGTCCCTTCCTAGAGTCGCATCCCAAGGTGGGGTTCCATTCTGGCTTTAAGCCGGATAAATTCTCGTCGTCCCGCAAGGTAGGGAGGTTATGGCCGCATGGATCAGGTACTCCTAATGGCGAATGCGAGGTAGACGCAGGATGGATGTCGCGCTTTTCATAATTCGTCAGGCGACCAGCGCTGGTAGGAAGTGGATAAGGCGAGTTACGATCGCAATGGGCGGTGAGCCAATAGAAGGCAATTGGTAAGATTTAGACCTTTAGCTCTTCCTTAGGATTACTCACATCCTATGTATACCTCGCCATTCGCTCCGCTCAGATCTCGCTGTCTGTCGCGCTTTTCAGAATTCGCCAACATTTTTCGTACGTAGCGGTGCTGGAAAATAGGATGAGACGAGCACAGCGAGCGGTGAAAGTAATTCGTAGGATTTAGACATCTGACTCGTCCATATGTACACTCAGATCCTGTACTTCGCTCCACTCAGACCTCGGTCTGTCTGTCGCGCTATTCAGTATTCGCCAACAGTTTTTCGACGTTTTTCCTGTTGCGAAACAGGATAAGGCGAGTTGCGAGTCCAGCGAGCGGTGAGTAGATTGAAGGCGATTGGTAAGATTTAGTTCTCTGGCTTGTCCTAAGTTTTACTTAAATCCTGTGCATCGCCCTTCGCTTCCTCCAGAACTTGCCATGTCTGTCGCGCTTGTCAGAATTCGCCAACATTTTTGCGACACAGTGCTGGTGCGAAGAATGATAAGGCGAGGTGCGAGCGAAGCAATCGGTGAGTCATTGGATGGCTCGTTAAATTGACACCTATGACCCGTCCGTATAATTACTTAGATCCTGTAGTTCGTCATTCGCTGCGCTCAGACCTCTCTTTGTGTGTCGTGCATTAGAGAATAAGCCAACATTTTTGCGACATAGACCTCGGACCTGCAACCTGCACGTATGGCTGAGGATTTGCTTGAGAACCGAATTCCGCAAGTATGTGTACAGTATTGGGCCTTCGGGAGTCTGGTCACCTTAAACTAAGGGACGAAATTCATTAATTTAGAGGGAAAGTGGAACACTTTTCCTAAATTGAAGCTACATGATCGATTTCAAAAGTTAACTTCTCAAGAAATCCACGCCCATCATTTTCATCCATAATTAGACAGGAGAGCTTATCTTTCTTGAAAGGATATACGAGGGTGGTCTGAAAAGTTTCCGACCTCAACTCAAAGATGGCGCCACGCGTCAATAAAAGCTAGTGAATGTAGTTGTGCATCTTTTAACAGTTACCGAAGTTTCGGCCATTTTGGACGCGCATTCGACTGAAATTTCTGCCCGGCGAGTGACTTTTCCAAGTTTGGAAACAAAAAGAAGTCACTCGGGGCGAAATCTGGAGAATACGGTGGATGGGGCAGCAGTTCGTAGCCCAATTCGACCAGTTTGGCGTTGGCGGGCGGAGGTGTGATCCGGTGCGTTATCATGGTGGAAGAGAATTATTTTTTTCATTGCCAAGTGGGGCCGTTTTTTCTTCAACTCGGCGTCGAATCGGCCCAATAATTCGGCATAGTACAGCCCTGTGACCGTGTTGCCCTTCTGCAGATAGCTGATGTGGATCACATATTGTGAATCCCAGAAAACGCTGGCCATCACCTTTCCGGCCGATGGAGCAGTCTTCGCCTTCTTCGGAGCACGTTCGCCGGCTGAAGTCCACTGTTTCTACTGTTCCTTGGTCTCTGGTATGTACCAGTGTATCCAAGTTTCGTCGACTGTCACGAAACGACGCAGAAACTCCTTCGGATTGCGCTTAAACAGCGTCAAACACTGCTTTGAAGTGGTCTCACCGTTGCGCTTGTTGTCCGGAGTAAGCAAACGCGGCACACATCGCGCCGACAGCTTTCTCATGCCGAAAATTTCATGCAGGATATGATCCACGCGATGTTTTGAAATGCCTACTGTCTCAGCTATCTCCCGCACCTTCAATCGACGGTCTGCAAATACGAGATCGTGGATTTTTGTCACGTTATCCTGCGTGTTAAACGTTTTCGGGGCACCTGGACGTGGCTCATAAAAAACCGACGTGCGACCACGTTGAAACTCCTTAAACCAATTTTTGACGGTCGCCATTGAAGGAGAAGAGTCACCGTACAAAGCATCCAAACGCTCTTTGATTTCGCTGCGCGATTTCCCTTCCAAAAACAAGAATCGAATCACCGGCCGATATTGCTCTTTTTCCATTTTTCTAAAATCGGCGGACACTCCGGCTTTCACACGTGGCCAAAGCAAAACTACGAGTCTGTCCCGCTGAATTTTGGACAGTTGCCGTCTAGAAGAATGTACTACATGATAGTAAATTGCTCTTGCGATACTGACACCATCAGGCGGGGAGGTCGGAAACTTTTCAGACCACCCTCGTAAATGTATTACTGGTACATTTATTAAAGATGAGCGGCTCCCGCCCACATTAGAGATAGAAACAGCAACGCTTCGTGGAATGTAAGAGCTCTCAACCGTTTAAACTGAATCATTTTGAAAGGCTTGCATACGTAAACAAATCACCGTAGCTTGACGAAATTTACAGAATTACGCGGAATTGACCAACGATTTGCAAAACAACATCTTATGTAAAAAAGGAGAACATTTGAACACTTGCGCTATGCATCTCTTTAAAAAAGTCGATCTGCCCATATACGTAAAAAACGCAATTCGGTTTTTTTATTTAAAAATTTAAAAATCATTCTTTCCTTCCAATTGTAATTTTAATGCGTTAAGGCATTTTTAATTCCTGATTTTTTGGCCATGGAAGCGCAACAATCTTTATTGAATGAATTCGAAAACTGAATGTTCTCCGTACAGGGCTACACATGAAAATTGAATCATTTTCCAAAGTTCGAAAGTTCCGGCTAGAAATATGTTATTGCAAACGCAACACCCATTAACAGCAAAATTACAGCCTAGCAAACTCACATTGGTGCTCAATAAACTACAATGAAAACAACTGCCTCAGGACCGAATGATGCTTACAAAATCTAAGGTCAGGGTTTAATTGGACATTTTTGCTGTTGCTGCATGCTGCGAATAATCTATTATTCCCATAACTAAATACAAACGGCTTCCAATTTTTGCCGGTCTTTTTTTATGAATTTATACCGTTACTTACGTTAAATTTGCAAAAAAAAAGCGTAAAGACCAATTAAAGATAAGCGCATACATAATGTACGGTCGCTAATAGAGGTCGTCGCTAAGAAGGGTAAAAATTTATGGACAAATTGGTGATATAGTGGCCGCTGGTCCGATAAACAGTTGGTCGCTTAATATGGGGAACAAATGGATGGAGTTTTATGGAAACCAATTCCGTTCCCGAAAAAAAAAATCAGTCGTTATGAAAGGTGGTCGCTTAATACAGGTGGTCTTTCAGACGGATTTCACTGTATTGCAAAGATTTGGCGCCTTACAGAATGGCATCTCAGGTAATTTGCCTGATTTTTTCTGCCATATAGTGACGTCACAATGTGGAAAGACACGTTTTGCCGCCGATAGCGAAGAGCAACTAATTCATATTAGCCAAGCGGAAAATGATGAATTATGACATACTCCACGACTTGATGCGATCAGGAAAAGTTTTTTCTGCGATAGTGACGTCACCATAATATGGCAAAGTGCATTTTCCCGAAAATAGCGACAAAATCGTTTTTTCAATATCAATTCGCATTAGCCCAGGGACAAATTATGACATACTCCGCGTTCCGCGACATGATTTGGCTGGAAAAAGTGGGGTGCTAACTTGACGTCAACATAGCGAAACACCCATTGTCTCAGTGAAAATGAAAAGCGACAAAATTAATTTTTCCAGACCAGAGCAAATTACATGTCTGTATTTCCTATGTAGGAAATTGATTTCTTAGTTCATGAGCATCCTTAAGGAGGTATTACACTATCAAATAAAATTTGACCAATGACGCAAAAAGTTTGTCCCACTAGTGTAATAGCTAAATAAATGACCAAAAATGTGTTTGACCAAAAATGAATGACCATCGTGGTCATTCATTTCTGGTCAAACATATGACCTTAGTGTAATAACAAAACAAATCTGTGGTCAAATTTATTTTGCAGTTTTTGGTCACACGGTCATTCAAAAATTACCAATTTTCTGTATGGCCCATGGTGGTCAAACGAAATGATTCGATTCGGTGCATTTAATGTACAATATAAAAAATAAAGACAATTTTATACTTTTTCGCAAGCTTTGGGATATTTGAAAATTCAAATTTTAAATTAATCCGTGGAATTACATCGGAGAAAATATTTTTGATAGTAAAGTTTAACTCTCGGTAATAGCTGTGAAGTGGAACAATCTGCGTGTTCAGTACACAACTCTAGTTTGGCGATCTCATCTTTATCAAAGAATTGTGGTAGACGCACGTCGGTTCAATCATTTTCTCGACTTTTCCCGTTCTTAAAGTTTTTTTTTTTATCAACTTGGAACCTCTTGGCCTTAGTGTCAATAATAAATTCAATTAAAATTAGTAATTAGTAACCCACAATTTATAAATGAATTAATATTTTTTTCTGGAGGAAACAAAGTACATATTTCCCAATTAAATATGTGGACAAAAAATTTAAAGAAGAATGAAAAATATTGATTTTTTTTTGTAAATTTGGTTTAACTGTTAGATACTGTATCTTTGCTACCAGATATTCGCAATAAATCGAAAACGAAGACATGAAACTATCGCTGTCGTTGGCACTCTTGAAGTGACGATAAACCCGTTTCAGTGCTAAAATTATTTCGCTCAGGATGGTAGCTTCTTTTTCTTAATGGTCGAACGGACTCACAATAAAGTTATTACATATTTGGAACTAGTGGCAATCCTATCCTACATATGTATATGGGTTTGGGACTTTCGACCCAGTCCGAAATTTGGTGATGATGTTTGGATGAGAAATCAGGCCCGGCATACAAAGCTACCTAATTAACAGTGAGCTACCTAATTAACAGTAAACAAGAGCAAAGGATACAACATTACATGGACGATAGCAAGATGTTCCTGCTGTTTAAAATGTGCTTCTTCTTTCACAAAAATTATCACGTAATTACTTTCAGAATTTTATTATGAACCAAGGCTGATCACTGGACAAAGATTGATTGTAGGGTCTCTCAAGTTAGCACAACTGAAACTACCTCCCGGTGTTTCTCAAGTTTTCCACTAGCTTGTGACTTAGATCCGCAGTTAATTTTGAATTTTGTCTTTCGGTAATTTTAGATGAGAGGAAAGAAAGAAATTATAAGCTCCAAGGGTCGCTGAATTTTGCAGCGCTTTTAACGCTTTCTTTACTACCGTATAGAGCGGTGAAACTGCTTAGTAATCGGACATTATATCTCCAATAAAAATTAAACGAAAAGAAATCGAATACTTATTCTAATTTTGAGGATCTCGGAACACGAAACACTTGATTTTGGTCTTTACCCATATTAGTTGCTAGTATGTAAGTTTAGTAAAATGTTCGCTATATCGATCAAAAATAAATATTTTTTAGAAATAAAAGAGGACCATATTCTCCAAGCTACAAACGAGAAGGTGGAGAACATTTTTTGAAGGTTTAAGGATCTGACGGTCGCTATACTGAAGATAATTTCCCAGTGCTCTTCAGTATAAACTCTGGGATTTGACTGAGCAGTTATAAAATTTGAGCACCGTCAACCTTATTCCTAAGACTCCTTTCGAAATATTTTCTTACGTCTGCCCCTGTCAACACAGAAAATTTGTGAAAAGAGCTGTCTGCTTCTCTAATTTTCCCTAAGAAATGGGTGTATGAAGCCCTTTTCTGTTTCTAACATTCACAATCCCAAACTTTTCTTTTGAATTTCTTGAAGGACACTTTTCATCTTCTTAAATAACACGAGCCCTTCAATGAACAAAATTGCGCCTTCAAGCAAAATGAAACTGATTTACTGTACAAAAATTTAGTCAACCTTTGCAAATTCGACAAATAAAAATGAAACAATGTCAAATAACCACTAAATGCATATTGAAATGAAGTTAGCTATTGTCATTTTTTCTGAAACTGTCATACTAGTGTGATAGGCAAATATACCTTAGTCAAACAAATGACCCAAAACCCGACTGACTACGTCATGAGCCAGCCAAAGTGGTCATGTGTTTGTCCCATAGTGTGATAGGTCTCGAGAAACTCTTTTGGTCATTGCAAAAGTTAGACAAATTTTGTATGACCCACTGGACAAACTTTATTTGATAGTGTAATACCACCTTAACAGTCGAGTCGTAACTCAGGCAATGGGTTTTTGCAGTATTCCAACCTTATTTAATGCAGAAAGTTAATATTCAATAAAGTCATAGTAAATTCCTACCCAAACACAACCGTTTTCTGTCCTGTGCAGCCGTTTCATAAGTTTCGTCCCGATTCTTCGATGGTTGATATCGTCTCGCTGGCGTACAGCAGGTTCGTCGGTGATGACCACTACCGCAAGGCCGTCCGACTACAATCGTTCTTAGGCTTGGAGGCTCTAGGACACTGTTTCCCAACAGGTGGTCCGCGGACCGGGGGTGGTCCTTAAGCGACCCGTAGATGGTCCGCGAAGAGACTCTGTATACTTCTTACAACAAAGTTATATTTTATTGTGACTAATTAAAGTCGCATGTTAAACACGTGCTGATATTATCATGTAACAGATTATCCAGTAAATACTTTGCTACTAGGTCTGTGATTATGGGAAGGCGATTGGCTGCTTAGGTTCGTTGCCTATAGCTCAATTCCGAAATTATTTTAATTATCCAAATTCGAACTCGCTTGCAAAAATTCAAAAGATTTTCGAGGAGGACATTGTTACAAATCTGAGTCTAAAGACGAAGCTATATCGTATACTGCATACCTAACTAAGTCAGAAGACACCTATTCCTGTGCGAGAAAAATTTCAGCTAGTGAGGCAAGTGTTGACGTGAACAAAACAGACCGACGGGACGACGATACGAGTATTTCTATATTTCGTCTTAACATCTTCACTGTCTTTGAGTCACATGTGCACACAGCATTCCTCCTCGTTCACGTATATGAGTCACATGTGACTCATGGGTATGTATGGGTTTTCCGATGCCAGACGTGGCGGTAGACAGTTAACGTGTAAAAGCACCCTGAAATGCCGAAATAATTGTCATGCGATTACGTGGCATGCTTGCAGAACAGGGGGTGTCCAAACTAATTCTAACGCGGGCCACATATTGCTTTGGAAAGCAATGGCATGGCGGGCAAAACTTTTGTCTAAGGAGAATACATTCTTTTATGTTTTTTTTTATAATTTGAACCGCAAACCAAATATATTTCTGACGATTCACTGTTACTTGACCATTTAGCCACGAACTTAGGTGTAAAATTTCGAATTCATTCAGCTTCGCAAAGTAATTTGATTAATTTTAAACTATTGATTTTCATAACAGCCCCGCCCGAATTCAAAAATTGGCAGGCTCTCGTAGGATCATTTTTCGAAAGACAACATAAAAATATAATGGTCACAGTCGAACCTCCGGTAATTCAACGGAAGAGTGTCTCTACTTACTAGGCTACGAAAATCTCATTATGGGAAGCCATTGTGAATGGCGGGTGGTGGCCATTGTTGCTGACTAGCGTCTATGAAGAGAGTCAGGTGCTGTCGACCATGGAGGAAAAGAATACGCATTTTCTGCTAATGGAAGTGTCTTGCGGAGTGAAGAACGGAACAGATTTGTGTGTTTTGGATAATGAAAAAAATGAACGACCCTTATAAATGAGTTTCAACCGTTAACCCGAAAGGCTTTTTCTTGCCTAGCAAGCCCAGAGACGTGTGTCCCGAGAAGTGCGCGTATAATGGCAAAACGGAATGGCAAAGCACCATCTGCCCGGAGCGGGGAGAACGTTTTGTCGTTTTAGCAAAGTTGACTCGAAGCCTGCGTTATTCTGTTGTTCTGTTATTCAGTTGTTCGGCTGAACAATGCAGGTGCAATCGGGAAGAAAAATTTGGAAATGAGCCCTCTTAGGTTTTGACTTGGACAAAACATAGAAATACCGCCAACCGACCTTTCTAATCTTTACCGCAAATATCCAACAACTCAATATACAACAATCTAAATGGCCGTTTTATTAGTCTAATATTTCATTCAAATCACATGATGGTACTTCTGCTCTTACAAAATGCGGAATCCAGTTCTTCCTGAAAACCAATAATCAATCTATACCGAAAATCACATTATCGAAACCACAATATGTTATTAAAAACAAATAAAAAACATCGAAAAGAAACGCAAAGAAGAACATATCTTTATCTGATTCTCATAAATTACAAAACACCCGACCCTAACCCATCTTCGTCTCATCTGAATAGGCCGTGCTAGTCTAGTTTAGTAGTTGCTCCATTATTTCATCGTTGACATTTTTAGTGATCGTCATAAAGATGATGGGATGGGATCAAACTTCTGGAAATACGAGTACCATACCTCATTATTATGTGTTATGCGGACATTTGAAATTTTTATGTTGGGCTATTTTAATTCGGCAGTCCTCAATGCTTAAAATGTAATGAATAAGTTTACCTTTGGTTTTGGAAAAGTTAATTTGTAGTGGATCGATACAGCATGGAGAGGATTAGGTTCTCCTAATCATGATGTTTTTTTTTGTAATGCCATATCTTTCTTTTATGTGCCTACAAATTTAAATCTCTAAAAATTTTGCTCCAGGGGAATTAGTCCTGATTCGGTCAAAGATATATCAATTAACTCTATTTTCTCTTGTTCTTTATTTTAATGCTCTCATTTTACGATCCCTACATCCTAATCAATGTTATAATATACGGCCAGTTAAAGAAATTTTATTCAGTTATTTTGCATATTTTCCGCACCATTAAGAAGTCAATTGATTTCATAAAAGTGGCTTCCATTTTTTTTCTCTTGTGCTTAATTGAGAACAAACATGAAATTTATTACGATCATAAATTCTGCATGAAAGAAACAAACATGGAAATCGAAACATTTCAATCTAACGTCTGCGTGCTTTTATAATAATTTCCAATTCAGAATTTATATATACGAGTATTGAGAATGAATGAATATTCCCCACAAACTTAAAAATTGATGATAAATTTTTTCGACACCACCAAATGTTACTTAACTCGTCTATTAACCTTTTTTGAAAATGTTAATTGTGATTTAGAGTTGTGTTTGGGGTGTTTAAAAAATCGCTATTAAATAAACGGTTCGCGGAAAAAAAGGTAATAAAAATCGGTTGCAAACTCGAAATGGGATAAATTAGAAACAAATAAATTTTGTTTTCATTGCCCGTAAAATATTGTAAATGACTTTGTAAATCTTATCGTCGGGCGAGTGAGTCCTTATTGATGTTTCTTAATCTGTGTTTTAAGATTTCCTAATTGAATTAGAATTCAATTTATTAGAAACAAATTAATATTTTCTTATTTTTTTTTATGGTGGTAAGTGTAGGAAGAGATTATACAAGAGTGAGTTAACATGTCGCTATAGGTTTGTTAAATTTATGATTGTGTCAGTAAATTTAGCAGGAGACTAGCTTTTCCAGGAGCGAAAAATTGAGCCAACATGCCAGCAGAAATTTTAGCATGATTTTAATTTCCACGGCCAGTTTTATTGCCCAAAGTACATCATAAAAAAACGAATACCCCTCCCTTCCCTTCCCTTTTTGGTAAATAATCTCTACCCCTTCTACCTCTTCCATGTGCATATATGTATGTATGTTTTCAGAGACACGAGGTTCTGGTATGCATAACGCTCGTATATTTTTTTACGTAAAAAGCAGGACAAATTCACCAAAAATCGTGGTTTGACAGGACAATGCTAGTAAAAAAGCAGGACACAAAGAAGGACAACCAGAAACACAAATGACTCGGTAATATTTACGTACCTATCGAATTTATCAGCAATAAGCGCGGAACTCAAACGCTTGTTTCAATGTAGTTTGATCAGAGGAGCATTTAATTTTTTTATTTAATATCCCCACTTCCTTGACAATCACTTGGTCAAAAACCGTAGACCCTTAGGTGAGATTACGAAACAAAACAGTTGCGTATGCTCCGCAAACATGTTTGCCGTTCTGATTCCCTAACAGTCATTTGCGGATCAGAAATAATCTGCGGTTTCTTCGATTGTCTGTCTTTGTGGAACATGTAAACGAAAAGAACCGGAGATTGCGTCGTTCTCGGCAGCTTCCTTCCACTTCTCACAGCGATCAACTTTAATTCGTACGATCTCTTCACAGAAGAATTGTCATTTCAACGTGTGTGGTCTATTTTCACAATTGCATGATTTCAAATACAAGGTCAGGACTAATTAAATTGGAGGACCGACTGGGACGTGGCAAAATCTATATATTTATCTTGCCGGATACCCGGGAAAAATGTTTAAGATCCAAATGTTATGCTAAGTGGAAAAAAAAAACAATTTTCAAGTCATGAATTTTCAATCTTTTTCGATGTTTTCAAAGCCGTCAGGTTCCCGCTTGCCACCCTGTACATCCCATAGGCAAACCTTCGCAGCAAAATCGGAATATGTACCAGAAAAAAAATGAATCCAATAGAGGACGATACCTTATAGCTTTTTTCAGATGAGGGATTATCTGCATTTTAAATTTTGTTTACAATCCATCTTTGCACGGAAAATGAATCATTACACACATACGGCCGTAAAAACTCTGCCGTGATAACCGATCGGTCGCTAAAGCAATGGTCGCTATACTATACATATCCATCTAAAGTTATACCTCAGGGGCATCATAAACCTTGAGACCCGGGAGCTCCGCCGTTATAGCCGATACATCGTTTTAACCGATGTCGTTATAAGCGATATCCACTGTATTTATCAAGACTGCACTGCACCAGGACTGAGTAAACAGCAATCAATTGGCGACAGTGGTCGCGTCGGGGTATATGAACTTGCGCTGGACATTATGTCCAAAATTTTTATATAGCTGTGCTGTTTTAAGCTGTAATATTTGAAAGACAGATTTATTGACAATGTCTGCAAATAATGTCTCAGGACGCTTCAGGAGCAAAAATTCCTTGCCGGACTTGGACAATATTAAAAACCGACTTGGTCGCCTATCATCCTACTGAATGTGGGCTCATTCATAGTACAATTTATCTGTAAATTTATATAAAAATTTAAGTTTAGTTTTCATTAAATTTCAACCTTGCTTTGGAGTATGTAATTCGAGCCATGAATATGGACAGCAGCGGAACGCTACTCATCAAGTCGACTCAATTAGTAGCGTACGCCGACGATATCAACATCATGTCTCGAAGGTTGGGTGATGCAGAAAGCCTCCTGCATAACCTCAATAACGCCGCAAAGGAAGTTGGACTACATATCAACGAAAGCAAAACAAAGGCCATGATGCAATCGAAAACAAGGACGCCAGCAAATTCAAGCATCACAGTGGGGGACCTTAATATCGAGTATGTAGACAACTTCAACTATCTGGGTTGTAACTTATCAAAGGACGCCAACGAAACCGACGAAAGCGACGGATACAACTAGCCAATAAGACATATTTCTCGGTCCTCCCTATAATTAATTCGAAACTTGCGCACAGGAACACGAAGCTCCGCGTGTACAAAACGATCATCCGACCCGTGCTATGTTATGGCTGCGAAACATGGACCCTCACCCAAGCCTCCGAAATTTTGCTAGACCGATTCGAACGAAAGGTCCTTCGGCGAATTTTCGGGGCCGTTCGCGAGCGAGACCAATGGCGTATCCGGTACAACCATGAGTTGTATCAATTGTACGATGAGCTGGAAGTATCGAAAATCGTCAAGCTTCAACGTTTGCAATGGGCGGGGCATGTACAACGGATGGACGATAATCGCATGCCAAAGAAAGTGATGAACGCACAACGAACTGACGGAGCGAGGTTTCGTGGACGACCGAGAGCTCGCTGGGAGAACTCCGTAGGTGAAGACGCCCAACAGCTGCTGGGCTTCCGAAATTGGAGGACGAGGTCACGTAACCGCGACAATTGGAGGTCAACGATTCAGGCGGCCAAGGCCCGACGTCGGGCTATCGTGCCACATTGATGTTTCATTAAATTTATTCGTCATTTGGTGAGATGACCATACGCTGTTCAAAAACAGGACAAAGCGGGACAAAAGCAGGACATTCGAGGTTTTGGCAGGACGGCAGGTTATGGTCGAAAAAGCAGGACTGTCCTGTTAAAAACAGGACGGATACGACCATTAGGTATGCAGGTGACGATATACGAGGGCGGTTCAATAAGTACCCGTGTTGGAAATGAAAACACCATTTTTTTTCTAATTTTTATTTTTATTTTTAAACATAGTCCCCTTTTAGTAAGATACACTTTTCCCAACGTTCCGGCCATTTTTTTAACCCCTCCAAAAAATAGGATTTGTCGAATTCGCCAAAATATGCCTCTGTCTCGGCGATGACTTCCTCGTTTGAGCTAAATTTTTTTCCCGCGAGCCATTTCTTCATGTTAGGGAACAAGAAGAAGTCGCAGGGAGCCAGATCGGGTGAATACGGAGGATGCGGCAGCAATTCATAACGCAATTCATGCAGTTTGGCGGCGACGACTCCGGATGAATTGCGCTGGTGCGTTATCGTGGTGAAACAGCACTTTCTTTTTCGCCAAATGCGATCGTGCCTCCTTAAATTTTTTGTCGAAGCGGTCCAATAACTCACTGTCCGTCCAGTGATCGTTCTTCCTTTTTCTAAAAAATCCATAAGGATGACGCCCTTCGCATCCCAAAAAATCGTCGCCATGACCTTTCCGACCGATGGAACCGTTTTGGCCTTCTTTGGAGCAGATTCACCGTTGAACCAATATCTCACGGTGGTCATAGACGGCGAAGTGTCCCCATAAATAGCATCCAACTTCGCTTTTATCTCCTCGCATTTTTTCTGATCCAAAAACAGAAATCGTATTACCGAACGATACTGCTCTCTTTCCATCTTATCGAAAATTACGAAACACGCGTTACTCGAATGGCTGTCAAATCAAAACTAACCTATAAATTAGTCTGGAATTTGTTTTGGCGTCGTTTGATAGATGGCAGCACACGATGATGACATCAACTTCCCTCAGTACCATCCTATTTCCTATGTCTTCAAACACGGGTCTTATTGAACCGCCCTCGTATGTACATTATACAGTACATGATTCGAAATCTGGAACAGTGGCTTCCAACCTTTTTCGATCTGCCGTGCCCCCTTTGCGGGGTCTGAAGAGTCTGACACCCCGCTGAAAATTTTTTATAGTTTTCTGTGTTTGTTTTGTTTAGTTTGAAACTAATTTTATTTTGTTAGGAATTGTTCGAAGCTGACAAACAATGAGCAAGTCAAACCCTTTTTTTTATCTTGGAAGGGTAGTCTCATCTTAAGGGTTCTCTCTTCCTTCAAATATTAAAATTAATACTCAATGCCGAGATTGAGAGCAATTTTATAGACAAACCGTAGATCAAATTGAAGATTATGCCAATAGAGTTAGGTAAAAATGCTTTCCTCGGCTAGAGGTTAAAACAAACCAGAGAGAAAGATACTTGAAAAATTATTTACATACCATAATTTTGTTAATTATGAGACCATGTCTTTAGATTTAGCTCGTCGTCACTACTAGTTTACGTTAACTCATGAAATTTCGGTCGGAAGACATTACATTTCCATAAAAAAGGAAGCAAAATACAGGACTATGTAATAATTGCTTTGATGCTGTGAGATTCAATTAAATTTCAGGGTCTATTTTCGGGAGCTATGAGGCATTTAGAACCTGCTCCGCTTACGAGCTGCTTACCCATTCTATGGCCCAGAAGAAAAAGGTTTCCGCGTTCTAACATGAACAGCAAATAAACGCAATTCTCAATTTTAACCAAAATCTGACTTTAAATGTAAATTCCAATCAATAGTGAACCCTAGAATTTTTTTTTTGGCCTTTACTTCATAAAATGATTACGGCAGCCTCCAAAAAACAAATTGATAAAGTCCTATGCTTTATTTTAAATGCTGCACTTTATGCACTGTAATTGTTGTGTGGCTGGTGTTTTTCGCATATGTCGTACGATTTGCTTTTGAATTTATACATTGGTGCTGTCTCATTTTTCAACTCGAAGTCTTAAATTCGCCACTCTTTTAGAAATGGGGTCAGAATTCTATAGTTGATATGGCAACAGAATTTGATCTGTGTCCGTTCCCCAAATCCCCAACAAACTGCTACATACCAGGAGCTTTTTAGGAATATTGTCTTGTGAAAAACAAATCGATCTAAATCTGTTGTTTTTGAATTATTTCCAAAATTTATTACTAGAAAAGAAACGAGCAAGTGTATAAGAATACTGGACCGAACAAGTTTCAATTAATTTCAATGAAAACACATCCGTGACACCTAGAAACTGCAATTTTGAACAAATGACCCCGGGTCTGAGGTCCATTATGACTTCAATGCGACCAAAAATGTCTAAGATTTGAAATTCATGATTTTTCGCTATTTTTGTATGAAACTTTTCGAATGCGAAGGTTTCTAGTTTGACAAGGCATACAGTCCTCCAGGTAACTTCCCGCCATATTAATACGTTTAGCACATCGAAAATTTAGTGCATATCGTGTATGGTGAAATTACGGGGAACGGCAATTTTTTCTTATCGACTTAAGTGAGTAACCCGACTTCAGACTGCAGTCTACAGTCGCGGAAAGATTTGCTTCCACTGTGTTTTCTCCTGGCGGGATTTTTATGGATAATGAAGAATCAATTTTGAACAACGTTGATATTTGAAAAAAAAAATGGTTTTAGAAAAAAAAAATAGTTTTACGCAAGCCGTTATGACTTTTGACGATTTTCACAAAATATATATGTACGATAACGGTAAATTTTTTTACAAAGTTTTACCTTTTGGGAAAATGGTCAATGGTTAACATGTTGTTTCTCGGTATCTTTAGGAATTTTTTTTTTTTAATTTGTGGCTAATTTTATTTACCCTAGAATTGTAGGTGACCTGTTGTCGTAAAACTTCAAAGTAAAGAAATCAACTGGGCATTATCGAGAATGTTATTGACTGCCAAACTCACAACTACACAAATACAAATTTTATAGTTGCATGGAAATTTAGAATAACTCCTGTCAAAATTTTATGGATCTGCTGCTATTAGGCTTCACAGCAGAGTTTTTTTTTCAAAATTTAATCAAAGAAAATTCTTTTAAAATATTATTATACATCAAAGTCACTGCTCGGGGTCATATCCCTTAGAAGTGTCATCGTTTGTTCTTCAAACAAATTTAGAAACTTTACACGAGAAGTTAAAACTCGAAAGTTAAGTTGATCGATCAGTAATTTGTGAATGATTTTCCACCAAATTTTGGGCGGTGATCAGAACACACCGCCGGCCGGTCGTCTAGAAACATACCGTAGTATAGTACAGATAGCTGAAAACCCACACTTAAAAAAAAAATTTGATGCCAAATTGCTGAATTCTCTGCCAAGTATACGCAGTAAAAAGTTAACACTAAATTGCGTCATGAGTTAAGGGGGAGGGGGTGGCAAAGGGATGAAAATTAAATACATATTTTTTTCTATTTTAGAGAAGTGAAAAAATGTGAAATTTGTTAGGTTTATTGTTCACTTTGTATGGAGGGTACCCTTAGTTTTTATCAGATGGTAATAATTTTTGGTGGGGAGCATAATGGGGCTTAGGCTAGGCATAACACTAAATTTGATCTGCCTGGCTTAATGTAAAGAGAAGCTACAGTCATGCCTTTCTGAAAAATGTTAAGAGGAATGAGAGGGTGTCAATGGTCGGACCCATTAAATTTTTATTTCAAATCATATGCATTTTGTTAGCAATATATGGACAAAATGATATGACTGTAGTATGTCTATTCTATCAAGAGTTACAGTGCGAAATGTAAAACTCTAAAAATGTAAATTCACTGTTATACTTGACGTGCCAAAGAGATAAATAGTCGACGAACAGAAGTCACCTGTAAGGCAGATATGAACGATTTGTATGCACATTTCTTTGGATACCTTGTCTCGCCTGATGTTGCTTTGACCTATAGCTACGCTTTGAATAATGTTACCGTGGACATTTTAGATATGCCAATATCGACAGATGACATCATTACAGTTTTGGCCAAAGCCAAAAATAATAAAGCGCCTGGAGTGGACAGAATCCCTAACGAATTTTGGAAATACGGAACCGACAAATTAACGAATATTTTAGCGGAGTTTTTCAACATAATTTTGAATGATGGAAATATTCCAAGTGCTTTTAAGAAAGCCATATTATTCCCATTGTTGAAAAAGGGAGATGCTCGAGTGGCGGAGAATTACAGAGGTATAAGTTTTGTCAACACAATAGCGAAACTCCTGACTGGGGTCTTGTTGCAGAGTCTCGAACTGTTTTGCAAGGAAAAGGTGATTTTATCTGAATGTCAAGTTGGTTTTCGTCCAGGATTTTCTACGGTACATCACATCTTTAGCCTTTTTAACATAGTCAAGTATTTCCGTAAAAGAAATATGAACGTATATACTGCATTTATTGACTTTCGATCCGCTTTTGATAAAATTAATCGACAGGCACTCATATATAAACTTAGCTGTTACGGTCTTTCAACGAAGTTCCTGAACTTTTTGTCGAAATTCTATTCGGAGACTCAAGTTTCTATTAGGGATGGTACATCACTGTCAGCATGGTTTACTTCAAACACGGGTGTCCCACAGGGTGAAGTGCTTAGTCCGCTGCTCTTTGCCCTCTTCATAAATGACATTGTTGAATATTTACCCAAATGGATTGATGTTCGGTGGAATCGAAGTAAAAATTTTCATGTATGCTGATGACATCATCCTACTTAGTGATTCGCCCGACGGACTACAGTCTATGCTCACCAAATTAGAGGAATATTGTGAACAATGGTGCCTTACAATCAATCTAAGCAAAACAAAAGTAATGGTCTTTGAAAATCAACCAGGACGTGTTGCATATGGTGAGAGATGGTTCCTGAATGGGGAAAGAGTTGAAGTAACTAAAAATTATCTGTACTTGGGAGTAACACTCGTGCCAAATCTAAGCTTGTCTCAATATTTGAAAGATAAACTCAAGTCATCGATGTGTGCCATCAATTACACGTGGAAGAAAATATTTGGAAATATACATATAGCACACAATATAAAATACAAAGTTTTTATTTCTGTGGCAAGGTCGATCATGTTTTATGGAGCTCAAGTCTGGGGCTTTCGCGAATATGAAGAGGTAGAGAAATTGCTGAGGTTTTACTTAAAGAAAACGTTTCGATTACCAAAGAACACACCGAATTACATGCTGGCAATAGAAACAGGACTTCCGACAATGCATATCAGCACCTTAAAAATGCAATACGATTTTCTGTTAAACATCATGAAAATGCCTCAAGGTCGATTGGTTAAGCGTTTAACGCTCATTTCAATGAGCGACGATGTGGATTGGTGGGAGGCGATCAAAAATAATGCTGAAGATGTAGCACTACAAATCACGTCTCATTCGGATATCACTCGCAGTTCGTTATACTCCATAGTACAACACGTTGATGAAGCGCAACGAACGAAATTCATCGAGGAAGCTTTGTCCAGTGAATCTAGATCTGCCTACCCTAAGTTAGCATATGATTTTCGGGAACGAAACTATTTTAGAGATTTGCATTCTGTGCATGAGATATCGACAATCTTTAGGGTCAGGGGAGACCTACTGCGACTTAATTACATTCCGTATGTGCGAACAACGTCTGTCTGTCAGCTTTGCAGCATGGGACAGCGAGAAGATTCTTTTCATTTCTTGGCCGTATGTCCCATTTTGAAAGAGATTAAATTGTTATATTTGAAAAGAGCAACTTTAACGTTAGAACAGGCAATATGCGAATTAAATGGAATTAGTTGGGATAGTCTCTATCAATATTGTAAACACGCACTTAGGTATAGAGCCGATTTTATATAAATCCATTGTAAATATTATGTAAAGTCATATATTCCTTCTTCTGCAGACGAGTAATTTACTCATGCTTAACTTTCATTTACGAATAACTTAGTATTCTATTATTTAGTCTTGAAATGGAATCAGCATTAATTTATTTTTGTAAACTATTTTTTGAATTAATAAATGAATTATCTATCTATCTATCTATCTATTATACCTTCGGATCTATGGTATAATTTTCTAAGAAAACTGAATTTTCACCCCTTTGCCACCCCCTCCCCCTTAACCCATGACTCAATTTAGTGTAACTTTTTACTGTGTATACTTGGCAGTGTATTGAACATTTTGGCACCAAAAATTTCTCTTTTTGTTTCCAATGTTTAGGTTTGGGCCTTTTTAGCCAATTGTACTATACTACAGGTGGTCCAAAACAGCCATGGAAGTCAAAATTCTTACACTGAAAAAAACATTTGCTAAAAACAAAAAAAGAATACAATAAAAAACAGCCAAGGAATAATATTTCCTGATTTAAGATGTCTTTGCTTAAAATAAACGAATAAGCATTATTTTAAGCAGACTTTTCTTGTAACAAGAAAATACATCTTAAATCAGGAAAAATTATTCCTTGGCTGTTTTTTATTGTATTTTTACTTGTTTTTAGCAAATGATTTTTTTCAGTGTAGGCTCACATAAATTAATTTCCACCAGAAAGGTGGCTAAAAATTGACTTAAATTAATAGGTAAAAGGGCAAAAAATAGGGTAATAAGCTGAAATTGTCATGTTTACGATGTTCACATCCAGGTGATTTCGTCACCAAATACGAGTTTTCGGATTCTTTAAAACTTCTTGTTTTCAAATAACTCTCAATCCAATACGTTTTTATCCCATAACCTAAAAGATGTGTACGCGAATTATAATGCAACCGTGGCAGTTAATTACATTTATAAGGTTCGGCAAAGCCAAGAACTTTTTTTCTGAACAAAATTTCGCCTGCTAAAAAAGGCCGCCTTCAGCAAATGTAGGTCAAATATCCACCAGAAATTTGTTTATAGATCATAGAGGAAGATTTACAAAATACATACATATAGTTTAAGCTTGCATTAGCTAACGACTCTTGACGAGTTTTTGTGAAAATCTTAGACTTGAGTTCAACGCGTCACATTTTTTATTTTTACGCATTTGTCGTGATACACATTGAGTGGGGTTCCAAAACGGACCAGTTGCGTATGTTCCGCAAACATGTTTGCCATTCTGATCCTCTAACTGCCATTTTGCGGATCAGAAATCATCTCCAGTTCTTTTCGTTAACATATTTCACAAAGCCAGACTAAGGAAAAGAACCGGAGATTATTCCTGATCCAAAATCGCAATTACGGGATCAGAATGGTCTTTCTTTGACCTAGCTGCGGGTCGTACAAAACTGTGAGGTAGGCCGCATACGGCCCGCAAGTTTGACATGTCTGGTCTAAAAGAATGGCTCCTCAGAATAGTGCTATTTTTGCGTGAAATCGATAAAATTGTTGGCTTATAATAAATGGAATTAAAATCTACCTCCATAAATAAGTCGGTAGAGAAGTTCATAAAATGAGTGAAACTCTGATCTTCTTGTGTGTAATAATAATAAATTAAATAAGTTTAAAGAAACTCCCATATGTATGTCCAACCAAATAATGATTTAACACTATTTGAGAAGTTAAACTTTGTGGGCAAAGATTAAATGAAGACCCATCTGGCGACTTCCTCGATTACAATGAAAAGTGGCATTTCTTTCAAAACAATTCATTTCTAGGTTGTAGCCCATAGCTATCGGAAGACGTTCTGTTTACACAACCCAGTATACTACTGTCCATTTCAAATACATATTTCATAATCAACACTTTCTTGTCAACCCACATTAACCCACTAAGCGTCATCATCGTATCAATCTTCATTGATTTATGAACTAATCTATTTTAATCAACAGTTGCAACCACTAAACATTTTCTATTCCCTTTCTATTTAGCCAAAGACACTCCACCAGAAGTCAAATCCAATCTGCCTCTTGATAAATACACAACAATTTATTCAAGAGGCCACAAAGAATAGTTGAGGATGATGCATAAGGCGCGCATGATGAGGCAAAACCCGCATTTTTATTTAAAGATGAACTTGTGACTTTTTGCAGACATTTAGCGTGACGGCTGACGATTCACTGCACACTCGCATTCGACTCTATACTAAATGTGTCTGTCTTTCAGTTTCGAATGACACTAAACTGAGATGTTGCGTTTTTAGTACGTATACGACTAGTGTAGACACACAGGGACACAGTCCAATTAACTTTGTTTGCACTCTTGTGAGCCATCCTATCCACCATCCATACGGTAAGATGGAATCGTTGTTGGCTATATGGACTGTCTTTGCACTTTGTGTTTGATTTCAAGAAGTCATCGACTTCAATCTGAATGCAACCTTGTTGTGTTAGTCGTTCTATTTTGCAAAAAGACCAAATGCATTCTTGGGTGGAATATTGAAATTCAATATCCGTTTGGCCCTCTAAACCAGCACGACGACGTTAGACACGCAAAAAAACGATGCAGACATATTAAATTCAATATACTCGAACGGTTAAAAAAAATCTATTAATCGCCAGCTCAATTTGCCTCGAGAAGGGAGTATTATTTCACGCACCCCCTATGACTCTATATCGCAATTAACCATAAACTTTGTTCGCGTATATGGCGAAAATTGACACCCGCAACAAACACCCATATCGAAGACTATCGAATAACGTCTGTGGTGTGCTATGCTATCTAAAATTATTCTTCAAAAATAGATTTAATGACTGAAGAGGTCGAAATTAAAAAATCAACAATGTGATTGTCGCGTCATTGTGTATTGTATTGTATTAAGAATTGGATAATAATCAATTTTCAAATTAAGCGAAGTTGGTAATTCACGATTATGCAGATAGTTGATGCGGTGCGGCGGCTTCCTTTGACGCCGACCGTCGCGTTATAAGAGGTCGAGTGGTCAAATGTTTACAATTCGATTGAGAAGATTATTTCATCTCGGTGCAACTAAATATTTGAGCTTTATTAAACAAAATCCTATCCACTTAAAGATGATGATGACCGTAGGAGGTTTCTTGGAAATACATGCTGTACGTCTCTCTAGACACATTCAAGCTTTTTCTCTGTTTTTTTTTTTTTTTTAATTCTTATTCCCCTTGCTGAAGTCTGAATGTTAAGTAGCGCGGCATTCGCGTCTCTACGCGAATATATGCTTGTGTACACATGTCATGTGTTTGCAATTCCAATCTTTGCACAAATCCGCCTTTTTTGTCTATTTTTGCCAAACAGAATCTAGCTGGTCCTCTGATTTCCATTTTAGAGTTTAAACAATTTCTTTCTTAGAACAATATGCATAAATGATCGCTAATCTGCAGTGGAAATAAATTTTACACCTACATACGTTCGACATCAGGTTTTTTTGTTTGTTCTATCAGTATGGTCCAATGGCTGCGGATCGGAACCTGATTCATATAGATACGGATCAAGTGTTGAATGTTATTCAATTCATGTTCTAAATCTAAATAGAAATATCGTTCTCATAATTTGCATATTCATTATGAACCCGAATTCCAATTTAATCAGTTGTGGAATTTATCTGGTCTGCAAATTCTGATAAAAGACACATAGGTACAATAGGTAAGCTAACTAACTGCTTTCACGAAACACCTGTTGACTGTTTATACATTTTGAGGGTTGTGGCAGCATACGTGTAACTAAAATTAAACTAAAAGCTAAAACAACAACCGAAAGAGACTAATTAAATAGATGTTAGAAAAAAGAATGAATTTTAATTGTAAAATCAACTGTCTCAACAGTAACTTAATGACGATTAGATAATAATGATGATCTGGAACTTAAAAAAAATATATCCACATAAAATGCAATTACACCCGCGAATCTGCCCAATTTAGCGATTTGGACTACTAAGTTGCCTTAACCCCTTGTGGGGCATAGCACATCTACTACACCTACTCACCATCGCGTACGGTTTCTGGCCATGTATCGTATTTGACCACAGTTCTTTCTCAAAGACATTCCAGCGACACGTGATTGGTGGCCCTTTATCGACCTCGTTAAGAGAAGGGATTCCATCGCACAGCGCGACCAGCAATGCAGTTATCACCCTTCCGCAACGTATGACCAATCCACTGCCACTCGCCTGAGAGTCAATTCGTCGATAAGTAAGTTAAACACGGTTATAACGCTATTGAAGGGACCAGCCGAAATGCGCGTTATATATGTACGTGAATGCGCTATAAAAATATTTAGAATGAAACATATGCTTCGCCGATGGTGTTGCTTAAACACTTTAATAATCCCTTGGGCAAGGGGTTCCAGGCAACTAGTGCAATTCGGTGGCAGAAATATCAATTTAAAGTTGCTCAAATAATCGACGTTAGGAGGATGAGCAGGGCAGTGATCAATAAAAAGAGCCATGTGTCGATTTTGTCTTGCCATTTTCCGGTCTAACTTACCCAGCCATTCTACGAATAAGCCACTTGTTTGTCATCCACGCCCGGTTTTGATTTTTGGATTCACAGGGAAAATACTGAATACCCTTAAAGCAGCGAGGCTTTTGCGACTTCCCGATCACAAGACGTTCCAACTTGTCACTTCCATCTGCATTTGTGCATAGGAGAACAGTCAACTTCTCCTTGCTACGCTTACCATCATGACAATTATCCTCCTTAAAAACCAAACAATTGTCTTGCAAGAGGTTGAAGAAAAGTCCGAGCTCATCCGCATTATATACTTCTCGAGGATGATAATCTTTCACAATGGTTGGAAGGACACCTTCTGTCCAAGTATAGTCACAACATCTTCGTTGACATCTTCAGTTTCACTGATTTGTTTGTATATCCCGTGAAGTTTTTTAAATCTCTCGATCCATCCTGTATTCGCTGCAAAATTGTTTAGCTCTAAAGTCTCCGCAATTTCGCAAGCATTTTCCATCAAAATTGGACCATTGACCGGCAAATTAGACGCCCGAATTTGGCGAAACTATTCTAATAGGACCTTTTCCAGCTCTTCGTATTTAGCCGGACCATTTTTTTTAAATTTGTTCGTAAGGCGTTATAAAAGTGTAAATGAATGTCTGGGAACTGACAATTTGGAGCGATATAACCGTGATGGCGTTATATATGGGGACTAGGAAAAATGGCGCTACAACCGTGATATCGTTATATGCGTGAGCGTTATAACCGTGTTATACTGTATTTGACCCGTGCACTGACGGAGATCTCCAGTCGAAATTCCTTTGACCAAAGTTTGCAGCTTCTTGGTAACTGCAGCGGAAACTTTCCAAGTGCTGCTCTCGTATAGGAGCACTGAAAGAATCAGGGAGCGAAACAGCCCCATTTTGGTTTTAACACTGCTTTGTCAGAGTTTGGGCCGAAAGAACACTTGGCATGGTTAACGCGGCGAACGATGTCCTGATCAGTGCCACCATCAACAGCAACAGTGCTACCTAAATAGAAAAATTCGTCTACCTGTTGTCCAAGTTGTCCATTGATTCTTATGGGGTTCCCAGTCAGGTTAAGGATTTTGGTCTTACTGGTATTAATTTTTAGAACGACAACCTTTGCCTCTCGAGATTCAGGGCCATTTCGCTCAGATCCGTGATATTATGCGAGAGTAAGCAAATGTTGTCAGCATAGTTCAAATGTTTTAGGTGGCATTTCAGAGTCCATTGAATGCCACGGTTCTTCAGGCAAAGCTACATGGAACACATCAACAATCACTAAAACTATGAACTTCGGAACCCTCCGACACCTCACCTTTATGGAGTACGCGACATTTTGCACCGACGAATGCTGCTCTAATAATAGCCACTATTTTCTCTGGGACGCCCCTCTAAGGGCCCAGATACACTCACGGCTCACACTGTCGAAAGTCTTCTCAAAATCAACAAAGAGCATGCGCTACGGAGATCTATATTAGACGTACTGCTCGAATAGAATTCGTTAGGTGTTGACGTGGTCGATGCCAAAAAAAAATCAGTTCGAAACCCAGCCTGCTCTTCATCGATCTTGCTTTCTAAGTGGAGCTTGACTCTCTCCAAGATTATCCTAGCTATTATTTTGGCACCAGCAGAAAGCAGACAAATACCCCTCCAATTATTTCATTTTGTAAGATTGCCCTTTCTTGGAAGTTTGACAATCAAACCTCCCTATACTGCTCAGTGGGAAAAGATTCTATATCCCATGCTCTACCATTGAGAGGGTGCAACAACTCCGCTGTTAAGCCCGGTGCTTATTCTTCGTTGGGGGGTGGATCGTGTGCCTACGTTTTGACGGGAAGCTAAATTATGAATATGAGAGGGACTTCTCGAGCTTTCGAACGGTACAGGAGCTCAATGGTGAGACGATTCTCGTCTTTTGCTGACGTAAGACCCACCCTAAGCTCTTTTCGTTAGAAGAAGTCCTGTACATTTAAGCTTCTCCCTCTACACCTAAAACAAAATTACATATGAGCGGCGGATTGGAGTGATATGTATTCTTTTTGCGGCAGATGAATTTTTCTTTGGTGGGGTAACTTTTACAACTTTGTTGTTTTTGGTCAGATCTAATGTTTACAAAAGATAAGTTCTAAGGTAAAAGACCCTATTTTCGTCATGTTAAGGAGATTTCTGCGGTTTCCAAATAACAAGGGAAACAAATTGTGTTATTTTTACAAACTATGGTCATGAAAATAAAGTTTGGAAAGTTTACTATGAAATTATAAAATCTAAAAACCGCAATTGTTTTATGATATACAGTTTTTTAGAAAAATATAAAATTACTTCAGACTCCCTAATTTCGTCATAAAAAATGGTCGTGTTCCTAACTTCGTCTTGGCGGGCACCTAATTTCGGCTATGAAAAACAACTGTTTCTTTTTAAAGGTAATGTCAACTTATTAACGAGACCGAGGCTAATTTCAGGCGCGGCCGAAATTTGAATACCCTTCACTCTCCTCGGGCTAAAAAAAATGTTCGGGCGAACCTATGACTTGTGTTTAATCCTTCCCCATTCTTTTCCTTCCGTTTTCGCATAAGTTCCGTGGCGTCGATAATACAATATTTGTGTGAGGTTTGGTTTGAATAAGTAGGAAAATAAAAAAAAATTCGCAGAAAAAAATCTCAGAAAACTTTATTGGGAGGATGCGGGAGCATGGCCCCATAGTAATATTCAATTTGTTTTACTTTTTTGTTTTGTTTTGATAAATACGCATTGTTTTTTTTTAAATTGGTGTAGAAAAAATGTTTCTTAAAAGATCCAAAATGGGGGGTTGGGTTTGTATGGTAGCCCCATGATCCCATGGTCTGATTCCATTAATTTTTACATATGTTTTGTGGCATCAATTGAAATGCACTTTTATGAGGTTTGGTTGAAATTGGTGCTCAAATAAAAAAGTTTTTCTTGGAAAAACTCAATTTGGGGGCTGGGTTTGCATGGCAGCCCCTGACCCCACAGTCCGATTCCATCCATTCTTACATATGTTTTGTGGCAACAATATTATAAACACATTTGTGTAGTTTGGTTAAAATTGGTGCACAAACAAAAAAGTTTTTCTTAGGAAAACCAAACTGGGGGGTTGGGTTTGTATGGCAGCCCCATGACCCCACGGTCCGATTTTAGCGATTCAAACATACAAACTGCCTGCAATAAAAAGAAGCCTTGTGCAAAATTTCAGCTCGATAGCTTTTAAACTGGCCGAGTAAAGATTTTGTTATAATTTTTTTTTTAATAATTATCGAGTCCAAGTTCTATTTACAAAGATGACGAGTTAAGGAATACTTTGAATTATCTCAATTTCGTCATAGTGACGAACTAAAGTTGTACTGTGCCGAATCTCGTCACCATTGATACTATTATTTGAAAGCATATTTTTATATTTTATTTGTAAGAGTACTTTAATGTTATTGTTACTGAATGCTTCACTTAATTATTATTCGTTAGTATTACAAATTAAACTTAATATAAAGATTTTCTTGAGCATCTACGGTGAGTCTGTTTAAAAAAAACTGATACGAATTATGGCCAAACCTATCGAAAATTGGTTGAAATAACAGTGACGAAATTAAGTTTTAGGTTTATTTGTACTTTTACGGAGATTTTAACACCAAAATATGACTAATTTTTTAATGATGACAAAAGAAATATTGCATTAAAAATTTTTTATTCAAGACCTAATTTCGTCATCATGACGAAATTACGCTCATGCCAATTATCACTATGTTTTAACTTCGTCATCCTTTTTTTTAAACTTATCACAATAGAATGCAAATTTTTATTCGATAAATAGATTAACAAAAGCATATTTCGTTCAAAACACACAAATAAAAGAATAATTCACTTACTATTTCACGAACAGCACTTGAGAACAACACATTAGTCCACTAGTCGAAACAACAATTGACACTGCTCAATTCACTGCATTTCAGTTCTGACGACACTCTGTGTTCTTCTTAATTTACGAATGTAGTGCAATAATGTTAACAAAAAGGTAATATCGATAGCATATTACCTCTATATTCAGAAAATAATAACGGTTTTTAGTAGGTGCATTATATGTTCCTATTTTATTTGAAAATATCAAATGTGACGAAATAAGGTACCCTGACGAAATATGGTTCATTTACCTTATACATATTTACATATAAAATAGGTATGTAATTTCAAATTACATTTTAGAACAGTGGTTCTTAACTGGTGGTCCGTGAGCATATTTGAGATGCCTTTGCTGTTGTTCTGAAAGTTCGATATGAACATTATCGATTTTCACCCAACTTAAACATAAGTCTAAAAGCGGCGCACAAAACATTAAATCAGGATTTTTCGGAGCAAATCAAAATTAATTTCAGAAAGTGTTTTTCACAAAATTATGGGTCTCACTTGCAGGCAAAGATTTGTGCAAAGAAAAAACTCCAAGAAAATATCGTATAGAGGCAGAAGTCGCCTGATATCACTCTTTATTGAACAATCCATACACAATTTTGTTGTTTTGTACATATAACTCTTTTTTATAGATAAAATCGTTCATAAATCAACTGAATAAACTGAATCGGACTTGCACATTAACTACTTCATAATGATAAGATTATCTAATTCATTATGTATGGTGCTGTTCTGCTCTGTAAATGAAGCTAGTGTATGACAAAACAACTTGAAAGTCTAGACCGCTAGATGCTAATGATTCAATTATTAAATGTAGGTCGCGTGTCGTTACCCCTATGTCATCATTGCGACTATTAGTATGAGGAACTAATCATGTATGAATAAGAAAAAAGGCGTATTCTGTTGTGTATACAAAGCATGCGGTCGAGTCATGAGAAAATTCGTAATAAAATTGAAACATGGATTGACTGTGCATTGTTATGTATTCCTTTTTATATTAAACTTTTGTGCCAAGTACTGTACTAGTAGTAAAAGGGTTCTCCATCATGCTCAATAATTAGAAATGCCTTCTGATAACCGCATCGGTCGCGATCTCCAAACTGCGAATTAAAGAATTTCTCGTTCTACTTATCAAGGTACGTTATCCTCGACGCGGCCGCACGACAGCGACTCGCTCATTCCATATAAAAACTCGTTTCTCTCTCATTTTAAAAACGAGTTTTTATATGGAATGAGCGAGTCGCTGTCGTGCAGTCGTGTCGAGGAAAATGTACCTTTAAACTCCACGGTCAAGTTATATTTCCGCTGCTATTTTCTAAAGTAAAGACAGATAGCGGTAGTCATCAAGCCTCATGCATAAACAACCGAAAGTATGAATAATTATTCCAATTGATTATTTGCGCTTCTAATATATGTAGTAAAAAAAATTAAAAAGGAATACACGTGAGTTTGCAGCTTTGAGCTTTCCATTTCACATTTCCTGTGAAACGCTCATTCTAATTTAAAGAATACCAATATTTCGTAATACATACATTATATTGAGAGAATTCTTGAGAAATGCATAATTGCCTTATAGTATAGTATTTAAAGACACAAAACGGCCGTTTACTTAAAAAAAACGGTAATGGCTGAAATTTGCTGGAGATGTTAGGGGACATGTCTTTTATCTAAAACTGAGTTTTCGTATTCGTGGGGATGGGGGAAGTTTATTTATTTATTTGACTTTACATATTTATTTAATTATTTATTTGAAAAATGTTTAACAGAGCTTATAAACTAAGAACGTGATTCCCTTTCAAAAACAATGTTCCTAACTGCAACCTTGAATAAATATAGCGACGAGGGAAAAGGACCCAGTTGGAGAATGTCGTGGTTTCTTCGTAGGCGTAACAGCGGTGAATGAAAGTATAATTCAGTGCGGGCGAAAGGTATTACGAATAATGATGTCAGCCTGGTAGATCTGTTAGGAACGCGAACATTAATTTCGTTCATTAAAGTCGACGATGGTGGACTGTTGCAGATATTGAATAGAAAGCACTCATCTAGAAACACTCTGCGTTTCTCGAAAAGAGGGACGTTTAATAGTAAAAGGCGTACAGCGTAATTGCAGTAAGGGACTCGAAATTTGTAGATAAGGATTCTAGTAAATTTGCGCTGAACCGCTTCAATTAGAGCTTTCAGGTAATCAAAGTGCGGGGACCAGACAGGTGAACAATACTCCAGAATACTACGGACAAGGGAATTAAAAAGGAGAAGACAAGTAGATGTATTGTTTAAAACATGAGAAGTTCGGAGGACGAAGCCAGCCGTTCTGGATGCTCTAGTACATATATCAAATATGTGTAGATAAAATTTGAGCTTGCTGTCAAATAAGACACCCAGATCCTTGAAAGAGTTGACTTTACTTAAAGGGGTAGCTCTGAGGTAATAACTAAATATCAATGAATTCTTCTTTAATGAAAAGGTTATCGCGTGACACTTTTTAACGTTTAAATTAAGTTGGTTGGTTTCACACCAATTTTCTAACGCATATAGGTCGTCCTGAAGGGATAAGCAGTCATCAATTGACTGGATAGCTGGAGTATATTGCCTACTTATAGGCGAATTTTAAATTTTTCGTTAATATCATTCTTACTGTTGAACCTACAGTAAAGTCATGTATAGAAGTTTTATTTCTAATCAAATTATCTATCCTACGGTACCTACATTAATTTCATCGGTCAAGTAGTTCCGTTATAGTGACCATAGTTAAAGGTCAAAATACATAGTACCAATAATGGGAATATTTTGCTTAAATAAAACATGCAATGACTGAAATTCGGGGGAGTCGTTAAGGGATGCGTTAAAAAAAAGTATCTGAAGTTGCGTATATATCAGGGAGGTAGTTATAGTAAATTGCCTATTTATAGGCTAAATTTCCGTTTTTGCTAAATATCATTCTTATTGTTGACCCTACAGTAAAATGGTTTATTCCAGGGCGCCCAATCGCACACTCAACTGAAATTGAAAAATGAAACTCCAACTTCAAAAGTTGGGGTTCCCCACTATACGATTCGTCAAATGGATGTGTATTTGCCGTTATCGTCTTGACCATTGCCAATATAACCTTGTATAAACACTTTATTTTTTTGAATAGTACATTGCCAAAAACTCGCTTTCGTACTAAACGAGTCTCTGGAATATACTGACCCGAAAATTGACATTTCTAGGTCGCCCAAACATGGAATCTCACTGTGTCCCAGTGTCCCTAGTTTGTAAAGTTAGCACACATTTTCGAGTTTTCTCTTACTACTTTATTTTCTTCCTACTTATTGGCCGCGAAGCAACTCGGATGTAGCCATAATTTGGTTTCAGGAGGTGCCCAACTCGGGATATTAGAAATGATGCATAGGCTAGAAAATTTTCAGTAACATGTTTCTGTCGTGTGAACAGGCTTAGAAACATTTTCACAATTTGTACGTTTAAACTTTCGAAATGTATTTTTCATTTAGAGCCAAAAACGCAAAACTCCACTGCCAAAAAATCATACCACATGACGCTAATAAAAAAACTTAATTTTTGAGGTTAGGTTTTTCTTTTATGACTTCTTAAACGATAAAAAAAATTCTGAAATTGGAAAGGTATTTAGAAAACATTCTGAACACACTCTGAAGTAAATGTACAGTCAATGTAATGGATGTGCTTCATTTCAGTTTTAGTGTTGTCGTCATTGGAATTTTAATTCTTTTTTAAACAAGGGAAGGGACCTTCACCTGGCCCCATACCTCGGAAGCACCATACTGTCAAGCAAACAAAATAACATCGGTCACTCGCGTAAAAATATAAAATTTTGTTCTCACATACCACACGTTTTGCCCAGCATGTTTAAACGACTACTACTTTTAAATTCAACCAGTGGGAGAGGGCGCTTATTTGGCTACTGCCCAGGGGCACCATAGAGGCTAAATCCGGCCCTGACTGGTTTGAAATTATTTTTTAATTGGAAATTATGATATAAATATGTATATAGTTACGATATTTTAATATGTATGTGTTTTGAGTTGCATAACTAACTACAAAACCCTATGAACTATTCGTATAGAAAATACTGTTAATACTGTTAAGGTACCGGTGAATAGATTATTCGATTGGAAAGAAAACCTATAGCATTTTACTGTAAGGTCAACAATAAGAATGATATTAAGCAAAAACCCAAATTTAACCTATAAGTAGGCAATTTACTATAACAACCCCCTTCCATAAATACAAAAACTCAGATAGAGATTTAGGACGTATCTCTTTCTCTTAACATCTCCATCAAATTTCAGTCATTACGTGTTTTACTTAAGCCAAATATTCTCATTAATAGTGCTACTTTGCCCTTTACCCGGTCATTATAACGGAACTATTTGGCCTACGATATTGGCTTAGGTACCGTTGAATAGACAATTTGATTAGAAACAAAACTTATTTACATCACTTTACTGTAGGAATACCAGTAAGAATGATATTAAGGAAAAACTCAAAATTCCCCTATAACTAGGCAAATTACTATAACTCCCCCCACTCCCACAAATACGAAAACTCAGATTTAGACTTAGGGCACGTTGCTTAACATCTTCACCAAATTTCAGACATTACGTATTTTTTTAAGTAAAATATACCCGATTACTGCACTATTAGTCGCAGCGTCGGGTTGTAGGAAAATTCTTTATTGGAGCGTTTAAATAAAAGTACATATGTAAGTACGACTTGACTACTTTATCGGTAGGGATGTGTATGGTGCTGTTATGGAATTATCATTAATATGTGGTTGGGCCAATGTTGGGCTGTCGCGTCAGTGTTTTATGACCAAATTTTCATATTGGCTATCAAGTTCCAGGAACCCCAATAAATCAAATTATAGAAACGCATTTGATTAATCCGATACTCTGTCAAAATTCTACGGCAACACCTACATGAAAGCAAATACATCGGCAATTCAGCGCGTTACAAAACCAATCTTATGCAATATTATTAATAAAATATTCCCCAAAAAAAAAAAAATAGAAGCCACTTTCCAATAGCGTAATTGAAATATTTAACATAGATAAGCCATATTTCAGTTATACTTAACCCCCTTTTAAATCAATCGTTTATCTCTATAATAATCAGAACAATTTTATTGACTTTTTCCCAACATTGTCATCAATATAGGAATAGGTGGTATACGGCAGTTGCACCCATATAGAGTCTTATCAAATGCCCATTCATGAAAACAGGGCGGGAGATAGTATAATATGATAATGATAAGTGCCTGCAGGCTTATATTAGGAGGTAGTAGAACGTTTGTGCTTATCAATATCTAGTGAATCAAGTATGTTTGCCAAACAATACAGAATTGATGGCTATGGCTACCAAAACATTTACAATGTAGTAATACAAAAGAGTTCAGATTTATTACACAAGTAGAACACGAAATGTGTAAATGTCCACTCTCACATCTGATAAATGATTGATACTATGCGTACAATCGCCATCTACTTGTATGTACAGTACATACTCCATATTGCGCCAGGAAGTTGAATTTAAGTCAAAGTTGCCACTATATACTGACTAGTCTGGTACTTACCATTTAATTTATGGGCTCGTGTACCCAATACATTCGACAATTTCCCAATCAGATCCTTAACGTTTTTCTGAAATGTTTCACGCGTGTGTAACGACAAATGTGTTTCGACCTTATACGTACAACAGCTGCCCGATGCCGGTACATCACAAAATCGATTAACAGATTCTGAAATGAGAAATAAGCGTTAAAAAAAATCAAAACAAAAGCCCATAGCTTAATTTCAATTGTAAATTTATGGTTTATTATTGATTAATATTGAATGAATAAAAAAAGATGCGTAGGCATAGAATAGTGTGTGTGTATAAGACGAGCGAGCGGTTAATATAAAAAGCCCAAATGGTGCGGTTGTGGTCTTATATAGCCGTAGGTTCAAAAAACCCTGCAGCAAGTTTCTTTTAAAGCCAATTTAGACAGTGGGGTTTCGGGTTTTCTGTAGCCTACAAGTGTCACAACAAAAATTTATTAATTTTGCGTTAATAGGAAATAACTATGAGCGCATTCTTTTGATCAGCGTGACCAATACGTTACAGGCAATACACCTCGCCTGTAATATTGTTATACATACATATTTTGATTTATTGGACCAACAAAAAAAATGCCCAATTTACCGTGGAAATATTACATTTGACACAAATATACAGCGCATTTCTATTAAAGCTGCAGAACACTAAAAATCTTCAATCTTCATCAAATATGGGTCCCTTAATTACATGGTTTACTTGAATTCAGTAAGCGTTTCCCAAAACATGGTTTTGCAGGATTGTTTCAAATAATTCTCATATTTAGATATTTTGTTTGTTTAAGAATTTTGAAAAAAGAAAGCTCTAATTGCATGTAGGAATACATGCAATTAGAGCAAGTTTATTCAACTGTGGACGTTTGATCTATTTTCAACATCTACTTCTAATTGGTTGCGCTTCTGCGACGTACACTTCGGAATCCTTGAAATTTGTTAGGAGTACGACCAGGCAAGATTTCAATACTAGTGTTGGGTTTCCTCACTGAAAAAATCTATTGCTAAAAACAAAAAACAGCCAAAGAATAATTTTTCCTGATTTAAGGTGTATTTTCTTGTTCCGAGAAAAGTCTTTGCTTAAATTAATGCTTATTTATTTATTTTAAACAAAGACTTTTCTTGAAACAAGAAAATACATACAAACATGTTAAATCAGGGAAAACTATTTCTTGGCTGTTTTTTGTTTGTTTTTTCTTGTTTTTAGCAAATTATTTTAAGTACCCGATGGATCGGTACTTTCTGCAAGACCGAAATTTTCAACCACGCCCATACTTTTTTTTAAATATTTTTTTTTTTGGGTTTATTATTATTATCAGACGACGCAGGGTTTTTATTGTTTTTTATTATTGAGTAAACACGTTTTTTATACAGAAAGACCTAGAAAAACAAAACCGAAAAGAACGCTTCCCAATCCGGAGCCAAAACGTGAACACACTAAATACTAAAACCGATTTGAAAAACTCAAAACAAAGAGCTGTCTTTTTTAAACTTAGGTTTGCTGACCCAGCCTCGCAAAAAAAAAAAACACCGATGGTAGCATCCATGTTAAATTTCAAATACATAGTCGCATTACAATTTATTTTAAAATATTTTTATACTCTTCGCACATAGAGTGAATTTCAACCGACGCGTTTTACTCGGCCAATCAGCTAGGAAGCTGAAATTTTGCACAAATGCTTCTTTTTGCTACAGGCAGTTTACATGTTTGAATCGGTAAAATCGGACAATGGGGTCATGGGTCTGCCTACAAACCCATCACCCCAAATTAGGTTCTTCTAAGAAAAACTTTTTTATTTCTTCACCAATTTCAACCAAATTTCACACAAATATATTTCTATTGATGACACAAAACATATGTAACAATGGATCAAATCGGACCATGGGATCATGGGGCTGCCATACAAACCTAACCCCCCTCCCAAATCAGGTTCATCTTAGAAAGACCTTTTTTATTTGTGCACCATTTTCAACCAAATTTCACTCAAATGTGTTTCTCTTGATGACACAAAACATATGTAAGAATGGATAGAATCGGACCATGGAGTCATGGGGCTGCCATACAAACCCAACCCCCCATTTTGGTTAACATTTTTTACACCAATTTCACAAAACCTTGAATTATTGTGCCTTTATCAAAGAAACTAAAAAGGTCAAAACAAATGGAATCACAATACTATGGGGCCATGCTCCCGCATCCCCCAATAAAATTTTCTGAGTAAATATTTTTATTTGCCCACTTATTCCAACCAAACCCCACACAAATATTGTTTTGTCGACGCAACGGAACTTTTGTGAAGACTGAAGGAAAAGAATGGGGAGGGGATTAAATACAAGTCGTAAACGCCCGAAAAAAAACCTTTTTTCCCGAGGGGAGCGAAGGATATCCCAATTTCGGCCGCGCCTGAAATTAGCCTCGATATCGTTTCTTTTAATAAAGCCCCGCTTCCACTCTATAAGCGCAAAAATTTAAATGCTAATTTTTCATTAAAAAAATATTTTTACGTTCACTGAACCAAATATTTCTTCATATGAACGAATTTTTTTTTCGTAAAATGTTGAATAAAATTTTTATTTGATTTGAATAATAATTTGTTACATTGAATAAATACGGGTAGATTTTTAGAAAAAAAAGTTACATATTATTCAATATGAAAATTTTGTTTTTTGTTTCATCAAATTAACTAAATTTTCATCAGTTTTATTACTATTCGCTTACAATTTTTTATCAATTTGAAGAAATCGCACTTTGTAAAAGTTTTTCTTCGTATAGAAAAAATTATTCAAACTGACGATTTGTTTGCGCTAAATTATTCGAACCAATTGTCAGATTGACAAAAGTTAGTCAAAATAACAAATTCACAATTTGTCAGATTCGTCAAAAGGATAAAACTTAATCAAATGGAAGAATAGCATCATTCTTATATTTTATATATATTATATTTTATCACAGTGAATAATTTAGTCGTATTGACAAAATCAATTCTTCAATTCTTCTCTTTTACGAAAATTATTCACACAGATGAATAAATAGTAACGCATTTTCTGTAATTTTTCGATTTTTTGAGTAATCTTTGCCTTTAAATTTTAATGGAAATCTCAATTCCAAAAAGAAATTTTTTAATACAATTTGCGAGAAAAAAAAAATGTCGTGGCCGAGTCTCAATAAGGTGTCCGCCATGCAGTGTGTATTAAGTAGGTACTGCAGGTCTTGAGAACATTGGAAGTATATTTCCTCTCTGGCGCAGTGGCAACGTGAGTGGACTGGCACGCAAGCGGACCGAGTTCGAATCCTGTGTTAGACACAATGGTAATATGGTTAATTGTATGTAAAAAAAAGTGTTTAATAAATATTTGAAAGTCTTAAATAAATATAATAATAAATTAAATTAGTTTCAATACGAATAAGACAACACGCAATGTTAATTTTTAATATTTAAAAAAAAAATAATAGAAAATTTCTTCATATTGACAAATTTATTAATCAATTTACAATAATTTCGTAATTATTCAATATAACTGTGGTATTCTTCAATCCAAATAACAGCTTCATTGACCGTATTTTGATGAAATTTTCTTCATATTAAATGTAATTTCGTCGAATTTACGAATTTTTTGGTTCAGTGTTTGAACCATTTTTTTTTTCAAGTTAAGAATTTGGCAAACATTTTTAACACCATTCGCGCCAGGCTTGCCCATATGTGCACAAGTGCACGTGCACCCCCTGAGAAAAAATCGTAAGAGCACATAGTTCACTATTTTCCTCAAACATAAAATATTTTCGCACATCAAGCCCATATATGCATGTGTACACTGCTGTGCTGACTATGCTCACTGCACACACAAGACTCAAGACATTGTGAGACCAAGAACCTGCCATCACGATGGGTGCACAGTCTGGGAAGAGGAGCACATGCTCAAATTTTGGATACATTAGTGGTTTCCGGGGTAAAAGGGTAGTGCAACATTTACACTAGAGCTTGTGCACAAAGTCGTTGTGCACAGCGCCTTGTAATTGTATGAACTAAAATCTAAAAGAAGAGAGATTGCGTGTGTGTCCTTGAAATTGCGAATGAAATTGCAACGGTCAATTTTTGTAAAGCAAATTTCAAAAACCTTCTATAAATAAATAAATAAATAAATATTAAAGGAATTTTTAGTGTGCATTTAAAGCGGCAATTTACGCGGATTATAAGTAGATTTCTGGGGATAAATGAAATTCCTGGGTTTTAATGGATATTCGTTCTGTAAAATGAGCTTATCCACAGGCCAATTTGGATTTTGACAGAATGGAAATAATAATAAAAAACCATGGAATCGCCGTGTGTTTGCGACTTAGTAAACTATTTTGTTTTCCCTGTTTGTTGTACAGGCGGGAAAACGGCAATTCCAGCTGGCGAAAATTGGGAATAGTCTGCGAAAGACTGATATGTAATGTAGAAACAAAAATTTCTCTTGAATTTTGGCTTTTTTGTGGACTAGTTTTCTTAATACAAACTGAAAAATTGAGTTATATCACTATTTTTGCCGTAGTCAATATATTTCCTTGTGAACCCTCGGTGTTTTCCACTACGAGCCGCCACTGGCGCCAGGTCACCAGGTAACACACTAACGGCGATTCCTCACAGGCCAACGTGTGAACACCACAAAATTATTCCTCCAAGCAACTTTTTTTTTTTAAATTTCGGCGTTTTTTTATGGATTCTATTTAGTGTATTTACATTATTAACGATACAATTAGTGGCTTAGTGTTAACTCAATTTCAACGTGTGATCACAGGTGAGACATTGGCCTGTGGGGAATCGTCTGTATTACACAAATTAAAATTTGTGTCACCGGTGATACACGATACATAGTGAAAATCTTAGAGTGCGTTGTTGATTTCCATTTTTGAGTATTTTTTATTGTCCAAGGTCAAATGAGTTGTCTTTCTAGTTAAAATATCATTTAAAATATATATATCCCTCCAGTTAGGACGCTTCGACTTAAGACATTTCGACTTACAACGCATGAACAATTTAGATGATTCGAGTCACAAAAATTTTCGTTTCGACTTACAACGCAATTTGAAAAGAAATAAGGATTCGATTCAAAACACACCTGTTAACTTTAGACATAATTACCTTTTCTTTTTTACACTTTTTCTTTCCTGATCCAGAGAGCTTCTTATTACTTATTGGGCCGATTTTTTCAAATAGAGAAGAGCGTGGAATTTTACCTTCAGTGGAGGCTCGAACTGAATTGCCCAATATGTGTGTGTGTCCTTGTTCCAAGCCACCGATGAGAATTTCTTTTTGAATAATAAAACGATCAGCTCAACAAATAATATGCAGAATTTTCCATCATCATCATCATCAATGTGGCACAATAGCCCGACGTCGGGCCTTGGCCGCCTGAATCGTTGACCTCCAATTGTCGCGGTTACGTGACCTTGTCCTCCAGTTTCGGAAGCCCAGCAGCTGGTGGGCGTCTTCACCTACGGAGTTCTCCCAGCGAGCTCTCGGTCGTCCACGCAACCTCGCTCCGTCGATTCGTTGTGCGTTCATAACTTTCTTTGGCATGCGATTATCGTCCATCCGTTGTACATGCCCCGCCCATTGCAGACGTTGAAGCTTCACGATTTTCGATACTTCCAGCTCATCGTACAATTGATACAACTCATTGGTCTCGCTCGCGAACGGCCCCGAAAATTCGCCGGAGGACCTTTCGTTCGAATCGGTCTAGCAAAATTTCGGAGGCTTGGGTAAGGGTCCATGTTTCGCAGCCATAACATAGCACGGGTCGGATGATCGTTTTGTACACGCGGAGCTTCGTGTTCCTGTGCGCAAGTTTCGAATTAATTATAGGGAGGACCGAGAAATATGTCTTATTGGCTAGTTGTATCCGTCGCTTAATTTCGTCGGTTCCGTTGGCGTCCTTTGATAAGTTACAACCCAGATAGTTGAAGTTGTCTACATACTCGATATTAAGGTCCCCCACTGTGATGCTTGAGCTTGCTGGCGTCCTTGTTTTCGATTGCATCATGGCCTTTGTTTTGCTTTCGTTGATATGTAGTCCAACTTCCTTTGCGGCGTTATTGAGGTTATGCAGGAGGCTTTCTGCATCACCCAACCTTCGAGACATGATGTTGATATCGTCGGCGTACGCTACTAATTGAGTCGACTTGATGAGTAGCGTTCCGCTGCTGTCCATATTCATGGCTCGAATTACATACTCCAAAGCCAGGTTGAAGAGCGTCGGCGCCAGCCCGTCGCCCTGTTTGAGTCCAGTACGAGTTTCAAATAGGTCAGTGAGTCGGTTCTGCACTTTGACCTGCGAGACGGTATTAGTCATCGTCATCCTTGTGAGTCGCACTAACTTTGCCGGTACACCAAAATTCAGCATAATGTTGTACAGTACACTTCGATCGATACTGTCGTATGCCTGCTTGAAGTCGACAAAGATTTGGTATACGTCGATGTTATATTCTCAGCACTTTTGGAGTAGTAGCTTCACTGTGTAAAGCTGATCGGTCGTTGAACGACCAGGTCTGAAGCCGCCTTGATACTCGCCAATGATTTGTTCTGCGTACGGATTGATTCTCTTTTCAAGGATTTTTGATAAAATCTTATAGGCCGTACAAACTAATGATATGCCTCTGTAATTCTCACACTTCAGCTTGTCACCCTTTTTGTGGATTGGGCAGATTATGCTTTTGCGCCAATCTTCGGGGATTACCTCGCCGTTCCATATTTTCAGCAGTAGCACATGTACAGCGTTGGTCAGGCACGTTCCACCATGCTTCAGCAGTTCTGCTGGGATCTCGTCAGCGCCGGGTGCTTTATTATTTTGAAGCGACTGTATGGCAAGACTCACCTCCTCTACTGTTGGGGGTAGAACGGGAGGGCCTGGTTCGGCTAACTGCTCAAGAGCTGGCTCCGCGGGGGATGTTGATGATGCATTGAGGAGCTCTTCAAAATGCGAGGCCCGTCGTTTGTTGACGCTTTCGGTGTCGCTGATGATGTTACCATCCTTGTCCTTACATAGGCTTGTCCTGGGTTGATATCCGCAGAATTTTCCATCACCAGTGCTTAAATAAGTTTAAGAACAAAAAGAAAATAGGACCCGAGCTCTTCCTCAGATCAGAATAAGAGAGATGTGAAAAAGAATAAGCAAATTAGTTGCTGTTGAGGTGAACATAATCTATACTTTGAATGCCTCTTGTCCTTATAAAACTGTATCGTTAACTGAAAAGTAACGAACTTGGAGTGTAACCGTCTTCTTGCCTACGTCCGGTATGGTTATTCGACTTACAACATTTTTGACTTAGAACGCATTTTCCTGGAACCAATTAGCGTCCTAAGTCAAGATATGCCTGTACTTCAAAGAATCAAATTAACAATGTACTCAATTATTCATGAGATTGAGATTATAATGAATAATTTAGTACATTGTTAATTTAATTTTTTGTAGTATTTTTAATAAATTTTAACTGATATTTTATTTACTAAGCAGTTATAGGTAAAAACGGCAAACACGAGGCCAGCGCCGATATCGACATTTCATTTCGTTCAACTGTTCGTGAGCGCGGTAGCGGATTATTATTCACGACAAATTTCGATGTTGCTTTATAACCCGGTTGTAACGTACGCATATTCAAAAATAAATTGCGTCCTGCATTTTTCGGGTTTAAAGCGCACGATAGACCTCGGGCGGAATGAAAATGAAATTTTTGTCCGCTGCGATTTTCTCAATGAAAATGCATGCTTATTGTCGTGGAACATGTCGGAAATTATGGGGAATTCTATAAGCTACAATCCGAAAATGTTTCCAACATTTTTCTCGGCCATTTTACATATGTATTATTTTTCGATTCCCCGGTCATTTCACCGTGGAAAATATCTAATGACCGGGGAATCGAAAAATAATACATAAAATAGCCGAGATAAATTATGGAACCGTTTTTGGATTGTAGCTTATGGAATTCCCCAGCATTTGCCATATATTCCACGAAAGTAAGTATGCATTTGCACTGAGAAAATCGCAGCGGACAAAAATTTCATTCTTATTCCGCCCGAGGTCTATCCAGGCCTTAAGGGCTGAATTAAGATCGAGAGTGAAATTTTTCGCCCAGGGATTTTATCAATAAAAATGGATACTTACTGTCGTGGAATATGTCACAAACGGTGGGAAATTCCATAAGCTACAATCCGAGACCGGTTCCATAATTCACCTCGGCCATTTTATGTATTATTTTTCGATTCCCCGGTCATTTGACATTTCGCAATGAACTAACCGGGGAATCGGAAAAAAATGCATAAAATGGCCGAGAAAAATTATGAAACTGTTTTCGAATTGTAGCTTATGGAATTCCCCAGCATTCCCCATATATTTCACGACAGTAAGAATACATTTTCATTGAAAAAATCGCAGCGGACAAAAATTTCACTCTCGATGTTAGTACTAGGCTTTAGAAAGAAGTGCTTGCTGCAGGTATCGGTGCATATGTGAAAAAGGTAAAATTTGTGGAAACAATCAGTTCAGTGCACACCCGAAAAAGAGTTGTGACCAGCATTTGAGTAAAATGAATTGTTGTCGGTATCGATAAATGGGGGAACCATTAGAAAGAAAGCAGTGGCTCTCAAAATTAGGATTGTTTGACTTTGCTGCTAATCTAGTTTCCATAAAAACTCTGCGCAAAAATTCGCTTAAAACTTTTTTTTTGTTTTATTTTGAATTACATATTATGTTATTATTAACAAGTTCTTTGAAACTTGAATGGACGGAGCAAAGTGCATTTTTTACATTAGCTCCACGTGCTTCCAAAGGACTTTTTTTGTCCTAGGATATTCCAGGAACTCTCCAGATTATTAAAATGTAAGAGTCATAATCCAGGAGATACTTTTATAAACGATTTTAAAATGTGATGTTGGCCGTTTTTTATACGATAATTGAATATTTCCTGCGAAATTTGCTGGGTCTTTTTGTATTAGAGGTACCCTTATAGCCCATACAGACTTGGAACAAATCCTAGTGTAGATTAAAATTAATCCAGACAAAAGCCTGGATACTAGATCGAATCATATGACACTAAATTCAAAATGCATTGCAAATGTACCTGTATTATTTAAATTGCAGTACAATATGATACAATTGTTAATCAAATCAAGGATTTAATAAATCCTGTCAGAAGTGTGAATCCCCTCTTAGTTTAGATACTGTTGAAAAGAAGTCTTTGGTGGAGAGTATAATAAGACTATGTATTGACGTCCAGCAGAAATTTCCAAAGTTCCTATAAGCGAATCAGGCGTGTCCTTAGTCGCAGGAATTAAATTTTTGCCAAGCGTCAACTCAATTTGGCATTTTGCTGTCAAATTTACAGCTTTTGAGATAATTAAGAAAAACTGAAAAATTATCCCCTCTCCTCCCTTAAAATCCAAATAACTTTCAAACAGTTGATCCTATCATATCTATGTGAAACCTATTTCATTGGAATTAGAACAGCCAAAAATATTAAGACTGAATTGTTTTTAAAAAATTTCCCAAAATTCGTGTTTTGACCCCACTGTGTGCCATTTGAACGAATATTTCCCCGAAAAGAAAGATATATCATTTTGGGGCGGCAACCAAAAAAAAAAAAAATTGTGGTGGTATTAATTACCATCATTGTCACTGTTTTATTTTGTATGTGTTTCTCTAAAAGTAACGACTATAAAATAACGATTACTCCGAATAAAAGTAACGAGTATCGCCGATTACTGAAATATGTACATATAACTAAATTTGGCATTACTGATTCCAGATCGCACAATTAAAAAATTGGCAATCACGAATAGGATTAAAACTGAACAGGGTTTTGCTGCTGAGGTGATTGCGTCCATTACCATCAATTGCAATGGATACCAAGTATGTATCAGGGTTTTTAGCTTCAACCGAAACACGGAGAAAAATTTGTAAATTTTCTATGTTGGCAGTCCAGATACAAAGAGGCAGACCGAAGAACACCTGGATGTGTCAAATGAAAAAGCAACAACAACGCATTGGTCTCGGCGATGACACGATCCAAGATAGAGCTGCCTGTAGAAATATTATCGCCAAAACGGGCGATGTGCCTACACTGCAGGTCGAGCAACGCGAAACCATGGAGCGGTATAAAGAACGAGGCAAGGAAGAAGAAGTCGAGATACAAAGGGATGGAGGGAAGTGGTGCCGCAAATGGAGTGGCAGGCAGGACTCCTAAACGATCTATTTGATAGTGCCATGAACTAGGTCGCTTCTATAGATATGGATTGATGTAAAATAACATGGATGTGCTACTGAGGTAATCACCACTCATTCGAAAGAGTTGTTAATACCCTTTCCTGCACATTACAATTATTACTGCGAGTTGCGTGATAGGTCCAACAATGGTTGAACTCTTCTTCACAAGATTTCTCATTTTCTCGGCAGGTGCCGGGCGAGAGTCGTTGGTCGAAGTGGTAACACTAGTATAATCCCGTTCCTCATTCTATATTTTAACAACAATATAATTATGTAAGGCTATAATGGCGCCTTTAGAGCCCAATTTATTCATCTGTGACTATTTATGATGATATCTATATCAAATTTGCATCAAAACCATTTTATTTGTACCGAGTCCCTAAACAGTGCAGTAAGCTTTCGTCTCTCTATGTTCAGTGTTTAAATACAAACAGTGTAATAATTATGTCCATCCAAATTCTACTCGGTTCATTATACGGCCGAATACACAACACAAAACCACGTCTTATCCGCGCCGATCTACAGAATCTCTAAATATTCTTTTACCTGTTTTTAATTTAAATATGCAGAGCACGAAAATGTGGCTGGCTATGGCTACCAGTCGGTCGGATTCTTGGGTGCAAGTCGTCTATATCGCGCAGTCATAAAACGACCACTTTATGATGTGCTAATCCCCCCTTTCATATGGACAAAATGAAACTTCACAGTTTTTAATGAGATTGAACCTCGAGAATTTCAGTTAGTTGTTATAATCGCAACATTGTCAACGAACTCTTTGGGTACAACTCGATAATTTGGGGTTCATCTTTATCGTTGTTGGCGTCACATTATTTCATGGGAACTGATTTCTTAATTTTTATTCTTTATGGCTCACTTGCAAGAATGTTGGGAGTACATGACATAAATTCGTTTAGTTATGTTCGAAAATTTCTCAATTCAGTTTGAAGTAATTTGAAAAGGTACTGGAGATGTTTACACCTGTGTGTAAATATTTTGATAGACTTCAATGAAGATCATTAATTTTTCGACTCAATACATTCAATACTATGACGATAGCAACAGATCCCTAATTCATTTGTTGTTTAAATTATCTTAATAGTTGTATGAATCAAGATTCCCTTTTTGGAATTGCCTAAAAAAATACGGCTACTAGTTGCTCCCGAAACAAATTTAACCCAAGTGAAAAACAGCCGTAGCAAGAAATGTCTGAAATGCTTATTTACAATAAGATAAATCGTCAATGAATTTATATTCTTCTCCCCGTCGATGTGGATGCTTAATGCTTGCATCCCCCCGAGGGCAGATATGTCAGCAATAAAAGATTTGTTAACATTTCTTAACGTTCTGGTTTATATTTTATGGCATCTCTCCGACTCTATACCCCAATGATACGGGGAGTTCTGGAATAAATCAACAATTCCCGAGTCCGGAAAAACAGTCAAGTGTTGTGCTTGTTTACTTTATATATCACCTTAGGATACCAATTCCATCCATTACGAAGTCATTCAATCTTCAAATGTGCGAGAAGCAGAATATGTTGTGTGCTCGCATCTCCGCAGTTCAGCCACCTACAATCGAACGCATCATCAATTCAGAGCTTCCGGCCAAGCCGGCAGGAGGAGGTAGCAGCACATTAACAATTTCACTGGAGTCCTCTAAATTTAACTTTGTTAAGATGACGACTACGACGACATGCTGGTGCGATGCGGTGGTGTTGGGTGGTTCGTCTTCATTCTTAGGCTATGATATGTTCTAGCTCTTGTCTTGCGTGGAGCAAGCACACGCTTCACATTTCAAGGTGCACAAAACAACAGAAGCAACAGAATGTATAGTGTGAATCGAAAAAAAGGCTTAACACAACCTCGCCATCTGGCAAGAGAAATGAAATAAACAATTTTCGACATTTAACATTATCGTGTTAAAGGCATAGCACGCACGAGTACATTGATCTATCTTTTTCTATATGCGTGCAGCATCGAGTACACCGGTTTAATATGTTGTAAACACAAGCTATTTGCCCAAAACACAACATTGCGCTGTGCCGTGTAATAGCAGGCGATGAAATGAATTATAAGCTTTGAATGCTATAAATTTTTAGTAAATCGAGCACATGAGCTCCACGCAGCATCTCCGGGCAGCATAGAATGCAATAAATACCGATTTGGATTTCTCACGCCAAGCAATCCGATATAGATTCCAATTTACTATCTGAAACTATTTCCGAATTTCAACATTCCTTCACTATATGGTCATTTAAATAGCTGGAAAAGTGCCATTAATTTGTAATACGTGTGGGCCAATTTGCCCAGGCGTGAGTGCGAGAGCGCGTAAAATATGAGCCCAAAGAAAATAATATTTCACCTCAACGCAAGTGCGTCGGTAAATTATGTGAAAATAATCAAACTATTAGCACACTATTTATTTTTACAAATTTATAAGGAATTTATTGATATGGTGGTGAAATGTAATAATTTCATACCCACCCGATTATTTGCTTTTTGGGAAAATTGAAAATTTGTTATTTTTTTCTTCGGAAATCTTTTGAAATAGGAAAATTATTGCCCTCTGATGAGATAATTATTCGATTTAAATTGATTTCGAATTATAGCAATTGAATCTTAATAGGCGTATTTTACATGATCTGGGCCAAGATGAATATTAAGGTAATAGGCTTCCCTACTCTTCATATAAGATGAGAATTTAGGTTAATAAGTGATTTCGTTCGAGAAAAGTAAATTTATCATTTGCCATAGTATGTAATATCCTACATGTGCGTAAGGCCGCGTACACATACAGAGCGACGCCGAGCTTTTCCGGGCCGGGCGATGCGATGCGATGTGTGCACACTCCTTGCGGTGTCGGGCTGGGCGATGCGATGAGATTTGTTGCGAGATGATGCTTTTTCTTCCACGACAAGAAAACCTGATTTTCGAATGGGATGTTATACCGGCGCTATTTCGTGCGATTTGCTGCTGTATGTACGAAGGTATGATTTCATATCGACTTCGTGGCATGGCGCTTCGAGTGTTCTACCATTGATATTTTTAATATACAAAGAAACGTGTTATATATTATTATGTATATTTATGTACTGTTGTAGATTATTGTCGGTATTAATGAATGGATTGTCGTAGGTAATAATAAATTTAATGTAGTACCATTGGTATTTTCTATATACATACGTACTTGACGGTATGGCTATGTAGTGTTGTAGATAAATTGTAGGTAGGTAATGTAATGATGAATGACTGAACGAGGTAGGTAACCTTTCTGGAAATTTGCAGTGTTAGCTTACGCGTTTCAAAACAATTTTCGGGCGGCATTTGGATTTGGTGTTAATTGTTGTTCAAATATGTATGAATCGGTGATATAGGTAATTTTTGGAAACATGCAGTTCAATAAAACCCAGTTTCTAGCGTACGCGCACTTTTATGAGCCTGCCGGCCAAAAAATGGCATCCCCATTTCTCGGGGAAATACACGTCCAATCGGCGTGGCAGAAACACTAAGGTAAATTTGGGTCGCTGATTCCGAATTTGAGGTCAAAAACAAGAAATTTTGTTTGGGTTGCCCGCACCCAAAATTGTACCCCTGTTTTCTCGGGGAAATATTCGTCCAATCGGCGTGCCAGAAACACTAAGGTAAATTTGGGTCGCTGATTCCGAATTTGAGGTCACAAACAAAACAAAAATTTTGGGGTTGCCCGCCCCCAAAATTGTACCCCTGTGTTCTCGGGGAAATACTCGTCCAATCGGCGTGGCAGAAACACTAAGGTAAATTTGGGTCGCTGATTCCGAATTTGAGATCAAAAACAAACAAAAAAGATATAGTACCAATGTCTGGATCTATACGCCAACAGAAGGGTTAAATATCACGTTGACATTTTAAGAGAGTAATAAATATTACGCGGATTTTATATTCTCAATTGTAAACAAAAAATTTACGCTTGAATAACATTTTCACGCATACTATGAACTGCAATAGTGTGAAAACGGTGCCATTTTTATTTTCTGATGGCCATTCTGGACTAACGCATGGCATGGGTTACTATGCTTTTTCTAAGGCTGGGAATAACCTAGTTCCATTTTAGTAGAGGCATATTTCATCATCTTTCAGTTAAATCTCACTCAGAAATAACCCGTAAAATTACCAATGCTAAGATCCTATATGGTGTGAGTGTTGGTCAGGCAGATCATAAGGACGCACTACCTTGGGGATTATTTCAGTAATGCAGTATTTCGTCGGTAGAATATATTTTTCCACTAACAATAGTGCTACTCTGTTTCTTGCGCTAAATCTTTCAGGGTGAGTTCTTAGCGACTCTAGCACCAACACCTCTCAATTCGTTGATAAGATGTTGCTGTAAGCCCCTTGGAAATTTCTTGCAAAATTGACATTCTAAGGCTGCAACATACTGAAAAACAATGACCCCTTTAGAAAAAACAACACCTTACGGTTTTACTAAGAGAAAGCTTTCAGATTCAAAAGATTAGGTCAAACGCGGTATGTCAGAATCGAATATCAAAGGATATTAAATAATAATACCTGCACGTCGGTTTGGGCCTGAAAAGTACGAGCATAAATTTAGTCTTCGAGATTGCCGTCTCCATTTCTCTCCTGTTTCCGTATCGAATCTTATGTACAGAATACGTATTTCTGAACCAGATTCAAATTTAAAATGTAGCAAATCCTGCCTGATTAAATGAAGTCAATTCATGAAGGATATTTAAGCTTGGCCCCTAGTACAATGGCAGTGCCTTATGCCGGCCCACACTGATCAGGGTTCGCCAAACCGCGAGGCACAAAAAATCAATGGCGATGGCGGAATTACAGGAACGGTTCATTTAACATAGGTTTTTCTCCTTTTAATGCTAACGTACACTGAGAAAAATGTTTTAGACTCTTAAACCAAAGTGAAGTAGTTAATTTAAATTTAGATAGTTCTACTAAAAATATAGCCAATCTCTCTAATTTGTGCAGCAAAAAATACTGTTCAACTAGTTCGTTCAACCATGTAAGATTAGAAAAAAAAGTTAAGTGAATTCTTCTACTAAAGTTGTTGAGTATATTATTCGAATATAAAATTGAAATACTAACAATCGTTGATATTTTTGTGAAGAAATAAAACAATTTGACATTGGTAAATTTATAGACATTAAATAGCTACAAAGTAATTTAATGAATTTGCAAATTAAGTAGATGTTTTATTTAATAAGGAATAGAAAAATTAACTATATCTTCGAATTTTAGTCGATATCAACAACGGTCTACTTTTTTTCTCAGTGTAATGTTGTCTTCACATGCTTCAATTCGATTTCCCGTTTAACTTTTTATCTAAATACGAATAGGCGTCCACGCGACTGCGATCGATATTCTAGCCTCGAGGACTTGGCCGTATTATGAACAGCTCATTTACGAGTATGGACCGACAAAAATTACACTTGCACATAAGAAACTTTTACGAGCATTTTTGCCAGCTAATTTACGTATACTTTTCTTTCCCTATAATAAAATCCCCTTTCCGACAAAAACAAACAAAAACTCCCATATCGTTTAATTAATTCCACTAAAATCTCGTTTGTTCCACATATTTTGCCTAATTTTCCCAAGGATCAATAAATTAACGCTAGTCCTATTGTATCTTTGTACTGTTGTCATGGTTATCGAGCCCGAGAATGAACATGAAATCGTGCCGTCGGCTTATTTTTACTACTATACGAGTACTATGCCATAAGCATAAGACCACCATCATAAGCCTGCTGACTATTATAATATGTATATATCCTGAACATTTTCTTTTCCACTTGAGAAAAAAACCAGCGTATAGCAGACTCCTTCGTGTAATCAAACACAAAGACCTAACTACCGGATTTCCATATGTCAGTGATGATAATAGTATGTGCCGCCTACCGCCATGAGTGCCGATTGAGAAATAAGTATGATCCCGCAAAATTGAGTGGTTGGACTAGGATTTCTATTCTATTGTCCGAAAGATGAACAATGCCAATTGCCTTTTTCTGAAATAATCGCACAAACAATAGGAGCCGTTCACGAAATGACTAGAGCGAAGCAGAAAACTATGTCATGCTCTCTGATTTTTTTTTGCTGTAGATACTAGCGACCGACCTACACAGCATCCGTACAAATCGATTGAATGTACGTACATACGATTTTTTTCCAGAACACACACGGCACCGCAAAAGGAGTATAGTGTCCTTTTTTCCAGGATTTAACATGATGTAGTACACCTTTGAGAGTGCACCTAGCCGTATTAAGTTACCTGTAAGGCTGCGAGTGTATTTAGTTTGCCTTTTCACAAACATCCTTTTCAATCATCCCTTATAATGTAGATTTGAAAACCCCATAATGGTTCTTTGTTGTTCAAGAGTCTCAAATTCAAATTTTCGGGTTCTAATTATTGATAGAAAGTGTCTTTCATCAAAGATATGCCCTTTTAGTTGAGGCATGGAATTCGATCTAATTTTTATCGTCATCTTCTATTTTTACATGTACGATGTTTAATCGAGCGTGTAAGCTTTGAACATGTTGTAAGTATGTCAAACGAGTGTGTGCAACTTTGTTCGCCATTCGCAAGGACACACAAATTCGTATAAATGTGAGGGTGAACTTAACTTGATGAAAAGAAGGAATTGTATTATTGTGTGGCTATGATTTTCCGGGACATTGAAGTTTCCTTTTTATCTCTCGAAATGATTTCGATTCAGTGAAAATGTTCAACGGATGTTTGTATAGAGAAATTCATTATGCAAACGGATAAACTTGTTTGCGGGTTTAGGTAGGTCCGTTTTTGGTCGTTCTTTTTTTTTTGCCATTTTGGAAATAGGATTAGGACGGAAGTATGTTGTGAATACAGAATTTTGTATACATACTCTGTTAGTTGCTTGTGTATATGAGTATTTAGTTAATGGGAAGAATCGGATATTTTATATGGGAAAAGTTGGGATTGTATCGAAATTTCATTGGGGGATTCTTGACCTAAAATAGAATACACTTTGTGTACTTATTAAATATGTACGAGCACTTGTATGCCAGTGATTAGAAACTATAGATCAATTTTATCGAAAGAGGGGTTTTCAATTCAAATTTAAAGGACAATAACGGAACATAAATTCGTATGATTTGGATAGCTTGCTTTATGCCCTTATAAAGATGACAATGCAAATTAGAAGCGAGTGAAAACAGAATATCCCCGCGGTGGATTGTAATAAAACTCTATAATTCGGGCAGTGCATCGACAAAATAAAACTAAAACAGTTGATTGCTGTAAAGCTTAGCAGCGATAGTTAATTATACAGGGTGTCCGGAAACTACCGCATCGGAAAGTGATTCCTTGCGTGATTTCCGGCAAAAAGGTTGTACGGAACATACACCAATTCTTAACCCTTTAACTGCCACAGGCGTTTGAAATTTTTTACACGACTTAAACCCCAATATCTCCAAAACTACATTAGCTACAATATTGGGGTAACATGGCTTTCAAAGCCAACAAATTTCCTTTAAAAAATAAAACTAACCGCACTAAAATTCGATAAGTTGTTCGGTTATTTCAGAGCTTGAAAATAAAATGTTTGTTATTTGACTCAAAAACATTTTTTTTTTCTACTTAGTTTTTCTACCAAGGTGAGGTAATTGTATACGATTCTGCAAACAATTGGCGCACATTCTCACGATCTTATCTTACATCATTTTATTCTAACTCCATCATTTCTAACAGTTTTAATGTCTTTAAGTCCCAGGGTTAATTTTTGCTCGATTTTTACATAATTTTCTTAAATCTTACACAAATTGCAAGATATTAGGAGAAATGTGAATGAAAAATCTTTAAACGCCTATGACAACTAAAGGGTTAAGAATTGGGGGCGTCTTCTGTACAACTTTTTTGTTAGAAATCACGTGAGGAATCATTTTCCGGTTTATGCGAAGTTTATGCGGTAGTTTCCGGACACACTGTATAGTAAGCTAGTTTCTAAAATGAATAAAATCACTGCCTCGCCGTATAGCAAAAGAGAAATGAATATCAGCAAAACCACAGCCAAGGGAAAGGGCTTGGAAAAATTCGCTGGGAAAGAAGACCATGTTGAGCTTGACAATTTCATTCGCCGTTTAAGATGGTACAAGAAGCATGTATCTACCACCAGACACCAAGCAGCAGTAGACACAGAGTGGTGCTTAAAGAAAAATGTGAGCCTATATGGGCCGGAAAGGCCTTTGTTGCATTTTTAAAGATTCGGAGAGGGTGATTTACCCAGATTTTCTTCCAGGAATAGAGGAATGGTTACAAGAAAATGCTGCAGTCTTTTACTGACTAATTCGATACCGGATTTAAGGAGACTTAATTTCGTTTAGAGCGGAAAAAATGCTTTTCATAAAAAGGCAACGCTTCAACTCATTCATCCAGACATACCTCGGTCTAATTGAGAATGGAGCTACGAGGTGCTTTGATGAGCTGGTCGCATGTGCCTGTTTTTGACACCCGAACATGTCAATCTATAGAATAGCACTGGGAAAGTGTATAGTTGGTGTTCCTGACCATGAAAACCATTTTGGGGTGGGGCAACTCTATTTATCATGGTTAGGAGAGATCTTGAAAACCTCTATCCGGCTTTATTTCCAACGTAGCCGAAATTTGAAATTTAGCCGCCTGAATGGTTCACCTCCAATTGTCGCAGTTGCATGACCTTGTCCTCCAATTTCGGAAGCCCAGTAGCTGGTGGGCGTCCTCACCTACTGAGTTCTCTCAGCGAGCTCTCGGTCGGCCACGCAACCTCGCTTCGTCAATTCGTTGTGCGTTCATCACCTTCTTTGGCATGTGATTATCGTTCATTCGATGTACATGCCCCGCCCATTGCAATCGTTGAAGCCTCACGATTTTCATCGTACAATTGATACATTTCGTGGTTGTACCGAATGCGCCGCCATTGATCTCGCTCGCGGACGGCCCCGAAAATTCGACGAAGAACCTTTCGTTCAAATCTGTCCAGCAAAGTATTGGAGGCTTGGTTGAGGGTACATGTTCCCGCAAGGTCTTATGGGAAACTTTTCAGCGTGACAACATTACATGTGTTTCAATATAGCCTCTGTAGGTGGCCTTTTGTGAACAAAAATAACATTTCTCACTATAATATGCGACAGGACACTTCTTTTTACTATAGCCATAAGTTAACTATTACCACCGCCGTTTATATATTAAGGCCGCAATGTAGACGCGAAAACGTCAAATCCGCACAGATTAAATTGCATTGCATTGTTGTTGCTTCTCATGACATTGTTGTTGTTTGCCCGTGTCCGACGAACAATTTAAGCAGGATCCATGCCGTCATCGTACAGCTGAGTTGCGGCCTTGATATATATAGATGGCGTTGCTATTACCCTGAATATCGAACAAAGCACCGCCATATTGATAGACAGGCCAGATTATCAGCTGATAAAATGAGCTGTCATGTGGCTATGGAACCCCATTTACAACAATAGCAACAGCCCTATTCGACTGAAGCGGACATTGATCCTGTCCAAGTCGAATGAAATCGGATCAAAATTTCCCAAATCGGTAACAGCTGACTATCGTGTCATCTGGCCCCAACGCGATATTCTAAATTATAAATTGCATTTGTAATTATGCACCGTACGAGATACAATTAAAAGGATAAGTAGCCAGAAATATTAAAATGATTAACTCTGAATAAAGTTTACAAACCAAAAATACTGAATAACAAAATGACATACGGGAAATTTTAGGGAAATTGTTCGCGGAGACATCTAGGGGATTAGTTTGGCAGATGATCCAAGTCATACCCTGGATCAACTTCCAGGATTATCATTTTGTATGGGATTTCCAATAAATCTGGAAATGATCCAGTGAGTCGAATATCGAATCGAATCGAATTTCGACAGTCCGGCCTGTCTATCAAGATGGCAGTGAACAAAGTCGTCCACGAGAAGGATAGGGATATTTACTTTACCGTTACTCCAGCTCAGAAAATTTAGAAGAGCAGGATTTAGTTTTCTTTTTCTAAATTATCGTATTCAAACAATTTTGACGAGATGCTTTCCGATAACAAACAGAACTAGGACTCTAGTGCAGCTGCTGCTAAAATGTATCCTCAATTTGTCATCCGGTTTTGTATAAGTTTACATGAGTCGAGTAAATAGAGTAGAGTAGAGTGGAATTTTTCCAGTGTCAAGAGAAAAATTGTTTACACCTTACTCGTGTAAATGGTTGCAGGAGAGTAGAATTTGAATTTTCTTCTTCTTCCTTGCCTCGTTCTTTATACCGCTCCATGGTTTCGCGTTGCTCGACCTGCAGTGTAGGCACATCGCCCGTTTTGGCGATAATATCTCAGCATATTTCTACAGGCAGCTCTATCTTGGATCGTGTCATCGCCGAGACCAATGCGTTGTTGTTGCTTGCTGCAACAGAGTAGAATTTGACTCTACCGACTAGAAAAAGTTGATAGTACGATGACAGAGTAGTGGATAGAGTGGAAAGTACTCTGTCATTTACTCGACTCATATGAATCGCGCTATACAGCAAACTCTACTCTATTGCAACCATTTGCACAAGTAGAGTGGAAAAAATCTTCTTTTGACACGATAATAAGTCAGTGATAAGTCCACTATCCACCATTTACACGACTCATGTAAACCGCGCTTTAAATTCAATTTACCAAACCTATCAGAAACCAGCATACAGATGCCAACCAAACCTGTTTCTTCGATACTATGACTTGAACATTTTCCTGATATCTAAATTTCACTGCTCTATAAAACGCAGCCCAAGACCTCAAGATCATCCCTTGATTGCACCCTGAATATGTGAGGCGAGGTGTGTTAGCAAGAAATTCCATTAAAACGAGTTTATAATAGACATGATCTGCACATGCCGGTTGAAATCATCAATCATGCCACACCTTACGTCCGGGCCGCGATCCTATATCCAACCTTATTCTTATACCTAGGTCGTGATAATGATTTGTAATTTCCCCAGAGAGAGACAGGCAGACGCTGCACATTCCTCAAAGAAAATTCCTGTCCGATTCGACGCAATGACACCACCACCAACGTTACTACTCTCCCCTGTCTGACTATAGTGAATTCCGATCACTTATATTTTACCTCAGGATTAATAGGATAGTGTCGTTCCTTAATATCCATCATCAACATCATTAAACTTCATATAAACGTTGAAAATGTATTTTTTTGAACTATCTCAGTCTCACGGTTTCTCTACCAACACACCATATTTGTTTAATGTCTCGAAAAGACGAAACATTGGTCCCGTCTTCAGGTTTCACAGTTGAACTTCTCTCGTCTTGTGTCCTTTTTATCTCTTGTCACTCACCTACAGATAACATTTTTCTTTTCTTTTTTTTTATACGGGCGGAAATATTTTTCGTCCCTTTATACATATCGAGTGAAAGAAGAACGACGATAGATACAAGTCCATATACATATAATGTTCCGTGTGATGAAAATGATGATCGATACAAAATATTTCGGACCTCTGGTACGGCGACCGTACATATTGTGCAAACTCTTATCTCGACGCAGCACATGGAAGAAGAAGAGGCTGCATTTGGCGGCTTTGGTCGCATATGATCAAAGTAGGTGATAACCACTTGGCACGATATCTAAGAATGTACATTGATTGTTGTTGCCGGTTGTTTAACTTGAACGACTACAGCGGCGGCGGCGTCGGCGGCAACTTGCGAAGTAGTTGGGCTTTGTTTCCCATAGACTTGTCCAATAAGTTGATCGGTATTTTTTTGATCGATTTATTTGTAAGAATATTGTGTATTGTAGGTAGGCTGGAAGTTTTGTCAATATTTTTCTGGAACGACGGGTGCGGTCGATTTTCTTCTCGCCAGATCTGTCTGTACTAGAGGCAAGAATCGTGCCGACAATCATTAAAAGTCATGTTTTACGGAATAAGACTATCGTTTTGTACCTTATCTAGATTTGATGAATGCCATCAGGAAGTGTAAACTGTAAAGGTATTGTCTCAACAAGATTTCATCGCTTGTCCTGATGAAGGAAAACTGATCGATTAGATTAAATCCTCAAAAATATTGATTCTGAAGTGTTGGAAGTTATTCATTCTTCAGATGCCTATAGCCCATATGACAACATTTCCATTTATAAATGGTCTCGACTCCAAACATATCTTCACTTGACCAGTTGCAAGCTATTTGTCTTCCACTCATACCTTATTTAGATAACCACTTATGTATATCAACGAGAAATTTATTATCTTTAACAAAAAATCCAATGTCATCCAAGTGGCAGTTCCGTTTCGCTCAAGAATGTTTTTTTGCTTCTACCCCTTTCCATAATTCTTTTTTTTAATCTTCGCTAACGAGTAACGAGTGCGCGAATCAGTGGATTGTTTCCCATCTAATAAATTCATTTCGGCATCCGTATCAACATTCAACACCCACCTGAATGACGCCACCTGTAAAACTAATACCATAAAATGAGTATTAATTCCAAATTGAACATCTCTTTAGGAATCATTACCGGTTAGGTCGATGGGCTGCTGACTCGACTGACTCCGGGTAGTTGCATCAATGATCCAAGAACCTCTCTACGCCTGATATGGCATGGCTCTGTATGTAGACGTACGAGCACTGACAATGAGAAGATGTTGGCGTTCTTCGTGGTAAAGATGAGGTGAAGACATTCGACAGTCAATACAAAAATTCTTTTAAATTAGCATTAAATATGGCAATTCGATTCACAACTCAATTCGAGGGACGACATTTTAAGTAGTTTTCACATTCAGTATTTTAGCATGTTCAAATGAAATTTCGTCAAGTTCAAGGTGATATTATAGGGTTTTTGTTTAATGGAAAAATGATATTTAAATAAATAGGAGGCAATAAAATAGTAAATGTAATGCTCCACACTGCGGAGTTGGCCAAACCCAGCGGAAAAGATCGGTTCAAGCTCGGTACCTTGTATTCCCCCAATAACACTGCTAGCAGTTGACCGAGCAAATAACAAAATTAAGGTCGATCCACACTTTTCAGTTATCAGTCACAGTCATTTTCCATACAAGTTGACATACATATTGTCAGTTAATTGATTGACTGACCTTTAATACCCCATCGCCCTTCTCCCTCCCAGGCGATTTTACCGATCTTTTGCGCGCGGTTCTACAAACCCCGATCAATTCGGCCCTATATCAATACCCAATATTGAAACCTGTGTATGGAGTCCTATGAAACTTCTAAGTCAGTGGCCATGTGGTCATCCTAAGTGAAATAAAGAAGAATACGATCCTTAACTTTGTTGTATAATACGTGTACCAGTGGTATACAAAATTGTTGGCAAGGTTTTTTTTTATGGTATTTTTTATAGTTGCAGTAGCGATAATTTTTACTCTGCTGACTTGTTACACAGTTAGATCTACTTATCAGTCAGACTAGCAATCGACAATTGACCAAATTCTTCTGACTTCGTCTGGACCCTGGAGCAGTGTTTCGACCTGTTTTTTTTAGGACCGTGTTGGATTTACAACATAAATAGTGGTAGTAGGTTTTCAAAAGTCTTTTATTTTTGTTAAGAATCATAACAAATAATTTATTTTTATTGTGATAATGAATTATTGTCATAAGAACTTGCAAAAAATTTCGAACATAATTTCATTTTGAAAAAAAAAAAAAAATTGTTGTCAATCAGCGACTCTAGAGAAGGGTTAGCAGGACGGGAGCCAGAATTGAGGGGCGCCAAGTCAATATTACAGCATTTTTGTGCTTCATGCTATAATTATTTTTCTTTTGAAATTAGTTCAGTTACTTCATTTTATTCGTCGTAAATACAAAGTTTGCTTCAGCACTGGAATACCATGTTTTTTGTGTGACTATGTCAAGGCTTCAGGAGATAACCCTTTAATGCGAGCATAGCCTTGGCGGAAATTAGGGTAAGGGATGGGGGAGGTGTTGTATGGCAAGAAAGGATGCACGCTTGAACTGTTGGAAATCATAATTAACTGGGAAACAGGAAGAAGGTAGTTTTTTCGGCTGAACTTCTTAGTGTATGCTAATGGGCACGATTTAATAGTCGAGTGACAGGCGGAGAGACAGCAGGTCATATATTTCATTCGAACAACGGTAAAAACAGTATCATAATCTTATCTTACAATTTTCTAAACAAAACATTTTTCATTTTTAAGTCAATTCGTCCGAAAGTCCTCATCTAAAGACTTGGAATTTTGCCAAGCAGACTCCAATCTGCAAAAAAAAAATCTGCTGTTATTGTTGAAAGCGCTGTAAATGCTTCCGCGTTTCTTTAAGTAAGTTAATTATCACTATTTAACAAGAAAATCGTTTTAATCGAAAGCAAATAAATCCTTCAAAAAGTTCAAAAATCGTAAGCATCAGACTGAACCAAATCGTCGCTAAAGTAAAGAAAATATGACTCAAATCAAGAAACAGCCAAGAAATATTTCTCTTCATTTGAGAATTAGTCACACTGATCCAAGTGAAATGCCAATAGCAGCGCTTTAAGGAAAAGTAACCTTGAATCAAGCAAACTTTTCTTATGAAAAATACAAGACAATCTGAACAAAAATTAAAAAAGAAACACTTGCATCCAACCAACATCGAACCCATAACCCCATTCTTCCCAGTCAAACGTGCTACCCACTGAACCAGAGATACTTCTGACTAATCTACTACAACCCTCCAAAATAAGCTAAAGCTAAAATAAAGCTTTTTCACGAGCTTTACATGGAAAATGTCAAAAAAATCTATGATCAAGCATTTGATTGCTTGAATTAAGAATAATGGTTTAGGCTTGAATCTACTTCCTATTTCTCAAAAGAAAGTCTTGCAAATAGGATCGATTCAAGAAGAAATTTTCACATTTTGAGAAATTTTGTCTAAATTCGGGAATTTTTCAAATGAGAAAAGAGTTTCTTAATTTTTGATAGCCCAATTTTTTCAGTGCACTTATTTCATAAATACTCGTATGACAACCAAATCGGAATAACAATAATTTAAGTAAGAAATCGTTCCATTGCGAACTTCACTTTATAGGAGACGAGACAAACAAGGATTTTCACTTTCAAGGTGACGAGCTGAACAAGTTTTCATTGCTGTTTTTACGAAAAATGCACTAGAAACCCTATGCGAGTTCGACCCCAGAAAAGGGGACGAATAAGGCATGGGGTTTGGGCGATTTCGTCACTAGAACAGCTGATCGATTTCGTCACCTTGCGTGGAGACAAGCTGATCAAAGGGATTTGATTGTTTTTTACCTAAAATGTACTCCATTTTCAGCGGACGAATTGGAGAAGGTTTTGGACGGTTTTGACACTAGAAAAGCTGATCGATTTGGTTCCCAAGCAGGTGACGAACTGAACAAGGTAAATCACATCCCGGTACGTGTAAGGAGCTTTCAAGACTTGGTGATTCTACTACTGCGTAAGTTGAACCTATTAACTTTTTCTCAAAATTCGTTGAATACGGGATAAGGGTGCCCTCGCAGGTAGTATTTTCAGAACGTAAAAACTCAATTCGCAAAAGATCCTTATATGTCAGCCTTTATACTAATTGCTTTTTCGGAAAAGTGCCAGGAGTCTAAAAAATCAGTAATAAACGATCTTATCCTTTCGATGTCCTTGTCGTGCAATCGCATCATATTTCACTTTACCCGTATGATCAAGTTGAACGGCCAAAGCGTTGGATTTGTTGCCTGTCGTTCCGGGCGCTTCCATGCCCATTGGATATGGGGCTATATGAATTTCCAGGAATGCGCCACCATGGACGAAATCCGCCTAGAATCTCGGCACCCAACCTATGCGTTGTCCGTAGGGCGGTGCACCGACTTTGGCACTCACCAGAGCGCCGATTGTTGGTGCAGTGATCTTCGCGATCCCACACGGGACCTTCTTCGCGTCCCCACACGGGATTTGTAGGTGCGGGCAATAAACTCGATAGGCATATGTGGGTTTTGGTTGTATGTAACAATAGCTTTCGGACGACGGTCGTTATCAGTCCCGGATATACTCATTATGATCTTTAATGATTTCAATTCCGAAAATCAGACTATGTATTTCGCTTGGGGAACCATTGAATTCGTCGCATTTGCCTAGTTTTTTTTTTATCTCGGACTGCGCAATTTGACTATCTTGCAGCGTTAAAAAATAACAGCAAACACCCGAAGGTTCCTACTGTCAAGAAAAAGTGCAAAGATTCACTTTTGAGGTACTTTGTTACCGGGCGATTTTTTTTTTGTAAATTTTTCTAAAAAATAAAACTAACCGCACTGGAATCGAACAAGTTCTTTGATGATCACAGAGCTTTAAAGTCAAATTTTTGCGATGTAACCCAAAAACAAATTATTTTTCCATTTCGATTTTCTCCGACTTTTGCCAAGGCTTGTACGATTCTTTTAAAAACTGCCTTAAGTGCAGAGAACTAAGGTTAAATTAGTCCGTATTAATTCCAACTGCGCTCCTAATATTCTGCAAATTTGGTAAGATTTATGCAAATTTTGACAAACCGAGCAAAAATTGGCCCTAGTTCTCAGAATTTAAGGAATTAAAAGTGTTGGGAATAATTAGTGTTGAATAAGTATGTAAAAAAATATGATCGTAAAACAAAACTATAAAAGAATCGTATAAGCACCTTAACTTGTCAGAAGTTGGAGAAAATTAAGATGGACAAAAAAAAAATTTGTTTACGTGAAACCACAGAAATTTGGGTTTGAAAGCTAGGACCGAAAAAAAAAACAAAACTCTTTTCATTTAAGTGCGATTACTTTAATTTTTTGGGAAATTTTATTAATTTGGTCCTAGCTGGTCTAGTTTTGGAGATATTGCGGTTTAAGTCCTGTCAAAAAATGTTTTTTTTTTTAATCATCAAATGCCTGTGACAATTTAAGGGTTAAAAATGCGGGGTTTGTCCCACACATCTTTTTTGCTGGAAATCACATGTGGAATCATTTTCCGGTACGTTTAAGCGGTTGTTTCTGGACACCCTGTATATTTTTCGACATAAAACATTGATCCTTTAATTACGTATTGGTTTATCTACAAAAAAAAAGTTGATTCGTCTACCCTGTGAAGCAATTAGACAGGTTTGTTTTGTACTAATGACATTCTGTATTACACACTTCCTGTTACACTCCGTTGACTATCAAATATGATTTTTCAAGAGTCAAAATACATATGTATTTGGATATTCTACAACTACAACATCTCATGGTTATCTTTCCGGAACTATGCAAGTGTACGTCCATAAATGGAGAAGATCCATTTCATGATTAAAGTCCCCTCCACATTCTAATTTCAACTACTTTTTTTCAGTTTTAACCGAAAGAGGATATAATGATAATGTACATATCATTCCTCTTCGAATTCCTTGCTAGGGAATTGATATTTCTAGTTAATCACTGGGGTGTACCGTAGAGAGAAAAGTGAGCACCTATAATTTAGTGCAACAGAAGAGGGAACATTTTGATATTAGGTGAGCGCAATTTTACCTGAGTTAATTCGGCAATGTTTATTCATTCATCGTGAATAGTAAAATTGTTTATTTATGTCATATATTACGAATTGTGTTACATTTGTGTATAAAGAACAAAAAGTCGTGGTTTCTCAAGTACATACAAAGAAAAAATCATTTTCCTGTACTTGCAGCATAATTTTTATTCAAAGGATTTCAAGAAAGCTTACACCGTAATCTCCATCTGAAGTAGAATGCAATAACGCAACAATCCACTAAAAGAAGTAGTCACTTCAAAACTTCTGAACTGCACCGAATGATTTTTTTATGCATTAGGCCATTTCTATGAACTATACAGCTTCAAATGAAAACATACAAAATTAAATCGTCGTTATTTTCATTTTCTACGAATGTATCGTATACCCGTGGCATTTAACCGCTCCGATTCATTCTGATATCCATCACCGCGGGCCGAATAAGAGAAACATCTTGTGAGCATAACATTCTGATTTCACAGTCGATTTGTTTTCTGATAAATTGACGGCAAAGTATCATTATTAGACGAGAAATTTCTTTGATGTGAATTTGTTGTCTCTTCCGTTCAATTTTAAATTTTTCATTGACCTTACACATATACTTACGTCGTATGTGTGTTAAAGGTACATCTTTTTATAGATGCCGATATAGAATTCCAGTTAATAAAAAAAAGTAGTCGATATAAAATAAATCACTTTAACGGATCATAACCTCCACCTACAATGATAAATTTAGTTAAAAATGAGCACATCTTACAGACAGAGCTAGAAGAGCTTTTTTTTGGTCATTCATTTATCTATATCTTCAGGACAAAACTGCTCGTATACTTATTTGTGACATTAATTTGTTTTCATTGAGCTCGAATTTCATTATGTGTGTACATGATGCTTGTGTATAGTACTACGTAGTACATCGTATGTCTCAAGGATGTCAAGTGGTCCTTGAAGCGCCAATCGAAACTCTCATAGGCGGATGTTTGTGTCGTCAAGATATATCCCACAACATACTTGAGAGTTGATCTTATCAATAGGACCATTTTTCGTATTTATAAAGACGACGAAGAGAGTGTATTTCCTTGATGACACACTTCTTTTGCGCGCGCTAGACGTATCAGAGACATTTTCAGAAAGTGCCGCAAAAATATTGGTTCCGGTGTGTTATTTTTAAGGGAAAATGGAATAAAGTTTCTTTTCGATTTCCGTCTCAACAGGGGACGACATATTTACGAAAATATTTCGGACCGATGGCATATGAATGAGGTTTTGTACGGTTTATTTATTTATATGGTCGATGATGGATGGTGATGCTGATGATGACAAAGGGTTGTCCCTAGGGTGTTGAATTTATAGGTTTGCTAAACCTCATGGTCATGGCATTTAATTTTGGCGAAAAATGCCGTATGCAAGGGTTTGTGTATTTTACTTCGTAAATTTCAATAAGAACTCCTTGTCTACGTTGGTTTAATGTCTCGACACGTTACACACTTTTCACTGAGTGTTTGTTTTTATTTGCTTTCTATTTTGTTTAAATGATTTAGCTCAAAGTACACACTTTCTATCTTTCATTTTACGTTCAAAGCACAGTACTAAAAATCATCTTAGAATAAATAACATGGTAGGGGGTGGGTGTCTATGGTATAGCCTCTTGACCCAATGAGCCGATTTCTGGAATTCAAGTCTACTCTACACATATTTTGTAACAAAAAAGCTGTAAAGCTGACTAGGAAAAAAACGCATTCAGGTAGATGGTAGAGAAAAACATATTTTCCTGGTCGTTTTAGCAACACATTTGTTCCGGTACGATTTGCATCATAGAACCCGCTGCGATGGATGCATTTTATGACAACAACAGAAGCACATGGTCACAATGAGATTCGTTGCCAGGCTTTCGCAATACATTTGAAGATCCGTAATATAGTCAGTCACATGTGGCGTGAGTTCGAAATATATCATAAACTGAATTCGCTCACGGTGAGACTCGAACCCACGACCATGTGTTCCGAAAGAAAGCGCACTAACCACTACACTAGTCAGACTATATAGTTAAAAAAACAATCAGTTTGAAAACTAGAACACGCCGATAGAAGAGAAATTAGACTGTAATAAACAGCCTTTTTTGAGAATTCGAAGCACATGGAATTCCACTCTAAGGGGAAACCTCTTCCTCAATGCTTTTATTATACAAAATAACAAGAAGAATTAATATGGTGTGGAGGGTTTTTTCTCCAGAAAAATATTTGGATGTCCGTATAGTCTAGCGAAAAAGTTAACACGAAAAATCACTCTGACGGATCGGCATATAATACCGAAAATTATTTTGCAAAATATTGGCACGGCGAAGTTCCTCAGTTGTAGAAGGAAGAAAAGGGAAAAACGCTTTTGGTGAGTAACCACGACTTAGAACAAGGTCAACGTACGATCTGAGAAATCTGAGTTATATTAAATTGCAGTAGATCACATAACTGCAGAAAGGATGATACAGAGGTTAAAATAGATGAGGGAGATTATATTGAGATGAGCCCAGGTGTGTCAGGCCAAAAACCTATGGAGAGATTGAAATCACCAGAAGTATGCAATTAAAAATGATCTCGTAAATCGCCAGTGAAGAATTGTATACGTTATACAAGTTTGTCTTCGGGATAAAAGGTGAAATAATAGTTACGAAGTGCTACTAAGACACCTCCAACATCCAACTTCCCAACAATAATGTTAAAATGTTTGGATGGATGGGATTAAACCAGCTCACCAAAAAGCGGCTTAATCCTTTTGAACGGCACGAAAGAGTTTAGCCAGGCAAACTTATTTGATTGCATACTCCTTTCCAACAATACAGTCCAGCATTGGACCAGGGGACCAAGGCCCGACGTTGGGCTATTGCCACATTGATAATAATTGGACCTAAGCTTCGTAATTTTTTCAACCCGTGGTACCGACTTTGATGGTATGATTCCCCTTTGAACAAGTAAGACAATGGACCACATTGCACTCGAGATCCCAATGCTGGGGTCAATATCACCAGCCCTAATTTCATGCTTCGGCCGGTTTTGAATATTTAGGCAAACCAGCATTGGTGTCCAACATAATCCTCACTTCATGCATCACGAGTCGACGTGCAGTATCTATAGGACACTGAGCGAAATGCCATTATTCAGCAAGCCAGAAATTTTTTCAACAAATTATCGGTCGCGAAAATATTGTTAGGCAAACTTTAGAGCCAAATTTTAAGAAAGGAAAGTCGAGAATGATTTTCTACACCATTTAACGAAAAAATGCCCCTGCACGTGGTTTTACTGGTGATTCTGATTACATTCAACTGGCCTCCAATTTCAGCTTTTTAGACCGTAGCTCGTCTATATTCAGTGCCATTTTTGTCTCTCGGACAGCGTATTCCTCTTGCCATTTAAAAGAAATATACCAAGAGATGAGTTTGTGTTGTCGTCTGTCACTGTATATCTTCTGAGCAAAATTTATAAATCTTTTGTTTGATAGAAATACGGTTTTGATAAGATTTTCTTCAAATTTGACAAAATATTAACAGTGGCTAAATTTTATTGCTTGTATGCTTCAGCTATAAAATGAATCTTGATAAAATAACTTGAAAGACACGGAAGTATGAGACTCGTTCTTTACATGGTCCCTAAGTAGACAAAGCTGTATACCATTTGTCACTAAAATCCCTTTCAGATGGAATGAAGTTAAATTCCACTACCTTCCCGGAGAGACCTTCATGTGACGATTAAAATTGTGTTCTGTAGCTGCGACCATGTAAGATTTAGCGTTTTCGCTTCGCTAGTTACCGATCTTCTCCATGTGTTCCTTGGCCGCCCAACACGGCGTCTTGCTCCGGAGTCCTGTGGATTCCAGTTTAGAGCCTTTTTTGCGACGTTTTTGGGCCCTCTTCGGAAGGTGTGACCTATCCATTGCCACTTAAGTCTTTTGATCGAAGTGCCTATCCTTTCCTGGCCAGTTATAGTAAGGAGATCCTCGTTCGAAATTATCTCCGGCCAACGAATATTTAGGATGCGCCGTAGACACTGATTAACAAAAGTTTGCAACTTATCAGTGATCTCTTTAGTCACCTTCCAGGTTGAACAGCCATATAGCAGAATGGATTTCAAATTAGAATTGAAGACACGTATTTTGGTGCGTCTGGAAATATTGTTGTTTAGCCAGAAAGGAGTCAAATTGAAGAAAGCCGCCCTAGCCTTGTTTACCCATGATTTTACATCAGCATCCGCTCCACCATCTGCTGTAACTACACTTCCGAGATAGCAAAATTCATCAACTTTTTCGACTGCCTGTCCTGAAATACAAATTTCGCTTTGCCCACCTGGATATGTGCTCAAGAACTTAGTCTTGGCAGCATTGATTTTCAGCCCCGCATTACGACTCGCGCAATTTAGAGCTTCTGTCATTTGAGCGACATCATCCGTGTTTGTTGATAGAAGGCAAATGTCGTCAGCGTAGTCAAGATGTTGAAGGTGATCGAACAATTTCGATCTGATACCTTTGTTACGATGTAATTGGAGTGCGGAGCCGAGTACATCACTAATAGCAACAAGGAAGAGAATTGGTGACAAAATGCAGCCTTGCCTCACTCCACTGTGCACCTCAAAAGGATCTGAAAGCCCCCTAAGGCCTAAGGAAAAGATTTCTCAATTTCTGATCTAATTATTTTATCGATTCATATACACGTAGGTATACCAGTTCCGGATATCAAGGGCCAGAAAACTAAAAATATTTTATTTTTTCCGACTACATTCTGAGCAGCAGAAAATTTTGCGTAGTTCCGGGAATCAAACTCGCATTTTTACGCCTTCAAGCATTGTGAAGTGCAGGATTTTTTTTACCAAATCATCGACCAGGGGGAGGAGGGGTCAAGCGCCCATGCTTGACACCTGAAACAACTGATAGCCAGCAGAGGGAAATGTCACTACTCGGTATTCACTAGAATGAACTGCATGATTAGTTCGCACCCTGGTCGCACTCTTGTCGTATGATCAAAATGCAATTTTGAGTCTCTATTTATTTACGTTGTTGATGTCAGTGTGCCAGCCAACACAATAAAAGCTCACACATTATATTCAGTTGGTGATCACACTTTCATAAACCATAACAATTTAACAAGCGTAACAATAGGTCATTATTACCAAACTTGAAATTGCTATTGTTGATCGGCCAACTTGTTGACCCCGCAATGCCTAAAGGTCCCTATGATACCTACAATATCAGAGATTCACCGTTTTATTATGAAAATTATTATGAAACTGTGATAATAATTTTCATATGGTAGCCATTACTGCTTTACTTCACGTTATGCATTTGTCTCATCTATTACGAGTGATACATCATTCATGCATTTCACGTAAGACATATTTTAAGAGACGTTCACTGTCTGACCGTTTTTCACCGATATTACCACCACGTCTGGCATCCGAAAATCCGTGCATACATTGATGACTCACATTTGACTCATAGACAGTGATCGTGTTAAAAATAAAATTGACATAATTATTACACAATCGTTATGATTATGAGCAACGATGATATAATCTTTTTGCGTAATAAGGAACAAAGGCGTCTATAGATTATATAGGGGGTACATTGTCATATTGTTTGTATGAAAAAGTGATAAATGACAAAGGTATATCGACTGACGTGCATGATACAGATCGCAAATGTTTTTTTTTGCTGACTAGGAGATTTACAGTATACGCATAACTCTGTGCCAGGACATAGACTTTAACTTTACCATTATGGAAAGAAAAAAGGAAAGTAGGAAGAAGCGAAAATTTCAGACACAAAATTTGGCAGCATCTATAAAATCATGGAAATTTTTTTTACCTTCAAGATCCTTAAAAATTTTACATTTCCGCAATTTCTAATACATTGCAAAAGTTATCCATGACTGATCGTTTAGGAGGCCATGAGAGTATGTCCTTGTTATGAGTAAATATTCCAGAAACATTTCCCAAAGGATAAAGATGCATGCATTCCAGATTATTTTTGCATTTGCACTCAAACCCAATCCCAGGACTGATTAATACGAGTATCAACATTCATAGAAAATCGAAACTACTTCTTGTCAGTGATTTTTGCATAAATCTCTGCCTCTATTGTGTGCCAGCATCCTGATGGATAATGATGCTAATGAACATTAACAATGAAAACCAGGCCATGAGTATCATTTCGCAAAGCCTCAAAGCATGCAAAACTTGTCAAAGTCCCGAGAGTCTGGACGCAGGATACAATGCGAGAGCGAGTGCATATACCAAGTTGTTCAGAGTAGTTTTACGTACTTCATCATCGCATACTAGTCGCCACTTGGCAAACACATTATAGTAGAGTGCAACAACATTCTTCTCGTCCAAATCCACACAAGATTCGTTCGTTGTTCTTTGTCCACCGTCCGCGTCCACTGATGCTTGCCATCATCATAATCGTGGTCGTCGTCGTCATCGTTTCTGTTGCTGGTTTTTGGATTTGTATGTTCTTGCATTCTGAAAATATTGTTCTCACTCGGCCATTGTAATCCCTTTTTCCAGGTAATTACTCATTCCCAACAAATATTTGCTGTGCTCTCAAAGGCTGCATTTTTTGTACTTTTCATTCTTTATTTTTTCCTCCTTTCAACTCTGTGTGTAATATTTCAATATGAAGCGCTATGAGGATAGTGTGCGACGAGGCACGGACATGATGGTGGCGTGCACAGCCATATAACATTTTCCGTTAAAGAAATTCCAAGTTGAAAAATATTTGAATGCATTAACCCAATAATATGCGGCGATACCGCGATGAGGTGTGAGAGGTCGTCGCGACGATCATATAAGAAAACGGGGCAAAGGCAACGCAGAAACCATCGTTCACTGTTCTGGTACGTATGGATGGGGCACTTAGAGCCTTTTGCTTTCAAATAGAAGGTCGTGGTCCCGGACCGGTTTCGTGATACCTCTGCCTCTGCTTGTCCATGGATACCAGGTCTTATATGGGCCTCGACTGAAATGCCTATGTGTATACTCGGGGCCCTGCTCGCAGCCCACCCAGGTATGAATGGGCACTGAGATCTGAGACTCGCTGACTGTATATATGACTGGGATGCCAAAGTCGAAGCTAAGCCAGGCCAGGTAATGTACAGAGAACAGAAATCACGGCGGCCAAGATGAAATAGTTCCGATTGCCAGGCCGCGACCATATCTTAATCTCTGGATAAATCGTAGCCTCTATCTAATGCGGAGCGTCTTGTGGCGATGATGATGATGCTGATGCTTGCTGGCGGAGGTGTGGTCGGGGGAACGATATGGACTGGCTCATTCATGATGCCTCACGGTCCAGAAGAAGAGCCCAGCCAAATGATGACATCGTTAGTCACCTTAGTCAGATAGGGGCGCTCTGATTTGCATTAATGGTCCGAAATATCGAGACGCACACACACGCTCATCGTCAAGGCGATGAGGATCGAAAGACACAAGTGTATGGTGTGGGTAAGTGTGTGGTACGTTCCGGGGAATACTTTCCCACGGTGCACACGCTACGGCGTTGACCAGGCGATGGTGTTTTTTTTTGCATTTCAATGCTGGCCCGGGGGCCCATAAATTCTTGAGATGAATGGACAGTATACAGTCTTTGCACATTCATCGACTCGTCGTCGCCGAACCAATTTCATTTCATTGCCGTGCCATGGGCGGACCAGCAGCGCAGGTCTTTGTGCAAAATGTATTTTTTGAAAAGTGTTGAAAAAGCACTACGCACTCGATCTGGCCTTAAAATGAAACACGTTTATTCCTGTTTCGCCTTCTGTTCTAATTAAAATAAATCAAGTGGACTACAAACGATCCGGTTTCACATTCTCCGCACTTATTTATGGACTTGGAGTCACCGGCATCGCTGCCAATGGCATTATGGCTGCTGGTGCTAGGTTCTGCCGCTGTGCTGCCTGGCCCTCCTGGTATTGCCTTGCTAGCTGCCTGGCAGCGAATGGAATGGCCAAAACGAAGAAAAAAAGAAAAACAAAACGAACGACACGACTCGATCGACCAGCCATGAATTTTGCATTCACATTGCGAAAAATCTGAGATGGACTTGAGCTCTTCTGGTGCTGCTTCTGCTAGCTGAGGATTGTGTGGATGCGGATCTACTTCCACACACACACACATTCAACGTAGGGTTGGGAAAATCGATTTTCGAATATGTATGCCTATCGAATAATCGATTAATCGTAACCGAAATAATTGCATATCATGATATGCAATCTGTCAAGGGTTCCTGAGTTATAACCCTTTAGATCAGGGTTGTCCAACTTAATTTTTTTGCGGGCCACATTTTTTATTTTGAAAAACGATGTCGGGTCAAAAATTTTTTAATTTTTTTTTAACGTCAAGAAATGCCTTTGATTTGATTTATTTCAAATTATTGACATTTCGCTGGGTAGTGTCATGCAGAATGGAGAACGGAATAGATTTGTCAATTTTGGTTGGATAATAAAAAGAAACAATCGAATAATATTGGCAATATGACAATATGTTGATTCAAAAGTGAGTGGGACAATGGTGTGTGCTCGCCTACAGGAGCGCCCGAGGCGACCGTCCAGGAGCGCCTTAGGTCGGATTAGTTTTTTCCAATAGAGGAATAAATAAGGCCGGAACCCGATGTGGGGAACCACGGTAATTCAATTTAATAATAAACTGCATTCGTCGGAGCTCTATGTATAATTACACGTTTCCATTTCAGTTCTCTTTTTTTTTCAAACTGGTGACGCCATCATAAGCTGCTTCCGCGATATTTTTTTTACGTGATATTTATAAGAGTACCCTGGATGGCAACATATACGTGAGTTTTTGCTAGGTGGAAAAGCTGGAATCGAGCCCTGATCGTTTGAGCCTTATTGAACGTATTATTATGATCGATGTTCAACTTCAGCCTATCCAAAAGTTACTTCAGAGACCATTGCTGCTGCTATTGATCTACTGATTTCCAATTCGTATTATTGATCCGCAAATAATATAGACTCCAAAAATAACCAAAATTTGTCTTCAATATTTCGCTTTTAAATGTATTTCCTTCAAAATCATGTAACCCATTTCAATAATTTGAAATCACAGAAACAATTGAGGAGGTAAATGTTGAGATCTCGCAACGGAGAGATGAAAATTTGCGTGAAACATTCAATATTCAGCAGTAATTTTTTGTGCGCCTCAGAATTTATGTACATTTTTTTTATTGCCTCTTTTTTCGCAGTCGCTCGCGGTCCGGACTGTGGCGCGTGGGCCGCGGGCGTTGGACGAAATTCTGAAATCTTTTAGAATAGCCAACATTTCCCCTAAATTTCAAGTACTCTCTGGCGATCGAAGTTACTGGCCGGCTGTAATCGAAATTTTAGGTTTTCAAATCGCTGCTTGGACGGCTGGACCGATTTCCATAATTTTGGGTTTGTTGGATTAGGCTCTGGCCGGAATAGCAAAATAACTATTCAAATACGCGAAAATTCACAATGAGCAAGAATTCACAATGGGTTCTTTTTCACATATTTCTGCGTGTATTTCTTCAACATATCAGCGGATTTCGGTAAATTTGCTCCACAGGATTGGTCTATACCCAAAGTAACAGGACAACTATTGAGAAATATGCAGAATTCACAGTATAACCATTGAAATAAGCAGAAAATTTACATGAGTTTTTTTCGCATATTTTTGTTTGTATTTCTTCAACGTCTTTGCGAATTTTGGAAGATTTCCCTGCTGAATTGATCCTCGCCCTGAATTTCAGTATAATATTGAAACACGCAAACAATAAGCAAAATTATAAAAATTTGTTTTTCATAAATTTCTTTCTGTATTCCTTGACCGAATTACCAGATTTCAGTCAACTGAATCCAGCGCATTGGTCTTTACCCGGAGAAACATGCGAAAAATTCACAATAGGCAAAATTATGAAAACAGTTTTTTTAGGTACTTTATTTATATCTCCTGAACAAAGTCGCGGATTTGAGTAAATATTCAAAACCAGATTGGACTGCTCTGCGGATTGCGGAATAAGTATTAAAACATGCACAAAATTCACAATGTACAAAATTATGAAGACAGTTCTTTTTCATATAATTTGTATTTATTTATCTCCTGAATGGATTAGCGGATGCCGGTTAATTTGCTACGCGCCGCCGCATTGGCCTCTACTCAAAATATCAGAATTTTAAAATTCACATTGGGAAAAATGTTCAAGGCAGCTGTTTTCCTGGCCACCATTCTGGAACGGTTTAGTGTATGTATTTGGTAAGTGTACTTGCAACCAATAGAAAATGTGGTAGTCTGGCTGGTCTAGCGATTAGTGCGCGCACCTTCGGTGCACAGGGTCATGAGTTCGAATATCACCGTGGATCACGAGCTTATGACGGACTCATATAGTTGAATGTGTATGTATACTGGGACGCAGCCTCCGCATCACACGCAACAGCCGTGGAGCCCTGCGCTGCCGACCTGTTTCCCATCAGTGCGGGTACACAGTAAATACAATTACTAAATTTTGTTGAGAATGTTGCTCTCCGAGCGATTTCCCGATTTACGGGCATATCCACTCGGAGAGTGCAAAAATATGTATGACATAATAAAAAGACTCATATGTTAACCGAGTACCCATTTATGGGGATAAATAACACTGCTGAGCGTGGTGCTGATCCCATTACCTCAACAAAAAGCAGATAAGATCTTGGAAATAGGATGTCACTAACACATCCTGCGGCCTTAGTCCAATGCTGGATTGTCGCACCTGTTATTTATTTATTTAATAGAAAATGAGCAAATTTGAGTTCATGAGCAAACCTTTGGCCATATCTCTTTAGCGAATAAGTTTATTTCAATAAATTTGCCCGACCATGTTCTTCTCTACCCCAAAACACCAGAATAACTATTGAGATATGCATAACATTCAAAATAATCCTTTGGTCACTTTTCGTATGGATTAGAATATTTTTGTAAATTTTGCCCTTGTTTTTTTCACCTTAAATAGCTGAATAACCACTGAAACAATTAACTGAAAGGAAGAGCAAAATTTTGAAGGGATTTTTTTTTTTATCCCTTGATCACTTTGACCGGATAAGGGCATTTGAGTAAATTTTTCTGTACCGTATATGTCTCTGTGCCGAATACGATTAGGTGTATAGAAGCTTCGGAAAAATTGGGAAGAGCATTTTGATCAAAGTGATTTTCCCATTTCTTAAAAAAAACTAAGTTGTGCTACTGTAGGAACCGTGGTCGTTAAGGGGTTAATAATTTTATGATTTTTGTTTGAATTGCCCTGCCTTGCAATTCACAATGAGCAACATTCACAATGAGTTATTTTTCACATACTTCTGATTTATTGAACATGTTAGCGGATTTTTGAAGACTTTCCCGAATGAAAACTTCGGAAAAAATTCACAATGAGCAAAATTATGATGACAGTTTTTTTTCCACCAAAGGAAAATTTTCAAATTTGCAGACGGATAAGCAAAAATTCAAAATTTTTGCAAAGCTCTCTTTCTCATCCTCTGACCTTATCCTTTGATTTCAATAACATTGTAACCCCCCCACCCTTCTCCCTAATTTCTCTCTAACAGTAATATCACAGGAATTGCACTATGCAAACTTTCAACAAATTCACAATGGAGAATACTTTCAAAAGCAACTGTTTTTCACATATCTGTGTCTATATCCTCGGACCGGATAAGCGGATTGCCATAAATTTGCCCAACCAGATTCGTCTCTAGCAGAAACATCCGATTTTACAATGAGCTAAATTTGCAAGGTACCTCTGCTTCTCATCCTCTGGCCACATCTTTAAATGATTGGCAGATTAACGAAACGACATACGAAAAATTTACGGTGAACAGAATTTTGATAGCAGCTGCTTTCCCCATTTTTGTTTGTGACTTCTCTTGAACGGAATAGCGGATTGTTAATAAATTTACGCCACATGACTGGAATCTGAACTAAATTGCAGAATAAACATTCAAACATGTGGAAAATTCGCTATGAGTGCAATTTAATGAATTTGCTCCACCAGATTGGTCTCCAACATCACCTGGAGGAATTAGCGGATTTCAGGTAGTATTGAAACATGTGGAAAATTCACAATGAGCAATATTATGAAGACAATTCTTTCCTATTTTCCTTGAACAGATTAACGGATTTCGGTAAATTCCATCCTGTACTCCTCCCATCTAATTGACCACGTCGAAAAACAGAATCGTTGTTAAAAAATGTGCAGAATTTGCCAGTTCAAATTTTTTTCAAATTTTCGTCTATATCTCTTGAACGGATTTTCCGATTCCAGTAATTTCATTCCCAACCTCGAATTGATGACCACCCCGAATAGCAGGATAGCTTATGAAACATATGGAAAATTTAACAAAACAAAATATGTAGGCAATATATTTCTCGATCGGATTACCGTATTTCAGTAACTTATACTGAATCGTCGGTCCAGTTGTCTATATTTCTGGAAGGGATTTCAGAAGCCCCTCTTAATAACTTCTACCCCCAACAACACAATAGCTCTTGACCCATCTGTATCCGTTGTATCCGTTGAGCGGATTAGCGGATCTCAGTAATTCAAGTCATTTAGTATCTTGCAAATTTATAATTCGTTTTGTGGTCGGCGACAATCAAAGGATTTGCCAAGTGGTCCCTCATGAGGAAAAAGTTAAGAACCACTGCTCTCGGAGAAGCTGAAGGAAGATCACACCTGCTATTGGGAAGTCTTCAGAAAATAGTGTACCTCGGGGATGGGTTTGCCCAGGGAACCAAGGTGGCTGGAGGTTGTTACCCAACTAAGAGGGTTTAGGCACTCCCCTGACGGTATGGTCCCGTAGATGACTCTTTATGTTCCGGGAAACTCCGTTTGGGAAGCACTGGCTACACCCCGTATCTTCATGTACCAAATAAGATTAACCGAACAAATGCTACGATTATTCGTTTGCGTTCAGATCATCGACTAAACGACTATCGGTTAACCAAACAATAGGTTTTTCCAACCCTACTTGAACGTTGGTTGGATCCGCACTTCTCGCAATCGCAACGGCAGTGGCCTCCTCATGGCGATCTCCAGCGTCGATGGAATGCGTTACTAAAAATTTAAGTAAACTTGCAAATGCCATCGCGAGCAAAGAAAGAATTGAAAAAAGAACGAGGCGAGCAGGGAAGAAGGCCAAAGAAGAAATCCGACGGCCGGTTTTGCCGTGTGACTCATAAAGAATAAATCTCTTTTGCTCGAATCTGTCGAGGAGCGGGCGATCCGGTTCGAATGGCGATGGGAAAAAATGTGAAATTCCTTCGAGTGGGTTGCCCGTAGGCATATGGAGCCTGAATGGCGATGGATGTGCGTTCGTTTCTCTTGGAGGCAGGTGGGCAGGTAGATAGACATAGTCGCGGTACCCATCCTGCTGGTCGGCTGCGAGCAAGCAAGGAAGGCACCACCACACACTGGCGATTGCTTCATTAATGGAATTCCATCATCATGTGTGTGGAGAGTGGAGTGTGGAGGCAGCCATGCAGCCAAGGAGCCGTGCGTAGGGACATGCATGTAATGCAGGCAGAGATGACACACACAAGACACTTGTGGGCATGAGATTCGGGGAGGACACAAAATATAAAAGAATCGTCGTCGTCAAAGACATACACACAACACTCAGCGCGTAGTCGTCATATCAAAGCCAGGACGGCGGCGATGCCAATTAGTATTTGCGAGCAGTACCTGTGTCTACATGACAACCTTTTGGCGTGATGCTCTTCGTGTATTCCGCTTCCACTTTGCTATCTATTGAGAGTGCACAAAACTTACCCTTTGTCGGTTCGCTGGGTATATCTGAAGATTTGAGTCCTCGAGCCTGCAGCAGATGCGCCACCGCGGAACAATTCGGTGCGGAAGAGATGGAGGTCGTCGGACTGTTCGGCAGGCTCGTTGCAAGCGGTGCAGCTGGCGCGGGTGGCAGAGGTGGGGCGGCGGCCACCGGTGCATTTGTCGTCAGTGCAATGGAAATGGATTCCGTGTACCAAGTGCACTCAAGGCATATTGCCGCGAACACGAGAAGATGCTTTAGTTCAAGTCCTCGCATAATTGCATTCATTTTGTACTTTGTGCGACGATTATACTGACTGACGGATGTGTAGGAAAGAGCAGGCAACGCCGGAGTCCAGGTGGTGTCAAACGGTTGTTGTCGGTTGCGAGTTGCGCACAGGATCCTTTCGCGCGGTCACTCCGTGTACAGTATACCCGCAATTTGTGGAGCAACTAAACAACTCACGGGGCCCCGGGCGACATGCGAAACAATCGGAACAAAAGGACACACACAAAACACGAGCGTAGTGTAGCGAGAAAACTTGTCACTATGAAAGGGTTGCAAATGCAAAACGAAAAAAGAATTTGCTACCGGACGGCGGCGCAACTATGGCAAACAAAACGGAAAATTCGCATCCGACCAAACAAGGCACTGACAAAGCTACCGCAAATTAAAAACTCTTTCTGTGACAAAGCACGGTGCAGGTTAGTTTCACTCGATGGACACCTTGCACGTTTCGGTGCAGGCAGTGTGCTAAATGGCGAACGACGGGCGCAGTAATTGCGAAACGGAACGCAACTCGAACGGAAGACAAACGGCCGAACAAATAAGAAACATCACCGGGGACCGAAATCAAGAGCACCGCACAATGCACAAGTGTCGTCGTCGCGACATCACTGTCGAGTCGATTCGAACTCGATGGGATTGGATTGGAACGCGACCAAGAGCTGGAGGAGAACGAGACTCGACCGCGAATGAAGAAATGGATGGTTCGCGCTGTGTAAAATAGTTCTTGTGCGTTCCCGTGTTGCCGTCGTCGTTCGTACACCGTGACCGGCTACCGAAGATCCTCCCAACAACTGTGGCGAGCGGCGGATAAAGATATAAAGATGCACTTGTAGAACTAATAAAAATCTATCTAAGACTACGCTACGAGAAAAAGGACGGCGGGGAAGATTTGTTCACTTGCTCATTCATAAGTTCACCCGGCATCATACGCAAACGCATGACAGTTTGTCAAGTCAGTCAACCGTGAGCGTGAACTGTGGATTGTAGACAAAAGTGAGTCGATGAAGTACGAGAAAGTAGGAGTGGCACGTGTATTTGCAACGCCGTCTAGATATTAAGGCCGCAATGTAGAATCTTAGACGTCAAAATCAGCTTATAGTTTTAGGTTATGTTCGCCAATGTTGCACTGTTTTGTTTTTGCTTTTTATTACGTCACTACTTGTTTTTGTTGTTTGTTCGTGTAAATAAAAAATTTAAGAGCTAAACTATGACGGCATTGTCCAGCTGAGTTGCGGCTATGATATATCTAGATGGCGTTGGTATTTGTCGAATTTGAAATTTTGAACAACGAATTTCCGTAAACGAACTTTTAAGCGCTTTACACATATAGCCGCAAAATCTATGTAGATTATGTAATCTCGTTTGCTGTTCACACTCTTTGACATTTATATTTTTACTACATATGATTTGAATTTTAAATTTAATTTATGACTCCCTCTGTGTAGCAAATTTTACAACTCTTGCTCGCAAATATGTTTCGACTTTTCATATTATTGATATCTTTGCCAAGTTGGTAAAACTTACTATTCTAGTGGGACTAATTAAAATGAAAACGTCAATTTGAAGACGTAGAACACTTTCCCCAATGTGTAAAGCGGAAACATCCTCTTTTCTTATCAAATTACTTAACTGGCTTCGAAGAAAAGTCACACTTTGACATTAAATATCTTGAGAACCGTTACGATTTCGCGAAAAAGGATTGCAATTATGCTCGTTTCAGGCCAATATTAATGAAATGGCATCATCAAAATTTGGCGCCGCAGATACTGAAATCTCCCCCTGACGGCCGATCGATTGGGCAATCGATTGCCTCGATCTGCCGCCCGTACAGCACATATACATTGGGCAATTTATCGGGCAATCTGAAATAGACAGTCTCACGGTCCACAAGACACAGCACAAAATAGCGTAAATTTCGCCGGCCAGTTTCAAAAACTGGCATGGAAACTTTCCTGTGAAGTGAGTCCCACGAAAGGGAATTCGGTTTCACTACCATCAACATTTTTGACAGTATTGGTATGGATTTCACGTGAAATGGGGCTCTTACTACAGCATAGATTATAATAAGTGCGTTTTTTGGTTATCCCGTGTAGATTTGGGTAACGAAACTTCATATAAAAAATGACTGATATGGGTCAGCTGGCATTTTTTTATATGGAGTTCGATAGCCAAAACTAAACGGGATAACTAAAAAAAGTACTTTTTGTTGATTTTCTACACAAACTTTCAGATGAATTATCTCAGCAGCAATATTTCGATTGGATTCATTCGTCTTTTGGGGATGAATCACATACACTATCCCTTCACACAATTTATAATTGGTTTAGCGAATTCAAAGGTGAGCATATAGCTCACGGACGAATATTTGGTGAAGGTCGTTCAAAAACAGGATTTTCTCAGAAAAGATTGAGGGTTGCTCTTTTCATAGCAGGTGTGTTTTTTTGGTTATCCCGTGAAGGTTTGGGTAACGAAACTCCATATAAAAAATGACAGCTGACGCACCTGTCATTTTTCTATATGTAGTTTCGTTACCCAAACCTACACGGGATAAGCAAAAAAAACACACCTAGTATCTTCTTGTCAAGAGTGACCCCCAGGCACACTTGGCTTGGTTAATTTGGAGTTGTACATTGAGGGGCACTTGAGTGTCTAAAGCGTCCTCTTTCTTAATGGCATTACTATATGGCTTCGATTCTGCCAACGCGCAGCCCATTTACTGTGGAACATTCCTATACTATTTGCCTGGCTGTTTGCATAATACCAGGGATAAGACTTAGCCCTTGGTGAAAAACCTGTCTGTTAGTCTCCACATTAATCCATCAACTACCAAGTACCACAGGAAGGTGGATAGGAGCCCTGCTTCGAGGTAGCCACGAGGGGCTTGAGCACAGATCGAAAATGATTTTAGTCGAGAGCTTTTTTTTCCGCTCAGATAGTAGAATTATCACTCTTAATGTAATGTCGTTTTAATGACAATTTACCCAATTTGAGAATAATGATCACCGTCCCTGATCTTTAACCTGTTAGGATATATCCCAAAACAAAAGCACTTCTTCTTCTATAACCGCTCTTTTGCCAGTATTTTGTGCAGCCTAGTCGCTTTGCGCTATGGTGGTATTTTCAACAAAACTTTTGAGACTATGAGCCGCTCAGCGACTAGGCGTTTCATTCGTATCTCGGTATAACCGGGGCCGGTTTGTGTTTTTTTATTGCATGCTGAATCGTATACGGCGATGAGCGGAAAAAGAGGGCTTATCCGATACATGCCAATTACGAATGGGCTTCCCTATTGAGGTCGATCCACACTTTTCAGTCACAGTAATTTTTCATATAAGTTGACATAATCAATTAACTGAGCTTGCTAAGCTGCTACGCAGAGTTATACCAAAGAGTTTCTGCCTTGCTCTAGCTTCAGAGAGTAGGCTGAAATCCCCTGTTGAGAATGTGGAGGTTAAGCGAAAATTATCAGTTACATAAGGTACTCACCTCTTCTGTTGACGACTGTGCTGTCCAATAGTAGATTATGAGCATTGGCAGACCAGCAGTAAACCTTTCCCACTCGCCTTACAGTGGAAGGCCAATCTCCAAAGCTCCAACCGAATCGTCGGGTAAATTGGTAGACGCCATTACCAAATTATGGTTGCCTCGCGCTAGTGGCAGTGGTACACCACAAGGTGGCGGGTGTTGGCCAATTCTGAAAAGAAATAATAGCTTGAGCGAAAAGGTGTGTGAAATCAATTTACTAAAAGTTTAAATAACTCCCTGCATTGGTTTAAAGCTGAGATTTGTTACGCAAGGATTTAACGGACGGTTCTCAAAAGGTTTATTCTGCTACTAACACTCCCTAGTACCCAGCAGCTCTTCCGAAGGGCCAGGCCGCTCTTTGGGAGAGCTGCTGTTATCATGGCCCTCATGGCGACTAGTGGTGTCATCTACAAGGACCATATACCATCTAGGGAGTACTTATAGTATGTTCGCTCCTACCTCTTGGCCTTTCGGAATAGGTTTCTTCTTTTTCCAGAGCTTTGTTCTGATTTGGTTAGATTTTACGATTGCCTATAGTGTTGCAAGTAGCTAGTTTTCGGTTTATTTGCATTGCTGGCTCAATTGATGCACCCAAGAAATTCTACATCTGTAGGGTGGGTCGTCTTCACTAAATAGTGGTCCTATTTCTTTATTCTTGTTCAGCTTATTCCGATAGGACCGGGCGTCCAATGCGGTCGGCGCCCATATTTATTGCAGATAATGATGTGTGGTCGATTAGGTTTTACGTATCGTCATCTGAAGGCCTCCATGGACAATGCGATCAACCGTACAAAAAACGGTCATTTTCTTACCTAAATACAGTGACCGCTTATATACCGGAGCAAAGATAAAAAGTTTTAGCCAAATTTAAATTATTTTTGGACGGCATATACGGCCTGCACTAACTAATCGAAACTAAATTTAGTCCCGCTCGCAACAGATGGCGAGGTGCTTGCCAATTGATTATGCCTAGACAAGCAACTGTCTCTGAAATTTATCCAGGAAGACCGAAATCGTCTTGTTATTGGGGTTATATTGTGTTCGATTTTCGTTTCGCTACAAAGTTTATATGAAATTCCTGGTTAGAAAAAACGCGAGACTAACAAATTCCAATTATAATATTGTCCAAATAATCAAAATATCAGATAAACCATTTGTAAACCTCTGCAAATTTAACAACCAATTCAAATAAAAACAAGAAGAAGAAGTTAATACGCGAACTAGACTAGGACGGTATATTCACCCTATGGAAAAGGTACTATCTCCAAAAATGTTTTAAGATAGTTTAAATTAAGAGCCGGTATATAAGCGCTCAGTGAGAATATCGTTCCGCCTCTCCGTACCAATTCAACTCAATTTCGATTAACCCACCAAAATCCCAGCTGATCTTCTCACACAATTTCGGAACGGTCCCCATTGTGCCGTGGTTTCGCCCGATTGGCCCACCATTTGTGACAGCTGACAATTTACAAAATTCGTGTGGTCCGGCTTCCTTTTTCTGTTACACAAATTTTGCCGGCCGCCTAATTAGCACAATAGTCCTTCACCGCATAAGCGGCATGTGTTAAAATAAAGCATCAAACTCTTGTGTTCACGTCGATTAGCCAAAATGTAAGCCAGCGGACAGCTCTAATTTAATTTGCAGCATAACATGTCAGCACGATTCTATGTTCTCTGGTTGGTCCATTTCATTGTAGGGTGCCTTCGATAAGGTGGTTGTTTGCCGCGTCAACACTTCTCTGCTTCAATTTTGCCTTCTCATCGAGCAAATCGCATCCGATCACGACTCTAATCAATGCAAAATGGTCACAAACGCCGTTGTATATGGAAATTGCCGAATATCTGGCCGATCTGAATGCAAATGTCTATTGGGATTTTGTGGAGGGACTGGGCGCACTGGATACTCCCGTTGCCGAGCTCGGTACGGTTATGCAAATGACGTGTATGACAAAATTTATTTTAATTTCATATTTGACGCGCAATTTCTATTTCTAGAAACCGAGTCGAATAGGTACAATGCTGCTTTGCGAATTGTGCAAAACTTGCTACCGGCATCGCATGTATCGTTGATGCGACTGGCCATTTCAATGCACACACTGACGCCAAGAATCCAGGCGCACATGCAGATAGCGAAAGGAGTTCAGGACACAAAGGACTGTGGCTCGAAGAGTTTCGTGCAAGTCGGCAGCGAGGTGTACTGTAGCTTGAGTGAATTGAAGCGCGCACTTCCCAAGGCCGACTCGGAGCCAATTGAAGTGTTCAGCTTCGACCATGTCTACCCCGGAACGGAGAACAACACGATCTGTGTCGTGCTGTACAGTGACATCGGCACAAAGGAGTCTCAAGAGTATCACAATTACATCAAGGAGAATTTTGCCACCTACAATGTGAAATACGTGTCGCGACACTTTGCCACGGTGGGTTCTATTTTTAAATATTTGTTAGAGAAAATTCAATAATCGATTGGTTCCCTCCGCAGTATTATTCTAAAAAAAAGGTCGGTCTCTCCGGCTATGGAGTTGAATTGCATCTCAAATCCACCGAGTACAAGAGTCAGGACGACTCGAAACAACAGAGTGACGAGAAGGGTGCGAAGGCTGAGGTTGGCATCGATGACGACGATGAATCCGAAGTGGATGGATTCGACTTCAAAACCTTGAAGTAAGCATAAAGCTCCTGATCTAAGTAAACGTTTTTAGATCTAATCCTAATTGAATTATAGATCTCGCTACCCACATCTTGCCCACTCTCTGGATCGTTTCAAAGGCAATCTTCTTGAAAAAGACGAAGAAATTGCACCACTAAAAGCATGGGAGTTCCAGGATCTTGGCTTACAAGCAGCACAACGTGTTGCAGAAATTCAGGGCGATGAGGCTCTGTTGATTCTTCAATTTATTGCACAGAATTTCCCATCGCAAGTAGGATCTCTTAACGCCGGTTGGGGAAGATCTTCTCATACTTAAACACCGTTTTTCTGTTTCAGGCCAAATCACTAATTACCCAAAAAGTCAGCGAAGACTTCAAAAAAGAGATGAAACACAATATTGAAAGTTTGGGACGCAATTTGAACTTACAACCGCCTGATGCGGCGCTCTTTGTGAACGGAATGTTTTTCGATGCCGACACTCTGGATTTAGTGTCGTTGATGGACACATTGCGTAGCGAATTGGACGTTTTGAGTGGACTTCATGATATTGGTAGGGATGAGTACATTCATACTAGAAACGAAACTTTGAAATTGTTTTAAATTATTTTACAGGTCTTCGGGGATCTATTACGGCAAATTTGCTCGCTCTTGACCTGTCCTTGTCGTCGCAAAAGGAGTTCGCCATCGACATTCGCGATTCAGCTATTAACTGGATCAACGATATGGAATCCGATTCGCAATATCGACGCTGGCCGTCTAGTGTTATGGACTTGTTGCGACCAACGTTTCCGGGAATGTTGCGAAATGTCCGAAAGAATATTTTCAACTTGGTACGTTGATTATCTGAAATTTTGCCTTTGAAGCTCGATTTTCAGGATTTTATTTGCAGGTTTTAGTTGTCGATCCTCTTACAATGGAAGGTCGACCACTCATCAAATTGGCGGAAAGTTTTATCGTGCACATGGCTCCGATACGACTTGGATTGGTATTTGATGCGAGAAACGAAAACGAAGACACGAAAGAAGCCTATCGAGCTATAGTGTGTGCTTTTAATTATATAGTGCAAAATCAGACACCACGTTCCGCGCTCGGCTTTCTTACAGATGTAAGTTTCATTTATTTACGGACGTTTTGGGATATTTATTAATGCAGTACAATTTCAGATCTATTCATCGGTTAAGCCCACCAAAACAGTCACAATGACCGATATCAAAGCGGAAATGAAGAAATCGTTTAAATCTTTAAGTTCAACAGAAATTGATTCGATACTTGGCGAAGACTCTGAATATGACTATGGTCTACAATTGGCGCGAGAGTTTATTGATCGTTTGGGCTATGACAGTAGTCCGCAGGCATTGATGAATGGCGTGCCACTGCAGGATGGTCAAATTAAGTCGGACGATTTTGAAGAAGCCGTTCTTACGGAAATTATGCAACAAACGCCCAATCTTCAAAAGAGTGTTTACAAAGGCGACCTAGCAGATTCGGATAATGTTATGGACTTTTTGATGTCGCAACCGCATGTTATGCCCAGGTAGGTGGTAGTGTTATTTTTAAAGGTTACCATCATAAAAACAAAATGTTGCGAAAATAGGAAACTTCGTTGATTGTAAATGCATTGATTGCGATGATAGCATAAAAGTGTGTTGTTCCCACTGTGGACAAATAGGACGGTGGATCTTTCAAACAAGTTGTTTAAGCTTGATGCATCCACCGTCCAACAACAATGTTTTGATTCCGTAACTGGCACGTATAGTCAGAAACGACGGCCGCGTCGAATTGGAAAATAGCAAGTGGCTTCTTCCGCACAACATGGTTCGACGTCATTGTGTACTTTTGGTCCTATATAAGAGGATTTGACACAATGCCTGGATGAGCCCGGTAATGCCTCTCGCAACAGTGCATAACGCGCCGCATCAGAAGAGGCATCTTATGAGAAGATGCGGAGCGCCATGCACTGTTGGTCGAAACCGGCTCCAAAAATACACATTGTGTGCCGCATGGATTGCGATGATAGCATAAAAGTGTGTTGTTCCCACTGTGGACAAATAGGACGGTGGATCTCTCAAACAAGTTGTTTGAGCTTGATGCATCCACCGTCCAACAACAATGCAGGTATAAATGTTTCGAAAACTTATTTGGGGAGGAGTAGTAGCAGATTTTTAACGATTTTTATGGATTGACTGATAGGGAAAGGCAACTGGATTCGTCATCATGTTACAAAGCAGCCAGTTGCAAAAAGAACACGAATGCTTGATTCGGACGTGAAAGATATTGCATTAGGATCTATATCTCACCATACGGCAATGGAAACTGCATTCCAGTCTGTATCGCTCTATTTTTCGACACGATAGGGGCTTCGATGCAGCTGTTCGCCGCATGAACCATTTTCTTTTACTGTAGTACTTATCATCATCCTCAAGGTGTTACACAAACTAAAGTTTGCTCCGAAAAAAAGATACAAATTTCAGTCACCTGTTTTTACAGTTATACACAATCAAAAGAAAGTCGAAAAAATGTACGCTTTGTTGTGATTGGTGTCCGAAACCGTTACTTTTCGGGCTGGGCTGCAATTGTTTGGACATTTTGTTGCCGTTATAGCGCAAACAGCAAATTTCAGAAATATTTATTTTACAGTTACAGTGTATGAGCATTTACAACATAGCGTACATATTTTTCCGTCCAATCCGAGGCTTTTGTTTCAGGTATCTTGACTTGAAGTTTTTTCTTAGGATGAGTTGTCGGCACATCGCTAAACCATGATATGGTTTAATCGTTGAGTAAAAGGCCATTATGGGCATGATTCGAAGATCCGTTTGTAGAACGAATCATGGGCTAGTATGGTCGTTCAACGACCGATCAGCTTTCCACAGTGAAGCTATTACTCGAAAAGTGCTGGGAATATAACATCGACGTATACCAAATCTTTGTCGACTTCAAGCTGGCATAGGGCAGTATCAATCGAAGTGTACTGTACGCCAGCGCCAACGAAACCGACGCAATTAAGTGACGGATACAACTAGCCAATAAGACCTATTTCTCGGTCCTCCCTATAATTAATTTGAAACTTGCGCACATGAACACGAAGCTCCACGTGTACAAAACGATCATCCGACCCGTGCTATGTTATGGCTGCGAAACATGGACCCTCACCCAAGCCTCCGAAATTTCGCTAGACAAATTCGAACGATAGGTTCTTCGGCGAATTTTCGGGACCGTTCGCGAGCGGGATCAATGGCGTATCCGGTGCAACCATGAGTTGTATCAATTGGAAGTATCGAAAATCGTGAAATTTCAACTTTTGCTATGGGCGGGCATGTTCAACGGATGTACGATAATCGCATGCCAAAGAAAGTGATGAACGCACAACGAATAGACGGAACGAGGTTGCGTGGACGACCGAGAGCTCGCTGGGAAAACTCCGTAGATGAAGACGCCCACCAGCTGCTGGACTTCCAAAACGGGCGGACAGGGCCACGTAACCGCGACAATCGGAGGTCAACGATTCACGCGGCCAAAGCCCGACGTCGGGATATCGTGCCACATTGATGATGATGATGTACATATTTTTAGATTTTTTTTTGATTGCATATAACTGTAACAGTAACAGTGACTGAAATTTTTAAATATTATTTTTCGAAACAAGCACGGGACAATATTACACTCCCGACTAAACGTTAACGTTTAGGACACCCTGTATATCAGGAGAATCAGAAGTGATTATCCAAACAATCATTTAATCGACCTTATTACTCCTCCAGGTAATGACAGACTTGAGTTCACGTACTTGCAAAAGTGTCGAGAATGTATAGTCGAGGACGCAAACATGTTGTCGACCGGCAGTACACGGAGCGTCTCATCAGATGCCTTCTCTGTCGCTTAATTTACTCTCGAGGAAGGTAGGACCGGAACAGTTTCCAGCCAGGTGGAACTTTCGCTTTTATAGGGAAGGCGGACACTCCAACCTGCGAATCATTTTTAACTGGACTGATCAGTTGTCAGTCTCATGACGCGCCACTCAACAAGACGCATTTCTAGCATTGCGCTAGTGGTCGAAACCGGTCGACGACATTTTTGCGTCCCCGAAAGGGGACTATACATTCTTAACACTTTTGCAGATATGTACGTTTGAAACATGTTGTCCACATTATGGGCAAATGGACCGCAGCGAGTGGCCCCTCGTAAATCACGGGGGTCCACACACATTTCACTCGTTACAAATTTCTGTTACGCCTTTTAGTATGCGTTATCGTTATAGAGCTATTCACGGAAGTTTGGGAAAATGCCTTCATTGTAATGTTTAAACTCTGGTGGTTCCCTTAGGACCGCATGAGTCTATGAGTAACTTTAGCATATATGTATGTATATTTAGGGGCAAGACGACCTACAAATTTGGCACAGACTATTTTCCCGTTAAGTGTACCGTTATATAGAGGCGTTTCAGAAAACATGCTTGTTTACACGTTTGATGAAATGTAGGTCTCTTTGGCGCCATAGAAGCTTCAAATTCGTCACAGGTGTATTTCTTTTTAAATGTACCGTTATAGAGATATTTTGAATAATAATTTAAAATTTTGACCGGCCGTAGCTACACTTTGGGGCACCCATAGATGGGGAGTTTTGCCATTTTATTAGGAGTCACAGAAAAAAAATTGTCGTTTGGACAGCATTACCGTTATGAAGATATAAATTAGAATTCCCTAACCATTGTGGCTTACTTGAGGGCGTACGGATCGTTATGGAATTTGGATATATTGTTAAATCAGGAGCTACATACATACATTAGTTTATAATGTTCCCAAAAAACTGTCCAGTTAACTGTTTGACCTCGCATAGCTCCCTTTTGGAGGCAATGGGAATTTTTGGTTTTATATTTTGAATCGTGGTATCTACAAATTTGTCATAAACGACTTTTTTCTATACGTTACCGTTATAGCGATATTCACGTGAATTAAAAAAAATCGTAGCGCCCTTATAAACCTTATCAAGATTTTAATTAAACCTTGTCGAATACACCATCGTTAGGAGAGATCATCTCCATTTTCTTACTTTATTTTTAAATCGCAAGAGCTTCAAGTTTACCTTACTCAACTTTTCCCTACATGTTACCGTTATCAAGATATTCATAAAAAACTATTTTTGTGGGTTTTCGACCCTTTGTTGCACTGCTAACGGCACACCTACAGATGCGAGCTTTTGGGGTAAATGTTTAAAACCTTGAAATAAAGGCTCATACGAAAATCCAGTTTTCCCCTATTTTTTCTGAAGTTTCTGATGTTCGAATATCGTCGTGTATTTTTGGGGACAGATTTACAGATTTTTATCAACGCCCTTCTTCCATTCTTAAGAGATAGTCTTCATTGCCCAACACTCACTCTTGGATCGAAGGATGAAAAATATCCGCTGCTTGGTTATTCCCAGCTTGGATGGTACACCGATATTAACTCTGCCCATTTGCGGCAGTCTTACTGTTGGATGTTTGTTGGTGCCCTGCTCTGCACGCGTTTTGAATAGAACTGTACTCGATCCTCAGTTGTTTGACTATGCTGTCCGTAACCGAGTTTCATTGCTTCTCAATTCTCTTAAATGGAGGTATTAGAGACCACGTAGAGTCGCTGATGTCTGTACACAAATTTTCCGCATCCTTCACTTTGTTCCATCTATCATCAATTGATAGAGGATCATGGGAGTCATCTATCGGGACCATACCATCAGGGGAGTGCTAAGCTAAGCTTTACGGTCTTACCTCTTTCATTCTATAAGAGATGAGTCATGCTTTCTAGATCAGAAGGATTTCGATTTCAGCCATTCTGGGTGTGGTGTCAATTTTAATACCAGTAAGAAAAGCAGCTTAGTTTGGAAAACTGGGTGACAGTATTTCGCTGAGTCCTAATATAGAAATTTTAAAGGTGACCATTTCCCGTTCGACTGCCGTGAGTATCTTAGTACTGTACTCCTCACATCGTTCAAACATCCTAAAAACCCACCGTAGACCGTTGCTTGTGATCATTGATCGTTGTAATCCAGCTTCAGGTATGCTGTATCCAAGTTACACGCCTACATACCTATGTGAAATAATTATAACCCCAAAACCGCAGGCGATCAACCATTCCAAATTCTGTGACAGAGCCCTATATTTTACAAGTCTGTCCTGCATTGAAAATCCTCCGTAAATTGCATCGCATTTTAGGAATGTGACTCTGTTTACGCTAGCATTTTTTTTTGGTTCTAGGGTCGTATCTTTGAACGGCGGTATCCTTTGAACGCAAACAGCTAGGACTCTGATCCCTCTCTGTCCAATTTTGCTTTTGTAAATTGACTACGTTTAAGCCCCCTTTTCCTTTTTTTTTGGTCCTTGGATCGCATCTCGCATTTTCCAAATGCTGTAAATTTTAAACGCAGCTTTAAATCAGTCACCCCCACTATGTACTGTCATATTTTTTACTTAAACCTTTAGGCCAGGGGTGTCTCCTTAACGTGGACCAATGGGGATTGAATTTGTCGACCGACAATGGAAGTCGCACCCTGGTCACTCTAGACTGCTGAGCTGCTCTATCTGTCCATAGCGGGACACCTTTGACCTTTGATAATATGTACTCAATAGTATATTCTTCCAAGGACCTTTGTTCGTTTAAAATTAAATAAAAAAAAAACAAATTCGTTTTTTGTACGGTGCCACCAATCTTGTGTTCGTTTACACAGGCGTACGATATTTCTCTTAATGTAGAGGACAAGGAGCTAACGGCGAGAACAAACATAGCCCATCCCTATCGCTCAAACCTACAGCATGCCGTTGTTGGCTCGTCGAAGAGTCAAGAAGTATTTTGTATCATAACAGGCAATGTCCGCTAGGCTCATTAACGAAGCGTCATAAAATATCGCGGCCAACTTGATACTATTCAGTCGAAGAAATTTTTCCAGGGACAAGAACCCTATTCCTCAAAACTTACTAAAAAAAATTTGTTAAAATTAGAGGTTTATAACCACTTCTTACAAATACGCACAAAAAACCTTCGTGGGCCAGATTGTGACCCGCAGGCCGTATGTTAAACAGGCCTGCTTAAGCCTATTTGCGGATACTGTGCGACGTGCTCATTTATTGTGTTTTTTAATATTCCGTTATGCTCACTAGATTAAACCAAAAAATCCTTTCATCGGACGAGCCCGTTATCATTGACTTATCCGGCAAGCCCCGCAGCGATATCAAAAACGTTAATGCCCTCTTCCAGCTGTCCTCGCGCGATATGACCGCCACCGTTTTGGATAACTTGAAATACTTTGCTTCTAAAAATGACAAATTGGACGGTCGAGAACTACACTATATGACGCTGTGGGTGTTCTCTGATTTAGAAACAGAGGGCGGTCGCGTATTGTTGCGAAACGCCTTGGAATACATGGTAATTAATTTGATTCAAAATTACACGAATTTTACTACATACAACATAAACTCTACTCCCATAGAAATCAAACAGTGATATTCGCGTTGCTTTCATACCAAATACCGAGGGTCAAGATGTTGCCCGCAAGGATAACTTGAATCGTCTAGTATGGGCCGTTTCTCAAACTCTCTCGCCACACGAAGCCACCTCTCTTGTTATGAAATGGTTGAATAATCCCGATAAGGATTCGTTTAAAATTCCGGTAAGTGATATCTGAATAAAGTTGTGATTGGTATTTCTTACATTTTGACTGCAGGATAGCGTCACCGATCTGCTTCCATCGACGGAACTTCACATAAAAATGCTACGAGTATACTCACAACGTGTCATGAAACTTAAGAAATCGGAAAATTTGGTCGTTGCCAATGGACGATCCTATGGACCGATTGGTGATAAGGAAGTATTCAAAATTGAAGATTTCGGTTTGCTGGATCGATTCCATAGTCATCACTATATTGACAAAATCAAGAGCACGCTACGTGAGGAGTTGGAGAATGAAGGTTTGCAAAATTCTTTTATTTCCTGTATGCTGTTTTTTTTAATCAAATTCTGTTTCAGACTCCACAATTACGAGTGACACAATTTTGAAATTAATTACAAATCTCGTGCCTCGTCAACAATCGCGCAGTCGCTTCACGATTCCCACAGACTTACGTGATGGTCATTCAGCCGTGAAATTGCCACCGAAAAACACAGAAATTCCACACTTCTACATAATGGCTGTGCTTGATCCGGCATCAAAAAGTGCCCAGAAGTTAGCTCCGATCTTAAAATTGCTGCGTCAAGTGATTAACTGTGATATGAAAATATTTTTATGTGCCGTTGAACAGCATAGTGATATGCCGGTGAAAAAGTGAGCATGAATTTGAGCTTAGTCATTGGACGGATTTGAGAACGATTTTTTTTCTTTTCAGTTTCTATCGTTTTGTAATCGAGCCAGAAGTTCGTTTCACGCCCGATGGTAAAATTGCCGATGGACCATATGCCAAATTCACAGGCTTGCCAGCGAGTCCATTGTTGACACAAAATCTTCAGGTATGACTTTAGATCATTCGTCTCGGACATTTTAATATTGTCTGAAAATTTTTTTTACAGGTTCCTGAAAACTGGTTGGTTGAAGTTGTGCGTTCTGTATACGATTTGGATAACATTAAACTCATCGACATTGGCGGACCAGTGCACAGTGAATACGAATTGGAATATTTGCTATTGGAAGGTCACTGTTTCGATTCAACGTCCGGCGCACCGCCACGAGGTCTTCAAATAACGCTCAACGCACCCAATCAACCTCCGCTCGTCGACACAATTGTTATGGCAAATTTGGGATATTTCCAATTGAAAGCCAATCCCGGCGTTTGGGAATTGCGCTTGCGACAAGGGAAGAGTGCCGATATCTTTGATATCACTCAGTAAGTGTGCAAATTGGCTAAAGAATCTGATGAGTTTGTTAACCGATTTTTGTTTTTACTGTAGAGCGGATGGTGTTAACACTATGCAAAAAGACAACACTACAAGAGTTGTACTCAGCTCTCTTCGCTCCCACGTAATTAAATTACGTGTGACAAAGAAAAATCATATGATGGCAGCCGATCTGCTTGGTGACGATTCCGACTCAAAATCAGGCATTTGGAATTCAATTACAAGTTCGTTTAGTGGAGGAGACTCGGAGCCCGCGGAAGTCATCAATATTTTCTCTGTTGCGTCAGGACACTTGTACGAACGATTGTTGCGGATTATGATGTTGTCTTTGATGAAACATACAAAGGTGATATTAAGCGAAACCTGCAATATATGCTTAATAAATGTGACAATCTTTGCAGAGTCCAGTAAAGTTCTGGTTTTTGAAAAACTATCTTTCGCCACAATTTATTGACTTCTTGCCGCACATGTCGAAAGAATACGGTTTCGACTTTGAACTGGTTCAGTACAAGTGGCCACGTTGGTTGCATCAACAAACCGAAAAACAACGAATCATTTGGGGTTATAAAATTCTCTTCCTGGACGTGCTGTTCCCGTTGGATGTTAAGAAAATTATTTTCGTCGATGCCGATGCGGTGAGTCTTTAAACTTATTTTCTTCATTCAAGCATTTTACAATAACCCTGTCTTCTCAGATCGTACGTGCCGACATCAAAGATCTCAACGAACTTGATTTGGGCGGTGCTCCTTACGCATACACGCCGTTCTGCGATTCGCGCAAAGAAATGGAAGGTTTTCGTTTCTGGAAACAAGGCTACTGGCGCAATCATCTGATGGGACGACGTTATCACATTTCCGCTCTGTACGTCGTAGACTTGAAACGATTCCGACGTATAGCAGCCGGCGATCGTTTGCGCGGACAATATCAGGCACTTAGTCAGGATCCCAACAGTTTATCGAATTTAGATCAAGACTTACCGAACAATATGATACATCAAGTATCAATTAAATCGTTGCCGGACGAGTGGTTGTGGTGTGAGACATGGTGCAGCACGGACTCGTTGAAAAAGGCCAAAGTCATCGATTTGTGCAATAACCCGCAAACGAAAGAGGCTAAATTGACAGCAGCCCAGCGAATAGTGCCCGAATGGATAGAGTATGATTCGGAAATTAAGCGGCTTATGGCACGAGTCGAGGACCATGAAATGGAAAGTGATAGCAGCAGCAGTAGTCGTGAGAAGAGCAGTAGTAACACCGGTAAAGACACTGAAAAACATTCGGAACTGTGAGTTCGTGTTAGGCACTAAGTTATGGAAATTAGTTCTGTATGTGTATAGTTGTTAGTTAAATTGATTCGAAATATGAATAAGAGATGGACATTTTATAATATTGCGAAAAATGAAAAAGGCAGAATAAATGTCGTCCGTGTTTTGTACACTTAACTGATCAGGTGATTTAAATCATGCTTTTTTATATGATTTTTAATTTAATTTATATTTTCATTGCGGGAGAAAAGCGAACGTTTCAATGATTTCGTGATTCGTCAAATTGATTTGATAATTGCCATTAATTTCCAAATATAAGTTACATTCCAATAGTTTTTTGTTATTATATTTCAATGTCGTGTTGTTTGTATTTTTGTGCATTTACAATTCGGTGTCAAAGCATTGCATTTTTGTCTCCTACTGCTAGTATTGCGGTATGAATTTGAATAGCATCCAATTGGTCGTTGTGATAAAATCAATCATTCATAAAATTATCGATGATGATTTGACAAGTAAAAGTAGTGTCTGTGGTGTAGTAGACAGTGCCCTCGCTTTCGATGCACAGGTTCGAATCCTATTGTAGACGGACTAAGTTTGTGATGGTTTTCGAATTCCCTAAATGATCTTAATAACTCTACTGGTTTTTCCCTCGCTGTCTTATTCCTTTCCTACAATGTGTAGTACGGTATTTGAATTGCTGAAATTTTAAACATGATTATAAGCAGTGCAAACGGACGTGTGTATTGCGTGCGCTAGGATATTTAGGAAAGGGTCACCGGAGAATTATAAATATCCAATATTTTGAAATTAGTTCAATAACGGGGTGAAAAAAAAAACTAGGAAATGGATTTTTTTGTTTCTTATGTTTCTTTTTTGAACTCGGAGCTTCCCATCAAAATTTCGTTGCGCTATTTTTTCGTTTTCTGGCCGCTAACTCAGAACCTATACATTTATGCGAAAATATTTCATTAAAAGTCATTCGGTTGTTTCTCATTTCTGTTAGCCCATTCGCTAAAGTGGTGAACCCTGTGAAAACACGCGACTCGGCCTCCGCTACAACATCGGCGAGCGCCGACGATGACGCATGTCCTGGAAAGCACCAACGTGGTGTATACTCGATTGCCAGCCGTTTGCAGTGAAAACATCGAAGCGTGGTTTCTTGTGATGAAGTATTAGTTCGCCACGTCATCGGTCAACTCATCGACGTTCTTAGCGAAGAGCCTGTGTCCGATAAATACAAATTCATTAAAATGCGAATCAATTCGCATTCGCAAATGCCACTAGGAGATAAACGCCCGTTCGACTTTTATCACGGAATAAAACGTGTTGCCGGTTCAGTGGTTGGCGAAAGTGCATAAAAAGGTTTTTGTATTCAGCGACTCCCTGAAGCCGTGCGTGCTGTTTAGCCGACTTGGAAAATCCATGCAAGCGAGCGCCTAGCAATCGAGTTATGCTGGTATCACGAGACGAATCGCCCGTGTCTGTTCGTAGCAACCGTCTACGTACGCCGATCTGCCCGTCCGCACAGACGATCGTCAACGAAATTAGCAACGTGTGATGCCGACATCTAAAAAATCGACAACCATTCAACCAAAACATCGTCCCGTGCTCCGACGTTTCACCAATCAACAACAATATCAGCACGCTATCGACAATCGCCCCCAAACAAATCGTAGACGAACACCGCAAAACGAACGCCACACCGGAATTCCTGTTCCGAATACAATTGATCGACCGTTGATGACGCTTTCTAGAGTAGCCGTCATCTAGCAGAGGAGTACTGTGGTAACTCTGATAAATCAGAAAAACCACAACCATACCGACGAACTACGCCATTGCATCTTTATCAAGAGAGGCAGGATCGATCGAGTCGCAGTCTTAGACGAACATTCGAGTCGACCAGTCACACACGAACACACGGGACAACGCGTCGTTCATAACTTGTATTCGACAATAATACTAGGGCAGTTCAAACATTATGGAGACAAACGCTGTAGATGACGCGCATGTCTGTGTTGAAGGACGCGGCTTAAGTACATGATAGCTGAGCCCCTTACGAACAGTGTGGCATAGTTTTCGTCGCGAAGGGATGTTTTACGCTTGTGCTACGACCATGAGTGAACATCAAGTGCCGACCGCCGTTGCGCAACGAATTTTTATTCGTTTTTTAGTGAGGCAAGGCGTTAAAAAAACGGAAATTTTTCTGTGTTTGCGAATCCAGTTCAGTAGTGAGTGCCTGCGTAGGGCTGCTGTGTTTAAATGGGCCAAAGCATTTAAGGATGGCCGCGAAACCGTCGAGAATAATCGTCGACCGCGAACCAGCATCACACCACTACCAGACAACATTGGCCGCGTAGAACAACTCATTTTAGAGGACCGTAGGATGAATGTTTGAGACATTTCGGCTGAACTTGGCATCAATATTGGTTAAGTCTCTCATCCACGAACACCTTCAATATCGCAAAATAACGGTGCGATGGGTTCCCAAACTGTTGAACTTCTCCAGAATAACACGCGTCATCATACCGCACGCCTCACTCTCGATACAATATTGAAATTGGGGTTGGAGATACTGGAGCACCCCCACCCCCTACAGTCCGAACTTATCAACCTTCGACTACCATATGTTTGGACCACTGAAAGAGGTCAAAAATTTAACACCGACGCCCGACGGCGAGGTAGATGAGTTTGTGCGCACATGGCTCCCCGAATTGCCCAACGAATTTTTCGATACCGGCATCAAAAATCTTCCGGAGAGGTGGAAAAAATGTGTAACTAGTGAGGGGGAGTACCTACCTAGAAAAACAGTATATTTTTGTAATTTTTTATTTATAATAAATAAACGTGTCAGAGCATTTGTATCGATCATATTTGAACCGCCCTTGTATTTCAATAAAATATTTCGAAGTCATTCGGTAAAACTAAAAAACACCGCTAAATGGTGCTCGTAAGGCTACAAGGACTTTGTTTTGCTTGTCAGTATATGACCTGGAATAAGTGGCAGAACATCGTATTTGACATATAACTTTTATTTCCACGAAATAAGAACGCCTGAAAGCTATTAAGTCGTCATCAGCTGTGCAAGCGGTGTGATGCTATGGGGAGCCATTACTTGTGAATCGCAATTATTGACTCCGAAAATGAATGCGAACGCTTACAAATGGGTATTAAAAAAGGCGTTTTCTCACTTCTCCCATATTTTTTCAATATCAATTACATGGAGAGGTATAATCGTGGATCAATGGTCAAAAAGTCAAATTGCTTGAATGGTGGGCATACTCTCCTGATCTGATCTTAATATTATCGAAAATATCACGGAAGGGGGAAGACAGTACGAAGACCCTAAAGGAAGCCATATTAAAAGATCTTGGGCTTAAATCTCCCTTCGAGAGATTGAACATTTTTATTCTGCATTGCCAGACCGGATTTACGAAGTTAGTTTGAACGCGCCATTAACATATATTAACGTCCGGGTTTCAAGCACGTGAAAATCCTTGAAAACTAAATATATTGATTTCACTGTTCTCACAACCTTTTATTTGCTTTTATTAGTTAGAGTTAGGAATTTAGGTCAATATAGGTGTATGAGAAATATACGTAAGTTGTTGACATCACAACGACAAAGAAGAGTGAACGAAACAAACTTAAGTAATTCGCACGACTTGTTGATTACAGAAGCTACTACCAACGATGATAGAAATATACTAAGATCAGGCACTCCTTATAAGTGACTCTATAGCTCATCTTTCTGAATGTGTTGAATTTCTTGTATCCGTGCACATTAAAGTTGTGAGAAATTGCGAAACAGAGACTCATATACGAGTATAACCGTTGCTACTACCTAAATTCTGCAACTATCTTACACTCCCATTAACGCAGTAAAAGACGAAACGAGGCATAAGTCCAAAAAGTAATAGAGGTAATATCAAAAGATATTATTGTTGTACATATAACAACTTATCTAACTTATTAAAGGAAGTCAACGAAACCGACGAAATTAAGCTTTTTTTGATGATATTTCTCTGACATGTGCGACCTAATCAATGGTTAGAGTAGGTACTAACACCGTCATTTAGCTTGCTGGTACTCACTTCACACCAAAGTCTCCACACCGGTTTTTAAGGGTTTTTAACACTTATGTGAAGTTAGCGCAAACACATTCTCAAATTACGCTCGTAACCGTTTGTTCGCCGGCGGCTACGTTTGTTCGTGAATGTTCGTTAATTATTTTCGTTTGTTCGTCTCTAATCGTTTAATAATAGCAATTTTAAAATAAGGAGTGTGAACTTAGCCCGCCATCTGTATATATGGTCCGATAAATATAAATTTGGTATTAATCGAAAGCCACACATTTGTTCGTCCTGAAAACGCAAGGATTCAGGAGTAATTAAGGAAAAACAGAAGACGAGACACAAACCATTGCATAAAATAAAGCGAATTCTGGTTACACTACTCTCCACTAGACGGCACTCATTGTTTATTATATGTATGGGTTGTGTCTCGTATTCTGTTTTCCTTAATTACTCCTGAATCCTTGCGTTTCCAGGACGAACAAACGCACAAAACAAACGTCTGGCTTTCGAGATACCAAATTTATACCAATCCAACCATATTTATAGATAGCGGGCTAAGTTCACACTTAGAATTTTAAAGTTGCTATTATTAAATAGTTAAGGACGAACAAACGAAAATAACTGACGAACATTCACCAATAAACGTAGCCGCCAGCGCGCAAACGTTTACGAGCGTCATTTGAGAATGTGTGCGGGCTAACTTCACATAAGTGTTTTTAAAATTTCGCCAGCGAAAACAATGCAATTGTTACTTTATTTCAGGAGAAAAAGGTGTCATCAACAATCAATCAGGCTGCGAGTGCACATTTATCTTAAATTTAGTGAATAAAAGGCAATCTCTGCGACACATTTTTCACGGGAGACATAAATGCAAGTTTTTCGCTCGGTGAACACAGTACTTTACCTTTAAGGCAAGTATGTTCACCGAGCGAAAAACTTGCATTTAAGTTTCCCGTGAAAAATTAGCCGTGGATACAAGCCTTCTTTCACAAAATTTAACATAAACATACACTCGTGGACTTATAGATTGCCGATGACACCTTTTCCCTGTGAAATAAAGTGTAACAAAAGTTAAAAAAGGTCAAAAACCGGTATGGAGACTTTTGTGTGAAGTTGTGAAGTGCTTGGTGGTACCAAGCGAATTCGATTTCACGACCATCAAAATTTGGACAGTATGTGTATGGATTTCACGTGAAATGGCGATGTTAGTACCTACTGTTACTTGGAAGACCTCAACATCTCAAATCCTCGGCCACGCTTTTTACCACGTACAACCTCGAATGCAACTTACGGGAAAGTAAACAACACCGTATCCGTATTCTTGGCGTCACAATCGACAATCATGGCATTTATAACAGCCACGCCAACAACATATGTGATAAAATGAAGAACAGGAATAAGATCCTGAAATCTCTTGCTGGCAGCAAATGGGGAGCAGAAAAGGAGTAACGTCTCCACGTATAAAGCCATCGGTCGTTCTGTGGTAAATTATGCAGCACCTATATGGACGAACAATCTCTGCGAAACCCAATGGAAGCGGATTCAAACGTGTCAGAATGCAGCGATGCGTATAATTACTGGATGTGTACGCATGACATCTTAATATCACCTTCACCAAGAGACAAAGCTGCTAAATCTGAGAAGTAATAATGAGCTCCTCGCTAAGCAATATCTTATTGGTTGCTATCGTAGAGAACACCCGAACCACGATCTTATGGACAAAACCCCCACCGCCACGCCACGTAAGACGACAAGGAAAGGGAAGTCTAAAGATTCAAAAGAGCTCCCCTCGATAACACCAACACAAGGCGATTCTAAAGGAATTGCATACTAAGCAGATAATCAAAGCTACGAATGATCATCTGTCGGAAATTATTGTCCAACGCGTTCGACCACCTTACATCTCTACTGACGAACAACAGCTACCTAGAGCCACACGCACCTATTTGGCTCAGCTTCGCTCAGGATGGCACTCCTCACTCATCTTGCATTGATAGCACTATTGCAGACATTTGCTCAGCGTGTGGAGCCAGCCCGCACAACGTGGATCATCTTTTCGACTGTGCAGCCAGACAAACGCACCTGACACCCATTGCGCTCTAGGAAAATCCCATTGAGGTGGCAACCTTCCTAGGTCTCGAACTGGAAAAGAGGATGCCACGGATACAAATAGCCATTAAGACGTATATCTCGGTCCTCCATTTATTAATTCGAAGCATGCGCACAGGAACCCGAAGCTTCGCCTGTATAAATCGCTCATCTGACCCGTGCTATGCTATGGCTGCGAAACATGAAGCCTCCGAAACTTTGCTGGACAGATTTGAACGAAAAGTCCTTCGGCGAATTTTCGGGGCCGTTGGCGAGCGAGATCAATGGCACATCCGGTATAACCGCGAGTTGTATCATTGTATAATGAGCTGGAAATATCGAAAATCGTGAAGCTTCAACGTTTGCAATGGGTGGGGAATGTACAACGAATGGACGATAACCGCATTCCAAAGAAGGTGATCAACGCACAACGAATTGACGGAGCGAGGTTGCGCGGACGGCCGAGAGCTCGCTGGGAAAACTCAGTGGGTGAGGACGACGAATGTCACTTAACCGCGACAATTGGAGGTCGATTCAAGCGGCCAAAGTCCGACGTCGGGCTATCGAGCCACATTGATGATGATGAATGACATATAACAACCGGGTGGCGTATTTAGGAACCCTAGTTCAGTTCGTCACCTGCTTCGGGACGAAATCCGCAAAAACCCTATCGATTTCACGATCATCAAAATTTTGACAGTATTCGAATGGATTTCACGTGAACTGACGATGTTAGTACCTACTTTTAGGAACTGTTCTTGCGAAAAACTTTGACATTACGGTGACAAAAAAAGTCGCGAAATTCGTTACAGTTCTCGAAAACTTGCAAACAACGTCACAAATAACTTCATTTATGACATGCAAAACTGCTCAAAAACTAACTCGCAAAATAAGGGTACAACCTTATAGTCGACACAAGACCAGAAACGGTTCAAGCAGCAGGAATCCATCTGGCCGACCAACTAAAAATCAAAATAAAGAAAACAAAAAAGAGTGTACATATTTTATCCAAGAACATTGAAGACAACGAACCACCACCGAAAAAATACTAAGGATTTTTGTTTTGTGTAACATGAATTTTTCAAATAGAGATACATGTAAAAAAATCAAATTAGAAAAACGAAAATTTTGATTTATTGACTGCTACTAGTAACAACTTTATCTGAACAGCATAATTTCCTGAGCACAAACTTAAAATTTGCAATATGTAAAGCGGAAATGCTTTTGATTTAGTCCCAGTCAGATAAGCGGTAAAGATCTCTTATTGTACTGAATACATTGAATGACAAGAGAAACAGAAGCACCAAAACAATCTAAAAAAGCATTATCCCACCTTGCAATTTTCTTAACAAAACATTTTTAATTTTCAAGTAAATTAGTCCTAAAGTATGAATTCATATAAAGACTTGCAGCTTTGCCAAGCAGAATCAAATATGTATAAAAAAAACACGTTCGAATAACCATGTTTTCAGCAGGAAATCCTTTCCAAAACCGTGAGAACTTCACCATATAGGAGACAAAATAAACAAGGATTTGGAACTCTCTAGTTACTCGCAAAGTTTATATTGCTGTTTTATGCGAAAAATGTACGACGAGTTGAACGAGGGTTTTTGGCTGTTTTCAACGCAAAATGTACTCGAAATCCTATGCGAGTTCGTCTACTTTCAGGAGACGAAATCGGTAAGGGTTTTTTGGTACTTAGCCACTAGAAAAGCTAATCGATTTCGTCACCTGCCTGGGGACGAACTGAACTAGGGTTCCTAAATACGCAACCGGGTGACGGATTCCAGTCACTGTAACCAAGAAGAATCACATACCAATTTACCCAAGGCAGCTTGTCTATTGACCAACCAGTCACCTAAAGCCGACAACTGGATGGTATTACCATTTCCAAATGCGTCCGCCTGAGAGCCCCGCAAAAAAAGCAATATAATGGATATTCCTCTTGCTGAACCCAAAGTAAGAGGCCGACCAAATAAACAATAAGGCATTGCGCTCGATTCAGGATAAAGCTACCTGGAAAAATATGACAAGACAATACAATGACGAGGTGCTCGCGGCTTGCGGTGCGCAAGCCGCGTATCTCGACGCCATTAACTGCCTATACACACAGACCCTTTCCGGTGGAAGATCATCCCATGAAAGTCGCAAAGAAACAACGACGGAATTTTTCTTAAAAAAATGTTCATAAATGCAATACCTCGACAGATTTTTTATGTTGCATTTAGTAAAAACCAACCGCCGAATTTTTATTATGAGGGTATCCGAATGACGCAGAAAGAGTCTCAATGTATGAGCAGCTATTGAGTGGTATAAAAGGACAAGAAGAAACAAACAGGTAAGATGTGGTAGACAGAAGACAGCTCACAGCTGATATGGTAGTTATAGCAGTTACGGTCCAGAATATAAAACAGTTTGCAAAGTACGGCTCAATTTGCGGAATCGACGGAAAATGTTTGTACTACGACCCCACCCAAGGAAAATCCTAATCTTTCACATAATTAAAAAAAAGAGTTCCAAGTGTATAGCACTACTTCATTTATTCTTTAAACTTCTTATGGGGAAACACAAATCGCACATTAATTTAATCGATTGATTTTGGTGGACTGTAGTTAAGTTGAATAAGCCCGGTAGATTTTGCCTGAAATAATCAATAAAAATGAATTTTAGGAACGATCGATGATGTGCACTCTCAAGTGCACTACACTTACTAATCCGATGGCACTAGCCAAAGCAACGATGCCCGTGATAAGGACGGCGTTGTATTTAGCTTGTTTGCGGGCGTAGGCCTCTTGCCAGTCACCCTGTGGAACTGGCAAATCGTTCATGGTCGATGTTTTATGATGTCCTCCATGGTAGGCGCGTGGAGCAGTTCCAGCTAAGAATGTTTTGGAAAAAAGGGTCATCCGATGAGACACAAAAGTTATGTAATTGGAGGTTAAGCCATTTGCAATTGCACTTTCAACTCTTTTATGCTTACCGTTTCGCATGGCCAAGGAACGAAGGATAAGTTGTCTGGCAATCATTTTGATTGATTTGAATATTATTTGACTTGACTGGAGGAATTTAAAGCCGAAAAAGATCGCACAACTCGTCTCCCAAAAGTGGACACTGTTTTTGACAAATGAGGTAAGAAAAGTGACACTTCGATAATTGGAAAAAAAAGCTTTTGGTAGAAGGAGCACCTAAGCGACTGATGCGACCCCAATGAAATCAATTAGAAATTGCGTTGGCAGATTTCGGAATAAACTTTTAAACCACGAATACTGAAGAAAGAACAAGGTTCAGCGGCTACATGTGTTTTCGATTTGTTTACATTTTCATTTGCAGGAAAAATATGCTCTGAGCATTTAGGAGGAAAATATCGAATCGATTTCAAAAATGGCAGGACGTGGTCGTGGCAGACAAAGCTCTTCGCTTACTCAAGAGCAACTCCAAGTCTTGGGATGTGTCGGGAAGGATATGCCATCGGTGCAAACTGCTCCGCCTCCAACATTTCCACCCTTGTTAACAAAGCCTGTTCCTTTAGAGGTAAGTCCCTCAAAATACTTAATTTAGTGAAATTTTTCAATTCTTATAACGTTATATTAGAAAACATCCGTTCAAGACTATATGACACTGTGGAAAGAAGATTTCCTTACACAAATGCGCGATTCGCCCTACTATATGGAGCCGGATGTAGTCAACAACAACAGCATTCAGAGTTATTCGGATCAAGTCGTGGTAAGTCTACAACCAGTTTCTTCAGATCATTGATGGACCACCAATTTAATCCTTTTCTATTCGAAGAATGTCCTGGAGAGTAGCAAAGCCAAGACAAAAGCCGAAATTCCTTGGCATATGATGCCAGCGGAATTGAAGCCGAACTGGAAACGACGAAAATCGGCAGTTGCCCCAACGCTTCATAAACGCAAGAAAGAAGCAGTTATCGAGGACCGACTGAAGGTTCTCGAGCAAAAGGAAAAGACGGAGAATCCAGACGGACCTGAAAAGCCTGGCAGTGGCAGCGAAGATGAAAATGAGGAAGAAGTAAGTTTTATTTGTAGAATCGCAAGAACTCCTTTGTTCATAATTTAATTGTGTTGCAGGAGATAGAACAGGATGAAGACGAGGAGATGGATGAGGATAATGATTATGGCAACAATTACTTCGACAACGGTGAAGCCTTTAATGAAGAGGACGATAATTTGGATGATGGTCCGGTATATTAATCTCGGTCGGGCCAGGTTTCTTCTTGCCTCACTTGTGAGCAAGTTTTGTTTTGAGACTGTTGGGAATTAGACAATTAGAAGCCCGCAGGTGAGCTTCGTGTTTCTTCTACTAAATTCAATAAAATTGCTTTGGCCAGGAATCGTATTTTAAAGTTTTCAATTATTTCTATTACACATCATTCTACACGTTGAATGAAGAAGAGTTTGCAATAGTGAATCGTGCTTGTGAATTTCTATGCGAAATTTCACAGTTTTTGATTGATTTCGTTGAATGTATCATCGGACGCTCTGAAATTGCACGTCGTAATATCAAATATCACGCTCTGTGGCTCACTTGGTTCAGTCGCACTCTACGATACTAGTAATCTAGAGGTCCGGGGATTGAATCTCGGCATGGTCAGAAATTTCTGTACATGTGTATATAGTGCTTGCAACATTATATACACTCCGAAATGATATGCAATGTAACGTTGACTCGAAATTGCCTATAAACGGCTGAGCTAACACACCATTGCCCCACATGAAGCTATAGGGTACTGAGAAGAAGAATATCAAAAGAGACGACTGAATGGCCAGGAATTCTTCTCCTTATACATCAAGAGGAAGTCTGCATAGGTTCTCCCAAGGATAATGCCACAATTAAATTCTGATTTTTCAAATTAATCCCGCCCGGTTGTAGTTCTAGGTTAGGTTGGGCTGTCAACCTAGTGTCAGTTTCGGGAGTTTCGTTTCTGTGGAGGATGTTTGTATTTTAGTCCATTTTGTTAATAAGAGTTAATCATTGATCCACTTCATTCATATTTCGAAATCAATCCAAATGTCTGCACGTGGAATGGCTCCTCGTAAAACGAACAAATCCAGATCAGTGTCATCGCTGAATCTCTGCGATTTGAATGTTTATGTTTTGCTTAGAATCCTTGATTTCTGTGATGATGACGACATTGAGAATTTGTACTTTACGTGCAATAAATTGCAAAATATAATTGAGCATAGCATTTACAATAGACGAAGTATGGAATTGATTATGACCGGGCACAAGGACAATCCGATAAGTTGTGAAAGGTAAGTCTGGCGTGGGTTATTGATCTGAGTCTTGTGTAATAATTCATGAACTCAAATACATAACAGAATTTAACAGAAGTATGAACTTGCATTTCAAGGTCAAGCACATGAAATTCGTTCGAATTTACAAGAATTAGTCTGTGTGGACCGCTGACGAATAACCGATGAGCCCATGAAATTATCAACATCAATGGGAAAACGTTCATACAGCTACACTCTGCACAAAGAGCCCAAGTTGCATAATATGTAAGGGGACAGATAGAGACAACTATACCACTGAATTGTGGAGGCCTCAAGTATCCAATAATAGCTAGATTCTTGATTTGCCCTAACTTGACGACTGTGTAGTCTTCAACGTTTCAACGACAACTGAATTCGGATACCGTTGTCAGCCATACCACCTCCTAGTCGCATTGTTAGCTTATTATTTTACGATAAGAATTTCTTATCATCTTCTGAATGATAAACTTGCGACGGGCCATACCGAGTTTTGAAACTCGTTTCTCTATGAATCTCTATATTATACCGAACGATCACGGCCGCAGAGCACGACAATAGCTAAAAGTAGATTCCGGAGTTGTTATTTATATAGAACAGCAACTGTCCAGCTTGTATGGAAGTTGTGCTGTCCTGTTTCCGATCGCTAATATATCAGGGGTCAATAATAAAGCTATAGTGCTAGCCCCCAGATTGAATGTTTGCAGCTGAATTTCAAATATGTATATGCCAAGGGAATTGTTAAGAAAAGACTTCCCTTTGAAGGAGCATGTACAACGAATGTACGATAATCGCATGCCAAAGAAGGTGATGAACGCAAAATGAGTTGACGGAGCGAGGTTGCGTGGACGACCGAGAGCTTGCTGGGAGCACTCCGTAGGTGAGGACGCCCACCAGGTGCTGAGCTAACCGTGACAATTAAAGGTCAACGATTCTTGCGGCCAAAGCTCGACGCCGGGCTAGCGTGCCACATTGATGATGATACTGTTTGGATTCCATTCATTTCTACATGGGATGTATAGAAGGATAACCTTCTTTCCTACCAAGTTGATGGATGGCACGATTGGAGTATCTGTGGCGCAAAATTTTTATGGTGCCATTTCATTGATATTAGCCTGAAACAATCGAATCTGCTAACCTTTTTCGCGATAGCGTAAAGATTCAGATTTGAATGAATAGGAGTACACCTAAAAAACATTTTACTTTTGCCTCGCAGTCTATCAAATTTTACAATTTTCGTTCGCAAATATATTTTCACATTTCAAATTTTGACATTGAATATGTAGAGAACAGTTATGCTTTCGCAAACTAGGATTGCAGATTCGATCGTTTCAGACCAACATTAATGAGATGCCATCGTCAAAATTTGCCGCCACAGAAATTGAAATCTCCCCTGATGGATACTTGTGCCGTAATTTACTATTGGTGAGGTGTCATTTTTGAAACGACCCTCCCAATTTGTAAAACTTACTACAGTAGATATCGTTTATAACGACATCCAAGGGACCGACTATTTTACGTCGTTATAGCCGATCGTCGTTATATCCGCTCATATCGTTTATAACGACCACTGTCGTTATATACGATCATATTTTTATAGCGTCCTGTCGTCGTTATAAGCGGTCATTGCAATGTAAAATCAAAACCCGTTTTAGACCACGAACTTATAGTGGTATAGGACAAGGATATATGTCCTTGTGTGACACAAAAATGAATGGAATTGCTTCTGAATTTTGTTTAAATTATTTTTCGGAAATAAGAAATACAGGAAAATGAAGGAATTACAGCAAATTGAAATGAAATAAATGAAAATATCAATAATTTGAATTATTTCAAATGATTAATATTTGTAAAAATCCAGCCAAATTCAAAAGCATGTCGGAATCGCTCGGAAAGCTGGGCCGACTTATCAAGCCACCAACTTCGGGGAGTTGGGTGCGAGATGTCACGACGGTGAAACGCGGGATTCTGGCTGTTGGCGGACGAAAAAAAATAAAAATAAATTTTATATTTGAGCCATGAAGGGAGGAGACACACTCCGAGTCGGCAGCAAGGACGCACAGCTAAGTTTTTTGTGATAAGTTTTGTCTGGCATATGCATGTTCATATTTCGTGATATCTGCCCGTCTCCAATTTGTAATTTGTGCCCTACAATGGAGTGTAAAAAAATATGGCCTTAAATGAATAGTCTCCCCAATTTCGCAATTGTGTGGGTTTAGTACGGGCGAGATCCGACGCCATCCGGGTCTACAGAGCATCCAAAAGATGGCACCAGTGCTCGCTGGCTACAATTCACGTTATTTCCCCCCATTTTAACCCCCTTGTGTGTATCGTCTATCTCAGGCATGCGATATCCCTTTTTGTAAAAGGACAGGCGTAACGAGCGACAAAGACCCCGCCCAATTCTCCCGCTACTGAGCTACATTTTAACCCCCTTGTGTGTATCGTCTATCTCAGGCATGCGATATCCCTTTTTGTAAAAGGACAGGCGTAACGAGCGACAAAGACCCCGCCCAATTCTCCCGCTACTGAGCTACAGCAAGCTCATGCCGCTGCTCGCACGTTGAGGAGCCCTATCGTCTTTGTCTAACTTTGCCTTTGTAGTCTCTACAGGGTTGCACACGGGAACCAGACGGTTTTTAAAATGTTGTAAAAATTAAAGAAATTCAAGTTTCAGAATGTTTTTTTTAAATGCCAAAGAATTTTGCACTTTTTCATTATTAAACTTTTGAAGTCATTTACGGCAACTTCACTTTACTTTTCACAGCAGATAAACTTAATTTCTTCGGTTGACTCCTTTATTTTTCCAAAATGGTTTCTTTTAATAAATTCTTGAATTCAAGGGCTTAAAAGAATAAAGCCAGAGCTAGTAAATCAGGAAGCTGACTGGGACGTCGTCGAATCTTGTATCTCGATATGTCCCTGTCGCAAAGCAATTCGCAGAAAACTAATTGTGTAGTTTAATAACTGCTCCCCTATCTTGAACGATCCTTGGTACCGAATTGATGTGGTTCCGCAAAATAAAGCTTAGGGCAGATTCCGAAAACGATGTGAATAATACGGGCACGAAATCTTGGCGTGCTGTTTTTCACGAGGGGATTTGTCTCAAATCCTCTACTGTGTTGATTGTTTTATTGCAAATGACATTTCGTAACATGAATTTTCAATTTCTTACGACGTTTTAACAACCTTCAGTAGCGATTGCGATGCGATGTCGTCTCATTCCGGCCTTTCAAAAACAAGAATTTTAGAACTTTTTTTTACATAGATATGAGTGAATTTTCGCACTGAATTTAATTTTCAACTCAAACTTGATCTTTGCATGCCGAAAAAGCAATAATTTCGCATACAAAGAAATGACATGTGACGAGCGTTCGTTGTTATATCCGATCATTTTGCCTCTCGAGTCGGAAAAATGCAGTCGTTATAACCGATCAGTCGTTATAGCGATGGTCGCTATATCCATCAAAAATTGTACCGAGTGAGCCTCTTAGATCTCGGGACCTGGAATTTCCGTCGTTATAGCCGATGCGTCGTTATAGCCAATGTCGTTATAAACGATATCTACTTGAATGGGACTGAGTATAATTTAAACTTAAACAACACTTTCCCCTATCACTGAAGCGGAAACATCACCCTTTTCCTGTGAAAACACTGAACTGGACTCATAAAAAAATTAAACTTTGACGCTAATTATCAGCAGAACCGTTATGATTTCGCGAAAAATAATAATTTTAGATCCGCTCAAGCCAACATGAGTTTTTGGTTGTGTCAAATGAGCCCATCAACGGGCGGATTTAGGGAAGATTTCAATATAAATGCCAAATTTTAATATCGACATTATCAAAATTTGGCATTACATATTGAAATCTTCCCTAAATCCGCCCGTTGATGGGCTCATTTGACACAACCAAAAACCCATTTTAATCAAATTAACTTCATAAATTCGCCCTGAATGTGCGCCCTTAGACCAATCCGTAATAAATTAATCTCGAAGGATCTCTAATATAGAAATGGTTGAGTCCTGGCTCGCTGGCATCCATTAATTTGTGTCCTGGCAACATAATAGAACACGAACGAATTGTGCTTCGTGACGATTATCTAGCAGACCTCTATGGTCAGGGTTCACTTACAAATACGCCGCGTAAAGTATCCATTGCATTTGATATCCTGGTAATGGGCCCAATGACAACAGCAGTATAATCAAGACGTTTTTAATACCCTTCACATTACGTGAAAGGGTATACTTATTAGCTTTGTAATGTAGTTGGATGGAGACGCACAGAAAGAAGCACCTCCGATTATACAGGGTGTAGGGAAACTGCCACATAAACGCACCGGATTGTGATTCCTCATGTGATTTTCAGCAAAAAAGTTGTAAGGAACATACCCCCAATTTTTAACGCCTTAGCTGTCACAGGCATTTGAAGATTGATTAGCAAGTATACACTTTTCTATGCGCTTAAACCGATTTTCGAAGCATTTTTTCCACTCCGATGGAGACACCTCCAAAACATGGCTTCTGAACGCTTCAACAGCTGCTTCGAGCGATGAAAACCGTTCACCACGTAATTTTTTTTAATAAATGGGAACAAAATAAAATCATTTGGTGCCAAGTCCGGGATGTAAGGCGGATGACCCATCAATTCAATGTTTTGACCGCTTAAATAGGCGCTAGTTTGAACTGATGTGTGAGAGCTCGCATGTTCACGATGAAAAAGGATTCGTCTTCTCTTGTTCGTTTTGCGAGTTTTCCTTAAGACTTCGAAATTGACCGTACTAAGTTTCTCAAGTGGAACAATGGCCACAGGACCCATTCGGCCGAAGACACAGGACATCATTTGCCTCGCAGTGCTTCGTGCGCGAACAACTTTTATTGGATTGGGCTCGTCTTGGAACACCCACACGGTCGACTGCTATTTAGTTTCTGGCTCATAGATCCATGATTCGTCACCGGTGACGATTTAATTCACGTCATTTGATGCACCGTTATGGTATTTTTTATCATTTTTCTGCACCAATCGACACGAATTTGTCATCAAAGTGGTTTGAGCAGGTATATGCTTAAAAAGGTCAAACTTTCTGATGGAAATAAGATATTTGACGAAAACGTACTATAGAACATGCCTATTCTAAAAACTTTATTAGTAGCCTACGTACGACTAAAACCTCAAAATCTCAAAAGCTAGACTATCTAGAATAGCAAAATAAAGGATTAAGAACTGGGGGTATGTTCCTTACAACTTTTTTGCCGGAATTCACATGAGCAATCGCAGTCCGGTGCGTTTTTGCGGCAGTTTCCGGACACCCTGTATTAAGTATAAATTATTGATCAGTGTGACGAGAGAAGTCGATTGGGCGATGACCGTCTGTATATCTGTCTGTTTTTATACAGGGTGCGGCAGAGAAACTTACTTATTTGAAAGGCCAATAAAAACAAAAGTACTTCAGTTATTGTTTTACTTCTTTTTTTAATTGAGAATACAATATCCCAAATTTTGTTCATACAGTCTTGAAAATTATATCGGTTAAATGGCGACACCCATTGAGTCAAACTTTTCAGTGTGTTCTCAGTAACGGATGAATTTGGAAAACTATGTCATTGGTCTGCGGATGAAATTGTTTACCCAAAACAAGCTTAAGTTGTATTCAATTGTAAAGGGTATTCACATTTCTGCTCCTGAAATTAGCAGGGACGGCTGGGGCTAATAATTAGCAATCACCGTGACCGACTTATGCCTGGCTTCCTCCTTATGCCGCTCCTTGTGGATATCTGAAACCACTATGCTAATTGCCTCCCTATTCTCATTAAATTGCAGATAATAGACAAAAAAAGTTTTCTACTAGTGCTAGGATGGGAAGCCCTATATTTGGCATAACTCTAGATCAGTGGTTCCCAACTCAGAAACGTCTGCGGACCACTTAGCCTGAAAATGGATCTCGACGGACCACCATTCAATAATGAAACGAAATAAAGTCTGAGGAATGATTTATTGGAAATTAGGTTCGGCTTCCATCTCTTCGAAAGCGCAGCTCACAAATTCCCGACGCAACCGATTATCATTGGGCTTGGATTTCCTAACACCATCTTGTAGGGAGGTTGAGAGAAGGGGAAAACTGATTTCTTTGCGTCAACACTTGCCTCACCAGCTGATTTTTTTTCTCGCACAGGAATAGGCGTCCTCTGGTCTGGAAGAGCTATAACTTCGAGTAAAAGTTATCCAGTAAACGGTATATACCTTGGTCTTTACACTCGGATTTGTGACCATGTTTAGCGCGAAAAATCATTTGAAGTTTTGGAAGATAATTTTCCATTTCAGATTGTTTTTCAGAACATTTCGATTAATGAGAATAGAGAATTTTTAAAAACAAGAAGTTTGCAGCATCACGCTTAGCAGGTTCCATGAATTAATACATTGATTTTCGGCGATGCGATTTTTCTAGGAAGATTTTCTTTCATGGTTCGACGGGCCACAAAATTGAAATAAACTTTACGAAAAAACTAGAAAATCGTAACAATATTGCGCGCCTCTGCTCCTGTAGTTTCTCTTTTTACAGTAACTCCTTGAAAGGCGTTGTCGACTATTTGTATTGTCAAAATTATTTCTCGACAACTGACCTCGGAGTATGATTCAGTTGTCAGCCACACAATTGCCTAGCCGATTTTTTGCTTATTTTTATTAAATATTTCTGAATTAAGGTCGGTCCACACTTTTTAGTCATCAGTCAGTCATTTTTAAATTTCAGCGAAATTTCTTACATTCAAAATTAGTTTATGCGAAATTTATTTGCGAAATATCCGTACCTCCCTAATGAGAATGAGAGCGCGTGTTTGGCATGTGTAATTAGTCACAAGAATATATAACTTTTTTGTAAGAAGTTTCTCGAATCACCTCGCGGACCACCTGCGGGTCTCTCACGGACCACCCCCGGTCCGCGGACCACCTGTTGGGAAACAGTGCTCTAGATAGACAACAATTTCGGGTGCTGCCTTGGCGCACACGTATTTCAAGTGCTCCCGTAAACTTAGCCTCGAGTCAATCATAACTCCCAAATACCTAACAGTACTTAGATGTCTTCTTAAGGCCTGAATAGACCTCGGGCGGAATGAAAATGAAATTTTTGTCCGCTGCGATTTTTTCAATGAAAATGCATGCTTACTGTCGTGGAACATGTCGGAAATGATGGGGAATTCCATAAGCTACAATCCGAATATGGTTCCAAATTTTTTCTCGGCCATTTTAAGTATTATTTTTCGATTCCCCCGTCATTAGATATTTTCCACGGTGAAATGACCGGGGAATCGAAAAATAATACCTACATAAAACGGCCGAGAAAAATTTTGGAACCATATTCGGATTGTAGCTTATGGAATTCCCCATCATTTCCGACATGTTCCACGACAGTAAGCATGCATTTCCATTGAGAAAATCGCAGCGGACAAAAATTTCATTTTCATTCCGCCCGAGGTATATTCAGGCCTTTAGATATTATTACAGTTCTTTCGACTCCGATTTTGAGGAAGGATTGTTTTCTGCGGTTACTGATTTGTATAACAAAGCCCTACCCGTGTACCTAATTATTATTATATTTTTTTTGTAAAAAAAAAACTGATTTTGTTTTTATTTTGAGCGATTCGAAACGGTGACCCGGCATCATCTTTTACGTCACCCGTCACTGCCGGGCGGGGCACGAGCAGGTGGTAACCAGGCTTACAAAATAGATTGCTAAATTCCCCCCTTAGGAATGTCATACGAGGTAGTGATGAATAAAATCAAATCCGAAGTTTGGCGCATTTATTGACTCTGAATTTTTTAATGGCTTTCTGAAAGTTACTTGCACCGAAAAATTGCGTGACCCTCGACTGAACGTTTATTTTTAATTTTTTATTTCCTTTTTCACTAAAAGTTTGTTTTTTATGTCGATGCCATTTTCATTTAAAACAGTGGCGGCTCGCCCATATGTGCACAAGTGCACGTGCACCCCCTGAGAAAAAAATCGTAAGAGTACTTAATTCACATCTTCATATCTGTTATCTCAAATCGCACATCTAGCCCGCATCGTGTCCTTATTCGATTTATAGATAAACCTACATTCCATCTACTGAATCTATGCCCATAGACATAAATGTACATACATACATACATATACTGCCGACTGCTCACTGCACATACGACATGGTCACGACACTGCGACCAACAACCTGCAATCACGATGGGTGCACAATCTGGGAAGAGGAGCACACGCTCTAGTTTTGGATATCTTCGTGGTTTCCGGGGCAAGGGGGTAGTGCAAAATTTACACTAGAGCTTGTGCACAAAGTTGTTGTGCACAGCGCGCCAGCGTCTTGTAAATCGTGTGAGCTAAATTCTAAAAGAAGAAGGGTTGTGTCGCATACGTCTGTTCTGTTCAAATCGCGATGAATAAAATTGCAACGGTCAATTTCTTAGCAAATTTAAAAAATCTTCTAGCAGAAAATAAAATTAAAATAAAAACTCGGGAAGACCCTCCAGTAATTTCTGTAGGGCAGAGTGCAAGTGACTGAAAATAACAATTCTGGCGTGAATTTAAAGCGGCAATTTTCGCGAAAAAAAAAAAAAACAAGTATATTTATGAGAATATGTGGAATTCATGGATTTTAATGAATTTTCGTTCTGTCCAATGAACTTATCCCCAGGCCGATTTGGATTTTGACAGAATGAAAACTTAATAAGATCCATGGATTCGCCATGTGTGTGCGGCTTAGAAAACTCTTTTGTTATCTCTGTTTGTTGTGCGGGAGTGAAAACAAACATTCCAGTTGACGAAAGTCTGAAATAGTCTGCTGAAGAATAATACGTATAATACCTATAAAAACAATAATTTCTGAAGAATTTTAGGCTTTTTTGTAGACTATTTTTTTTAATACAAACTATGAAAAATTTTGTTACATCATATTCTTCCCGAAGTCAATACATTTATATATTTCCTTGTGAACCCCCGGTATTTTCCACCACGAGCCGCCACTGATTTAAAATCACATACCCCAAGCAACCCAATGATAGCTAAAAGATACAGAAAAGATTCAGCTGGCCAATCATAATCACGGGGAAAATTATTATCGAACCCGATGTTTTGGTGGAATCATAAGTGATAAACGTTCACGTACACGGGACCACAGATTTAAGTTAAGTTTGTGGCCCACCGCCATCTACTTTGAAAAGGCGTTGAATTATCGGCCAATATGTTAACTTCATAACCCTACTGATGCCTCGGGCGATGGTATTGTGTTGTTCAATGGTAAATACAGTGGCGTAACTACGGGAGGGACAAAGACGGCTAAAGCCCCCACTCCCACAAATAGGGAAAGGAAAAATTAGAAGTTTCAAGTGATTTAAAAAAAAGCTTCGATCATAAATTTTTACCAAAGCTCTAAATATTTCGCTTTTGAAAAAAAAAATTACCTGAACACAAACATGGTATTGGTCGGTCTTTTATCGTTACGGAACGAGCCACCATCGCAGCAATTTAAATTCAAGAAATCGAAATTATAGTAACCAATCCTGGCTAAAGGTTATGTACGGAACGACGATTACAGAATTGCTTGTGGCGCATAGTGAGTACTCCCGATACACACGCTTTCGCTTTGGGATTTGTTAGGCTCACCAAGTCCCTCACCCAACTTGCGACAGTAGCTTCAGTAATTTGATGATCTCAGCCCCTCGAAGACACGATGGTTGCACCACTGGGTGAAAAAGACTAGCTTCTGATTGTTATCAATGTCAATGCGACCAACAGCCGCATGAACAGTTTGTTACTGTTTCGGGGTCAACTTAACTGTTGCAGTCAAGCGAGAAAGTGGAGACATTTACAGTTGGTGTAATTCTAAAGGGTTCGCTCTACTGTCTTCGATTGTGTATGGGATCGCTGTCCCTGACCATGATCCGTTCGAACATAATTAGAGTTTTCGATGAACAACATGTACAAATGTAAATGTTGAAGAAGATGGATGGGCGCTTAGTCAGCTGACATTTCTTTCGCACGGCTCTGGCTACCCTAAATATTCTTTTGATTTGCTTAGCCTGCTAAAGGCTAGATGTCAAGGCATATATATTCGATCAACACTATATCCTCTTCTACCGAAACGTGTGCGTGGCGGATGCATCTTCTAATCGCACATGAGACTATAACCGTAACGACTTGTTGCGTTCCACATTTTGTGAAAATTTAGTTATTTAAGTGAAATTTGTATTTAATGAAGGTGCCATATTAACTGATTGTAATTTTGGTTTCCGATCCCCTTCCAGATCATACAGCAGAATCTCTAATCGCGAACGCATCAAAATCAGCCAAAATTGGGTAAAAGGACGCTACAAAGAATCCGTTCTATTTCATCATCGAAAATGGTATCCTTCGAAAATACTACTGGAATCAAATCGTTTCTACATGACTCACGCGGGCACCATACGCGTACATCGACGAATGAAAAATGAGGCAGTCGATCGTCGATATCTGTTTGAAATAAGTTCCCCGGATGAATCGGATATTTCGCATTTTACCAAAAAAGGAGAGACACTATTTGCCGGTCGAGTTTGCGGCAGTTGTTTCATCTACGAGAATAATTATGTGACCGAACAAAGATTGCATGGAATCAAGGAGTATTTGACTTGTGTGGATTTTATGGATGACATCTTTGTTACGTGTACGGATACGACGACAAAGTTATGGTCGAAAAGTATTGAATTGGGTCTAGTTAATTTGGAATTAGTTAAAGATTATAACGAACCGTTTAAGTGTCTTCGAATAGCGGAGAGCGGTGATAAGATTGCTTGTGGGAAATATACGGATTTCGGAAGGAGGGCGCTGCGTGAGATTGATATTGAAAGGTGAGTGAGGCGACGATAAAGTATCCTTATCCCATTAAAAAAAGTTAAATTTTTGCTCATTTTTTTTACAGTGGAACACGAACAATATTCGACTCCAACACGCTATCAATCTACGACCTAAAATATCGAGATGAAAATACAATATTTACCGCCAACTTTGATACAACATTCAGAATGTTTGATCGTCGAACAAATCGGGATGAATTGATCTGGATGGACCCGTATGACGCGTCGGTTTATTGTCTCGAATATGACGGATTGTACGGAGTGGTGTGCGGAATGAAGTATTTTTGTCGTGTGAATTTGTATGATATACGTATGCCAATGAAATTTGTACAAATGTATTTTCCGGCTCTGCGAAAATGTCAAGGATCCCCAGTGTATAGTATAACATGTGATAATCGATTTTTATTTGTAACAACTGATCACAATTTAAGAGTATTTGATTTTAAAGCTGATTGGGCGGCAGTTCGAGATTATCGAAATATATTTGTTAATGTTTGAAGGAAAAAAAGGAAATTTATGTGTCTTTTGATTATTATTTATTTATTAGATGAATTGAGATCGCTTTGCTCAAACCGGAGATTGCACATACTAAATTAAATTTATTGAATTAGTCTACGTCAATTTACCTAATTTCATTTCATTGTCCATTGCGTTCGCTCACGCTTTGTACTGATTTAATCAAGATTAAGATTTGCGTGGAACTTACGACAAGAACGTAGCCAGCCTAGAGATACTCAATTATGACTGACAATTTCAGTTCTTTGAACTGTCCCTCACCTATCGCTATTCATTGTTTAACGAAGCAGCGATTATTGTTACTTTGTTTTACTCTCTCAATGGCACGCATTTTGTCAGTGACTAGGTTACATCTCTGGGCTCCTAGAGGTGGTATTAAAATTATTATGGGGGATCTCAGCGTCAAAATGGGCGCTGATAACTTAGGCTCAGAATATCTTATGCGCAATCATGGACTTGGTGACAAGTAGAACCATCTACCTGGACCATACCGTCAGTGGAGAACCTCACCTATTGCTTTTACCTCCCGGTCCGTCGAGCTATTCCGACCATTTTATTGACACGGACCTTGATGTCAAATGGAGAGTTCTTCGTCTTTTCATCGGAAACCCACCCCGGGGCCGCAACTCCAGCTAGTTGATTTGGGTAACAATCTCCAGCAGCCTCGAGTCCAACTCCTTGATGGGTAGGAACTATGGTCCTCTGGACACACTCATCTCCGAGGTACGCAGGAACAATCTCGCCACAATCTCCGAGGTACGCAGGAACAATAATGGCGAAATGTTCGTTGGGTTTCGCAGCTCTAGGCAACTTGTCATTGGATGTACCTTGTTTAAGCATAAGCCTTGCCGCTTAACAACTTGAGTTTCTCCGGGTGGCAGAATAGAAAACCAGCTTGACCATATTGCTCTCTCAAAACATAGAGAAATTGCGTCTTAGATGTCAGGTCGAAGCAAAATGCTGACATTGACAGCGACCATAATCTTGCTGTCGCAAAAATGCGATTACAAGCGGCAGCGGTCCAACGAAATCTTAACGCACGAATCTTGCCACAATTTGTTTTGCAAAAGCTCAAAAATACACCATGAACGAAAAAGTTATTGCAATCGCACTTGGATTTTGAAATGGATCCTTTAATTTCATAGGACAATTGGATCAAATTAGGATTTATCAGTGACGCTACTTGGTCCCTTATCTCAGCACGCAAAAGAGTCAAGGAACAAATCAACGTGGTCTTACGGCAACTGCCTCTACGGGGCGGACCACACCCGTTTTGTTTTGCAAAACGGCCAAAAGCTGCCAATATGCCTTCCTGGCAAGAGCCCCGGCAGGAGCCCTGAAGGTTCGATGCAGGAAGGTTGTGTTTGTCTGTGTATATGTGTGGGTGCGATATATGTGTTTTTTCGTCATATTGGGAGCATTACATCTCGGCGCGGCTGCTCTCAATTTTACTAATTCGCGCCGGTGTTGAAACAAATCCAGGCCCAGAGGTATGGATTTGTAGTGTCTGCAACCAACGTATCGGTTCGAATGCCAGATCAGTTCAGTGTAATTGCTGCAGGGAATGGGTTCACTTTATAGTCCGAGCCGTGATGGTAAAAAACCGGGGTTTTCGAACTGTCGGAAATTAACCATCTCAAAAGTTGCGTTTAGTTACGGTGATATCGAAACGGTTGGTCAGCCGAAGCAAAACTTGACCAGTATAGCGTAATTAGACGTAATTAGACGCAAAAATTAGAGGTGTTCGGGGGTATGGGTAACTGTCGGATCGAACCTATTTTATTCGATAGAGGACCTCTCCGTGAGTCTAAAAACATTGGTCAGCCGAGCCGCAACCTGACCGAAGGGTTCGGCCAACCAGTTTAAAGGTGCAAATTTTTTAGGTGCGATGGGGTTTTCGGAACTGTCGGATCAAACCTGATCTATTCGATAAAGGACCGCCCCCTGATGCAAAAAATACTGGTCAGCCGAGCGGCAACCTGACCGAAGGGTTCGGCCAACCAGTTCGAAATTACCAATTTTGACGGGTCGATGGGGTTTCAGAACTGTCGGATCAAACCTATTCTATTCGATAGAGGGTCACTCTCTGATGCTAAAAACATTGGTCAGCCGAACCGCAACCTGACCGAAGGGTTCGGCCAACCAGTTCGAAATTACCAATTTTGACGGGTCGATGGGGTTTCAGAACTGTCGGATCAAACCCATTCTATTCGATAGAGGGTCACTCCCTGATGATAAAAACACTGGTCAGCCGAACCGCAACCTGACCGAAGGGTTCGGCCAACCAGTTTGAAAGTACCAATTTTGACGGGTCGATGGGGTATCAGAACTGTCGGATCGAACCTATTCTATTCGATAGAGGGTCACTCCCTGATACTAAAAACACTGGTCAGCCGAACCGCAACCTGACCGAAGGGTTCGGCCAACCAGTTTGAAAGTACCAATTTTGACGGGTCGATGGGGTTTCGGAACTGTCGGATCGAACCTATTCTATTCGATAGAGGGTCACTCCATGATGCTAAAAACACTGGTCAGCCGAACGGCAACCTGACCCAAAGGTTCGACCAACCAGCTTGAAAGTACCAATTTTGACGGGTAGACGGGTTATCAGAACTGTCGGATCGAACCTATTCTATTCGATAAAGGACCGCCCCTGATGCTAAAAACACTGGTCGGCCGACCCGCAACCTGACCGAAGGGCTCGGCCAACCAGTTTAAAGGTGCTAATTAATTAAGTGCGGTCGGTTTCAGAACTGTCGGATCAAACCTATTCTATTCGATAGAGGGTCACTCCCTGGTGCTAAAAACACTGGTCAGCCGAACCGCAACCTGACCGAAGGGTTCGGCCAACCAGTTTAAAAGTACCAATTTTGACGGGACGATGGGGTATCGGAACTGTCGGATCGAACCTATTCTATTCGATAAAGGACCGCCCCCTGATGCTAAAAACACTGGTCAGCCGAACCGTAACCTGACCGAAGGGCTCGGCCAACCAGTCTAAAGGTGCTAATTAATTAAGTGCGTTCGGGGTTTCAGAACTGTCGGATCGAACCTAATCTGTTCGATAAAGGACCGCCCCCTGATGCTAAAAAGACTGGTCAGCCGAACCGCAACCTGAGCGAAGGGCTCGGTTAACCAGTTTTAGGTGCTCATTTTCAAGTCCAATACATATTTGTATATAGCTTATAGCGTAGTTACTACGTGATTTCAGATTCCAAAGTGTGGTGGAGAACATTTTTTTTTATTTCTTATATTTTTTAGGGTGCTGAGCTCGAAACAGGAGCTCCCGCCAAAATTTCATTGCGGAACAGGGTCAAAACCGCGAAAAACCCGAGATACATAATATACTAGAAAAATTCAACTTTTGCGACCAAAAATGAAAAACCGTTCAATCTCAAAATTTTATTCATAATATGGAACTATATGTATGTTAAAAACGGCAAATTTAAATATCAATTGAAGTATTTATAATATTTATGTCTCTTTGGACGCGCAATTATGTGCTCTCTAACATATTTATGGAAAGTTTTCCATAGAAATAAATAGTTTCAGAGTTAGGAGCCAAATAACGGAAAACAGCAAACATTTTAGCGTTTTTCGTGATTTTGACCCTGTTCTGCAACGAAAATTTGGTGGCAAGCTCCGGATTCGCGCTCAGCACCCTAAAAAACATAAGAAACAAACGGCTGTGTGAAGTTAGCCAGTCATATTTTTGAAATTAGGTCCTTTTGCTCGGTGAACCGTTTGTTCTACAGCGGCTACGTTTGTTCTTGATTGTTCGCCAATAAATATCGTTTGTTCTTCTCTGATTATTTAATTATAGCAACTTTAAAATTGTGAGTGTGAGCTTAGCCAGTCATTTTTAAATATGGATCGGAAAGGTATAGGTTTGGTATCAATCGAAAGCCAGACGTTTGTTCATTTTGTAGGGCGTTTGTTCATCCTGGAAACGGAAGGATACAGGAATTATTAAGGAAAAAGAGATTAGTTGTGACGTCATCTTCACTCAACCAACGCCATCTACTCAGCTCAGCTGTACGATGATGGTGTGGATCTTGCATAAATTGTTCGCGGGACACGGGTTGCCCGTACAGCTGAGCTGAGTAGATGGCGTTGGTTGAGTGAAGATGACGTCACAACTAATCTCTTTTTCCTTAATAATTCCTGTATCCTTCCGTTTCCAGGATGGACAAACGCCCTATAAAATGAACAAACGTCTGGCTTTCGATTGATACCAAATTTATACCTTTCCGACCCATATTTAAAAATGACTGGCTAAGTTCACACTCACAATTTTAAAGTTGCTATAATTAAATAATCAGAGAAGAACAAACGATATTTATTGGCGAACAATCAAGAACAAACGTAGCCGCTGTAGAACAAACGGTTCACCGAGCAAAAGGACCTAATTTCAAAAAAATGACTGGCTAACTTCACACAGCCGAAACAAACACCACATTTTGCAATCTGATGTCACTCATTTAAAATGTATTGTGCTGTTTTCCTCGGCACATTCATAGCGTCCCGTCTGTTTCAACCAAATATTTTATTACTTTTACCAAACCGGATTCTACTCCCTCTCGTACGTACCACATTGCTACAAGCTCATTCATAAATTGCCACAGCACACACACAGTCATAATCCTTGCAAACATGCGCACACGCAATCAAAAACGAGAAATATCATCAAAACGAAAAACAAATGTATTTTCAGCAATCGCTCGGTTCATCAATTGAGTCGTTTATGACTCTTTATGACTGTCGCTAAAAGAGGTCAGTTACTCAAAAATATTTATCCTTAATCTAAGCTTAAAGGGCGGCCAAATCCTGACGTGGCCTATCCTGCCACATTGACGATGATGAAGCTTAAATGATTCTTGAAGCGTGGTTGTTCACACTAGCTGTAGAATGCTTTAAGATAAAAAAAAGATAAAATGTATGAGCTATGTACGATGAATTGGCCGCGCCGGTATGCATAAAAATTTTTTGTCAAATTTTCACTCTCCTCTCACCCCATAATGCCCGCAACTCTGCGCGTACATAATCGAGGTCATCGCGTCGCCGAGACTGAAAATATATTGCATCGCAAAAGGAAAAGGGTTGAGTAGTGAGTCGTATTGATGTATATACTATATGTACAATTGTAGAATGAGGAAAATGAAATGCGTTTCTTTTTGTCTACGACCTCAGGTGCAAATTATTTGCGCCTTTCCTCGCAATTCTGATACACATTATCGAAAATTACTTGATTGCAAATGCCCCTAAACGATAGTCGGCCTCCTGAAAAGTGGGGCTAAAGGGGTGACAGAAGACTTAAGAGTTGTTGATAGTTGCAACATGTTGAAATTTTTCGAAGTTTTTATGGAAAACTTGTAGTGCGTCTACAAAATTAACGCAAATTAATTGCTAAATCATAATAGGCGATTCCTTCTGAACGGGATGTCATTCAGAGCACCATATTTCCAAAGGAAGACAAAAACCTTGAAAAGGACGAGCCTGAAGTGATGCAAAAAGTGGGATTTTTGCGAAAAACAACAATGATCTCTCGTGGTTCCACTAATATAAGAATGGCAATGAGCAGCATCTCTTTTTGAACGCTATTCCAAATTTTTTTTAATTCTATATTCTCCCAGTTGGGTTGTCTCATATCATTCGAAAGTTAAAAAGTATGCTATATTCATCAGAATGAAGACAGATATTGTGGAAATTGGGGAGGGAGTGACGGTTTTGTTATTTCACGGGTCTATAAGAGGTGGTTCCGAGGAAAACCTACTAAAAGCTCGTGGTTGTGGAGTGTGAGCTAACGTGGAAAGGGTGGCCAAAAGATTTACTTTCGAGGGGGTTCGGTTTAGTTTCGGAAATATCTAGGAAACGGTGAGTCCTACTGAAAGTATTTGTATGCCATTAAGTTTTTAAAATGTTATTATAACATACAAATGCCGAATTCCTAACGGTTTCTACGATGCAGTTTACTGAAATCGGAAAATTATTAAAAATCTTTTTTTTTTATTTGTTTGGCTCTGGTGTCACCCGCGATTGTTTTGCAAAAAAAAACTGTTTGGCGACAAATTTGTACGATGTTTAATGTGCGCTAATTTGATATACTTCCCGTAGTCTTGCCTTAAATCGGTAAAAAGTTCAAGAGCTTAAACCAAGTTGCCGAATATTATTTCCCACATAAGTATAAAGGCAAATATTGTGAAAAATTGGGTGGGGGTGGCGGTTTTTTATTTCGCGAATTTATAAGGATTGGTTCGGAGGAAAACACACTAAAAGCACGCTGTCGAGGGCTGTGAGCTAACGTAGCGAGAGCGGGTTAAGTTGTCGCATTTTTGTGCTTATCAGCTTCATTTCCGCTATATTTCCGAAACCGCGAACTGTACAAAAAAATTGTCTGAGCAAAAGTGAAAGCTTACAAAATTTCCTATAAAACTCATCTTACAAGCATATGTCGAATTCTTAACTTGTATCAACATATTGCTAATTTAAAAATCAAGAGTTTCATATTGAGAAAATCAACACAGCATAGTCGGCATATATATAGATTGGCTTTATGCATGTACGCTATATGGATGCTCTGTGAAATTATATATGAATTGAGAGATTAAAACTTGTAGGGATTGAATAATAATAAACAATAATTTAAGCATAAATTTCTATATCTTTATAATAATGTTACTCTTAAAACTTAAAATTTTAAAATTGTATACAGGGTGTCTCACGACTCATGGTACATACAATACCTACTGGATGATAGTACAGCTCATTTAGATAGAATGACCTATATATTGACCTCTATTTTTCACCGTTATAAAATTTTTTTTGTAAATACATAGTGTCAAAAAGCTCGACTTGCCGAGAAAAATAACTTTTTGCCACACTCTCAAATATTTAATCCGAGATTTGACTTCAATTTCTGAAAGTGCACAAAATTCTACATAAAATAACTCAATAACTCTCAAATAAATAATTTAAATAGCTTCCCAGATACTATATCGTTCAAAATTTAAGGAAATTCGAAAATCGATTTTTCGTTGAAAATTCTAATTGTAAAATCGTAACGGTGCTTTGAACTCACAAATGTGCAAAGATGACAAAAGTTGCCTCATTATGTTAGCTTTCGAACGACATATTAAAATTAAGGTCTTAGGATTTGGAAAATTGCAAATATTACGTGTTAAGGAGAAAAAACGTGATCCTAAGAGAAAACCAAGGTAAAAGTTTCCTCAAGATTTTTTTTTATAAAAAAAAAGAAAAAAGAAAGAACAAGTAAAATTATCAATAATACGAGCTTATACTTCAAGACCTCGTCATAGTGTCCTCCTCCATATCGGCATTTTCCTTTTTTCTCGCAAATTGTTGCAAGCCGTTTCAATTGTTTGTAGTTGGTGTTCCCGGGACACTATAGGTTCATCGTAAACTTCATTTTTTAGTCTACACTACCCTATACATGGAAATCAAGCAGCGTTAAATTTGGACTTCTAGCAGGCCATGCGAAACGGCATGCAACAATTTGCAAGAAAAAAAGAGAAAAGGTGCTTCAGGCGGTCTCTTCTGCAGGTAAAAGGTGTCGATATGGAGGGGGACACTTCAACCAGTACTTGTATTTTAAGTTCTTATTGTTAATAATTTTACTGTTTCGTTCTTTTTTCGTTTTTTATAAATAAAAAATCTTGTTTACTAAATAACTCGTATAAAAATTGAGGAAATGTTTACTTTGGTTTTCTCTTAGGGCGATGTTTTTTTATACCCTTCGCTCGTCGAGTCAAGGAAGGGTATATTAACCCTCGGATGGTTCAGAGAAATTTAAATCTTAAATTTTTTATAGAAAAACTTGTTGACTGGTATTTTTATGCATATGTAATTTAAGTATGTGTCACATGCGTTAATTTAAGCATGCATTTGTTTGAATTTGTGATTTTGTTAATAAGTTATAGCACTTTGAAATTGGTCTGGGGTCTGTCAGACCCCACGAACCATTTACAAAAGTACATTTTTCGTTTTGTGGGAAATTTCCAAAGTATGTTATTTGGAAAACGATAAAATGTAATAATAATAGTCGGGAAGTGTTGAAACTTTGTAATTAGAGTACATTTGGGAAATTAGAAATGTTAATTTTGAAAGAAATGAAAAATTATGGTGTTTTGAATTAGGGGGTTTTAAATTTTTTACTCAATTCACTTAAAATTATGCCGTTTTTTACCTGGTTTTCATTTATGAGGATCTCCTTTCAATATTGTGTCATTACCTTATGTTTTTTTAAGTCAAGACATAAATTTATGACTTTTATGAGAATTAGGTGGGTATTTTACATAATCATAAAGCTACCTCAGCGAACTTGGCTATACACTTGTCGAACCTCTTCTAAGAAGGAGGAAATCATCGGGCAATATTCGCCGAAGCACAGCGCAAAATATTGAAGATATTTTGTGCATTATTCAGCTTGCACCCCCCCCCCCCCCCCTATGGGGCTAATGCTCCAGGTCCCCCAATGGGATCAGATGGTCCCCCAAAAAGGCAAAAATGTTTTCTATGCCCACGACCAAATGATCGGAAGACGAAATACAATTGCAACGAGTGCAAAAAGCCAATTTGCGGGGAAAAAGCTGTGAAGAAGAATGCTCTAAATATTGACTAACTTTGGATCCCCATTTAAGAAAAAATATTAACCTTAGCTGAAAAATCTTGATGTACTTATCTTTGTTAATTAGTATTAAATACGTTTTGACTACTAAAAATAAAATTTTGTTAAAATTTTAGTTTTTATATTGATTTATTTGTGATAAGTTCAAATTACCCTCAAATTTGACACCACCTAATTTTTTCTTCCACATACTAAAAGCTACTGTCCGAATTCCACTTAATCAAAAAGCTTCAAAGTTACTTCTAGCTCAAACAAATGTGGCAAAAAAGCAAAAATTTAAGTTTTAGAGCGATTTTTGCCTTAGGGTCTGTCAGACCCCACTGAACCATTTACGTATGTAAAATTTACCTGAACCATCCTAGGGTAAACTTTGTCATGAAGTTTGTAACGCATTGAAGGAAGCATTTCCGACCATATCATAAGTATAAATATATGATCAGCATAACATGGGGAGTCGATTGGGCGATGTCCGTCTGTCTGTCTGTCCGTCTGTTGCTACGCGTTTTACTCGGCCAATTTAAAAGCTATGAAGCTGAAATTTTGCACAAATGCTACTTTTTGCTGCAGGCAGTTTGTATGTTTGAATCGGTAAAATCGGACCATGGGGTCATGGGGCTGCCATACAAACCTAACCCCCCAAATTAGGTTCTTCTAAGAAAAACTTTTTTATTTGTGCACCAATTTCAACAAAATTACACACAAACGTGTTTCTCTTGATGACACAAAACATATCTAAGAATTGATCAAATCTGACCATGGGGTCATGGGGTGGTCATACGAACCCAACCCCCATTTTGGTTCTTCTAAGAAACATTTTTTGCACCAATTTCACAAAACCTTAAATTAATGTGTCTTTACCAAAGCAACAAAAAAGTTAAAAACGAATGGAATCTTACTGTGGAGTCATGCTCCCGCAACCCCAATAAAATTTTCCGGGTAAAAATTTTTGTTTGCCCACTTATTTCAACCAAGCCAAAACTTTTGTCAAGACGGAAGAAAAAGAATGAGGAGGGGGATTAAATACATGTCATAGGTACGCCCGAAAAAACTCTTCACCCAAGGAGAGCGAAGGGTATCCAAATTTCGGCCACGCCCGAAATTAGCCTCGGCCCCCGGGGGTTGGCGAGCGTAACGAGCTGGGGGCGAAGCCCTCTAGTATTTCTTTTTAACACGTAATATTTGCAATTTTCCAAATCCTAAGACCTTAATTTTAATATGTCGTTCGAAAGCTAACATAATGAGGCAACTTTTGTCAACTTTGCACATTTGTGAGTTCAAAGCACCGTTACGATTTTACAATTAGAATTTTCAATGAAAAATCGATTTTCGAATTTCCTTAAAGTTTGAACGATATAGTATCTGGGAAGCTATTTAAATTATTTATTTGAAAGTTATTGAGTTATTTTATGTAGAATTTTGTGCACTTTCAGAAATTGAAGTCAAATCTCGGATTAAATATTTGAGAGTGTGGCAAAAAGTTATTTTTCTCGGCAAGTCGAGCTTTTTGACACTATGTATTTACAAAAAAAATTTTATAACGGTGAAAAATAGAGGTCAATATATAGGTCATTCTATCTAAATGAGCTGTACTATCATCCAGTAGGTATTGTATGTACCATGAGTCGTGAGACACCCTGTATACAATTTTAAAATTTTAAGTTTTAAGAGTAACATTATTATAAAGATATAGAAATTTATGCTTAAATTATTGTTTATTATTATTCAATCCCTACAAGTTTTAATCTCTCAATTCATATATAATTTCACAGAGCATCCATATAGCGTACATGCATAAAGCCAATCTATATATATGCCGACTATGCTGTGTTGATTTTCTCAATATGAAACTCTTGATTTTTAAATTAGCAATATGTTGATACAAGTTAAGAATTCGACATATGCTTGTAAGATGAGTTTTATAGGAAATTTTGTAAGCTTTCACTTTTGCTCAGACAATTTTTTTGTACAGTTCGCGGTTTCGGAAATATAGCGGAAATGAAGCTGATAAGCACAAAAATGCGACAACTTAACCCGCTCTCGCTACGTTAGCTCACAGCCCTCGACAGCGTGCTTTTAGTGTGTTTTCCTCCGAACCAATCCTTATAAATTCGCGAAATAAAAAACCGCCACCCCCACCCAATTTTTCACAATATTTGCCTTTATACTTATGTGGGAAATAATATTCGGCAACTTGGTTTAAGCTCTTGAACTTTTTACCGATTTAAGGCAAGACTACGGGAAGTATATCAAATTAGCGCACATTAAACATCGTACAAATTTGTCGCCAAACAGTTTTTTTTTGCAAAACAATCGCGGGTGACACCAGAGCCAAACAAATAAAAAAAAAAGATTTTTAATAATTTTCCGATTTCAGTAAACTGCATCGTAGAAACCGTTAGGAATTCGGCATTTGTATGTTATAATAACATTTTAAAAACTTAATGGCATACAAATACTTTCAGTAGGACTCACCGTTTCCTAGATATTTCCGAAACTAAGCCGAACCCCCTCGAAAGTAAATCTTTTGGCCACCCTTTCCACGTTAGCTCACACTCCACAACCACGAGCTTTTAGTAGGTTTTCCTCGGAACCACCTCTTATAGACCCGTGAAATAACAAAACCGTCACTCCCTCCCCAATTTCCACAATATCTGTCTTCATTCTGATGAATATAGCATACTTTTTAACTTTCGAATGATATGAGACAACCCAACTGGGAGAATATAGAATTAAAAAAAATTTGGAATAGCGTTCAAAAAGAGATGCTGCTCATTGCCATTCTTATATTAGTGGAACCACGAGAGATCATTGTTGTTTTTCGCAAAAATCCCACTTTTTGCATCACTTCAGGCTCGTCCTTTTCAAGGTTTTTGTCTTCCTTTGGAAATATGGTGCTCTGAATGACATCCCGTTCAGAAGGAATCGCCTATTATGATTTAGCAATTAATTTGCGTTAATTTTGTAGACGCACTACAAGTTTTCCATAAAAACTTCGAAAAATTTCAACATGTTGCAACTATCAACAACTCTTAAGTCTTCTGTCACCCCTTTAGCCCCACTTTTCAGGAGGCCGACTATCGTTTAGGGGCATTTGCAATCAAGTAATTTTCGATAATGTGTATCAGAATTGCGAGGAAAGGCGCAAATAATTTGCACCTGAGGTCGTAGACAAAAAGAAACGCATTTCATTTTCCTCATTCTACAATTGTACATATAGTATATACATCAATACGACTCACTACTCACACCTTTTCCTTTTGCGATGCAATATATTTTCAGTCTCGGCGACGCGATGACCTCGATTATGTACGCGCAGAGTTGCGGGCATTATGGGGTGAGAGGAGAGTGAAAATTTGACAAAAAATTTTTATGCATACCGGCGCGGCCAATTCATCGTACATAGCTCATACATTTTATCTTTTTTTTATCTTAAAGCATTCTACAGCTAGTGTGAACAACCACGCTTCAAGAATCATTTAAGCTTCATCATCGTCAATGTGGCAGGATAGGCCACGTCAGGATTTGGCCGCCCTTTAAGCTTAGATTAAGGATAAATATTTTTGAGTAACTGACCTCTTTTAGCGACAGTCATAAAGAGTCATAAACGACTCAATTGATGAACCGAGCGATTGCTGAAAATACATTTGTTTTTCGTTTTGATGATATTTCTCGTTTTTGATTGCGTGTGCGCATGTTTGCAAGGATTATGACTGTGTGTGTGCTGTGGCAATTTATGAATGAGCTTGTAGCAATGTGGTACGTACGAGAGGGAGTAGAATCCGGTTTGGTAAAAGTAATAAAATATTTGGTTGAAACAGACGGGACGCTATGAATGTGCCGAGGAAAACAGCACAATACATTTTAAATGAGTGACATCAGATTGCAAAATGTGGTGTTTGTTTCGGCTGTGTGAAGTTAGCCAGTCATTTTTTTGAAATTAGGTCCTTTTGCTCGGTGAACCGTTTGTTCTACAGCGGCTACGTTTGTTCTTGATTGTTCGCCAATAAATATCGTTTGTTCTTCTCTGATTATTTAATTATAGCAACTTTAAAATTGTGAGTGTGAACTTAGCCAGTCATTTTTAAATATGGGTCGGAAAGGTATAAATTTGGTATCAATCGAAAGCCAGACGTTTGTTCATTTTATAGGGCGTTTGTTCATCCTGGAAACGGAAGGATACAGGAATTATTAAGGAAAAAGAGATTAGTTGTGACGTCATCTTCACTCAACCAACGCCATCTACTCAGCTCAGCTGTACGGGCAACCCGTGTCCCGCGAACAATTTATGCAAGATCCACACCATCATCGTACAGCTGAGCTGAGTAGATGGCGTTGGTTGAGTGAAGATGACGTCACAACTAATCTCTTTTTCCTTAATAATTCCTGTATCCTTCCGTTTCCAGGATGAACAAACGCCCTACAAAATGAACAAACGTCTGGCTTTCGATTGATACCAAACCTATACCTTTCCGATCCATATTTAAAAATGACTGGCTAAGCTCACACTCACAATTTTAAAGTTGCTATAATTAAATAATCAGAGAAGAACAAACGATATTTATTGGCGAACAATCAAGAACAAACGTAGCCGCTGTAGAACAAACGGTTCACCGAGCAAAAGGACCTAATTTCAAAAATATGACTGGCTAACTTCACACAGCCGTTTGTTTCTTATGTTTTTTAGGGTGCTGAGCGCGAATCCGGAGCTTGCCACCAAATTTTCGTTGCAGAACAGGGTCAAAATCACGAAAAACGCTAAAATGTTTGCTGTTTTCCGTTATTTGGCTCCTAACTCTGAAACTATTTATTTCTATGGAAAACTTTCCATAAATATGTTAGAGAGCACATAATTGCGCGTCCAAAGAGACATAAATATTATAAATACTTCAATTGATATTTAAATTTGCCGTTTTTAACATACATATAGTTCCATATTATGAATAAAATTTTGAGATTGAACGGTTTTTCATTTTTGGTCGCAAAAGTTGAATTTTTCTAGTATATTATGTATCTCGGGTTTTTTCGCGGTTTTGACCCTGTTCCGCAATGAAATTTTGGCGGGGAGCTCCTGTTTCGAGCTCAGCAACCTAAAAATATAAGAAATAAAGAAAAATGTTCTCCACCACACTTTGGAATCTGAAATCACGTAGTAACTACGCTATAAGCTATATACAAATATGTATTGGACTTGAAAATGAGCACCTAAAACTGGTTGGCCGAGCCCTTCGCTCAGGTTGCGGTTCGGCTGACCAGTCTTTTTAGCATCAGGGACTGACCCTCTATCGAATAGAATAGGTTCAATCCGACAGTTCTGAAACCCCATCGACCCGTCAAAATTGGTACTTTCAAACTGTTTGGCCGAACCCTTTGGTCAGGTTGCGGTTCGGCTGACCAGTCTTTTTAGCATCAGGGGGCAGTCCTTTATCGAACAGATTAGGTTCGATCCGACAGTTCTGAAACCCCGAACGCACTTAATTAATTAGCACCTTTAGACTGGTTGGCCGAGCCCTTCGGTCAGGTTGCGGTTCGGCTGACCAGTGTTTTTAGTATCAGGGGGCGGTCCTTTATCGAATAGAATAGGTTCGATCCGACAGTTCCGATACCCCATCGACCCGTCAAAATTGGTACTTTCAAACTGGTTGGCCGAACCCTTCGGTCAGGTTGCGGTTCGGCTGACCAGTGTTTTTAGCACCAGGGAGTGACCCTCTATCGAATAGAATAGGTTTGATCCGACAGTTCTGAAACCCCGAACGCACTTAATTAATTATCACCTTTAAACTGGTTCGCCAAGCCCTTCGGTCAGGTTGCGGGGCGGCCGACCAGTGTTTTTAGCATCAGGGGGCGGTCCTTTATCGAATAGAATAGGTTCGATCCGACAGTTCTGATACCCCATCGACCCGTCAAAATTGGTACTTTCAAGCTGGTTGGTCGAACCTTTGGGTCAGGTTGCCGTTCGGCTGACCAGTGTTTTTAGCATCAGGGAGTGACCCTCTATCGAATAGAATAGGTTCGATCCGACAGTTCCGAAACCCCATCGACCCGTCAAAATTGGTACTTTCAAACTGGTTGGCCGAACCCTTCGGTCAGGTTGCGGTTCGGCTGACCAGTGTTTTTAGTATCAGGGAGTGACCCTCTATCGAATAGAATAGGTTTGATTCGACAGTTCTGAAACCCCATCGACCCGTCAAAATTGTTACTTTCAAACTGGTTGGCCGAACCCTTCGGTCAGGTTGCGGTTCGGCTGACCAGTGTTTTTATCATCAGGGAGTGACCCTCTATCGAATAGAATGGGTTTGATCCGACAGTTCTGAAACCCCATCGACCCGTCAAAATTGGTAATTTCGAACTGGTTGGCCGAACCCTTCGGTCAGGTTGCGGTTCGGCTGACCAATGTTTTTAGCATCAGAGAGTGACCCTCTATCGAATAGAATAGGTTTGATCCGACAGTTCTGAAACCCCATCGACCCGTCAAAATTGGTAATTTCGAACTGGTTGGCCGAACCCTTCGGTCAGGTTGCCGCTCGGCTGACCAGTATTTTTTGCATCAGGGGGCGGTCCTTTATCGAATAGATCAGGTTTGATCCGACAGTTCCGAAAACCCCATCGCACCTAAAAAATTTGCACCTTTAAACTGGTTGGCCGAACCCTTCGGTCAGGTTGCGGCTCGGCTGACCAATGTTTTTAGACTCACGGAGAGGTCCTCTATCGAATAAAATAGGTTCGATCCGACAGTTACCCATACCCCCGAACACCTCTAATTTTTGCGTCTAATTACGTCTAATTACGCTATACTGGTCAAGTTTTGCTTCGGCTGACCAACCGTTTCGATATCACCGTAACTAAACGCAACTTTTAAGATGGTTAATTTCCGACAGTTCGAAAACCCCGGTTTTTTACCATCACGGCTCGGACTATTAGGTGTTCAGGGTTACGAAGACAAGGTCAACACTCCTTAGCATATGTTGCGCCAGGTTGTATAAATTCAGGGCAACCCAGGGCTGCTCCCAGCCCACTTTCCCCACCACTTCCCCCTACACCGCCAAACAATATGATAAGGAATGCCAGACCCAGTCTTACGCCTGGCCCTCCTCCTCCAGCAGTTTTCACTGCACTATCCATATTACAGTTTAACTGTAATGGCATTCACCGAAAAATCGCTGAGATCACACACTTCTTGAGTTCCAACAGAATTCTCATCGCCGCCATCCAAGAGACGTTGCTTCACGCAAACTCGTCTCTAAGCGTCCATAGCGAATATGTTATACTGCGGATAGATCGACCGGCCGCCACGGATGATTCTCACCCTGGAGGTGGACTTGCCTTCCTAATACACAAGTCCGTACATTACTGTGTATTAGATGTAGTTGCTGACGGTACGGCGGAAATTCAAGCCATCTCAGTTCCATCAGGGAGTACTAATATCGAAATTTTTAATATATATGTACCACCTCACTCTAGTTGCCCTTCTGGCTATCGTTTCGATATTGGTCCTCTCCTTTCCGGAGAGCACAGGGTCATCCTTGGCGACTTTAATGCGCACCATGAGCTCTGGCATTCGGACCTCAACAACAATGCCAGGGGTATAACTATCGCCGAATCACTTGACGCCTCAGAATTCTGTTCACTTAATGAAGACTCGCCGACTAGAGTCGTGGGCACTTGCAGTAGTTCTCCTGACATAACTATTGTCAGTGCCAGCCTAATTGCTGCTTCCCGATGGGAAGTACGTACCACCCTTAAATCAGATCACCTCCCAATCATTATAAAGATTGACAAACCAGCGAACATGACTAAGTCAGAGAAGCGAACGTTTGTCAATCACAAGAAAGCCGATTGGGATGGTTTCAAAGCTTACTCGTCGGCGAAGTTCACCGAGCTAACATCACCTCTCACCATTTATGAGGCCGAGAAAAATATTAGGAACGTCATTACCACAGCCGCGGCACGTTTTATTCCGGCAGGACGTATCCCGAAAGTTCGGCCTAACTTTCCCACTAGGGCCGCCAGATTAGCCGATGAACGTGATCAGATCAGAAGCGCTCACCCTGATGATCCCAGAATTCAGGAGCTTAACTCCGAAATTGACCGACAAGTTAAAGACTATAGGAGGGCGAAATGGAATCAGCACCTCGATGAATGTAACCTCAACGAAGGTGTCAGCAAATTATGGTCTACCGTCCGCGCCCTTTCCTCGGAAAGAAAAGGGCAACAACGCCATTGAATTTGGCAACACTAAAACCTGCGATCCTCTTCAGTGTGCGAGCCTGTTCAATAAACAATTTATTGAACATCCCAAGTCTGACGGCCTCAAGCGCAAAATTAGAAGACGGATTCGCATCCGGAATGTTGACACCATACCATCTTTTACAGCGGACCAGGTTAAAAAAGTCATCGAGAATGCTAAAAACTCCAAGGCCCTCGGACCAGATGGCATTTCGATGACCATGTTGAAACATCTCTACCTTCCAGCCATTGAGTATCTCACGGCCGCCTTTAACTTGTCGATGTCCACGCTTGCCATCCCTGAAATCTGGAAAACAGGTCGAATTGTTCCCTGTCTCAAGCCAGGGAAGAGCGCAAATCTCGGGGAATCCTACCGCCCCATTACGATACTTTCTCCTGTCGCAAAGACGCTGGAGGCCCTTATTCACCCCACTCTTGTTGCACATGCGAAGCTAGAACCTCACCAGCATGGCTTCAGGAAGATGCATAGTACCACCACTGCCCTCGATGCGATCACTACACGCATTCGTGATGGGCTAAATCAACGCAGTCGTTGTCACAGAACTATTCTGGTGGCAATAGACCTATCAAGTGCATTCGATAAGGTCAATCATTCAATGCTCCTAGCAAACCTGTTGAATATGCATCTTCCTGCACAAGAGATCCGTTGGATTGCCAATTATCTAGCTGGTCGGCACTCCTTCACCGAGTTTCGAGGCAAACGTTCTAAGCTTAGGAAAATCAAATTAGGTGTTCACAGGGAGGGGTACTCTCCCCCACTCTGTTCAACATCTACATGTCCGGCCTTCCCACACCACCTGAAGGAATCGAGGTGATTTCCTATGCTGACGATTGCACCGTACTCGCCACAGGGAATGATAAGGATGAAATGCGCCTCCGAATTAATCGCTATCTAGGACGATTACAGGCATTTTTCCAAAGCCGAAACCTCACCATCTCTGCGTCCAAATCTTCTGCGACTTTTCTAACCACTTGGTGGGAGGACATCAGATGGGAGATGGATATACGTATTGGCAACAATTCTGTTCCTACTGTTAAAAACCCCAAAATTCTCGGGCTTCACCTAGAGAACATGATGACGTCTGCGAATCATGCAGCTTCAGTATGTGAAAAAATGCGCAGTAGGAACAACATCCTAAAAGCTCTAGCTGGTAGCACCTGTGGCAAAGATAAAGAAACCATGCTAGCTACTTATAAAGCGGTGGGTCGAGCGGCCGCTGATTATGCAGCCCCAGTTTGGACACATAGTCTATGTGACACAAACTGGTCCAAAGTTTAGGTCTGCCAAAATGCCGCTCTACGCATCGCGACAGGTTGCCTTCTGATGTCTGCCCAGGATCACTTACATCAGGTACATCAGGAGACAAAATTGATGCCAATACGTGATCACAATCTCCTACTCTCTAAACAGTATCTTGTTGGTTGCTACCGTGAGGATCATCCCAATAATCATCTCATGGACCGAATTCCTCCACCACGACATGTCAGGCGTGGTTTACGAGACCTTGAGACAGAGGTTCAGGGATACAAACGGGACCCTTACGATGAAGTTACATACCGAGCCGCCATTGCAGCGATCCACACTGAAGAAGTGAATCGGTCTATCGCGAGTTTAGGTGCGAATAGAGTCCTCTCAGAGCGCCCACCACCAATTTCGCCTGAGGAGATTAGGCTCCCGAGAGCCACCAGAGTAACACTAGCTGAACTTCGGTCGGGCTTTTGTTCACGCCTTAATTCGTAATTTTCTCGCATAAACCCGGACATCCAAAACATCTGTCCAAACTGCAATGGTACTCCTCATGATGTGGGCCATTTGTTTCAATGCCCCGCTGCGCCCACTGATCTTACCCCTATATCACTGTGGGAAAACCCTATCGCAGCAGCTATGTTTTTGTCCTTAGACCTCACGGACACAAACATTGACGAACCATAAATCGTACCCACATAGATGCACAGAGGTTACACACCTTTCTGCACCGCTACAAGAAGAAGAAGAACAAATCAACTCTGCTGCTGATCTTCTTCTTCCTTGCCTCGTTTTTCATACCGCTCCATATCGTCGCGGCGCTCGACCTGCGGTGTAGGCACTAACTTTATAGCCTATAGTTGTTGAGTTTGCGTGAGTCTCCCTTTTCTTATAGAAAGGAAGAAGAAAACTTTCCCTGAAAGCGTCAGGCATTTTGGCACCTTTGATTTTGTTAAAGAGAACTGTGAGCCAACTAAGCCCGACATTTTCCATTTTCAACCAAAATTCCGCGGGCATTTTATCCGGTCCGATCCGACTGCCTTTTCGCGTTCCATCTGATGAATTGACTCCATCGCCTCTTCCTCTGAGAAATTTTCGATATTTGTGGTATTCGGCTCAACATCTTCAAAAGTCGCTCGAGGAAATTCTTCATTTAGAAGTTCGTCAAAATACTCTCGCATCCTGCTACAGATCCTGCCGTATCGTCAACCCGCAACATTCCTTGCGAGTCCTCCACGTACTTTGGCGCCTGTATTTCCCGATAGTTCCATCTCCTTTGGGCTGCGACCCTAAATATTCTGGAGTCTTGCTTAGGCCACTCGGGCAATGACGGCCCTTCGGTCGTAGTCTGAGCTCTAATTCTTGGTACAATTCCTCAGCCGCCTTTGCTTGAGCTACCAAGCGCTTTACGTTCTTCCGGCATTGCATATAATTTTCACGAAGTTGAACCCGTTCGGCACTGCTTGACTCACATGTCGTCCATGCCTTGAATGCGTTGGATTTGCCTTGCACTGCTTCTTTAGTTTCGGCGTTCCACCACCATGTTTCTTTCTTCGTGTGGAGTGGACCTTTGGAAACTCCACGTGCCTTTTCTGTCTCACCTACTGACATTTCAGCGAAATGGAGCTACTACAGGTTCAAAGATTTCGTTGGGAGTTATCCTGCTGCTGATGACATCCACAAATTAACTGAAGCAAACGCTTAGTTACAGCGATATCCTATTCAAGCTTTTTAAACAACCAATTGGCAAATATTTTACTGCAGACCATTCTAGTGTTGACCGAGAGTATATCTGGAGAGCTCTTCGTAGAAGATGCGTACCAAACCCACATTTTTTCAAACTCAAGATCATAGCCTGGAGTTTTGGTAGGGGAGTGGCTATGTAATATTAGAGGCCTGAAAAGTGAGAGTATGATTAGTATTCGAGTTTGCAGTGTTCGCAGCAGTGTGGTTTGAAAAATCTTTTAGTTTCCCTGCCTCGGAATATCTAAGTCCCCGAGATTGAAATTGTTCGATTTAATGAGAACCTGAAATTGCCGGGTTGAGACTAGCCATTACTGATGTCCTTAAACTCAGTTCTTTATTCGAGTACAACAATTTTTGTGATTTTTCAATATTCAAAGCAAACCCACATTTTTACGCTTTCATTCAAGCATCGAAGTGTAACCACTTTTTTTTTTATATAGAAAACAGAATTAACAAAAAAAAACCGTGTTCACCGGCGCCACTCCCTGCTATCGAGAGGATCATCCTAATCGTGATCTCATGGACCGAATTCCTCCACACATCAAACGTGGTATACTCGTACGTGATGTTGAGAGAGAGGTTCAGGGATATAAACGAGATCCTTTCGATGAAGAAGCATACTGGGCCGCCATTGCAATGATTCACAGTGACGAAGTGAGTCGGTCTATTGCGAGTTGAGGTACGAATAGAGTCCTCTTATCGCTCCCACCACCTATTTCGCCTGAGAAGATTAGGCTTCCGAAAGCCACCAGAGTCACTTTAGCTCAACTTCGGTCAGCCTTCTGTTCACGCCTTATTTCCTTTCTATCTCCACTAGACCCGAGCCTATAAAACATCTGCCCGAATTGGGCTGGCGCGCCTCATGATGTTGGTCATTTTTTTCAATGCCCAGCTGCGCCCACTGATCTTACGCCTTTATCACTTAGGAAAATCCCTATTGCAGCAGCCACGTTCCTGTCCTTGGAGACAACGGACGAGAACGATGACGAATCACAAATTGAATCCATATAAATGCACAGCGGCTCACACCTTTCTGTACCGCTAAAAGAAGAAGAACAGACCGAGGTAGAAAGTAGATGTAGTTTATGCTCTATGCCCCACAAGGAGTTAACAGGAACCAGAGATAATTCAGCAACAAGAGGTAAAAAAATGTGATTATTAAATAAAAACACAAAATATCCCTTAAACCACACACTATATAATATTTGTGCATCATATACATCAGGTTTATTGGAAAAAAGAGCTAAATTCATTTTCATTTGTCTCCAGGCTTTTGATGTTTTTTTTCTTTCTTGTTTTTAATTTCTAGCACCGAATCATAATATAGAAGAACAAGCAAATTTCTAACATTTACAAAATAACTTAACACTCGTCCGCATTGTCGCTTATAAAAGAAATGATGGAATTAAATTTAATATAAAATATGAACTGTATAAAATAGAAGGGAAATACAAATAGAAACATGACATTTCAACCACGATCTTACAAAACATAAAAACTTGAAACTAACATTCAACACAGTCGTCAACGGATATTGATTTTAAGTTACACATTATCATTATATCATAATAACTATACTCATAAATCACACATGTTCAGCATTCTTTTTCGCCTCCGTCTCATTCAGGGCGGCCGACAATTCGCCATTGAACTGTAGCAAACATCCCAATGCACCAAAGTAGCCTTCATGTTCCAAGAACAAAGCTTTGAGCGTACCCTTGGACCAATAATCCATGGCGTAGGCCAACAGTTTCATTGATATGGGATTGACACGTAAAAAGTTACCAACAAATACAACCTGTAGATAAAATCGTAAGAAAACGGAGTCAAGGCCAAAGCGATACGATACGATATGTACAACTTACTTTGTCGATTTTCTCATTGAGTGCACACATCCTCGCTATTGAGCCAATATTGTTTGTGATTGTCACAAGTGTGGCGTTAGCCAAATCTTCTTTCGTAACACTCGCTCGCTTTTCACTGGAGTTCATTTGACCGAAACTGTTAATTCAAACCTCAAATTGAATATTTTCCGATTTTGAACAAAAATATACTTTTATCACCTCGCTGCAACTAAATCCCCATGCAGACCAAATCGTTCATAATCGCCACCATAAATATCTTTCACTAATTTGTCTACTTTCGTATGATCGCCTTTTGTTGCTAGCTGAATTGCCTCTTCAAATGTGTTGCAGCCCGTGAGCAGACAGCAGAGTCCAAGGAATGTTCCGCCACCTAAACTGTATGAAATTGAGTAGTTTGCGCAAAATTACCAAAGAACTGTACCCGTTTCTAGTAAATACCGAGGGGACAACTTACCTAGTACCTGATATTCTCTTATAATTACCGGGGCCATAAACTGCCAATACTGACACGCCAGACCCAACATTAACTAATATGAATGGGTACGGCTGTGAGAAGTCGAATGCCTTCTTCTCGCTCTTACTGCAAAGATAATTATATAAAGTTCACGATAAGTAAGAGATTTGCCTCACGAAACAAGCAAAAGCAAGCTCGTACTTAATATCACTAGCATTCTCGAAATAGTAACATTCGGAAGGATTCTGTATCTCAGCAAATAGTATTCCCTTAATCAGTGTATCTAATTCATCGAATTTTGCCAGCTTCATGTTAACTTCCTGTAAATATAAAATTGAAATGCAATGTAACTGGAAAATATATTAATTATTTGGCGGGTGAATTTACCTCTTTAAAATCATTTTCGAATTTAAATGCGCCGCCTCCGGTAGCACAAACTGTCGTCACTAGCTGAGCCATTCCTTTTGCTTTGGCAAGATTAAGGAAATTTCCCATTTCGGATGTTGGAAAGCGGATAAAGTGTAGGGAGCCGGTTCTTCCGCGAATTTCAATATTGTCAAGCTGAAATTGATATAATTTGAATTAAATTGATGAAAATGTAATGTTAAAATAAAAAATTATGAGGAATGGGCATCGTATTAGGATATCATATCAACATATGCTGAAGCATATCTCCCGCCGTAATCTTTCGGCTGCCACTCTGTGATAAAGAATGCGAAATGCGTTTTCCAAACTAGGCATGGCTTCAATAATAAACTAATACGAGACGGAGTACTAATCGTGCGAATAGCGTGATGGGTGTATACCCTATACCCATGGACAGGTTTATAAGGCACGGAAAACCAAAACTATCCAATTTAAAGTGTTTTTTTTTCGTGGGAGAGAAAGGATAGGTCGAATCTAGCAAACCTTTAATTTTTTTATAAGGTAAGGTGACTGACCAGATCCTTAAATGGTCAATGCTGTACATACTCGTACACTACAATGGGAGAATTTCACTAAATCGTGGTAGTCGCTAGCATTTTCCAATAATTGTTTTATTTATTTATTTATTTATTTGATTCAAGTACTGAACAGGAGGTCTCCCAATAATACAGTAATTATACATAAAATATTGTAAGGAATGAAAAGAGCAAACAAAACAATGATAAAGAAAAAAAAATATATAGTTAACATACTGATAGAAAGAGAAAGTAAGAGAAAAATTAAAGAAACTAAAATTCATACAATAATTCAGAGTTAGGGATTTTGGAAAGCGAAATTCTCTTCAATGCTGATAACGAAGAGGGAAGAGGACCAATCTCCAATAAGTCATAATTTCTCATTAACCTAAGAAGCGGCGAATTGAAATATACTGAGAGGTCAGCTGTCGGAGGGACAAATATGGAGTTGGATCTTGTATTATACACAGGATTTCTCCATTGAATGTCGGACACTAACGAGGTACTGAGTAGTCCACAACAAATTTTATAAAGAAAGCATTCATCAAGAAATAATCTTCGCTCCTGTAATGACTGCATATTTAAAAAGTTAAGCCGTTCAATATATGGAAGATATGATAAGCCAAATTTAAAAAAACAGGGACTTGGTAAATCTCATTTGAACTCGTTCTAAAGCATCAGTGTAACCGTGGCGCCCACACGGCGACCACACAACATAAGCATATTCCAAAACACTACGCGCCAATGAGACGAACAAATTTACAAGGGTTGACGTCGAGCGAAAATCACTTGAGCACCTAAGGACAAAGCCAGCGAGCTTTGATGCCCTGCTAATTACATCGGGATAGTGCTCTGTAAACTTAAGCTTCGCATCAAATGTTACACCAAGATCTTTACCAGAGTTAACATACTTAAGCGGAAGCGCATATACCCTATATGTAAAGCAAATAGGATCAGGTTTTAGGGAATAGATTATAACAGAACATTTAGCCACATTCAACAGTAGCCTATTCGATAAACACCACGATGCCACTACATCCAAATCTATTTGTAAGGATACACAATCTACTATAGACGATACGGACTTGAAGATCTTACAATCATCAGCATACAATAGAGACCCATTTTTAAGTAGCGAGGGAAGCTCATTTATGAAAAACGAGAACAATATAGGTCCCAGAATTGAGCCCTGAGGCACACCCGATGAAGGGCAAAAAGACGAAGACACAATTTTATTATAAATTACACTCGACGACCTGTTAGCCAAGTAGGATGAAATCCAAGATAAAAGCCTTACAGGGAAATTTAAAGATACGAGTTTGTTCATAAGGATACCATGATCACCGAGTCGAAGGCTTTAGAGAAATCAGTGTAGATGACGTGCACATCAAGGTGTTTATCAAACGATTTTCTGATAAAATTCACGATCTCAACCAGATTAGTTACAGTGGATTTCTTGTTTTGAAAACCGTGTTGATTTGGACATATTAAGTTACCAAAGTTGATATTAATGTAGGTTGATACAATTTTTTCTAGAAGTTTAGAACAAGAAGACAATAGAGACACAGGACGATAGTTAGATACACTGCTTGTAACGCCCTTCTTAGAGATCGGAACAATATGGTAGCATTTCCACTGTGATGGAAATATTCCTTCTTCGATGCTCTTATTAAAAATAATGGAAAGCGGAAGACTAATGGAGGGAGATGTTCTTTTTAGAAATAAATTCGGTATTCCATCCGGACCCCGAGAAGTAGTTGCCTTAAGCGAAGAGATCAAGAGTTCGACATATGAACAACTAATAGGTGGAACAGAGTCAGAATGTGCAGACTGAGCAGGAAAAGAAAAAGTAGAGTCAGATATATTATACGTGCTAGCGAAATAAGATGCAAATAACTCGCACATTTCAATTGGGGTGTTAGCGACTTTATCATCCCAAGACAGCTTCGAGGGAAATGCAGAGGAAGTTCTGATTTTCTTTACATAAGACCAAAATAATTTGCTTTCATTATTTGCGATACTATTTTCAATACAAGCAATGTAAGCAGATCTAGCAGCGCGAATTAAAGATTTAGCTTTGTTCCGAAGCGACTTAAATCGTAAAAGATCAGAAGGTCGTTTAAACCGTTTGTACCGAACACGGATATCGTTTTTCTTGCGAAGAAGATTGCGGATAGAATGTGTAAACCAAACTGGACATTGGTTACGCATTTTCGAACTTATAGGTATGAACTCACAGATGATATTATATAGAACACTGTAAAACACGTTGAGAGCTGCATCACAGCTAAGTCCGTTTAGAAGGTTGGACCAATCAGTAACCATCAATTTTTGATTGATTGATTCATAGTTTCCTTTCCTGAAATTGAAATGAGTATGACCATCATTACTTAGAGGACAATCGAATCGGATGTTTATGTCGACAGATAAGGCCGAATGGTAAGGATCAAGAGGCACATGATCTATGGGAGCTCTAAAGGAATTAAGACAATGCTCTGACATATTACTAAAAACTAAATCCAACCTACGTCCCATACAGTTATCTGTAATATTAACCTGGAGTAAGTCACAAACGTGCATGAATGCATTTACTGAAAGTAACTGTGAAGATGAACCATTCGACTCTAAGGGAAAACCAGGTAAGTCAGGCCAACCTATGTTTGGCATGTTAAAATCTCCACATATAATCGAAGACGCAGCCGGATGAAAGATGTTCATGATATTTGAAAAATATTTAAATAATTCTTCAAAAACAACGAGTGAGGAGTTACATGGAACATATACACAGGAAATCAGAAGCGAAGAAGTAAGTGTGGGAATAATAACCGATACACAGTCGAACGTGTCACATTCAGTGGTAGATATTAGCGAACAATTAATGGTCTGACGAACAGCAATGAGAGCACCACCCCCACGCTGTTTGTCTGTTAATGACAAATTACGATCACAACGGAAAATATTGTATCCTTCCAACAGCTCACCGTTGTAAACAGATTCACATAACCAGGTCTCAGTTAAACAGATAAAGTCGTGATTTGATGTTAAAACCGAAATATTGGAGCATTGAAGTTTGGTCCTCAACCCACGTACATTTTGATAATAAAGGTTAAAATGCATTATTTTCGATTTTTTCTTAATAAAGGACGATGAAAATTCCGTTTAGTAAATTCCTTCAAAAGAATACCAGATGGCCAAAAAGTATCCGTAGAAAGAACATCAAGTTCGTTGGGAATCACGATTTTAAATGATGACAGAACACGATTAGGAAGGTTGTCCTTTGTGAGTTTATGGCAACTCAGTAATGCAGGAACGTATCCAAGCTTGTCAATTATATATCGTCTTATCTCGTCCTCTGTCGTATCATAAGCGAGTCCTAAGCGGAGGACAACAAACTCTTAAATTATTTGAAGATGACGCTGGTGGACGAGCAAGATCAACAGACGAAGAATTACATGATGATGGTGGCTGCTGTACCGAAATCTGTGATGGAGGAACACAGCCAGATGACTCAGGACGAAGCGGTAGAGTAGGCGAATGTATATTTAGTAGATTTGGGGATGAACACAATGGCGTCGTCCGCGGTAATAGCAGATTGGTTAAAGTTGAAGCAACTGGTTGAGGTGTTTGAAACTGCTGAGTTTGTTTGTCTAGCTCGGACTTTTTCTTCGCGTTTTGTTGTTGAGCTTGACGTAGGCGCGTTGTTACTCCAGTAGCCTGAGCAACAATATTCGATGAAGGCACTCTAGCCGGACCAGCATGGTGCGGCAATACTTGCAAGTCTGTATTCGGCATACCATGTCTAGCAGAATCGTCTTCATAAATACTCTTAAGCAGCTTCTTCGCCGCCAATAATTTATTGACGTATTTGTCCAAAGATGTGAATCGACAATTGGTGCAGAATCAATAGAGACCGGAGTCAGGCTCGCGTAGTGAATGGCCAACTGAGTCGGGTAACTTGGCACATTTACTGTGAAACGCCAAACCACAGAACCCAGAGCAAATGATGTTTGGTGTAGTCGCAGCCTTATCCAGGCAAGATGAAGCAGCACAGAAATAACAGAAAAAACCGTTCACGGGAAAAAAATGTTTAAAACCCAATCGATAAAATACAAATTTAAAGTTTTTCGTACTGCTCTACACCACACGTAAAAAGTAGCCGTCTAACAAGGTCCACAATATTTATGTTTATATAGGCGCCAAAAAGTATGCAAAAATTCAAAATCGAAAGTTCAATACAGAACGCAAACCGCACTTTCAGTAGCTGATTGTGAATGATCACTGTTTAGAGACACACACACAATCATACACAAGCTTAGCAGGTATGAGGTTCTTTGTCTTATCTTCACTTAGCACAGAATGAGAGTTTATAAGAATCTTCACTTGCACGGCAACACTATGAAGAGTAAAAGCGTTTGGAACAACTTTTGTTATAATAGATCAAAGAAAACAGCTGTATAATGATATTTTGGCGACGTATCGGATTGTGGTACACGACGTAGTTTGACAGCTGACTGTGTAATAATAGTAATAATAGTTCAAAGCACTGTGGTGGCCAAGGCACTAAAATAAATTTATTTAATAGCCTATCCGTAACGCTCGACTCAGTTGTTTGTTAGAGACAAATTCAAGTCTTCGTTATTATGCAATTTTAACCGTTCCGCCATTTTGTTTTGTTGCCCTACTTTTGATAGATAAGCTTTCTACGCTAAGCAACCCTTTTCTGGTGACCTTCGGAATAGCAAAAAATATTTTTTATTTTTACTACCCTCCCTGTCATGGTGAGTTTATAGATATTTAATATATTGAGAAATGGGCGTATCCTTCTTGCACTCAAATTAGATACATTAGCATATAGGAACTTTTAGTACATAAGAATAAAATTGTATAAAAGGACGAATGTCAAAGAATAAAGTTAGGATTTTTGATTCGACTTTACACGGAAGTATTGTCATTCGCAAGTGCATCGCCAGGCTGAGCACGAGCGAGAGTATTAGAGATGGTAAGTGCGCGCCTGACGGGCATAAACCTTTTCGACACAGCAACTCAGCTCCGCGATTGAGCAAGAGTTACCTGTGGGTCCCGAGGCATCCAGGAGTTGTGCTGGACAAAATTTAATTAACTCTCATTCTCTTTTCCCATAGCAACCCAATTACCCCGTCAACGTTAACCTTACACTCTCGTTAGAGTCCTCAATTGAACCCCCAAATTGATAGGACGAAAACCAAATTACAGTTTCCATATCCTCTAGTGAAATTGATGTGTTTCCCTTGTTCTCCCGTTTCAGCCAGCCAAATTGTCCGTTTTCAATACTGGATGGAAACTCGATCGATATTAAAATTTCCCAGGGAGGGGGTGCTTTAGCGAGAGAGCGAGGGTGAACTCAGGAAAACGAAATACAGATCTGTTCATTGGGTTCACCTTCCTCCTCCTTCGGAAAGTGTAAGTGTCCGTTTTGAGAGATTCGTCGTGCAAATGGAATGTTTTTAATAAGCAAGACGCAAGGAAGACAGTGGTTTATGTATTAATAGATACATGTATTTCGGAGGCAATATGGAGGTATATTCCTCAGTATTCCAACTACTAAAGTTAATGGCGGCGCTCCCTACTTATAAAGTAACTCAAATTCCTATTCCTGCACACATAGTCGAGGAGGGCCATGCCGTCAACGTCAACAACATCGAAATCATACGAAGTATGTCGAAATCTTACACCCTGGACGAATGGGAGAGCCTGGAAATAATACGCGAAGACCCCAATAATCTTTTAAACACCTACCAAGGAAATTGCATATCGAAACTAATTAAACTCGCCGCCAATTACGTACCGGTTAGAGCAAACAGTGGAATAATCTCTGATTATGGGAAAAAAAAAGTCCTGAACAATTGGAGGTCCGCAACATTGAGAAAGGGGCAGGGAGGGGACATATACAGAAAAATAGTCTGAGAACGAAAAAAACGAGACCGAGTTCTAATCGTGCGAATAGCACGATGAGTGTATACCCTATACCCGTGTACAGACCTAGAAGGCACGCAAAACCCAAAAATTCAATTTAATCTTTTTTTTAGGGGAGGGAAGTGGGTAGATGGTTCGGATACTGGCACACATTTAATATTATATGAAGGCATCCAATAGCTACCGTTTGATACTTATTAGAAGTTTTTCGCGACATTCTAGCAAAAGATATGGCTGAATATAAGTTTGTAGGGGAGGTAGGGGTAGGGGTAGTTGGACGTTCTCCACTTTCCACTAACTTCAAGCATATGTCAGAATTAGGCATTCATGAAAATTTCAGGTCGCTAGCGATATTCTGATGGAAAATATGGGCGAATTTAACTATCACGGAGGGGTAATTTGTATGGGAGGTAGGGGAACCCTTGGTCCGATTTGGCCCATTTTCAATACCATCCAAGCTTTTATCAAAGTAATCATCTGACCTAAATTTCAAAACGCTAGCTTCATTATTTCGGGAGTTATCGTGCGAACTGACAGACACACGGACGGACAGACAGACAGACGGACATGGCTTATTCGAATCAGGGACCGACCCTGATCATTTATATATATACTTTGCCATACCTCCGGTGGCTCCTTTGAGGTGTTACATAAATCGTCGTAACAAAAACAATATACCCTATACCATCTTATGGGTATAGGGTATAACTACAGTAAATTAGCTTTGCAATGGTATATATGTTGTACCATAGACCTTTTACGAGAAAATTAGGCGGTAGACTAAAACACAAATTAGAGTAGGTTTTGAACCTTTTTTAAAAGCTCCAAAACTCTCAAAAGAACGCACATTAGACCATGAAATTTTGCGTGTCTTTTCTTATTAAGTCGAAGATAGTTCTTGCTGAAAATTGAGTCGCTCCGATTAAGAACCTCCATTATCCCTCCTCCCTCCATTTGAATTTGGCAAAACGGCATCTCCATAACTCCCCTCAAAGATGGAGCAGGAAATTTTGGTTCATCGCCATTTGAGGGCACTATTAACCAAAATCAGCTCAATCGGATCAAAACTAAGTGTACCTCCTATACAAAGTGACCCAACACAACTTAGTTTTACAGTACTCGTCGATTTATAAAATGAGTAGTCCGTCAAACAAATTCCTGGTGGGTTCACATTTTTGATGAGCATTCGAAATTAGACAGTCTAGTGCACTACTCACATTTGATTCTGCGTTAATTGTGTCTGTAATCGGTGTAACACTTTGAGCAGCATATTTCGTCAAACGATAAATGGCTACGTGCACACCAGTGCGTCTTTCGACATCGGTATCGTCTTCAAGTTTCGTTTCCCCTTTCAACATTGAAATAGTTATAGATTGCATGAAGTGAACAGAAGAGATGAATGCTTAATTCTGTCCACATTTTTTCATCAATTGTCGTAGGATGCCTTTTCTCAAGACGCAAACACATAAGCGCCGATAAATTTTACTTCACAATCCTCGCACGCAACAAATTAGAAAAATATTGAAAGGGAAAATGATAGCAAACTCCACTTGAGTGGGTTGCCATTTTCCATAATCTCTCTCCAGAAGGTCGCGTTGTCAAATTGACGAAGACGAACGAAAAAGGAAAGAGTCTGTACAGGCCCGATCATCAAATTCAGACTGCGACCAGACTGAACGAATGATTTGCACTAATTAACGAATTATCCAGCTTAGCAGGTCAGGAATATTCTAGTTTAGGGGGTTTATTTTTGTTTGTTAAATGTGTTTCGTTTAACGATTTTCATTCGATTAACTACTGTACAGAGTGAGTTGCATTTTTTTAATGAACAATAAGTAATAATATATGTATCATGCGATGCAATTTTATTTTTTTATTCCAAAGCAATTTTGAATTTAATTTGTTTGTGTATGCAGACGGTCACGAATTGAACGTTGTGTGTTTCCCCAATAGCAAAACATTGAAGCGTATCTAGCAGAAGCTGTTTTGCAGTGCTTAAGGTACGTTGTCCTCGACGCGGCCGCACGACAGCGACTCGCTCATTCCATATAAAAACTCGTTTCTCTCTCATTTTAAAAACGAGTTTTTATATGGAATGGGCGAGTCGCTGTCGTGCGGCCGCGTCGAGGACAACGTACCTTTACTCTTTATTCGCAATTATGAGAAACAGTCCCGTAGAGAAAAAGTTTGAAAATTTTAAAGTACTTTACTATTAGTAATTTAATTGCTCTTCTGGAGAAGCACTCCATTATTTCTTCAAAGCTTTCAAATTAAGTATTGGATTAAGTCGTTAAATAATGCACGGATATTTACGATATTTTAAAATTTTTGAATTTATTGTACATGCGTACTGCGTGTTGCTTTTTACTGGAATAATCTCGTCTCGTCTACCAATCACAATCTTCTCCTCCATATCTTCACCAGCGCTTCCTAGCTCCTAAATTTACAATTATATTCTCAAATTTGAAGACTATTAGCGTTTGAAATTTATTGAAGTTATTATGCTACAGAAACGAGCTTAAACATTTTCCCAAACAACTTTCCAGGCAGAACCTTATGGAAGTGCCCCGTTGCAACTTTTCTAGAAGCGCTCCTAAACCGCTTACCTTTGCAGATATACAATGTTAAATAATGGAAATGAATCAGGATGGGAGATGGAAGCTCTCTACAAGGTCTTTTAGAGCGCTTCGCTTCACTTTTCCCATTGGGATGTGATATAAACTACTCATTACAATTTTTTTTTTAATTATTATTATCTTTTTTTAATTATATTATTAATTATTATTATCTTTTTCGTACCATTAAATACATATATGTACTTTCATATTGTAAACCATTAAGACCTTACTCTTTAAAACGCCATTCCAGCATTGTTAAGATCATTGAGGTCAATATACTATTTACGACAACAAATACAACTTAAATTACGCAAATTCAAACAATAGCATGATATAAGGAAAAATAACATTTAAATTAAAAGATTGTAATCGATTGTTGGAGTACGTTATTATTTTTAATAACACAAATATGCCAATTTGTGTTTCATTTGAAAGTAATGGGGGTGTGACAATGCGAATTTCGTTGTTGGATATAAACAAGATTTTGGATTTAACTCAAGGGTGCATGCAAATTGTAATTAAAATATTATTTGCAGATTTTTGACAATAGCCGCCAAATCTTGGTAAATATGTAAATCTCGAAACCTGATCACGCCATTGTCCTAGCCTTTTTCTTCCAAAAATGATACTTCGCGATACCCGATGAAGACCCGTGCCAAAGGTAATTTTTATTATTCTTCAAGTTCCATTTGTTTGGATGATGAACATGAATTGCCTTAACATTGGCAATATTATTTAATAAAATTTAATCATCAAACACCTTTATCTAAAAATTGCACTCAAATTATTAAGCAATCGAAGGCGAAAGTCCAATAGGTAAATATGACGAAACAAATAAAAGCGAATATGTATGTACCTTAGAAAAAGCAGTAACCCATGTCATGCGTTAGTGCAGAATGGCCATCAGAAAATAAAAATGGCACCGTTTTCACACTATTGCAGTTCATAGTATGCGTGAAAATTTTATTCAAACGTCAATTTTTTGTTAACAATGGAGAATATAAAATCCGCGTAATATTTATTACTCTCTTAAAATGCCAACGTGATATTTAACCCTTCTGTTGGCGTATAGATCCAGACAGACCATTGGTACTATATCTTGATGAAAAATATCGTTCAACAATAGATTTAAATCTTTTTTTTGAAAAATTGTTGGCTATTTTAAACATATTTTTTGCCTGCCTATGACAGCTAAAAGGTTAAGAATCCAGGCTATGTCCTTTAGACATTTTTAGAAATGACATGATGATTCTTTTTACGGTTCGTTTATACGGTAGCTTCCGGACACCCAGACGAAAATCCCCTTGTTCGTGTAGTTTTGGAGATATTAAGATTTAGTAGGCTAAGGAAATGATTTTTTTTAATCTACCTAATCGACCAATCTCTTCACCCATGATCCGTTTCAACAGTCTAGTTTCCAACGATTTTGTGGTCCATTTTATTGAGTCGTTATACAATTATACAGATTTGAACGGATTTGTTAGCTAATTTTTAAGTTAACTGCTCGCTTGATTGCGATATGTCGAAACAATTCTGAACTGCCTGCAATGACTGCATTTCCCGGACGAACAAAACAAGTGGTCCCATCCGGCGAACATTTTTGTGTAGAAAAACATCAATAGCGAAAAAATTATTTACTGATGTAACTTAGCGAAACGTAGTTATTTCTAGATGTTTTGGTAATTTACATCAGTAAGCGCTAACCATGTTGAATAATTGAACGTAGACTTGACAGTTTAAGTAAAAAACGAAATCAAATCTGGAAGCAAAGGGTTAAGTATGGATATTTTTATAGCCAATACAGACTACGAACAAATTCTGGTTTAGTTAAAATTAATAGAGTCAAAACTCTGGAGATCAAAGCGTATGTCACTACATTCAAAATGCATTGTAATATACTTCATCATCAATGTGGGACGATAGCCCGACGTGGGGCCTTGGCCGCCTGAATCGTTGACCTCCAATTGTCGCGGTTACGTGACCTTGTCCTCCAGTTTCGGAAGCCCAGCAGCTGGTGGGTGTCTTCACCTACGCAGTTCTCCCAGCGAGCTCTCGGTCGTCCACGCAACCTCACTCCGTCAATTCGATTATCGTCCATCCGTTGTACATGCCCCGCCCATTGCAAACGTTGAAGCTTCATGATTTTCGATACTTCCAGCTCATTGTACAATTGATACAACTCATTGTTGTGCCGGATACGCCATTGATCTCGCCCGCGAACGGCCCGGAAAATTCGCCGAAGGTCCTTGCATTATTCAAATTGCAGTACAGCATGGTACAATTTTAAATCAAATCGAGAAATTAATAAATTCTGTCGGAAGTGTGAATCCCCTCTTAGTCTAGTCATTGGGTGATTGAGAAGCTCCCGGCCAAAATTTCGTTGCAAATCCGGGTCAAAATTGCGAAAACCCCAAAAATTTCAGAGTCTTGCTGCTTTTTAAATTATAATTTTGGAACTGTATATTTCTGCAAAAAGCGGTCCATGAATGTGTTAGAGAAAACATGATAGCAAGTCGAACGCGAATAAGTTGTGTCGTAATTTTTTTATGTTTTAATTTTTTTCTCAGATTGGCAAAGGCTAGTAATGTAAAAAATAATCCAAAGAATGCAAATATTTATGCTTCACCATAAAAATGTAAGGCCCATCTCTCAAATTCAAATATATATGTACAACTTTAGACGGAAGAATGGAAGAGCAGCAGAGAAGCAATGGGCAATTGGGTTCTGTATTGCTGTATCTTGTCAAAAAAAGGCAAGACTATTGAGGTCGATCGAAAGTGGCTGATTGGAGCCGAAGCAATATCGTCAGTGTCTGGATAGATGTTAGGCGAGGACACTCACATCTTAGTCTCATTCCTGTTGTACGATGGTGACCCGGTAAGTATACCATAAATAATTCTGACTTTGCTCGCCTGATTTTAAAGGAGGTACCCCTTGAAATAAATAGTTTAGATTGGCTAAGTTCTAGGTAATCCTCCAAAGCTACGCCGCGCCGATTTGCTATCTAGGTAGAGATACCACGCAGATGGTGTGTGGTCAGGCCGGAGGATTTAACGCCCTAATTTTTCTCTATACATACATACTGTCGGAATATCCACACATTTTTTATGACTTTGTCTGCCTTCGCTTCGACGCTTTTGTCAAAGAAATTTACTTTCAAGGATTACATCCTGATTCTTGTATTTTACCTTACTCTCAATCAGTACCGTACAATAATGAAGGTATGTAACATTGAGGCTGCGTCTACTGGCGCTGCTTTGCGGAGTAACTGAGCCAAGTGGCCATCCATACCTCCCTCCCTTTTGGGAACGGGTGTTCTCCGCCGGCATGCCTCCCGTGGAACACCACCTTGGGATGCGGCTCTATCTGGTCGACTTGTCGAGCACCACAAACCACCTCGAGGCCAACACCTTGATGGGCATTGTTCATGGTCCCCTGGGCACACCCATCCCCGATGTAAACTATGTATTCGCTAAAGATTTCTCTCATCCTTTGGCCCCTTTCCGAAGACCTAACGAATTTGGCTCGCCATCCGCAGGATCGTTTTGCCTTTTTATTACTCGTCTGCTTAAAACAGGCTCGTACCACTACCGTTCACTTTCTGGCGGCCCCTCCCGCTTACTAGGCAGCAATTTGACTCAGGCCGTGTGGTCATCAATCCACAAACTAGTTAGATATAGACGCGTAGGCATTTTCCACCAAGGCCATTCTCCCTAACTAGCCCCTTCGTGGCTCGGGTTATGCGAAGCCGCCAGCTTCGAGGCTCTACACGATCGCTTATGATGGATTCCTTCCCGACGATGGATTCCTTCATGTTCGACTTGTATGACTGCCGTTCCGAAGGAATAGGGAAAAAGTCAGCTATGCCGTGAGCCACCTGTACATGACTCGGAAGCACGGGAACGTCATCGACCAAATGGTCTTTGTACAGATCCACGCCATGGCGTATCAACCATGGTGTCACAACTCACCAAAAATCTGTAACAATTCGAAAAGCCTATTGAGGCTAAGATTAATAGACCTGGTGCTTTCCTGTACATTGAAGGAGCATTTCACAATGCTGTATTCATGGCCAGAGTGCTTAGAACGAGAATGATAGAAAATACAGTTACCGAATGGATATGCAGCAACTGGTAATAACATCTTTTGTACGATGTGTTTAAGTGCTATTTACCAGGAGCGACAGTTTATCTCAAAAGGGGCGCGATTTTAAGCTCTAATTAATCAATTATGACATTTTTAGATACGTTTGTCATCCTACAGTCGCGGTTCATTAACCTTCCACTCAGTCAATCAATGCCCCCTTTTCATGAAAAGGGATCTTGGGATCAGTAAAAGACATCTCGTTTTTCAACCAAAGTCTTAGTGTAGTTCTATCACTGCTAGATGGCAACACTCAATTTGGCCCTTTATAGCAATGCTCGCAGTGGACACTCTACGTCAATGCTTAAGCAACAAACAATACAAAATCAATTCAAATCACTCCGTTCGGAGGTGTTTAGGTCAATAAGAACATATAAATATGTAAAGTATTTGCAAATATGAAATTATGGCAGATAACAAGTATCAAGATTTCAATACGTTTATGTACATCTCAGAACTACCTACGCACATGTTCGTTATATAACAGCAGAATCAATGGCACCAGTGTTAAGTTTTGATTGACACTCTACTCGTGTACAAACATTGATCTTACCTGCAAATGTGTATCTCTGTGACCAGTTTTTCCATATGCTGAATTTTTCGTCAGATATCGCCGGATATTTCGCAAAATTTTGGCTTCCTGATCCAACTCATCTGTTGCAATATCTTTTGGCTCGAAATACACCAATTTGGTCAAAGTACCGCCAATATCCATTCCGAACCATGGCATAGCTGGAATGAGAGGATACAAACATGAATAAGTTAATTAGTAAAATTACAATTTAAATTTATACATTATTTCGAAAAAAAAAAGGAGGATTGGAATTTGCTTGAATTGTACTGTAGCAATACTCGCAACCTTTGAGGTCAGATCTTGTATGTTGTAAATTGTTTGAATAAACAATCCCAACAATGAAAAATTATTGGCTAACGTTCGAATACCTAGACAAATCGTAAAGAGAAAGAGAGGCGACACACATGAAAGAGATTCAGTATGATGGCATACATTACTTTCGCTGGTGAATTTAATTGAAACTAACGCCGGGACTAGGTTGAATAAACTAGGGGCTGGAGCGCAAATTGTTTGTAAATTCAATAGTGAACGTGCTGTGCTGGACGATTAAATTACATTTTTTTTGAATTCCAATTGAATTAGCAACTTACTCATGAATATATCGTACGTTTTGCTACGACATTGACGCTGACCAAATTTACTCTCCAAACTGGGTGATCGTTGTGGTGAGGAAACTTTGGGCTCTTCTTCGGAATGAATACATTTGCTGTATGCATCGATAGCTTGCGCTTCGAAAGGCATCTTTGCAATATCACAATTCACAAACACAATCCACGTTCAGATATATAGATGTATATCACTGGCACGTTAAAACGCTAACATTAGCGCTTCATGTAATATTCGCGTCCGTTAAAAAACTGAAATGAGTTGAAAGACGAAGACGTCACCACTTACGAAAATCACACACAATTTTCACGTTGTCTGATTACATAAAACTACACATTTTCGGAGATCAAAGTGGGTTTCATTGATAAATTCGTATGATACAGGTAGGTAGGTTGTCTCTTAAGCGGATATGTATTCACCACAATTCAACCCGGCGAATTTGTTGACAAAACGAGCTATATCTGAAAACACGAATTTACTGTGATGATCTGACATCAAGAGTCGCGCGATAATTCGTTGGTATCAAAGGTCTTGGCGACTGCAACCCCGAAGACGATGAACAGACACACACAACAGAGCTTATGAAAATGGAACGCGCATCGATACTTTTACTTAGTTCGACTTTTCATAATCGACTGACTTTGAGACTGTGGCAGCAAAGTCAATTTCCTACTTCCACTAGCTTTCATATATAGCCTAGGCAAAGATCAATGAAACGCTCTCTGATCTAGGTATAGAGATAGAGCTGACAATAGTATGTGCGCGAGCGTAGTTAGCTAGAAGCTAGCTAGCTGCCACTAGATCGGCTTTATAGCCGACGACGAGCAAATTGTTGCAAACCCATATTGACGTCTTAATAACCGTCGTCTATCTGTGGCTCATTGCTGTACACGGGGAGCGATCCGGGTCTCACTATCTAAAGGTTGTTAATAAATTTTTATTGTTTTTTCTTTAACGTTTTTGTGGTTAGATTTTGCCTTGAGGTATGCATTGATAAGATGTTCTCTAAAAAGCAACGGGTCAGATAGATCATCATGGATCATGCTGCGATCACAATTCGTTGTTTTTGTTGGCGCAGCGTTCATCTTTGGACAAAGTTCGTGAATGCATATCATGGGGATTTTATGTGTTACTTTTGATTGAAAGTTATGTCGGTGTGTTTGGAATAAGAGCGGAATTTTATAGTAGTATACCTGACCACCCTTAACTAGATTTCACATGGAAACTAGTAAATATGCAAATTTATTTGGGTTGTAGCCCTCAATGCTAATATTAAATAAATACGAGGGTGGCCTGAAAAGTTTCCGACCTCAACTCAAAGATGGCGCCACTCATCAATAAAAGCTAGTGAATGTAGTTGTGCATCTTTTAACAGTTACTCACCAAAGTTTCGGCCATTTTGGACGCGCAGTTTTTAGTTGACAGTCGTTTGAGTGAGGCCTGCAAAGTGGGCCTCCGTGGCGGCGATGACCTCCTCATTCGACTGAAATTTCTGTCCGGCGAGTGACTTTTCCAAGTTTGGAAACAAAAAGAAGTCACTTGGGGCGAAATCTGGAGAATACGGTGGATGGGGCAGCAGTTCGTAGCCCAATTCGACCAGTTTGGCGTTGGCGGGCGGAGGTGTGATCCGGTGCGTTATCATGGTGGAAGAGAATTTTTTCCTTTGCCAAGTGGGGCCGTTTTTTCTTCAATTCGGCGTCGAATCGGCCCAATAATTCGGCATAGTACAGCCCTGTGACCGTGTTGCCCTTCTGCAGGTAGCCGATGTGGATCACACCTTGTGAATCCCAGAAAACGCTGGCCATCACCTTTCCGGCCGATGGAGCAGTCTTCGCCTTCTTCGGAGCACGTTCGCCGGCTGAAGTCCACTGTTTCGACTGTTCCCTGATCTCTGGTATGTACCAGTGTATCCAAGTTTCGTCGACTGTCACGAAACGACGCAGAAACTCCTTCAGATTGCGCTTAAACAGCGTCAAACACTGCTTTGAAGTGGTCTCACCGTTGCGCTAGTTGTCCGGAGTAAGCAAACGCGGCACACATCGCGCCGACAGCTTTCTCATGCCCGAAATTTCATGTAGGATATAACCCACACCCACGCGATCTTTTAAAATGCCTACTGTCTCAGCTATCTCTCGCACCTTCAATCGGCGGTCTGTCAATACGAGATCGTGGATTTTTGTCACGTTATCCTGCTTGCTAACCGTTTTCGGGGCACCTGGACGTGGCTCATCAAAAACCGACGTGCGACCTCGTTGAAACTCGTTAAACCAATTTTTGACGGTCGCCATCGAAGGAGAAGAGTCACCGTCCACAGCATCCAAACGCTCTTTGATTTCGCTGCGCGATTTCCCTTCCAAAAACAAGAATCGAATCACCGGCCGATATTGCTCTTTTTCCATTTTTCTAAAATCGGCGGACACTCCAGCTTTCACACGTGGCCAAAGCAAAACTACGAGTCTGATCCGGCTGAATTTTGGACAGTTGCCGTCTAAAAGAATGTACTACACGATAGTAAATTGCTCTTGCGATACTGACACCATTAGGCGGGGAGGCTGGGTACTTATCAGACTACCTTCGTACATGTATAAAAGTTTTTCTTCTGTTGTTTTAAGAAATGTTGATTGCAGTATTACCTTTCTTTTTTCAATCATTGCAAGCGGTTATTTAGATTTTTTAAGACCGTTAGATTTAGTTAAGTGCTATTATAGCAGATAATGAAAACCTAGAAAAAGAGTAATGTAAAACTCACACGGAGAGACTGATATTTCGATATCTTAGAGAAAGGCATTTTCACACTATTGGGATTACAGTACATATCCACCTTTTCCATATCCTGGAAATCTTGCTTGAGTGACCATTTAGGTCTTAGTCTCCAAGTCCCCTAGTGTGAGGAGAATTCGTCATAAGGCAAAACTCACACTGCGATACTACTAAAATCTCCACGATCCAAAGGCTAGGCAACTGTATCTTTTTTCGAATCTATTCGCCTAGCTTTTGGAGAACCGAGATTTTTGTATCCCTGTGCGAAGAAAGCCTAAAAGTTTTCTATGGTTTAAAACAGACGTCTGTGTTTTTAGTTTTTGTATTTACACAACCAGTTTATCACCACATGAGACTCTAGTCCCACACCAGCACGTGTAAAAAAAAACCATACACGAGGTGCTCGACAAAATTACGTACAGGGTTAATGCACGCGTACTCCAGCGTTTTAAGTACATAATGTAATTTCATTACAATTCGACAGTCATTTATTAGTAAAGTCTGGTTTCTTGCCAACTATAATGTGGAAGTTCGTTACACACGTGTCAGATATACACATATGGCCAAAAAAATAAGTACACTCATACGAATTTTTCTTATCACCCTGTAGCCAAGTAGTTATTTGAGTAAATAGAATCATATCATCAATATCAATAATCAAATAATAAGTAAATTAGCATATTTTAATAAATAACAGTTTTCATTTACATTAAAAAAGTACGAACTGACTAAAATAGGCTCGACAAAATAATAGGTACATGTCAGTTAATTTAATTAAAAATGGTTCCCCTGGTAACGGTAGTGGGTAACACCTCTAACGGCTAAGTCAAATCATCTGATGCGACATTTGGAAGAAGCACCGCTGCGCCTGAGTGCTGTATTTACATCTGCAGCGTCTCAGGTTACTTAACGTGATAGGTGACAGAAAACGTCTAACTCAACCACTAAACGATGGCCTTTACTCAACGATTAAACCCTATCATGGTTTAGCGATGTGCCGACAACTCATCCTAAGAAAAACTTCAAGTCAAGAAACCTGAAACAAAAGCCTCGGATTGGACGGATACAAAACAACGACGATCCCGCAAACGAATAACTGATTACTCTTTCGGATCCTGGAATGTACGCTCCCTGAATAGACCGGGGGCCTTAAGGGCCCTCCTGGATCAGGTAGAACAATACAAGCTGAGCATAGTTGCAATCCAGGAAACTAAATGGCTCAAAAGCGAGATTAACGACCTCAATTCGCACACTATTTTTACGAGTGGTAAAGAGGAGGGCAACAAGGAGTTTGGAGTAGCTTTCATCGTGAATAAGCAGCTCAAGGAGCGGCTATGTGCGATCCGCATTAAGACCCGTTTCGCTAATCTCTGGCTCATTAATGCGCATGCCCTACAGAAGTAAAAGAAGACGTGTTTAAGGACGAGTTCTGCCACGGCCACGGCGGCTGCGTATACTACAGCACTGGAGGAAAAAACTGTCGCCCATTCTTGATAACATCAATAATCTAGGCATCCATGAGTTCTGGGAGGAGCTCAAAGACAGCATGAAGGGGGTCGCAGAAGAGGTCATGGGCTATAAAGGCCGGCGCAGACAAGCAGACTGGTTCGACGACGAATGCAGATTGAGGCGAAAAATGAAGCCTATCGCCAATACACATACAACGCGCATTCCGAGCCAAGAAAGAAAGATACAACGAACTTCGGCGAGTATCTAATAGGTTAATTAGACGTAAGAAACGCAAACATTTTTACGAGCAGTTGCAGCAAATAAGCCAAAGATTAGCCAGTAAGAACATTAGACAGGCGTACAAACTTATTAATAATATCAAGAACGGATATCATCCGAGCCTATGTAAGGACAAGGATGGTAACATCATCAGCGACATCGAAAGCGTCAACAAACGATGGACCTCGCATTTTGAAGAGCTCCTCAATGCATCATCAACATCCCCCGCGGAGCCAGCTCTTGAGCAGTTAGCCGAACCAGGCCCTCCCGTTCTACCCCCAACAGTAAAGGAGGTGAGTCTTGCAATACAGTCGCTCCAAAATAATAAAGCGCCCGGCGCTGACGAGATACCAGCAGAACTGCTGAAGCATGGTGGAACGTGCCTGACCAACGCTATACATGTGCTACTGCTGAAAATATGGAACGATGAGGTAATCCCCGAAGATTGGCGCAAAAGCATAATCTGCCCAATCCACAAAAAGGGTGACAAGCTGAAGTGTGAGAATTACAGGGGCATATCATTAGTTTGTACGGCCTATAAGATATTATCAAAAATTCTTGAAAAGAGAATCAATCCGTACGCAGAACAAATCATTGGCGAGTATCAAGGCGGCTTCAGACCTGGTCGTTCAACGACCGATCAGCTTTACACAGTGAAGCTACTACTCCAAAAGTGCTGGGAATACAACATCGACGTATACCAAATCTTTGTCGACTTCAAGCAGGCATACGACAGTATCGACCGAAGAGTACTGTACTGTACAACATTATGCTGAATTTTGGTATACCGGCAAAGTTAGTGCGACTCACAAGGATGACGATGACTAATACCGTCTCGCAGGTCAAAGTGCAGAACCGACTATTTGTAACTCGTACTGGACTCAAGCAGGGCGACGGGCTGGCGCCGAAGCTCTTCAACCTGGCTTTGGAGTATGTAATTCGAGCCATGAATATGGACAGGAGCGGAACGCTACTCATCAAGTCGACTCAATTAGTAGCGTACGCCGACGATATCAACATCATGTCTCGGGGGTTGGGTGACGCAGAAAGCCTCCTGCATAACCTCAATAACGCCGCAAAGGAAGTTGGACTATATATGAACGAAAGCAAAACAAAGGCCATGATGCAATCGAAAACAAGGACGCCAGCAAATTCAAGCATCACAGTGGGGGACCTTAATATCGAGTATGTAGACAACTTCAACTATCTGGGTTGTAACTTATCAGAGGACGCCAACGAAACCGACGAAATTAAGCGACGGATACAACTAGCCAATAAGACATATTTCTCGGTCCTCCCTATAATTAATTCGAAACTTGCGCACAGGAACACGAAGCTCCGCGTGTACAAAACGATCATCCGACCCGTGCTATGTTATGGCTGCGAAACATGGACCCTTACCAAGCCTCCGAAATTTTGCTAGACCGATTCGAACGAAAGGTCCTTCGGCGAATTTTCGGGGCCATTCGCGAGCGAGACCAATGGCGTATTCGGTACAACCATGAGTTGTATCAATTGTACGATGAGCTGGAAGTATCGAAAATCGTGAAGCTTCAACGTCTGCAATGGGCGGGGCATGTACAACGGATGGACGATAATCGCATGCCAAAGAAAGTGATGAACGCACAACGAATTGACGGAGCGAGGTTGCGTGGACAACCGAGAGCTCGCTGGGAGAAATCCGTAGGTGAAGACGCCCACCAGCTGCTGGGCTTCCGAAACTGGAGGACAAGGTCACGTAACCGCGACAATTGGAGGTCAACGATTCAGGCGGCCAAGGCCCGACGTCGGGCTATCGTGCCACATTGATGATGAATTCAAATATGTATTATGTTCAGATTCGAAAAGAATTTGATTTTTTTTATTATCTGAAAGTAAATGGTCCATTATTTTGAAAAAAGAAAGGTTTTTGTTGGCCCTCTGGAGATAATTCTTATGGCACGTTCCCATACATCTATATATCCAGTTACTTCGAGGAATTTCCGTAATTTGTCCGTTTTGTGAAAACTTTGTTTCTAGTTCATTGATTCAAAAATTTAAAAAACCGATGGTGTACTTATTATTTTGACCAAGCTGAAAACCCACTTCAAAGCAAAAATCGGAAGGGTCTAAGATAATAGGGGGATGCCATTTAGTTTTTCGGATCCGTTGGCATTGTTGTATCCTAATTGTTGTAATAGCTATCTATTTGGAGTGACTCAATTTGAAATAGGGTGTGGATATTTGGCATACAAAATTACATGAGGTGTGTACTTATTTTTTTTGCCATATGTGTATGTACACTGAGAAAAATGATTCAGACTTTTTAAATTGAAGTGGTTAATTTAAATTTAGATAGTTCAACTAAGTAGAAATAGTCAATCTTTCTAATCTTCACCAGCTGAAAATAATATTAAATTCGTTCATTTAATCACGCAAGATTAGAGAAAAACAGTTTGTGTATTTTTCTGGGTTTTTTGTATTATTCGAATATAAAATTGTAGTTAACAAACAATCGTTGATATTTGTGTGAAGTTGTAAACCTTTTCTTCAAAACAATTCAACTATGTATATTTAACATTGGTGAATTTATACACAATAATTAGCTATCTATACAAATTAATTAATTGAGTTTTTAAATTTAGTAAATGTTTTGATGTTGAAGCCGATATCAACTACTTTTTAGATGATGGGTCTACTTTTTTCTCTCAGTGTTGGTTCTCGTATACTATTTAACTACCGATAAAAATTTCTAGCATGCTGTCAGGCTTAGCTCGTATACAGAAACATTGTGTGTGTGCTTGGTGCAAGCACTCCAATTTTTCGTTAACTATACTATTTAATTGGCAAAACAGTTATTTTATGTAGAATTTTGTGGAGTTTCAGAAAGTAAAGTCAAATCTCGGATCAAATATTTGGGAGTGTGGCAAATAGTGATTTTGCTCTGCAGGTCGAGGTTTCTGAGACGATTAACAAAAAATGCTATAACTTTATAACGGTTAAAGATAAAGGGGTCATGTAGAACATTAATTGTACCCAAATGAGCTGTACTATCACCCATTATCGTATGTACCAAGAGTCGCGGGACACCCTGTATAGTGTAAATCATTACGTGATTTGAAATTGCAAAATGTGTTGGAGAGTTTTTTTCTGTTTCCTGTGTTTTTGGGGTGCTGAGCTCGAATCCGGAGCTTTTCACGAAAAATTTCGTTGTGAAACAGGACGAAAACCGCAAAAAAAATCCAAAATTTTCGGAGTTTTGGGTATAACTTCGTACATTTCTGCGAAAACCTGTCCTCAGCTCAGCACACTAAAAAACATAAGAAACAAAAAAAAAATTCTCCACCACATTTTGCAATCTCATGTACTAGATTTATCACGTACTTACTACAGTATTTGGCGTATTTTTTTTTTGTACTCCGGTCTAGGTTAGTTTAGTGTAACTACATGGGGTTACAATAACAACCTGACGCATACAGGTTATGGATGTTGTTATTGTAACTCCATGTAGTTACTCTAAACTAATCGCAACGGAGTGCAAAAAAACACGCTTAATGGACAGGGTCTTATGACTTTAGGTGTATGCTGCCTAAAGTTAGAGTGCGAAATGTAAATCTTAAAAAATTTAAATTCACTATAATACTTTTGGATTTGGGCTATAATTTTCTAAGAAAATTAATAACGTGTTATACTAACGCTCGTATATTTTTTAACGTAAAAAGCAGGACAAAATTACCAAAAATCGTCGTTAACAGGACAATGCTAGTAAAAAAGCAGGACACAAAGAAGGACAACCAGAAACACAAATGCCTCTGTAATATTTGCCTACCTTTCGAATTTGTCAGCAATAAGCATGGAACTCAAACGCTTGATAAAGTGTAGTTTGATCAGGGGAGAATTCTATATATTGTCCTCACTTCCTTGACAATTACTTGGTCATAAACCTTAGACCCTGCATGCCCGGTGACCATGGATGTTTGTGTTGTCCCCCTCTCGATCCCTTACTCTAATTTTCCTTCCGCTAAGGCTATGCTTGCATTAAAAGGTTATCCCCTAAAGCCTTGACGACGATATGAAAAAAGCGTAGTTGGGTTTTTAAAGAAATCTTTAACTCCCGATTCTGCGTATTTTGCTTTAGTTTCCACGGGGTGACAAACGCGAACCTCATCATCATCATCATCAAAACACTCAGCACAATAGAAAATTTTAGACACATTCCTTGTTAAAAAAACATATTATGCCTTTCTCATCACTAAACTGGCGTCGATCACGGCAGCTTTCGTCCTATTTTCACAACAGATCAACTTTAATTCGCACGGTTTCTTCACAGAAGAGTTCTCGTTTCAACACTTGTGGTTTATTTTCACAATTGCGTGATCAGTGCTGATTAAAGGAGGACCGACAGGGGCGTGGACGAATCTGGATACTTATTGGCGGATCCATCCCATCTTGCTGAAATATTTTTTGAAGTTTTTTCTCGCAATGCAATGGTGTGTTGTGCGAAGGGCAAGTTGCACTGAAGGGACTGTACTCCTCTCCACTCTCCCACCTGGTAGTCCGTCGGTACCCAATTGAAGTTGATCTGATGTAAAGATCAGATTTCTACAAAAGTGAAATTGAGGGAAAATATGTCTAAGATTCGCATATTATGCTAAGTGTTCTAGTGGCAAAACAATTTTTGTGCCATGAATTTTCGATCTTTTACGATGTTTTAAAAGCCATCAGGTTTCCGCTTGTCACCCTGTACAAAGCCTCGCCATAGGCAAACCTTTTGCGGCAAAATCGGAATGCTAGAAAAAAGGTGAATGCAATATGGGACGACAGGAATCCTTGTGGCTTTTTTACACACTTCAGGAACAATAATTCCTTGCGATCCCCTCTCTTTCCGGATTTAACCTGCATATATAAAGCGGACTTGGTCGCCTACCATCCTACTGAGTTAACGCTCATTCATACAATTTATTTGTAAATTTCTATAAAATTTAAGTGTAGTTTTCATTAAATTTATTCGTCATTTGGTGAGATGCCAATACGCTATTCAAAAACAGGACAAAGCCGGACAAAAGCAGGACTTTCGAGGTTTTGGCAAGACGGCAGGTTATGGTTGAAAAAGCAGGACTGTCCTGCCAAAAACAGGACGGATACGATACGACCATTATTTATACATAATTTTCATTACACAGGACATTTTATGTGTTTGTTTCGTCCTTAGGACATTTTGCGGTCAGACTCGATATTTTTTTTAAATATTTATAAAAAACAGAATTTTCACCCCTTTGCCACCCATTCCCTAAATCGTGTTCGTATACCGCAGACATTTTTTTCTTGTCAACTTTCTGCACAAAGTTTATTTACCCTTTTAGTCTAACAATGTTGGCGCCCAAGATGGTTTTTCTTGTTTGAACAGTACGATAGACCCATTGGCTTCAGTGCTGTGAACCCATCCATGATGGACCTCCTTAGTTTTACGAATGCTATCATGGTTAGGCGATGGTCCGAATACTCATCCTTAGGTGCGCGCACTAACCGCTAGACCAGCCAGACTATGTTTGAGAACATAATAACAATAATAACCCTCTTGGTAACCTTTGTGCTCTTTGATAACCTTTGCGTCCTTCGTAACCTGAGGTGTGTGTATTTTGCGAATCTCTACCGTTTGCTGGAAGCTTTAGGATCATCGGGATGTTATTTGTTCATCCAATATTATAGTAATATGTACGTACTCGTATAAGAGACGTACCAAAACTGGATCTTTGAGCCCTTGCCGCCGCTCTTGCAGACGCTTTACAACTGAAAACTTTAGAGAACATATACAAGGGATTGTTCGAAACAGTCCTGCCAAATAACAAAACTATACGATTCTTTTCTAGGCATTTTTCGGGCCTATCCCCGACTTTTGCAAAATGCTTCCTTTAAAACATATAAAAAGATTTAAGTGAGAAACTCTACGTATTTTTTCACATTTTCCGCTGTATCTTTTTTTCTACTGCACGGATTGGAGCAAACGATAGCCTATGCACACCTTCACGACAGACTCTATCAATGGGAAAAGAGACCAAATCCCGAGATGCCCTCTGCAAGGCTGTAGCCCTGTCAATGAACAACAAGAACAATGAGAACAAGATTTTCGAAAAAATGCGATTTTCAAACTCTTATATCTCCGGTGTTTTTCATCGTATCTTCCTGAAATTTTCTACACTTCGTAAGACTGCGCGAACGACAACCTTTAACGAATTTGAACACTCAGGACCAACCAGGGTCCGAGCTACAGAGGTCCGAAAACCCGTACTTGTTCCGTCGTGTAAACATAGTCTTAGTCGCTTCTCACTTTTGATTTGTTCAAATTTCTTCGTTTTTCTTTGGCGTGCGGGACGCTCCCGCGACCCTAGATTTTATTTTGCTGTTCTAGCTAGTCTAGCTTTTAAGATATTGAAGTTTTAGTCGAACAAGAAAATGATTTTTTCAAAAATCTTCAAATGCCTGTGGCAGCTAAAGGGTTAAGCTAATGGGGTATGTTCGTACAACTTTTTGGCTGGAAATCACATGAGGAGTCACAATCTGGTGCGTTTATGCGGCAGTTTCCGGACACCCTGTATACTGTAGTGAGTAATTGTGTGTCATGGCGAATGCTGTACATTTCCCAATTAGTGCAGTCAAAATATCCCAATTCAGGCCTCCAAATAGAAAAAAATAGAGTAAGGCTAATTTTTGTTGTGTTTGAATCAGTAGGCTCCCAGGAATCTACAACTGATTTAGCTAAAAAAAAATTTTGATCGGAAAGGTCCCAAAAAGAACAAAAAAGGATACTCTTTAATCCTTGACCGGAGGTCGGCGTGCGGGGTATCATATCAAAGGAGACGTCGAGTACATTACATATCCGGTGTTTGTTTCCTAGTTCAAGGACCCTCAAAGGAATAAATCGAGCTTAATGGAAATTTTTCGAGTTTCCCGTGTATCTTTCCAAAGCCATAACTACGAGAAAAATTCAAGTTGTCCCTACTTTAATCAGTTTTCAGAATCTATAATAGCTGCAGATTCTACCATAAAATTTTCTAAGAAAAAAGTTGATCGGAAAGCTTTAGAAAAGGACATAAAAGGACACTAATTTAACACCTTGATCGAACGTGGGCATATGGGGTGTCATATCAAAGAGGACGTCGAGTGTATTGCATATCCGGTGCTTGTTTCCTGTCTCAAGGACACTAAATGGATTAAGTCGGGCTTAAATGGAAAATTACGGCTTTAGAAAGATGCAGATACGGGAAACACAACAATTTTTAAGTTAAGCCCAATTTTCTCCTTTGAGGGTCCTTGGAACAACAAATGCCGGATATGGAATGTGCTTTACATCCTCTTTGATATGACACCCCACATGCCCACGTTCGACTAAGGTGTGCAATTAGTGTCCTTTTATGTCGTTCAGAGCTTTCCGATCAACTTTTTTCTTCGCAAATTTAATGGTAGAATCTTCAGCTATTATAGATTCTGGAAAGTGATAAAAGGAGTGACAACTTCGATTATTCTCGTAGTTATGGCTTTGGAAAGATACACGGGAAACGTGAAAATTTTCCATTTAAGCTCGATTTATTCCGTTGAGGGTCCTTGAAACAGGAAACAAACACAAGATATGTAATGTACTCGACGTCCCCTTTGATATGATACCCCGCATGCCGACCTCCGGTGAAGGATTAAAGAGTATCCTTTTTTGTCCTTTTTGGAACCTTTCCGATCAAAATTTTTTTTAGCAAAATTAGTTGTAGAATCCTGGAAGCCCACTGATTCAAAAACAAATTAGCCTTACTCTATTTTTTTCTATTTGAAATGCTAATATGACTGCACTACTGTACGGCATTTCGAAATGCTGTACTGTACAGCAAAATGCTGTACGTCTGATCAGCTTATTATAGTAGCCTTAATCAAAACCTTTAACGTCAAGCGATTAATGGGCGAGTTAGCTTGAAGACATCTACTTGTAGGCATGCTCCAAAATCAAACCACGTCAAAATAAGGTTAATAGATAGGCTATTTTAATTTCGAGCCTTGCAAAGTTTGAGTTATCCCGAGCCTCGTCTAGTTAATATAAATCATGTTCCAGCTATTAAATTATGCATTCAAATAAGAAAAAAATAAATAAAATCTTCTGTATACGAATAAAAATTATTATTTTCCCTAATGTGTTTATCCACTTCAATTCCACTCTTAATTAAGAGTACAAACTCGACTAGAGATACACCATGCTCTAATCCTTTTTTAGCAGCTGAGTTCATATCCTGCACTATACTGTATAATTAAATCCTTAAAACTTTTTCAAAACAGCAAGATACTGCTAAATCATCCAATCTTCTTTTTATGAAAAAGATACACGCTTCATGCAGTCAACTTTGTTCCGTATAGCATAAGCTGACCAGACGAACAGCATTTTGCTGTACAGTACAGCATTTTGGCCTGCCGTACAGCATCCAGAGGCATACAGCAAAATGTACAGCATTCTCGAATTCACACAATGAAACCTCATGAGCATGATCAATTCAACTATGTACCTCCTACTTCTAATAGGTTTCCACAATATACGAGATCTGAGCTAGCAGTAAGGCGATAGGAGACAGATATGTATTATTAAGCCTCAGATTGGGCGGAAATAACCCAACGACGACTACTTCGCAAACGAACTACGGATTAATCTTGGAATGTACGCTCCCTGAACAGACCGGCGGCCTTAAGGGCCCTCTTGGATCAGATCGAAAAATATAAGCTGAGCATAGTTGCACTCCAGGAAAAAAATGGCCTAGTAGCGATATTGACGACCGGAATTCGTACACAATTGGAACAGTGGAGTGGCGTTTATTGTGAACAATCAACTGAAGCCGCATGTAATCGACTTCAAACCCATAAACGAGCATCTGTGTGCCATTTGCATCAAATCCCGGTTTTTCAATCTTTGGCTCATAAATGCGCATGCCCCCACTGAAGTCACAGAAGACGCCGTTAAAAATGAGTTCTACAACCGTCTCTCTAGAAAATCTCTTCGATTCACTTCCATCAAACGATGTAAAATTGCTGCTGGGCGATTTCAACGCCAAAGTCGGAAATGAAAGTTGGCATAGGGAGATAACTGGAGGTCACAGCCTCCATGAAGACTGTGACGACAACGACTAATGCTTGAAATACATTTGACGGGTCAGTATCGGCATTAGCAGAAAAATTTGGATGTTCGATCCTATCGCGGAGCAAATATCGACTCTGAACACTATATGGTGAAGGCGACTTATAGGTATTCGAGATTCAATCCCTCAAAAATTGCATGAACGCGCAACGAGTGGACGGAGCCAGATTGCGTGGACGACCGTGAGCTCGATGGGAGCAATCAGTATCTGAGGACGCTCACCAGATGCTAGGCTTCCGGAACTGGAGAACAAGGTTGCGTGACGGCAACAATTGGAGGTCATCAATCCAGACGACCAAGGCCCGACGTCGGGCTATCGTACCATAAAGAAGAAGAAGTATTTGTGTTGAGTGCATAGAATGTTTGTCACGAATAACCCCTTTATTAAAGAGACGCCGCCGGTAGTAATAGGAATTCATATTAAGTATAGTGTCATGTGTACAATACACATGGCATGACCGCACTGAACGCTTGCCTACAATACGTATAAGCACTTACATTGACGCGTGCAAGCGTACTTTAGTAAATTATATTACAAAATACCTTAAACGTGTGATACACATGCAGAGTAAATGTGTGTACCATATTATGTACGTTTTTAGCTTGAAAACGCGAAAATTTTGCATGGCAAAATATGTTGACAGATTTTATACATATGTAACTTCCGACTACCTTCACTACATTTTAAGGGTCAGTTTCTCGTACATTTGACCTAATGGTTAGTCTTAACGTATAGAGAAGACGCACACAATTTTCAGAAAGCTTTTACATTATATTGATTTGAAATTTTGTATATTTTGCATAGTTATGCCAATGTATGAAATTGCGCATTGATTTTTTTAAATGATGGCGTAACCAGGCATAACTATGCAAAATAAACGAAAATTCAATTCTACATAAAATCTTTACGAAAATTGTGTGCGTCTTCTCTATAGGATCAGACTAAACTAACCATTAGATAAGATGTTAAGTGTTATTTTTCGGTCCTCCCAATTATGAATTCGAAGCTGGTGCACAGGAACCCGAAGCTCCACGCGTATAAAACCATCATCCGACCTGTGCTATGCTATGGCTGCGAGGCATGGAATCTAGCCCAAAACTATGAACACCTGTTGGACATACAGGTTCTCCGAAGAATCTTCGGGGCCATTCGTGAACGAGGTGAATGCCGCATCCAGTACAACATTGAGTTGTATCAGCTGTATGATGAGCTAACAGGTGTCGAAAATCGTGAAATTGCAGCGACTGCAATGGGCGGGACATGTACAAAGGATGAACGACGATCGCATGTCCAAAAAGGTGATGAACGGGCAACGAGTGGACGGAACCAGATTGCGTGGACGACCGAGAGCCCGATGGGAGCATTCTGTATGTGAGGACGCCTACCAGATGCTAGGCTTTTGGAACTGGAGGACAAGGTCGCGTGACCGCTTCTTCAATCCAGGCGGCCAAGGCCCGACGTCGGGCTATCGTACCATAAAGAAGAAGATAAGATGTACGAGAAACTGGCACTAAGAGTAACAGGTTCTACTTCTATCAATTTACAGACACCTTTTGCAGTTTTGATATTGTATTGTAGGCCTTTTGCGAGTATTTATTTAGTAGTTTAATATCCCTATTAATTTATATGAGTTTTATATGTGATAGAGACTCGTATCTGAAACAAACATTGACAGGCGCATTTGTTGTGAAGATATCGCTTATAGTTGGTTACAGTGCAATTATAGCATGATAAGGAATATTCATTGTCAGAGCTCTTTCGATAGTGAGTACACTTAATTTTAAATATTACATTTTAACTCGTCCACTGATTTATCTTTATCATAGAAAAATAAATTGCGCAATGGGAATTGAAATTCAGAAAGAAGCAACAACATTATTGATGTATGTATTTATTGAAGACCGGAAAATGTAGTTAGACATTGGTTGTCGTTTACACGTTGGTAAAATAACTTCAACTTCAAGCTTTACTCGAAAATTTGATGGATGTTTTTTGGGGCATTCAATTATTATTGTCATCACACATCAGGCTGGTAAAGACGTTCGATGAAAAAAAAATGTACGAAATAGCAAAATCAATGATCATCTCTCTTCATTACCGTAACTCCTAGTGGAGCATGGTGCGTTGCTGACTACCGTATGTAGTCATCAACGTTACAAAGACAACTGAATTCGGAGTGTGATACGGTTGTCAGCCATACCACTTCCTAGTCGCATCGTTAGTTTATTATTCTACGATAAGAATATTTCTTATCATCTTCTATTGAATAATAAACTTGCGACGAGTCGTGCCGAGTTTAGAAACTCGTTTCTCTATGAGTGTCTATTTCACAGATAGTCTAAGAAAATTGGACCAACGGCCAAAAATCCTACATCGGAAATTTTTTTTTGATTATGGTTGGGGATGGTCCCGAGATGATGGCATAGAAAGTCCCAACCGATCGGGGTCCGCAACCTTAAAAAAAGGGGGAAAGGGGGGCTTTTTTCGGTTTTGTGCGTTTATTTAAAAAACGGTAAGAGATACAGAAAAATGGTCTGAGGACGAAAAAAACGACATAAAATTATCTTTGCAATGATATATAACACATTAGAGTTCAATTGATTATTTCGGAGTTAAGAATAGAACATAAATTAGAATATTTTCATTTTAGACCTTTTTTAAAATTTCCATAACTTTTGAAAGAATGTTAGTTCAGCCGTAAAATTTTGTACAAGTATTAACAACAAGTTTAAGATAATTTTAACGTAAACGCTGAGTCGCTCCGGTCCAGGACCCCCATTATCCCCCCATTTAAATTTGTCAAAACGGCATGTCCATAACTCCCCCCAAAATTGGAGCAGAGTGCCAAATTTTGGTTTGTTGCGATTGGAGGTCATAGCCACCCCACCCACCAAAAATCAGCTCATTCGGATAAAAACTAAGGGTATCTCCCATACAAAGTGACCCATGACAACTTTGTTCTACAGTTTATAAAATGAGTAGTACGTAGAACAAACTCCTGATGGGTCACTTTGTATGGGAGATACCCTTAGTTTTTATCCGACTGAGCTGATTTTTGGTGGGTGGGGTGACTATGACCTCCAATCGCAACAAACCAAAATTTAGCACTCTGCTCCAATTTTGGGGGGAGTTATGGATATGCCGTTTTGCAAAATTTAAATGGGGGGATAATGGAGGTCTTTGACCGGAGCGACTCAGATTCGACTAGATTCATCGTGGCAGTGATATAATCAATGGCCGGTGAATCTAGATGTTTCAGCATGATCATAGCAATGCCATCAGTGCCGAACGCTTTGGAATTTTTAGCATTTTTAATTGCAAGTCTTACTTGGTTTGAGGTAACCTCAAGGTGTTGATCGGTGGTGCTGTTGCGGATAGCTCTTGTAATAGTGCGCTTGAGCTTATCTTTTTTGGGATGTTCGATGAATTGTTGATTACATTTCTGAGCGCATTTGTCGTCGTTATTGTAGGACATCACCGAACTTAATGGCTACCTTGCCTATGGGTTTTGTGGGGTTAGATAACGCACGTACCGTTTTCTAAAGGTTACTTACACCGGATTTTATGTGGCAGGATTTTAAATGCTTGTTCCATTGTTGTCTGCTGTGGTCATTTACTTGCTGGGTTATCACATTATTTAGGTCGCTGATACGAGGATCACTGGGGTCTATTGCTCTGAATTCATCCCTCATTTTTGCCAATTCTACGGCACTGGATGGAAAATGTGGTCTCAAGATTGGTATGCGGCCGGAAGGGATGTATCTATTAGCAGCATCTACGATAATCCGTCTCAGATTTTTTTCAGCAATACGTACGTCGGTGGGAATTGGTAAGGCAGAAAACGTTTCGCTGGTATATGCTTGAAAGCCGATCCAGTCTGCTTTGCTGAAATTTGTGTACGTTTTCTTTACGGTGTACGCGAATTGGGACGGTTTGTCGATCGTGAGGCCTATTGGCAGGTGGTCTGGCGAGAAGGTGATGAATGGCTCCCATGTGGTGTTGTTGATGAGCTCGGGACTGGCAATAGATATATCAGGGGAGCTCCTGCATGATCCTGTAACGCGTGTTGGTGAATCATCGTTCACGGGACAGAAATCGGAGTCATCTATTTGGCTAGCGATGAGGTTGCCTCTGGTGTCGTTGTCGAGATTCGAGTGCCATAGATCGTGATGTGCAATGAAATCACCAAGTATTAAGCGGTATTGTCCAGTGAGTAGTGGAGAAATGTTGGCCTGAAAACCAGTGGGACAACTTGAGGCTGGTGGTATATAGATATTTAGAATATCTATATCAACATTTCCCGCCTTGATGGAAATCGCTTGGAGTTCGGTGGTGTTATCGGCGGCGGTGATGTCAATTTCTGAGTATGGCAACGAATTATGGATCAGGAAAGGTAAGCCTCCACCTGCGCCGGTGGGTCGATCTTTTCGGATGATATTGAAGCCTCCGTATGAGTTAAGCGGTGAGTCAGCTTTTCGCTTAGTTTCCTGAACCGCAGCGACTTTGATGTGATGTCCATGAAGTCAGTGAGCTCGATGATTTTGTGTTGAAGACCATTGCAGTTAATTTGGACAATCTTTGTGGTAGAGTAGTTCACAACTGGCTGTGGTGGTGCTGGTGTTAGGGTATGTCGTGGTGCATTGTGTTGGGCGGAAACTGTGGGGGTGGCAGGTGATGATTGTTGGCCCTGATTATTGTGATGTTGGGAAGTCGATGATGACTGCTGTCCACAGATTCTACAGTTTGGTGCTAGAAAGGTGTTAATTGTAGTTGTTGAACGTAGGTCTGAATTGTTTAGCCCAACAATTCTTAAAGTGGCACCATTCTCTGCAGCACGAGCAAGGCACTGAGGTTTGAACGTTGGAGTAGATCCTCTTACCACAGACGCAGCATGTCCAAGGACCAGTATTAGTTTCGATGCCGGCACGTAGAAGTAGGATTTGGAGCAACTGGGCCGGCTCGGGTTGCTCCAGTAGTATAAAAAAGATGGTTGTGAGTGTGCAACTTTTCCTGTGTTTCCCCGAATGTGTTGAGGGGGTTTGCGGCTCTTGGCCATACATGATTGCACGGGTGGTTCCGGGACATAGACCCGGCCGCGATAGGAACCATTTTAGGTCCATTGTCAGTTTCAGTGTTAAGGTAAGTACTGTGTTCACCGAGCGAAAAACTTGCATTTATGTCTCCCGCGAAAAATTTGCCGTGGAGATTTACCTTTTATTCACTCAATTTATGATAAATGTGCAATAGCGGACTGATTGATGGCTGATGAAACTTCTTCCCTGTGAAATAAAGTGCAACTGCATTATTTTCGCTGGCGAAATGTCAAAAACCGGTGTGGAGACTTTCATGTGAAGTGAGTACAACCAAGCGAATTGGATTTCACGATCACCAAAATTTTGACAGTATTTGCATGGATTTCACATGAACTTTAAGTTGATACCGAAAAGATGAAGTGACTGTCGCTTACATTCTTGGCATTGCTCTTTCGGGCGCGACAAAACGTGCTTAAGCCCAGTACTGACATCGAGAGTGAAATTGTTGTCCGCTGCGATTTTTTCAATGAAAATGTAGTCTTACTGCCGTGGAATATGTGGGCAATTTCATAAGCTACAATCCGGAAACAGTTCCATAATTTTTCTCAGCCGTTTTATGTATTTTTTCCGATTTGACGATTACAGTGAGAGCTCCGTTCGCGGAATATGCTCAGAATAATACATTTGTCCGCAATAGAGTTTGTTCTTGTGGATTTTTGCTCGTAATTCGTCAATCGATACTACGAATTTGTGTATTGAATAAGGGATGTCAATAACGATTGGACCAAAATCGATACTTTCGCATCGGACTACGGGTTACTTTTAGTTTTTTTTTAGGAATCGGCCAATCATTATTGCACCGTCTGGAGATTACACAAATATAATTAGACTCGCTTCAGGTCGCTCCACGTTGTATTGTGTAGTATATCAAATATTACATACTAATTTCTATGGAGGAGGGTAGTTTTGCATATACCGAAAAAATATCCCCTGGAACAGATCACGAGAGCCTTCATAGAGCATTCATTCAGCCGAATAATTAACTGAAAATTTCACAGTCCTACCTGTCTCCGTTCGAAAGTTAAACCGGTCAAAGATGAAACCCAAGACAACAAAATACATCTATTTTTCGAAATTCTTTTATTAAGTGGGCATTAAGTTGCCCTCATAGAGCATATTTGAGCGAACATTTTGCTGAAAATTTCAGAGTCCTTGCTGTCTCCGTTCGGAAGTTATAGCCGTGCGAGTCGATTGAAAGGCATTACAAACCAAGGGGTGCAACTCACGCTCGGCTCCAAATAAATGTTGTTCAGGCTAAACGAAAAAAACTGAAAACAAGATAATTGACCAGTTTTCGACATCCCTAAATTGATGCTAATGCTTTTCTACCAGTTTTTCCTATGAAAACTTAAACAGTTTATCATTACACGAACATTTGCGCATTGTTCATTGTGAAGGTTCGAAAAACAAAAATGAAATAATTCCACAACTACACTTTTATTGTTTTAATGTTCCTTAAGTTATTGTGTGTTATTCATTCACACAGAGAAGCAGCATTTTCGAACCTTTCCCGTAAGCGGACATCTCCCGTGGCCGGACAAAAACGCTGGAACCGTCAGTGTCTGTCACGGGAGCTTTTACTGTATTTCATCATGAAATGTCAACTGACCGGGGAATTGAAAAAAAATACATAAAATGGCCGAGGAGAACTATGGAACGGTCTCGGATTGTAGCTTATGGAATTTCCCACCGTTTGTGACATATTCCACGACAGTAAGTATGCATTTTGATTGATAAAATCGCAGCGGGAAAAATTTCACTCTCGATCTTAATTCAGCCCAGGCCTGGACAGGCCTCGGGCGGAATGAGAATGTCGCGGAATATATGGCAAATGGTGGGGAATTCCCAATGAATAAGAAAATCTAAAAAGGAAATGCAAATAGCCTACGACTTTTTCGGGACCAAAATATTTTCTATGGTAACTTAAACAAAATCATTTTCTATGGTAACTAAACAAAATCATGCACATGCGCAGCTTAATGCTGTAACTTCGTAGTAGGGGCATCGGAAAAATGGGGGCAATGAATACCAGATTTCAAAATTAATAGATGTTTAAAATTAATTAATCAGCAACGTTCCTGTTGCATAACTGTATACCAACAGCATCAAAATTTACAATATTGCGAAAAGTACATTTAAATGGGATTACAAAGCGTTGCGTGGTATAAATTCAATTAAATACAAAATTTTTAATAGTTTGTATTCCAGTGTATTGCGGTTTAATACTCCAACCAATGAAAAAGCCAAAAAGTATTTAACCATACCAGCCTCAAACACTAAATTGCCAACGCCACTGCTAGCTATAAAAGAAAATCAAATTGTCCCCTTTATTTTCAGATATCCCGTTTCCATCTTTTTCATTTTCATTGGGAATTTCATAAGCTACAATCCAAAAACGGTTCCATAATTTTCTTCGTCCATTTTAGGTATTATTTTTCGATTCCCCCGTCATTAGATATTTTCCACGGTGAAATGAACTATTTTCGGATTGTAGCTTATGGAATTCCCCATGATTTCCAACATGTTCCACGACAGTAAGCATGCATTTTCATTGAGAAAATCGCAGCGGACAAGAATTTCATTTTCATTCCGCCCGAGGTCTATCCAGACCTTTAGTATGAAATTTCATCGTCGCCGAAAATTATGTGTATGTATATTTCCTTGACTTACTGAACCGTGTAACCAGCCCTTAATAAATCACAAGCCACTGTTCAGTAACAGTAGGTTAGCAGTTGAAATATGCATGTCAGTAATGCAATTACAACATACAGTCACATCCGTACTGTGAGCTTCATATTATCCGTCGACGTTGCATATTTATCTGAGGAGTATCGATTACTTCACGTGCCGGACTGTCTCTAAAGGTTGTTAACTCCGCCAGAAAACAAGTTTGAGATTTCTTTTTATAATCCAATGTAAACAAATGTGTGGAAGAGAACAGGTGGCAATCACAAGATACTTCGAAATTTGAATCTCTACAGTCTGTACTCAATATTGGACACCTGCCTCCCGTGTCTATATTTACAAATCCAATGTTAGATAAATGTTTGTATAGCGATAAGGGAGTAGTTTGTTAAACTGTTGTTATGTTTATTTATTTTTTTTATGGTTGAATTTTAATGAAGTACGTACCTTTACGAACTTTTCGCTTCACAGGGGTTCCATCTTTCACAGCTTCCATTGCGTTATCGAAATCGTCCGAGTATCAGTGTGCACAAAGCCTAACAACTACAACCGAATATCACGAAACTTTCTACACTTCTAACGAACCTTTCATTCAGAAAACCTGACAAAAATCTGTAATCAAATCGCGCAATAGGAAATATCTAAGGCCGTCGTCTACACAGTCGTTCGTATCTATCTACGGGCACAAGGTCCTTTCAACGATAACGTCAATCGTACAATCTCGCCCCAATCGAACTTTAACCAATCACAAACCGTATTTATCTAATCTTACTCCCTAAAAATTGGCCACTTTCAACCAGATCACACAGCCGTTAGCAGTGTTCTCTCACCGAGAAGAAGAATAGTAACAAATCGCGTAATTTTCACACTCAAAAAAGTGGTGACTGAATCACACGTTCCTCTCTTGGTGTACACCACCTATCGAACCCGCTATTGCCCCGAGCAGAATGGTAACCGGATCGGATGAATGTTATGGTTGTCAAGTACCAATTGGGTTTTGTGAATACACGGAAAATTGCATGCTTTCCAATAGGACAATAATCGAAAATGTTTAATACACAATTAGGCACTTTACACGTACTTTCCGTACACAATTGGATTGTGTCAAGTGGGCGAAAACTCACGAGTTGGACAAGATTTCACACATTTGACAGTTTTGACAGATTTCAGATTGTCGTCTTGTTCTTTATTCGGGCATTGGCTAGTAAAAAGTGCTGTCGAGAGAATGAAGTGGTAAGTAATGATGATGATGCTGAGGTACTAGATTGAAATGTAGATTTGAATTTGTGATATTTTTTTTTTTAACAAATCAAAAGATGTGTGTCGTTATTTTAAGCAAATAAATTTCCATCTTAGTAAAATCAATAAAAAATCAAAGACATGGAGAAACTGCCTCTTAGACGTCAGGTCGAAGCGTGGGGCTGATATATTGGCATATTGGCGACCACCATTCACTAACGAACGATAGCAATGCAACTATCTCCTAACGCACGAATCTTGCTACGTGCGAAACTAAAAAAAGCCATTAACTTGACGTTCATATTCTACCGCTTTGCACGAAAAAGCTAGTGTGGCAACATCTCTTGATGTTTCATCATTTCGTTTGGCGAAGCGACTGTGGGACAATTGGATAGAGGTAGAAGACTTTTTATCAGTGACGCTACTTGGTCTCTTATCTCAGCACACAAAAAAGTTAAGGAACAGATTAACTCCGCTGCTGATGATTTAGCCAAAAATCAACTCCGAGCTGAATACCGTTCACTACAAAAAGACTTGCAGAAAAGTGTGAGGCGTGATACGCGTACTTACACCAACGCTCTAGCGAAAGAGGCAAATGATGCGGCTTACCGTGGTGAAAGCGGTAGCATAAAGTAACTAATTGGAATAGAGATGGAACTTCATATAACATTAAAATATACTGAAAAACATTTTACCTTTGAGTGTGTGCTGTAAGTAACGTGTACATACAGGAAGATATCTTCGTGTATACACGTTACTTACAGCACACACTCAAATGTAAAATGTTTTCCAGTAGATTTTAATGTTATATGGAATTCCATCTCTATTCCAATTACTCACTTTATGGCGGTAGTACCTATTCAAGCTAATTAGGCCACTAATTGGCAAATCGTCACCGACCATCCTGTGAAAGATAAGGAAGGGTTACTGCTTGTCACCGAAGAACTTCAGGGCTTCAGAGATGGAAAGGGCACTTTTTGGGGTCCCAAAAAAACGCTTTGGGCCTGCAAGTGCATCTTCGTCGGCAGAAGAAGACGTCCCTCCAGTAGCCAGTATTAATTCTAGACGGAATTAAAGCGGGCTATCGAATCTATGGACGCCGGTAAGGCCTCGGGGATAGATTGAATTCCGGTTGGATTATTTAAAGCGGATTCGAATGCTACATACAGTTCCCCCTCATCAGAGAGTGTTTGGGAAAATTGAAGACTAAAATTACTTTGAATCGGATTAAGGTTGAAGTTGATCGCACTTTAAGTAATGGCTTTCGTGAGGGTTTTCATGTAGCGACCATATAAACACTCTCGGAACTATTATTGAGCAATCCGCCGAGTGGAGATCCCCATTACACCTCATGTTCATTGATTTCGAGAAGGTGTTCGAAAGTGTTGATCGGGAGTATATCTGGAGAGCTCTTCGTAGGAGGGGCATACCAGATAAAATAGTTTCCATCATCAAGGAATCTTATCAGAGAGCCCAATGTCACGTTTTGCACACAAGGGTATGCTTCCAAACCAAATGAAAGGTATCAGATGGAAGATGTTTGATCACCTTCAACATCTGGACTATGCTGGCGATATTTGTCTGCTATCTAATAAAATAGAGGATGTAGCTCAAATGGCCGATGCTCTACATTGCGAAAGTCGTAATGCTAGGCTCAAGATAAACGCTGCCAAGACCAAGTACTTGAGCTCTGATGCAGGGGGACAAAGCGGAATTTGTGTTTCGGACCGGGCAGTCGAAAATACAGCAGATGGCGGCGCGCACGCTGATGTGCAATCGCGTATCAACAAGGCTAGGGAAGCCTTTTTCACTTTGAATCCCTTCTGGCAAAATAACAACATTTCCACAGGAGCAAGAAAATCCGAATCTTCAATTCAATTGTAAAATCTGTGCTTCTTTATGGCTGTTCAACTTGGAAGGTGACCAATGAGATAACAACTAAGCTGCAAATGTTCGTAAGCCAGTGTCTACGGCGCATCCTACATATCCGCTGACCGGAGATTATTTCGAATGAGCATCTCCTTAATTTTACAGGCCTGGATTGGATAGGCACTTCTATCAAAAGGCGAAAGTGGCAATGGATAGGTCATACTCTTCGAAGAGGGCCAAACAATATTGCAAAGCAGGCCCTAGATTGGAACCCACAAGGAGCCAATGCAAGACGCCGCGTGTTGGACGACCAAGTAACGCGTGGGGAAGATTGGTTAATAACGTGGCCAGACCTAAAGACGATGGCACAGAACAGAATGAGGTGGAAAGTAGGCGCATTTGATGCCCTATGCCCCACAAGGGGTTAAAAGGAACCAGAGAAAATCAATAATATGGGAGTTGGGCTGTTCTGTCCTATACTGTTTAGTTCAAAGGCACCTAATATTTATAAAGAGCTTAATTATTGGGTTTATTTTGTAGCCGTTTACTAACCGTTACTATCGTTTTACGTTTTTTCATTAAGAAATGCAGTTATTGAAAGGCGTTCTACTAAAAGGTTGTCCGTGCTGAAGTGTAATTAAAACAGTTGAGGGAAGAAAGGAAAAACTGACAACTTAGTATCTGATTGCTACATAAATTCAATGGGAGAAACCGCGCGTTAGCCGCGATCTGTATTGACTTCTTTGGCTATTTTTCGCAAACAATATTCATATCGCCATTGAGAAAATATAAACAATTTGCGGATAACATTATCCGCGAGTTAGATTTTGGAGGATATAAGAAAGCACTCGTTACCCCTTTTTTTAAAATATGTATTTACATTTACATTACATTATTTTTTTGTTGTTTTATAAACAACTAATTGTTGAAAATTATCTATTTATTTATCTATACATCTCTAACCGTCATAGATTGTGTGTATCTTTTTTTTTATTTACATACATCACTTACGATAACTTTTAAACTAAAATAATAAATATATGTTGTTAATATAACACAGGTACAAAAAGTGACATCACTTATATAAAGAAAAACAGTATTGGTTATATGCAGTATGATTTGATCGTAGTTATATTATACATTGGATTCATTATCATGTTCATGGCTTGTATGCTCGATGCTTGATAACGAACGATTCAGTCTCATCCAAAATAACTTTCTCTCTTCGACATCCGTCGGCCATTTAATATACGTTTTAATTTGCATTAAATATTGTAGGGATTTCGGTCGTTTGTAGCGAGGTATCTCCTCCAGTATGACTAGGATTAAATGTTCCTTTCTGGCTTCGAATAACCTGAAAAGTATAATAATAAATAAAGGTTTGTTAATAAAAAAAACTGTAATGTTCTATTTTCTATTTAACATTAATGCTTGAAATAGATTGAATTCAGCAATATATAATGCAGCACAGACGTCGTGTTGGCACCAAATGACTTTCATTTAAAATAAAATGCAATGTGCTGCAGTTGCTATTGTTGTTCCCTGTTTCAAGCATAATAGCAGCGTTTTTTTTCGCCCGAAAGTTGCTATTCTAAATAGAAAAAATCCTGTAAAATTTGTATGGAAGTTGTGCTGTTCTGACCGACAAAAAAACGTAGCTTATATCGTTTAAGGATGTGTTGTCATCTTCTTTTAGGAATTTCGGAGACTTACGGGCACGGTCAAGGCCGAAAAGAGATTGTTTCATCAGAGCGGAGATATATAGGTTGCAAACACTATAGCTGGTCGACTTTGCTAAATAACCTCCAGTCACTAAGAGTGTCTAACATCTAGATGGGTTAGGACTATGCCCTACGGGACGGAGCCAATACCGTGGGTTAGACCAAAGAAAGAGCTTCTCGATGAAGCAGTGGCAGTGTTTGATGTAGTTCAGAGCTGGGTTTGTACTGCTCGTTGCTTCTAAACAGACGTTCCGGTTCTGCAATCCATTGCGCTAATTTTTCATTCCATTTTATTCTAATATTTTTTTTAGTAAATAAAAAAAAAATGATTTGTTATTTCATAGTTTCATAGTTTAGGCAAAAGAAATGATGGCGGCCGAAATGAAAATGTTACACTTTACACATGCCAGTCGGTGTAACCAAAAGTGACCACATCAATTGTACCTACATCCGAAGCAGCTTGTTTATTGACCAAACAATCAACGAAAAGCTTGAAGACCAATAAATTGATTGGTATATTGCCATGACCAAAGGCGTCCGCCTGTGAACCCCACAAAGAATGGCGATGTGAATGGAACAACAACGTATTGGTCTAGGCGATGATATGAGCCAACATAGAATTGTCTTTAGAAATAGGCTGTGCTATATATCATTGCAAAGATAATTTTATGTAGTTTTTTTCGTCCTCAGACCATTTTTCTGTATCTCTTACTGTTCCCCCCTCCTCCTTTTTTTAAGGTTGCGGACCCCGAATCGGTTGGGACTTTAAATGCCATAATCTGGGGATCATCCCTAACCATAATCCAAAGAATATTGAACCTCCGCAGAAATGAGAAACTTTAAGTACAAAAGTGTAAAAACAAACTCTCCTGCGAGAAACTTCATGTCCATTTTTATTACAAACTAGCTGAGAGAGCTCGCTTCGATCGCGTTGTTCGCTTCGCTCACAATTTGACACAACTTTAAATTTATAAACGATTTTGACTCCCAATCAACCTCCTAACTATACCTATAAATATTCGCCTCACCCAAATTCAACGCCTTCAAATAAACTCTACAGTATGGTAATGAAACACAGATAGTTCAATTTTCAGTGTGAATTATTTGAATGGAATCAAAATCAGTAGAGACCGATATTATAAACAATGTTTTTCGTTTTGTTTTCTGCCGAAAAAACAAACTACGAAGATGGTTTGCCAACACGCGAACAGGCAACATACAGCTGACCGTGCGAAAAACAGGGAAATTCGAGATTAATCCCATAGACTTCCAACGATTGGCCTTGCGATCTATTGATTGTCATTGCAAAAGCCAATCGAACGGGGAACTGAATTCGCTTGTATTGGAATGGAAGATCAGTTGGAATAATCGGAATTCGTGGGATAAGTTCTTCCTCTCCTTTGAATTTTCCCTGATGATGATCGTCGCGTCGCTTGAACCACCTTGTTCATCAGTTTCTTGACGGACAACCGCGAACCGTTGCACAATTTCGGATGATTCAGATTCCGTAACATGTTTATGATCGATCCCATACCTTTAGCTGTAAATTATGCGGCGGGGCTCCTGGCACATCAAGCGAGTTCAAAAACTCCGTCGAATAGTTAGCGCTTCATCCTCGTCGATCACGGTCTCAACGGATTTGTACGAATTTTTGAAAATTCAGCAGCCGATGGGTCGTTCAGCAATGCGACTCTCATGTCTGTAGTCAATTTCAACTTCTTGACATGCCACCACAAAGATGACAATTTGGGACCTGCATTACGTTCATCCGCAGTAGTAGATTTCGGGATGACGGGAAGCGTTTGACGAAAATCTCCGGAGAGTATTAGTATTAGAGAGTATTAGAGCCCCACCAAATAGTCTCAAATCACCTCGTAAGTCCTTCATCGTTCGGTCAACTGCCTCCAAAGCTCGTTTATGCGCCATCGTACATTCATCCCAAATGATGATTTTGCATTCTCGCATCAATTTCGCTGTTGCCGAACTCTTGGTGATTGTGCATTGTGGCTTCTCAACCAAGAGTAGATTCATCGGCTTTTAAGCGGAATGTGCAGTTCGACCGCCTTCCAACAATGTAGCAGCAATGCCAGAGTATGCAAAAGCCATCGCAATTTGACATCTTGACCGAATTGTTGCCAGAATCAACGAAATGATGAATGTCTTTCCTGTCCCACCAGGATAATCGAGAAAGTAAATGCCTCCTGTTCCATCGTCAACAACCTTCATAAGCGAATTGTATGCGTTCTTCTGCTCGGCATTCAAAAGCGGCACATTTATTAGAACTCTTTCGGCCAGCTTTTCTCGATCATATGCTTGCTCCCGTTGCAAGTCGCGATTAATTACATCGTCCATCAAACGACTTGCCGCTGGCATTCCCAATTTCGACAGCAGACTGCCGCACATGAGCACGGTCATGTCTTCGATCAGAACTAACGCTTCGTTGCGCATGTCGTCGTTAATTTCAAGATCGAAACTCGAAGTTGTTATGCGAACTCTATGCAAAATATCGTCAGCCATCTCATCCTTGTATTTGTTCCACAATGCGATCGGGATACACCAATATGAACAGAAGCAGATGAAGGTAAAAGTGTGAGAAAATCCACTGCACGTGTTTGATAGTTATTCAAAGCACAGCAAGTATTTATCTCGTTAGCTTCTTCACCCAAAATTTAACGCAAAACGTTTTTTATCACAATGAATTCCACAATTATCAAAAGCTTCATAACGAATTTTCCACCTTTGCATCGTCTAAAATCTTCAAATCATTCGATAAAATGCAAAACTTTCTTCCTGAATTTTATATTTCTTCATTCGAAAAGCTATTGTGGAAAAATTGCAAGCAAAAAAAAATATTTTCCAATTTTCCGACTATTCCGGAGCGTTTTACCAAAATTTTCTTTCGTAAAAACCTTCTCCTGGTAATTGCAAACAACTGAAAAACAATTTGAACTAAATCGGTCCAGCCGTTCTCAATTGATGAATTAATTAGATTTTTCCAATTTTCCGACTTTTCCGGAGGGTTTTACCAAAATTTTCTTTCGTAAAAACATTCTCCTGGTAATTGCAAACAACTGACGAAAAAAAATTTAACCAAATCGGTCCAGCCGTTCTCAATTGATGAATTACTTCGATTTTTCCAATTTTCCGACATTTCCGGAGGGTTTTTCCAAAATTTTCTTCCGTAAAAACCTTCTCCTGGAAATTGCAAGCAACTGCAAAAAAATTTGAACCAAATCGGTCCATCCGTCCGCAATTGATGAATTACTTAGATTTTTCCAATTTTCCGACTTTTCCGGAGAGTTTTCCCAACATTTTCTTTCGTAAAAACCTTCTCCTGGTAATTGCAAACAACTGAAAAAAAATTTAGCCAAATGGGTCCAGCCGTTCTCAATTGATGAATTATTATACATTTTTTCGCTTCATTTTTATATATATAATATAGATTTTGTTTTTCATGCGTTTTCGATAACTTCCATTAAAATACGGGGGCAATTTAAATTAAATTCGCCCGGTATCCCAGTGGATCGATCACCTGGTTCCAATTGCATTGATTCATCTACACCACTCATATACATAGAGAGGGCAAATTTCGAACAAAGTAGTTTGGGTTTCAGCAAGATGGGGGATGGAACCACAGTTACACATTACCGCATCCGCAATAGCACTCCCCAATTCATTTCATGCTTATATCAGGATTTGGCTAGGTTCCCCCGATCTAACTAGCTCTAACCTTCTTCTTTATAGCAATTCTCAATATGGGCGTAGATTTCGTCCAAGGGGGGCAAGTCCAAAATTTTTTCAACATCATGGTCCTAGTCCATAATTTTCTAATTGCCAACAAAAATATTATTAGAAAAGGGGTTAACAATTTGAGAAAGGCAATCCAGAGCGACCTTTGTTCTTTTAACGACAAATGGCGCCTGCATGTGTCTTACTCCTGAGTACATCATATAACCTTTGACACCAAATTTACCCCTTTCAGACGAAATGGTGTTAAATTCCATTAACCAGAGAAAGCTTCATGCAACGTAACCTTTATTCTAACGGTAAAGCATGGCGGACAGCGAAAATGCTATATATGATACATATAATCCCCGAAGTCATGCAGTGATGAAACACGGAAAATATGGGCCTTTTGGTGGCGAAATACAGTTGCTAATTTGTAGTACGGAAGTGTTCAAACGTAGAGCATCGATTTTATATGGAATAGTACAGCAGTAAGAAATAAATGTACTGTGGTCATCGGGGGTGGAGGGGGGTATTCAAGCGCCACTCCATGCCCTACAATCCCCCTTCCGGGCTACAACCATGATTCGCAAGTTGACGCATTTATGAAAATAAGCCAGAGACTTTGAAACCACTGAAGAAATCCGATTAATTAAAGCTTATCGGCTGCGCAGTGTGCAAGGAAGTTATGGAAAACTACTCTTATGCTTCAGCGACGTACATACATATATGTACTACACTGTAAAAAATTTTACTCCAATAATAGGAGGAAACTTTTTTTCCTTCTATTATAGTAGTAAATTTACACCACTATATGAACAAGAGTAATTTTACGCTTTACGGTGTAAATATTTACTACAAAATTGGTGTAAATTTGCACACATAAATAAGTAAACTTACTCTTAGACTTAAGTAAATTTAAATCAGAAATAGCAAATTTGCACGAAAAAAATGTAAATTTACACCGGCAAATATGTAAATTTACATCCGGGCTTATAATAATATTTACGGCAGCCCGTTCTTCGGTGTAAATCGTCCTGGAGCTACCCGTTATTGCAACGGCCAAGAGCTGCCACAACCCCTTCGGTTCAAGAGCAAAAAAAAGCGCTACAACACAACAATAATATGATGCTCACACGAACGCACTTCGGACGGAACAGACTAACTGCACACAGAACAAGTCACTTGTGAGATACAGGAAAATGCAATAATGCACAAAAGTCAGTTTTACACAAATGTAGGTGTATTTTTTTACACCAAAATTGGTAAATATACACTGAAAATGTGAAGTTACACAAGAATAAAGTAATGACACATCTTCACACCAAATGTGGTGTAGAATTACACTGAGATAGAGTAATATTGAAAAATCTGTGTAATATTACACTATTTTGTGGGTATACTAGAAATTTTGTTGAAAAATAAACGTTTACTGTAATTTTGCGAGAAAAAAGGTGTAAAATTCAACGAGTTTTCGATGTAAAATTCAACTTTGTTTTTACAGTGTATCTAGTATCAATCTGCCTAGTGCAGTACCTAAGGGGCGGCATAAGTGCTAGAGCGGGCGCTGCGGGCAGGTTGGGTCTGTGACTCCCGCAGGATTATTACGCCTACCGATAAGCGCTGCTTTTTCCATTCGGTTCACTTCGAGTACGAGGCACCAGTCCGACTCAATCGTGTAAACACCAAGCCACACATTGGCTACAAATCAGTCTTTTGGCCTGTCAGTGTACCAAAGTACTCTGTTCTATGGGACAGAGCTTCCTCGCGGGGTGTCAATTAGGCAAACAAAAATTTAATCATAAATCTAGTAAATTCAAATAAATACCTGTGCTGTGCCAAATACATTTCAAATTGACACCACTGACTTGAGAGGAAACATTTGGATATGACTAGAAGAAAGCATCGAGACTTATCCATGCATTGAATTATATTCTCGAGAATGCTAAGGCCAACCTATAGAATACAAAATTATTTGTTAAATACAATAATATGTGAAAATTTATTGTAACTCACCTGAAAATCACGTTCATGTAAACAAATCGATATTTCCTGATTGTTCTCCAGACGTGGCAAAAGTTGATCTAAGACCCAATCACGGTCTCTATCACAATAGCTTACGAATACATCGTACGTGAACGATTTGGGTTTCGTTTGATCTTGTTTCTTGTCATTTTTCAGAAATTTCATCATTGTCGATCGTTTCAGGACGATCAAGAAATACTTTACATACCACCATTTTAAATAAAGCGGTATTATCAGCACCACTGCCAGGGCCAATATTGAAAACCCAATGATATACAGATGGGTGTTATCCAAAAGTGGTATGGCCTCGACCAGTTCACTACGATCACACGGATCTAGATTGGCCAGTTCGTGCAGAGTGTTTGTGCTGGAATTGTAACACCAATAATTGGCCGGCTCGTAATCAAGTAAAACGAACAAGAAGTTAATTGATTCTCCATCGGGCATGGTGATGTGACACGAATCATTCTCATCTTCCTCTATCGGAGACAAGCCAGCGTTAGGATTACGCGTCGAGTGCGGGTGGGATGGCTTGTAATGATGCACTGGATGTGATGTCGGTCTTATGGGTCTACGATTATAAAACTTTTGCCTAAGCGTCTCTCTGAGTGCTAGGATGTTTCTTTGACTTTTTTGTAAGTTCGGAATGAAATCCGTAACAATTCTTGATTCTATGTGATCCATTAGAACTGTTTGGGGTTGTGTGTTCCTAAGATCCGAGTCGTCTTCACGCTTCTCCACTTGCTCTTTTTCGATTGGACTACTTGCATTCAGTATAACAACATTATTAACTGCGATATCAATTAGATCACGCAGATCACAGTTACAAATAAAATCATTTTGCCCAATAGCCAAAAACGACAGATTGGCAAAATCGCGATACATTTCCGTCGAAAGAACGTTGATGTTATTGTTCCTTAAATTCAACAACTGTAACTGCGTATTTTCGGCAAAAACTCGATGAAACCAATTTCCAATGTGATTGAAACTTAAATCCAATAGTCTCAAATAAATCAGATTGGGAAAATGAGTTTTGTGTAGTATGTTGATATTATTCTTGCCCAACTGTACGATTTCCACCCTATACAGGTACTTTAGCCAGTTGATATCGTGAAGACGGGAATCTTGAAATGACAATATTTCCAAAGTATCATTTATTCCCCGAAAAGTGCTCTCCTGTAATCCCAAACTAGCTGTTGGATTGCCCGATAAGTCCAACACTCTCAAATTAGTTTCTCCAAACATTCCATTGGGCAATATCGGTATCCTTGTGTAGCATAAACTTAAAAACTCCAAACTTGGTCCGAAATGTGTGAACGCTCTCGCACTATATGGTGAAATCCTTGTATGCGATACATCCAAATACATTAGATGTGATAGATTTCGAAAAACATTTTCCGATATGGAAAGTCCTTCGTTGAGTGAATGATACACCTCGTCGGACGGATCGTATATGTGTGTGGTCGTGCAACTGGCTGAATCGATAAAGGATAAATCAAGTTTACGTAAGCCGACAGTGTTCTTGAACAAATCAGAGTTTAGATGGACGATTTTATTGTGTGATAAATACAAGCCCTTTAGATTTGTTAGATTGGCGAAAACTTCGGATCCGAGAAATTGAATACTGCAATTGGAGAGATCCAGCTCCTGGAGTGAATGTAAAATGGGGAACTGGGCCCATATCCATGCACGTGACACTGAAAATGGAAAATTAAATGAGTATTACGGAATACGGAAAAAGTAATGATATTAGTATTCAATTGATGGTAATTCTTGGCAACTTACTCTCATTGTAATCTCGTTCAAGTGAAAAGTTTGGTGTCGAAAAATCGTTACCTCGTAACGAAAGATACATAAGCGATTTGGCAAGTAGTGTTAAAGCCTTGTAGGGAACTGTCCGCAGACCGTTGCCAGCTACTGAAAATGCAAGATTTTCATCGGCACTAACATGTTTCGTTTGCTTACGAGTCTCTTCGTAAATTCTGTCCATATTGCAGGACATGTGAGATAAATCCAGTACGGCGACATGGGCATCTGAAATATAGAAATATGATGATGAATAGGTAGTAATTACATAAATATTCGTATATTTATAGAACCTAAAAGAAAATCACTAAAAGGAAATATTTCAAATTCCAAATTGGTGTAAACTAAATCATTATAGCTCTGGTAGCTAGAAGTGGCATGTGGCGAAACATTTGTGGGCAGACTTCAGCGAGGTAGGAGACCATTTATCAGCGACGATACATGATCTCTGATAACTGCACGGAAGAGAATTAAAGAGCAATTGAACTCGGCTACTGACACTACAGTCAAGCAACAACTAAGGACCGAGTACAATTCTCTTCAAAAAAAGAGTGCAGAGAAGTGTAAGACGTGATAAACGCAACAACATCAACGCGTTAGCGGTAGAGGCAGAAGATTCGGCTTACCGTGGTGACAGTAGGACCCTTTACAAGCTCACTAAGCCATTGACTGGCAAATCTTTTACCCATGAGCATCCTGTTAAAAATAAAGACGGGTCTCTGCTAGTCACGGACGAACAACAACTGCGCCGTTGGAGAGAGCATTTCATGGAGGTACTTAACAACAACTTCAACCATTCAAGCCCACCTCCACCGGAAGCAGCAAGTCTTCCGCAAATGGCTAGAATTAATACCGGTTTACCATTCAAGCTGGAAATAATTAAGGCCCTTAGTAGTCTGGCTGGTCTAGCGGTTAGTGCGCGCACCTTCGGTGCACAGGCTCATGAGTTCGAATCTCACCGTGTTCCATGGTGTTTTTCGAACTCACGAGCTTGTGACGGACTATGATCTCACTCAGATGTTAAACGAGTACCCATTTATGGGGATAAATAACACTGCTGAGCGTGATGCTGATCTCATTACCTCAACAAAAAGCAGATAAGATCTTGGAAATAGGATGTCACTAACACATCCTGCGGCCTTAGTCCAATGCTGGATTGTCGCGCCTGTTATTTTTTTAAATCATTGGAAGCTGGTAAAGCCCCGGGGGCAGATGGTATCCCCATGGAACTTTTGAAAGCGGATATCAACGCTACAGCGGATATCCTTCTACCCCTGATCCAAGAGTGTTGGACAACCGAGACTCTCCCTCAAGAATGGAAGAAGGGCGTCATTGTTAAAATCCCCAAGAAAGGAAATTTCAAGGATTGCAATAATTGGCGTGGAATCTGCTCCTCCCTGCAGTCTCTAAACTAATGGCCAAAATAATCTTGGACCTGATCAAGACAACGATCGACCGCACACTGAAAAATGAACAAGCTGGTTTTTGTGAGAGTTTTTAGGGTTTTTTAGATTTTTCAAAAAACCCTTATGAAATCGATTTTGTCCGTCCGTCTGTCCGTCCGTCTGTTCACTAAATAACTCGCGAACGGCTTAACCGATCATCATGAAATTTGGTAGGAATGTGTAGAATGGTAACAGTCTTTGGCACGAAATACTTAAAAGTTGGTAGGACAAAAAAAAACAGGGTGTCCCGGACATTTGAAAATTTGTTCACTAAATACCTCGCGAACGGCTTAACCAATCGTCATGTATTTTAGTAGGAATGTGTAGAATAGTAACAGTCTTTGGCACGAAATACTTAGAAGTTAGTAGGGCAAAGATAACAGGGTGTCCCGGAGATTTAAAAATTTGTTCACTAACTGATCGTTATGAAATTTGGTAGGAATGTGTAGAATCGAAAGAGTCTTTAGCACGAAATACTTAGACGTTGGTAGGAAAAAGCTAACAGGGTGTACCGGAGATTTTAAAAAGTCGAGTTTTTTAGTTTTTATCAGACATGGACGTATGGGTACTCAAATCAAAGAACTCGATGGGTACATTTCATATCAGTCGCTTTTTTCTAGTTTGGTGTAATGGTAACATAGTAACAGCTAATAAATCCAGTTAATATATGTAGCCATGATACATAGTAAATCTATTTTTGGATTGGTCTAATTAAAAGGTGTTATAGAATGAAAGGCGTTAGCCTTTCATTCTGGAAAGCGTTTATTTAGAACAATCCAAAAATAGATTTACGAGAAGCATTTCATTAATATTGTGCATAATTCTTATTTATTACCTATAAAATATATGTGCAAAATTATTCACTATGTGTGTATCCAAAATCTAAAAAACCCTCGTATTGCGGGCGCAGCCCTCTGTACGCCGGTATTTTTCATGTAGCTATCATATCAAGATCAACACCCTCCGAATTATAATTGAACAATCCGCTGAATGGAGATCCCCGTTACATCTTATGTTCATTGACTTCGAGAAGGCGTTTGACAGCGTTGACAGCCTTACGTAGAAGAGGCATACCAGGGAAACTTATTTCCATCATAAAGAGTCCTATAATGGAGCCCAATGTCATGTCTTGCACAAGGGTGAATTGTCCAGTCCTTTTGAGGCGAATAATGGAGTCAGACAAGGCTGTATTTTATCACCAATGCTGTTCCTTATTACCATCAACGACGTAATCTGCGATTCTCTACGCGACCATAAAAGTAAGGGAATCAGGTGGAAGTTATTCGATTACCTTCAGCACCTGGACTACGCCGACGACATTTGCCTTCTCTCAAACACACCAGATCATCTGGCTCAAATTACGCATGCTTTGCATCGTGAAAGTCGAAGTGCTGCCTTAAAAATTAATGCCGAGCAGTATTTTTTAGTTTGACTCCTCTCTGGCAAAACCACAACATGCCCAGAAATACCAAACTCCGGATCTTCGAAAGCAATGTAAAATCTGTGCTTTTACATGGGTGACCAGTAACATTACCACCAAACTGCAAACTTTTGTGAATCAGTGCTTACGACGCATCCTACGAATTCGCTGGCCTGAGGTTATATCTATGGACAACCTCCTCAAAATTACTCGCCAAAATAGGATAGGCATCGACATCAAACGGCGAAAGTGGCAGTGGATAGGTCATACACTTCGAAAAGAGCCAAAAAACATTGCAAAACAGGCTCTAGATTGGAATCCTCAGGGAACCAGTGCTAGCCGTCGTATGGGACGACCCAAAAATACAATGGAGAAGATCTGAGGCAGAGGGAAAATCTATAGGCAAATCGTGGGACGCTAAAGGCGATGGCTGCTAATAGGCAGAGATGGAAAAGAGGCGTAGTCAATGCTCCATGCCCCACTAGGGGTTAAAAGGAACCAGAGAGAGAGAGAGAGAGAGAGCTAGAAGTACCAGAAGAAAAAAATGCTGAAATCACGATAGATAATTCAAATATCACCAAAATCACGTTTTTGGTATTTTTTTATGGAATTGTTTTTGCTATAAAATTCTTTAACCCAAAAACCGAAACGACGTTTTCTGCTGTTGCCGTCGAACAGCAGGAGCATGTTGTCAACATGACGTCATCCATTTAAAATGCATGGTGCTGCTTTCGTCTGCCGTCTTGCTACTTTTTGTTCTATTTCAAGTACGTTAGAGCGTCGATTATGTACAGAATTTGTCCTGTAAAGTGAACGAAAAACTGCTCCCAAGGACGAAGTGAGAGAGAAAACGCTAGAAACACTCAATTGCACTCCCACTCAACTAGCATTTTTCATAGCACACTCTAAGAGTCCCAAAAGAGCTGATTGGAAAGACATGGCTTAGGAGCCATGACATGCTTTAGGCATGCTGGCATCACAACATGGCTCGATCATAACGGGCATGGACCTTTCAGCTTGTTGCTGGGCCTACCTCTGCATTCTTTGACATAAGAATGGCCGTAGCAACGCTTCCTCTGAAGCATAAATAGTCCAATTTGCCTCCATCTCGTTTATGCAAATGCCATATACGCATTCTGTTCTGCTAAATCAATTGCATGTGCAATAAATGGGAAATACAATTTTTTGCCTCTGATTGAAACTTTATAAAGTGATATGTTTTAGTCCCTCTGTATATGCAATGGCAACCACTCGTGCGGATGGCCACAAGTACATATTGAAATGAAACGTTGCCCAATCTCGACATGAATCTGTTCGGAAACAAGGACTGCTATTGAAAGTCTCGTTATGTGTGAAGTGACTCCATCTTATGTTGATATAAGTTGAGGAGATATTGTTGCTTTTCATCTGTGTTTCTTTCAAAAGTAAGCAGAACCACTTTTTGGCGGAATTTGGCCGAAATTTGGCAGAATTTCGGACGATGTATGAAATTTCTCTTCCAAAGAAAAGTGTTCCGTCTGGAATCCGTTTTGTCATATGGAAAGAGTCTCTTTGGTCATTGCATTAATTCCATAGCCAATTAAGTACATATTCGTAAAATTCCTTTTCGGCTTCAGGCTCCTTCAAACTACACTACACAAACTTTTTTTAGGCCCTCCGTATTTTGGTTCAGGAAAAGCCAAAAGCAGTTAATGAGTGTTATTCTAAGATCTGTCAGGAAAACTAAACTTTTGGTGTAATAAACCTGAAATGCAAAGGACTCTCAGGCCCGTATTTATAAACATACCTTAACTCAAGGAGACCTTTCTTTAGTCAAGGATGTCGAAATTAAAATAAATGTCATTTTCCATACTTTTTCATAGAAATCACTTATATTCACGAGAGATTCAGGAGACCTTGAAACCTCATTTGAAGTCAAGGTAGCTACCCACCTACCTTGAAATATTATGTTTCAAGTCTATTGAAAACTTAAGGTCTCCTTGAGTTTCGCCTTAAATCAAGGATCAAGGATCAACGATCCCTCAGTCTTGCCAATGTTTTTCCTATGTAGCTGCTCTCGGGTGTCCCCACACCAAAACTTTATGTAACAAATAAGCCCCGTACTCTGTGCCTCCCTTTGAAAATTTTCTTAATACGCCACTGACTAACATGCACCATTTTACTTAAAATTAAATGCCGAAAAAATTACTCGACCACTTACTCTACCTTTTCTAGACTGTGTTCAACTAACGTATAATTCAAATACTTGCAAATTCTTGACGCTAGCGAGCATCAATGATAGAACTTGTAAGCATCCTCATTATGAGGACGTTAGGAGAATCTGGGTTTTAAATTTAAAAAAATAATTAAGTTCATTTACTGGCCCTGCATTTTGAATACCCATTTATTATTAGGTAAAGACTGAAGACAGCTTCTATGCTAAAATTCAAAGCCAAGCCCCTTATTACTTCATCAAGCCATACTCTGCCAAATCTTAGAAATAAATAGCAATTGAGCAAATCTTGCACAAACAGTAGCTTTGATTCAGAAGTCTGAAGCAAGTTCCAAACAACGCTGAAAAATGCAAGGAAGCTGAAACTTGTAGAGGTTGATTGGGCGTTAAATTTGGAAAAATGTAAGGACATTATGTAAATCTGCCACTGACCGGAAAGACCGCTTTCGTAGAGTTTATATTTTTTTCTAATTTGGTAAACTGCTACTTGAGATCTGTAAATGCGCATCTCAAAATTTTAAATTATTGGAAATTGCCGCCCACGGAAATAAACGTCCCTTCATAATTTGCCGCCCGGCATAGTTGATGATATCCCGCCCTGAGTGGATTACCCTGACTAAACCTGGTTTAATGTTGGAATGAGTAATCTCCCGTAAGGGGGACGACGTGGTTGATTTTCACAGCTATATAAGTGCAATCAGTGATGGGCATTTACTCCATTCGGAGTAGATCTACTCCCTTTTTTGGTTTTGCTCCGCTACTCCGGAGTAAATCGTTCCTTTTTTACAAAATCCAAGGAATTAACTCCATTCCATTTCTTCTTTGTTCTTTTCTGTCTTCACAAGTATGAATTGTAATGGTTAGTACACTCTCTAAACAGTACAATTCACACTGGTGGAAATGAGATAGACCTGCATGCTGCATTTGTCTGCATTTTTGGTGTAACAATTTACATTCTTTTCTTCTGGGCGGTTGCAGTGAAGCTGGTGGAGTTTCTAGTGCATTCTTATTGCATGTCGGCTCTTATGTTGCCTGTATTGCATCTGTCTGCATTGCATTTGATGGTGGAGCATTCTTCTCGGTGGCTTCTGGAGTGTCTATCTAGTGTGTTTTGGAGACATTTTAATGAAAAAACCAAAGGGATAAGTTTTACTAAGAAAATATTGAGAAATAAGTTCGTAATTACGTATAACTAAATATTTCCACATTCAGTGGTGGCAAAAATATATACCTAAACATTGGTCACTTTGTCAACTATCCTTTTATGCTGAATATTTTTTTTATTATTGAAAGTGTGGGTAGTTTTTTGGTTTGGGAAATAAACTGAGGAATGTCCACTTTCCATAAATTGTGGAATGGAGTAATAGGCCAGTCAAAGTCGACATTAACCCCGGAATAAATGCAAGATCGCCGTTCTTTCGCTTATCTGTTTTAGAGTATTACTGGCTATATAAATCCAGATTTGCAACCCTGAGGACCCTGTGCTAACTTTTTGGCGGGCAAACAAGGGTTATATATTTTATCGTCAATAATTATTGTAGGGGAAGGGCCAGCGGTTGCAGTTTATTGACGACAGTGTAGTACTCTATTGAAAATTTTGTGTAAAGCGCCTTATAAAAATCAGCTTGCGTACAAGTCCGCAACTCAGTGGGACATTTTCATGTTTTTGGGTCGTTCAACAAAAGTTGAACGAAATTTGAACGTGAGTTGAACCTAAGTTGAAAGTTACACTTTTTGGGTCGTTCAACAAAAGTTGAACGTGAGTTGAACCTAAGTTGAAAGTTAAACTTTTTGGGTCGTTCAACAAAAGTTGAACGGAAGTTGAGCGTGAGTTGAACCTAAGTTGAAAGTAACACTTTTTGGGTCGTTCAACAAAAGTTGAACGAAAATTGAACGTGAGTTGAACCTAAGTTGAAAGTAACACTTTTTGGGTCGTTCAACAAAAGTTGAACGAAAGTTGAACGTGAGTTGAACGTAAGCTGAACGTGAGTTGAACCTATGTTGAAAGTTACACTTTTTGGGTCGTTCAACAAAAGTTGAACGAAAGTTGAACGTGAGTTGAACCTAAGTTGAAAGTAACACTTTTTGGGTCTTTCATCAAAAGTTGAACGAAAGTTGAACGTGAGTTGAACCTATGTTGAAAATTACACTTTTTGGGTCGTTCAACAAAAGTTGAACGTGAGTTGAACCTAAGTTGAAAGTTACACTTTATGGGTCGTTCAACAAAAGTTGAACGAAAGGTGAACGTGAGTTGAACCTAAGTTGAAGGTACATTTTTTGGGTCGTTCAACAAAAGTTGAACGAAAGTTGAACGCGTGACTTGAACCTAAGTTGAAATTTACCCTTTTTGGGTCGTTCGACAAAAGTTGAACGAAAGTTGAACGTGAGTTGAACCTAAGTTGAAAGTAACACTTTCTGGGTCGTTCAACAAAAGTTGAACGAAAGTTGAACGTGAGTTGAACCTAAGTTGAAGGTACACTTTTTGGGTCGTTCAACAAGTTGAACGAAAGTTGAACGTGACTTGAACCTAAGTTGAAAGTTACACTTTTTGGGTCGTTCGACAAAAGTTGAACGAAAGTTGAACGTGAGTTGAACCTAAGTTGAAAGTAACACTTTTTGGGTCGTTCAACAAAAGTTGAACGAAAGTTGAACGTGAGTTGAACCTAAGTTGAAAGTAACACTGTTTGGGTCGTTCAACAAAAGTTGAACATGAGTTGAACCTAAGTTAAAAGTTACACTTTTTGGGTCGTTCAACAAAAGTTGAACGTAAGTTGAACGTGAGTTGAACCTAAGTTGAAAGTTGAATTCAAGTTGAATTCGAGTTGAATTCGAGTTGAATTCGAGTTGAATTCGAGTTGAATTCAAGTTGAATTCGAGTTGAATTCAAGTTGAACCCAAGTTGGCCCCAAGTTGAACCCAAGTTGAACTCAAGTTGAACGTAAATTGAACTCAAGCCCAACCTCTGTTGAACCTTGAATGGCACGCAACACTCACAGGGTACTACCTAGCCCAACTTCCGTTGAACCTTGAATGGCTCCCAAAACTCACAGGGTACTGTAATGCCAAAAACGTAACGCTTTTTCGTTGCAATTTTCGTGACGATTTTCGATTTATGTGCTTATGTGGTTTGCCGAAACGACATTTACTTGAAATTCGCAATTTTTTGGTGAAAAATACCCTATATTTAAAAACCTGTAATTCCGTCAATATTTGACATATAAAATTGGTTAGGATATCATTGGATTAGAAATTCTGTCTACTTTCAAAATGCCAAACACAGTTTTTTCCAAGACAATTATTTTAAAAAATATTATTGAAAATGTAAAAAGGAGCAAAAAATGGGACTTTTTCGCTCGCCAAAAAATTAGCACAGGGTTTTCAGGGCTGCAAATCTGGATTTATATAGCCAGTAATACTCTAAAACAGATAAGCGAAAGAACGGTAGTATTCCATTTATTCCGAGGTTAGGCCTTTTTTTTTGTAAAGTTTTACTGGCGTATAAGTTGATTATTCATTTCTGTAATGGGTTTAAAGAGGAAAAGATCGAAAGTTGGCAGAAACAAGTGGGAATCCAGTGTTCAAAAAAGGATCATTATTCATTACGCATGAAAGTGTCAAAACAATACCAAATAATAGAAAAAATAACTTTAATCCGAGAAAGAAATGTGGGGGAGCCTCGAAGAATTAAGCTTTAAGAGTATTGTTGTAACGAACAATTTTCCTTCCCAGATCCCAAAACACAAAGTCACACTTTAAAAATTGAAAATGTTGAGTTCACATAAGTCCAAACATTGATCACCGCTGTCATAACATCGAGACTGATGACACAATTACAAAAATATGCAAGTATTAAAAAATTTACTCCTTTTTCTCTGGATCTACTCCCTTTTTCGTCCAAAATCTACTCCTCTTTTTTTTTCCTCAATGCCCATTGTGCAAATCTACATCGACATAATCATTCCCGGTTATGTCTCCCCCGGCAGTGCATGGTGTGGTACAAAGCGACAGCATCTGATCAAGGAAACTACAGGGTGGGCCACGAAAGACCTACCAATTTTAAACGCGTATATTTTTTTTATTTTTCTTTTTTTTTTTTTTCTTTTTACATATTATAATTTAACTCTTGGAAATTTATAAATAGGTAAATCAAACAGAGTGGTCGACTTTCGTCTCGTTAAGTCCATTGATTAGTGAAAGCCCTAGACCTAGAGCCATGAGCAGTTCAAGACAGTAGTATCTCCAATGAAAGACATTATATGCAAGTATACACCGTACGCAGAACAAACTCGTATTGCATTTAATTATGTACCTGTGCCTCCTATTGAAAACGGGCTTGTAAGCAAATTCGTTGCAGCATTGAAAAACAAAATTAAACACAAATGAATAAAATAAGAAAAGTAACAAATGGAAGTTACAAAATAAAATAAAATATTAGTCAAGAACTGCTAATAGAAATTGCCAACTTTCAAATAAACAAACCGGCGGAAGCTATTCATCATCAAAACCATATTTTTTACATCATACCAATAAAAAAACCAACATAAATAAAAAACAAATTCCATTATTTTATTTTCTTAATTTGACAGTTTGAATGATTGATTAGACAAAGTCTGGGATTTCCAGTGAATACACGAAGTTCAACTCCTCGCAACTTCAACCGAAGCAGCATCGATCAGATGATAATGATAATGTTGATAATGAAATCAAATCACGAAAATCTCATCGTTTATAAATAAAATGATTATGTATTGGTCAATTATTGTAATATGCGCCTAAATACTTAAATCCCTAAATTTCCGTTATATATATATTAAAATATATTATCGAAAACACCTAAAATCTTTGCTATTAGCAGTAACATAAACAAAGAACGATCTTGACCATGATTCAGGCTATTAAACGAAAAATCATTTAAAGTCTACAATTCATTCATTCAGTTTTTTTTTTTTTTTCATTTATACATATATGTATATAATAGCCACTGGTTTACATAATGTACTTGTACAATGTATAAAACTCAAATTCTTCTATATGAGCAATAATTTTATCATTTCAAAATAACAAAGCGATTAATTACTATCAGTAGCTGGCGTAGGTATACGTACGAACATACACACTGACTAAACATTTGTTGGATTAAAAATACATATGATGAAGGGGGTGGGGGAACACCTACATATATCGGTTTTATCACCTAAGATTTGGGTGGGTTTCGTGTCGAGTAGAAATTTTAATTCTTGAACCAATTTGCTTAATTTTTTATGCAAATCCTGGGAGCAGCAAGTTCATAGTCCCTGCTATTTGAATTTAAACGACAATGCGGGTAATAACAAAACGGAACTTTTGTTTTTTTTTTCCAAAGGAGATTATTTCGGTTAGGAGATTGGAACGATGGAGTTGTGAAATGAAAAAGGAACTAATTTGGCGATAAAGACCAAATTGTTTTTTTTTTGTTTAACTGCAGCCATGAAGAGATCAATGTATATAATAATAAATCTTGTATTTTATGTCAAACTAGCAATACGGTAGTCTGGCTGGTCTAGCGGTTAGTGCGCGCACCTTCGGTGCACCGGGTCATGAGTTAGAATCTCACCGTGGATCGTGGTGTTTTTCGAACTCACGAGCTTGTGACGGACTATGATCTCACTCAGATGATAAACGAGTACCCATTTATGGGGATAAATAACACTGCTGAGCGTGATGCTGATCTCATTACCTCAACAAAAAAAGCAGATAAGATATTGGAAATAATAGGATGTCACTAACACATCCTGCGGCCTTAGTCCAATGTTGGATTGTCGCGTCTGTTATTTATTTATTTTTAGTAAATCAGTCAGGACTAATGTGCTTGTACGATTCTTTTAAAAGCTGGCGCATACTGCAATCATATCTTTTTTTCATAATTGTATTCCCTCTTAACTCAATTTTTTCGGGCTCCTCCACGGAGGACTCATGGACATGTTGTCCTGAAAAGTTGTTAAAGGAAAGACAGGCGTGCCTTTATTCGAAACGATTCGAAGCGACTATACATTTTCCACAAAAGTCAAGTTTATTCAATTAAGAATATTTCGCGAAAATATCCTGGCTGAAATCCAGAATTATGAAAATGTAAAAAATGACAAAATCTCCTTTAATTTTTCTTCTTCTCAGTACCGTATAGCCCATGTGGTGAGTTAACTCAGCCGTTTATAGGCAATTTCGAGTCAACGTTACATTGCATATCATTTCGGAGTGTATATAATGTTGCAAGCACTATATGTATATTTTCTATCCGCACATGTACGGGAATTTTGGACCACGCCCAGATTCGTTCTCCGGACCTCCAGATTACTAGCATCCTAGAGTGCGACTCAACCAAGTCAGCCACAGAGCGTGTTAATTTTCGGTCAAGAGTAGAATCTGTCAAAGAATGTCCAGTGCATTAAATATCATTGCAAAGGTGTCCTCCGACGAATTTGCTGTAGATTTGCGATTTAAAAAATAATTAAGAAAAACTTAAAAAAGCGCCTTAACCCTTGGTTTTAGGGGTGCCAAAACAATTGCACAAACTTGAATTTAATCAACAAGACCAACCTATACAACATATCTAAAAGTTAGAATTACTTAACCTTTTGTAGCAAACGGTACTTTTTCATGCTCTATTTCTTGGAGTATTTAAACAAAGACAACTATTGGTAATGCAGTTGCTTTAAAATTGCTCGTCAATAACTAATGCGGAAATTTAATTAAAAATTTAGCGATTTTCCTAAATTTATCAGAGGAGTCCATTAGAAATTTCGCAATAAACTACAGCGGAAATATAAGAATGTTTAGTTAGTCGTAAAATCCGTTTTGGTGTACAACTTGGAAGTGTACGTTTTTAAATTGGTAGCGATAAAGTTGTGAATTGTTATTGAACCATACACAGTATCCTAGAATACGCCAACAAAGAAATATACAGTCGAACTTCCCATAAGCGGGCACTATTGGGGAATGAGACTTTGTCCGCTTATTGGAAGTGTTCGCTTATAAGAATATTTCAGGTATAGCATTTTATAAAATAAATTTAAACTACAATCTGCGAATCCATTCAAATACCGCGATAAAATATCTAGTCTCGACGGGTTCGCGATAATTTTTAGTCATTTTATTCCCATGCCCTATCGTTTTCGTCGTTTCCACATGTTTTTCCAACGCATATTTTCGAAAGCGAGTATGTACACTATTTTTTCCCCTGGAATTCTTATGTGACTTGTCATTTTTCTTCAATTCGCAAAATTGTTTGACATTTATTTAAAAAGAATAGAAAATTGCACGATTAAACGCCGCAACATAAATTGAATTTACGCGATAATTTCTAAGAAAAGGTGCAAACACGAACCGAGAGATAAAAAAGATTTGCAGTCGTTGATATAACATTTTGCATTTCCCGTACATTGGGTCTTGCTTGCTTAATACGCGAAAGACCCATTTTCTGGTAATCGCAAAACTTTGCCCGAAATACAATTCTGTAATATAAGAATTTGTTTTTGTTTTTATACAACTGTCCGTTTATTAGAGACTCGCTATTACAGGACGGGTAGGAAAGTACTGTCCGTGTCCGGTTATGAGAGTGTCCGGCTATCAGAAGATATTTTCCTAGTAAACTATGTGGAAAAACGTTGGGGAAAATAAAAGTGTCCGTTTATGAGAAATGTACGGTTATTAGAAGTGTCCGTTTAGGGAAGTTCGACTGTATATGTATTTCAATTTATGCTTAACGTTTTTAGCATTGGCACTTAGAGAAATCATAGTAACCCATGCATGCGTTAGTCCAGAGTGGCTATGTACACACACACCCATATGTGTTTGACCCAAACACATATGTGTTGTACGGCAGCCCCACGACTCCACTTTGCGATTCCATCCACTTTTAACATTTGGGTGAAGTTTGGTTGAAATTGGTGCACAAATAAAAGTTTTTCTTTCTTAGAAGAACCTAACTTGAGGGGGGGGGGGGGCTTTTGTATTAGGGATGTCAAAAACCGGACCATAACCCGGTTTTCGGTTTTTTGCAAAGCCGGTTAGACCGTCCGGTTTTAAGCGGGCTCAAAAGTACCGGTTTTACGGTTAACCGAGTCTTTTCATTGATTTCCTTAGAATTGTAGTAAAAACACACTCGTAATCAAATCAAAATACATGCACAGGGTGCGCAAGAGAAACTTAATTATTTAAAAAAAAATGTAAACTAGGGGGCTTTGCCCCCTGCTCGCTTCGCTCGCCAACCCCGGGGCCGAGGCTAATTTCGGGCGCGGCCGAAATTTGGATACCCTTCGCTTGGGCTAAAAGTTTTTTCGGACGTACCTATGACTTGTATCTAATCCCCCTCCTCATTCTTTTTCTTCCGCCTTGACAAAAGTTTTGGGCTTGGTTGAAATAAGTGGGCAAATAAAAATATTTACTCGGAAAATTTTATTGGGGTTGCCGGAGCATGACCCCACAGTACGATTCCATTCGTTTTAAACTTTTTAGTTGCTTTGATAAAGACACATTAATTCAAGGTTTTGTGAAATTGGTGTAAAAAAAATGTTTCTTAGAAGAACCAATATGGGGGCTCTGGTTTGTATGGCAGCCCCATGACCCCATGGTCCAATTTGATTCAATCTTATATATGTTTTGTCTCATCAATAGAAATACATTTGTGTGAAATTTGGTTGAAATTCGTGCACAAATAAAAAAGTTTTTCTTAGAAGAACCCAATTTGGGGGGTTGGATTTGTATGGCAGCCCCGTGATCCCATGGTCCGATTTTATCCATTCTTACATATGTTTTGTGTCAAAAATAGAAATACATTTGTGTGAAATTTGGTTGAAATTGGTGCACAAATAATTGAAATTAGTACACAAATAAAAAAGTTTTTCTAAGAAGAACTCAAATTGGGGAGCTAGGTTTGTATGGCAGCCCCATGACCCAGTGATCCAATTTGGGTGAATCAAACATACAAACAGCCTGCAACAATAAGAAGCATGTGTGCAAAATTTCAGCTTGCTAGCTTCAATACCCGCCGAGTAAAACGCGTCGCAACAGACAGACAGACAGACAGACGGACATGCTCCAATCGACTCCCCAAGTCATGCTGATCATATATGTATACTTTTTATATGGTCGGAGATGCTTCCTTTAATGTGTTACAAACTTCATGACAAAGTTAATATACCCTTTCACTCCATGAGCGAAGGGTATAAAAACTTTCGAGCGGTGAGTTGGGCGGGCGCATCCGGAGGGGGAAGTCACATTCTAGTCAGTCGACAGTCGCCATCATGCTTTGGTCTAGAGAGCAGCGGGCCTTAGCCGTCGAGAGCTTCTTTTCTAACGGTCGCTGATTAGGATTTTTTTTAAATGAATGTTAGGGACGTTTAGTTTCAACCACAAATGGAGCCATAGCCCACAAAAGCACGAGGCTGAATAAATTTGTTGCGACAACACTTCCTCGACCACCTCATCTCTCAGAGAGGCGATTTCCCGTGGCCGGCACACTCTCCAGATTTGTTCCATGCGATTTTTTATGGGGTTATTTGAAATACCTGGCTTATATCGATCGACCACGGACCATAGCTCACCTAAAAAACAATATTCGCAACGCCATTGCTAACATACCGATTGATATGCAGCAAAGAGTGGAGATGAACTTCAAAAATCGACCTAATCAGTGTATGCACAAAGGAGGTCGCCATTTAACCGATGTCATTTTCATGACTGTATGTCGTGCTCTGTGGCCGTGATGGTTCGGTCGCCACTCTGTGAAATAGACACTCATAGAGAAACGAGTTTCCAAACTCGGCACGACTCGTCGCAAGTTTATTATTCAGAAAAAGATGATAAGAAATATTCTTATCGTAGAATAATAATCTAACAATGCGACTAGGAAGTGGTATGGCTGACAACCGTATCACACTCCGAATTTAGTTGTCTTTGTAACGTTGATGACTACACTCGGTAGTCATCAACGCACCATGCTCCACTAGGAGTTACGGTAATCAAGAGAGAGATGAAAAAAAAACTTGGGATATTGTATTCCCAAATAGAAAGAATTAAATAAAACAATAACTATGAAGTACCTACTTTTATTTTTATTGACCCTTCAAATAAGTAAGTTTCTCTAGCCATAAGGAGAGTTTTCGAAAATATGTTTAAGGACTGAAATTTGAAAACGCCATTTTTTATAGGGGACAAGTACATAATAGAATTTTTGACTGAAAAGTCTAGAAAATATGAAAAATTGTATGAATTTTAAAGATTTTTTTTTCGGTTTTAACCGGATGAACAAACAACCGTCCGGGTTAAAACCGGGAGGAGGGACAAACCGATTAATTCTGATCCGCAAAATGGCAGTTAGGGGATCAGAATGAGAAACATGTTTGCGGAACATATGCATCTGTTCCGTTTGGTAACCCCAACCAATGTCTCGTATTGAGCATAGTAAGATCCATAGTTTGAGAAAGCAACGCAGTCTATAGAATGAATTGGTAAAGCTTTATGGAAGTCATCAAAAATCATGACAATACCTTAAACTGGCTATCGGCGAATTTCACAGAAGTTGTTTCAGCGCGTTAGTTTTCGAAAGGTATAATGCATACAACCATAGTTTCGAATTAACATGTTTTGAAGGTAAAATTAAACGAGAAACAACACTTACTGAATTGTTTTTTAGTGATAAGGCAATATCTTTGCAAGATGACGTTCATTATTGTTCCATGCCATAAAACAATAAACACGAGACCGAGTTCTGATCGTGCCAATAGCATACCATATACCCATGTACAGACCTAGAAGGCACGCAAAACCCAAAATATTCAATTTCATATTTTTTTTAGGTGAGGGAGGGGTAGATGGGTCGGACCTGTCACATCTTTATTATCTTATCAAGGCATCCAACGGCTACCATTTGATACTAATTTGCAGTTTTTCGCGACATTCTATCAAAAGATATGGCTGAATATAACTTTGTAGGGGAGGTAGGGGTAGGGGTAGTCGGACCTACTCCACTTTCCATCAACTCAAAGTTTATGTCAGAAGGAGACATTGTTCAAAATTTCAAGTCGATAGCGTTATTCTACCGAAAGTTATGGCCGACTTAAAATATCAAGGAGGGGTAGTTTGTATGGGAAGTAGAGGAACCCGTGGTCTTGGCCCATTTTCAATACCGTCCAAGATTTTAGCAAAACAAACATTTGACCAATATTTCAAAGCGCTAGCTTCATTATTTCGGGAGTTATCGTGCTAACAGACAGACACACGGACAGACAGACAGACATGGCTTATTCGATTCAGGGACCGACCCTGATCATTTAGATATACACTTTGCCATACCTCCGGAGGCTCCTTTGAGGTGTTACATAATATTGGCGTAACAAAAACAATATACCCTATATCATCTTATGGGTATAGGGTAGGTATAATAAGTGTATCCGATAATCTGTTAATAAAATTAATAAGGTACACCTATCCCAGATTTACATTGAACTTCTTTTTTACATTACTTTGGTTTTACACGGTTTCAGGATCAAGTTTTCACCAGTTTCCAACGATTTTTTGAAGGCCGAAATGCATTTTCACATTGAATAATCAATTTAAAAACTATGACGAATCATCTAGATTTTTGCAAAAAAAAATATTTGACTTCAAATTTTAGTTCTAATTATATTGACTAGCTTTGCCTCGATTTACATGGTTTTTCTATTGAATCGTTAAAGTTTTGATTTACACGATTTTCTCCGGAACGCATCTTACGTGTAAATAGAGAGATAGGTGTAAAGCAGAGTGAAAGAAAACATTACCTCTAACCAGCTTATCCACGAGAGTGCCATTCGGGTATATCCACCAGGCCATTTGCAAAGACGTAACATCTAGTAAACATGCTTCCTGGCTACTATCACCATTATTCTCTGCACTTTGTGCATCAGGATAAAATTCTAAAGGATCACTTGGCACGGTCCAATTAATATCGGGTATTAGTACACTTGGCTCCACTGACCACACTTGTAGGGAATTTCCAATATCTGAACTGACACTATCTTCAATCACGATTACGCTTGCATTGACGCGATCACTTTGATCAGTATTATCTCCACTTGGGCTATCACTTGACGCCGCTTCTACGCGTCGTATATTTGCTTCCACTAAATTCAAGCATAGTATCAGTATAATCCAAAGATGTACACGATAAACTAGTGAAACTGGTGACTTCATCGTATCTAATAAAAACAGGACACTCTTTGTGCGCTCAGTTACCACAGGATATATCCGTATATTTACAACAACGGAAACATTTAAACATTAAAAAAAAAATCACATTATCCTTGGGAATAAAAAGTGTTAAAACGAATTAAATCCCACGACCGCGCAAACTAAATGCCGGGAGAGTGCGTTCGTCACGTCTGCATCTTATCAACTATTTCTGTTTTATCAAATTACGACTATCAAATGGCAAATTTTTTTAAGTTCAAACTCCTACACACGTACCTATAAACATCTCATAATAAATACCGAATAAAACATGTACAGGTACAAATTTAATATTATCACATGTATTGACATATTTATTATATGTTTATCATAATCGAGTTGAAAAGATAATGGTTAGTGCAATAGGTGGAAAGTCAGTAACAATGTTTCTTTGGGGAGTCTCTTGTCGGCTGGGGCATGTCCAGCTGAAAAGTTGTTGCATAGGACACCATTCGTAAATCCTTAGATTTTCTTTTAATAGGATAATCAATTTAAATTTCTTTCCATAATGTCTCAGAAAATTAAATACTACCATAATCCCTGTTGGTTAAATTTATGCATTAAATATTTGTCGTCGCTTTTCCCACCTGATTCCCATAATTTTAACTTCTTTTTATTAATATCGAAATTGATCGAACGATCTCACATGATATCATCTATTTCTATATCGTTTAAAGACTCCGCAGAAACAATAGGCTCGGGGAAAAAGATATTCTTTTATCTTCAGACCGATTCAAAAACTGACAGGCGAAACTTAATCGTATAGTCGTGCACTTATAATACATAATAATACAGTAGCGTGCCATACGCGTTCTTCTTATCACATCACAAGCTGACCAAATCAAATCCCCAGACCCCGATTTATCAGCGAATGGCGAACGTTCGAATGGAACGAAGTGGTATGTGAATAAACAATACATACATTTTTTACGAGTATTGTTATCTTTGCAACGAAACTGTGGTCATATATCAATGTTAACTGCTGTAGATCGAATATGCTTGTTTAGCAATATTGCTAATGTTTTTCTTGAATTGATCGAACGCCCATATAACTGTCACAGAGGAGCATTTAATCGAAAACACCAAAGTGTAATAGGCCAAAAATAAAGACTCAAGATATCGAGAAGTCAGAGTCGGTATAAAAGCACAAATTGGAGCAGTATGTTTGGAGATTATGATTGATAAATTTTATTTTGAACATTTTAAATTTTGTCCTGAAATCAAAATTGTTGCTTTATCACTGGAAGGACTCCAGGATGTCGCTGTACAATACTCATTATATTTGTCTAGCTTTGAAAAGCTTGCGTAAAGAGTACCTGCATCTTGATGGGAGTTCCAACAAAGAACTGTACAGATTGTCCTTGGAATAGTTGAGAATGTGTGTTCTTCCCATCATTATTTCATCACCCGTGGCAAAAAGGCTGAAAGTACTTACGTATTCTCTCCATTTTTTTTTAGTCGGGTAACTTCTCATTCTCACAAAATTCAGGAAGATGCAGCACTACATTTACCCTAGATTTCATACCATTCCCAGCCAACTGACCGCAACCGAATTCTGGAGCAACTTCTGCTTAAAAATAATATGGTCCTTAGACTTGCTGATATGTAACACCAAAATCTCCTCAAGCTTACGCGCAGTAAGGAGCGAATTCGAGGCTTCTTTTGAGAGACGTCGCCTTGATGCACCGGAAATCGCTTTTTTTCTGCCTCCTGCGTATCATCGGCAATAATTTTCACTATCTCGTATAAAATTATTAACAACGTTCGAGCTCCGCTGAATCCGTATTGCAATTTGTCGGTTTGAATATCCTTCTTGCTTAAGTATGGAAATTGTCGCCTTTTCCTCGGCAGAAAATTGCTTTCCTTTTGACATTATCCACTATATGACTCACAGAGTACAACGCGAACAAAAATGTTTCCACAAACACTTCTCACCATAGGACGAGATAACTGTTTAAAGTAAGTAAACCTATACAATTGTCGCAGTGGAAATTGCGATTTTCATTTTAAAAAATTCCGTTAGCTATGCAAGTTGTTTCATAGAATTGCAATATTTCCTAAAATAACCGTTAATTGAGAGAGCATTATTTCCGATCAGAGTACATAGAAATTATATCATTTTAAAGCAAAATATCCATGAACCTAAGGATTTGTCGCGTAGTGTATAGTGCTTGCAACATTATAATATAGGTACACTCCGAAATGATATGCAATGTAACGTTGACTCGAAATTGCCTATAAACGGCTGAGTTAACGCACCATGGCCCCACATGGGGCTATACGGTACTGAGAAGAAGAAGAATAAACGTGCGACGGGCCATATCAAGTATGGAAACTCGTTTCTCAACGTATCTCTATATCACAGAGTAGCGAACGGACGATCCCGACCACATGCATATGACAAATTCCTTATAGCTCTGTTAGTGCAATCATATTAGCATTTCAAATAGAAAAAAATATAGTAAGGCTTTTTTTTGTTGTTTTTGAATCAGTGGGCTCCCAGGAATCTACAACTGATTTTGCTAAAAAAATGTGGATCGGAAAGGTCCCAAAAAGGACAAAAAAGGATACTCTTTAATCCTTGACCGGAGGTCGGCGTGCGGGGTATCATATCAAAGGGGACGTCGAGTACATTACATATCCGGTGTTTGTTTCCTGTTTCAAGGACCCTCAACGGAATAAATCGAGCTTAAATGGAAAATTTTCGCGTTTCCCGTGTATCTTTCCAAAGCCATAACTACGAGAATAATTCAAGTTGTCACTACTTTTATCACTTTCTAGAATCTATAATAGCTGAAGATTCTAGCATTAAATTTGCTAAGAAAAATGTTGATCGGAAAGCTCTGAAAAAGGACATAAAAGGACACTAATTGCACACTTTAGTCGAACGTGGGCATGTGGGGTGTCATATCAAAGAGGATGTCAAGTACATTCCATATCTGGCATTTGTTACTTTTTCGAAGGACCCTCAAAGGAGAAAATTGGGCTTAAATGAAAAATTTGTGCTTACCGTATCTGTATCTTTCTAAAGCCGTAATTTTCCATTTAAGCCCGACTTATTCCATTTAGTGTCCTTGAGACAGGAAACAAACAATGCACTCGACGTCCTCTTTGATATGACACCCCACATATGCCCACGTTCGGTCAAGGTGTGAAATTAGTATCCTTTTATGTTCTTTTTCAGAGCTTTCCGATCAACTTTTTTCTTAGCAAATTTAATGGTAGAATCTTTAGCTATTATAGATTCTAAAAAGTGATAAAAGTAGGGACAACTTGAATTATTCTCGTAGTTATGGCTTTGGAAAGATACACGGGAAACTCGAAAATTTTCCATTTAAGCTCGATTTATTCCTTTGAGGGTCCTTGAAACAGGAAACAAACACCAGATATGTAATGTACTCGACGTCCCTTTGATATGATACCCCGCATGCCGACCCCCGGTCAAGGATTATAGAGTATCCTTTTTTGTCCTTTTTGGGACCTTTCCGCTCAAAATTTTTTTTTAGCAAAATCAGTTGTAGATTCCTGGGAGCCCATTGATTCAAAAACAACAAAAATTAGCCTTACTCTATTTTTTTCTATTTGGATGCCTGAATTGGGATATTTTAACTGCACTATGTTCTCCAGATATATCTGATCAAAAACTCAGAAATTTTACATAGAGAATACCATCACAGAATAAGCGGACTAATTGGACTAAATGGCGATGTCCCGAATATGATACCCTGCAACCATATTTAACCATATGAATAACTTTGTTACTCGTTGAACGTGTGGTAATAAAATAACGACCGAGGGACTAGACAAGAATCTACCTTCTACCATCCATCTGCCCACTTCTAAGATAAGGCTTGTTTTTTGCCAATATAGGGACAACCGCACTAAATGAATCGTCCGACAAGGTATAAACTGATTCCATACAAGTACTGGAGGAGGTTGATGATTTGTTTACGATCAGATACCCCATTGTTAAGGAGATATGTAATAACAAAAATTTAGGTAAGTGCAAATAGGGCTTTGAAAGAGGGTTTGAGTTCTTGTCAGAATTCTAAATTGTTATAACGGTGTTCCGCTGTGTTTCATTTTCAGGGAAAGTGGTCCGCAAACATTTGTGAGTTGGGAACGACTGGCGTACAGCATTGGTCTCTGAGGTATCTGCTCAACTAACTCCACAAGTGTGCTAAATTGCAAAAAGATCCGCCAATGGGCTCCCGAGTTATTAGGTGGGGTTACGAAGCGGACAATATTGCGTATGTTCCGCATACATGTTTGTTGTTCTGTAACTTAATAATAGGTGTGTTTTTTTGGTTATCCCGTGCAGGTTTGGGTAACGAAACTTCATATAAAAAAAATGACAGGTGCGTCAGCTGTCATTTTTTTTATATGGAGTTTTTTTGGTTATCCCGTGCAGGTTTGGGTAACGAAACTTCATATAAAAAAAATGACAGGTGCGTCAGCTGTCATTTTTTTTATATGGAGTTTCGTTACCCAAACCTGCACGGGATAACCAAAAAAACACACCTATTAATAAATAATCTCCGGCTATTTTCGTTTATATGTTCCTCAAAGACGAAAAGAACTGGAGATTTTTTCTGATCCGCAAAATGGCAGTTAGGGGATCAGGATGGCAAACATGTTTGCGGAATATACGCAACCGGATTTTTCGTAATCTCACCCATTGAAAATCCAATTTTTGCGTAACATAAAAGTGCGATTATCTCCTTAACTTAGCAATAGGTATTGATCCTAGGGGTGTCAAATTTTCCACTTCAAATGGGTGCAATACTGAGAAATGATAGAAAGTTGAAAATTTGAATAAGTGAAGCAAAAATACCGTACCTTTGTTGCACGTTCACTTCAGGTGAAGCTGATGAGAGTCTAACCAGCAAACGATCGCCACAGAAATACAACGCATAAGGTCACAATTTAAAATAGGACTAAGCGTGGACATTATACATTTTTGTATTTAAACTGATTTAAACGAAGAAATTTAGCTCAGTAGTCATGCTAAAATTCCATTCAACCTACACACATTTCTGTTTCTTCAAATTCAAATATGTACTACATACTCTCAAATACGGACAACTAACAGTTTGAGAGCCATTACAACAAGCGAGGTACACTAACGTCGAAAAGTTAATATCAGCTGCTTAATCTAATTGCGTATTTAAACAATACACTGTCAACTGTCAAACATTCAAAATATTTGCAGAAACTTTACCATTCATGGTGTCCGTTTGCATTAATTCGTCCTCTCATCAACAAAAATAGCCATGGACTCGGAAATGAAAGGCCTGCCGGCATGCTGGTCGAATGACACGCGAATGGATGTCTTGTTCGCACCGTTCCGATTGCGCAAAGTAAATCCGGAAAACTACGATGGCAAATTGAAATTTTGGAAGGACATGCTTGTGCGATATTGCAACGAGAAAGGAACACCTATCTTTAGCGTTCGTACCGCCAAGTGGGCATTTCAACGAAACGGGAAGCTTCCTCATGGCATTGAGACGGTAGTCGATGACCTAATAGCCAATAAAGTTTTGCGCGTGCAATCGGACTTCTTGAACGATCCGCAGAACACTTGGTCCGGATGGCTTGTCAACAGTCTGGTGCGAAAGCCTCTTCAATGGGGTCTGCCGAAAATGCAATCCATAGCTGAACCGCAAGATATCCTGTATATTCATATGGAGGTTTTGAAGGTAAATCTGTGAATAGGTGTTAGGTTGCAGTACAAAAACATTCCTCATTTCTGTAGGAGCAGTCATCCAATTTAAGGAAAATACTCAAAAAATTCGCCGGAAGTGTTGTTACTTTTGATAAAATTGCTGAAACCGAAGGAATTGGCTTGAGCAAGGAAGGACTGTTCATTAATTTGGTGTACTTACAAAGTTCGGATAAAGTTTGCTTGGATTACAAAGTGGTGAACGGACAACGCAGGATACATTTAGTTAAAATTCCAGGTATTCCGAAACTCACACTCATTTAAAATTGTATTGCAATAGCAGTATGTTCTTTTTTCTCAGAAAACGACTCACCGGTGACGCCCATAAACGATAGCGATAAAGCGATATTTGCTCTAGAACAAACCGAAGAGAATCTGCAAAATACTTTAGAAGAAATTGAAACAGAAGTTGTGAAATACGATAAATTAGCGAGAGAGAATATTCGTCAAGGAAAGAGAGTTGTTGCAAAATCATATTTACGAAAAAAGCATAAGCTTGAAGCAAATTTAGGTAACCGTACAAATCAGCTGTAGGGAAACAGTTTGTCTGATCCTCCCGTTCTATTTACAGAAAAACACAGTAAAGCATTGGACAATGTTCAAACGCTTCTGGCACGAATCCATGAAACCAGAGGCCATGAATTGGTTTTGGATGCCTATTCGATTGGTTCTAATACGTTGAAATCGTTGTTGTCTGGACCGAAATTGAATGCCGACAATATTGATGAAGTTGTTGATACAATTAAGGAGGTAAGTTTACTTTTTAAATTTGTTTGAATAGATGAGATAAAATCTGAAACTGTATTTCTTTACAGTCCCTTGAAATTCACGACGAAGTGGAACAGTCATTGGCATCCGTTCAACCTTTGGACAAATTTGAAGAGCAAGCATTGGAGCAGGAACTTCAAGAATTGCTTCTTGATACAACACCCGCACCTGTTCAAGACGCTATCGTTGATACGCCCCAAGTGCCACCGCCTGCGGTACAGCCATTTAGTGGTCAGAATGTTCAGTCGGCAATAAACGAAGCCGAGTTATTGAAACACTTGGAAGAGCTACAAATTGAGCTGGGTTCGTTGTCGCCGGAACATATCCAAGGCAATTCTATACAAAAGTAATGTTAATTAGCATATTTGTCAAATGTCGTATTGAAAAAAAAGTTAGTGCTTTAAATATATCATTTTTTACTTAAGACATAAGAATAAAGTTGTTGATGTCCGATACTCTACTCTAACTTTAATATCAATTCTGGTTTGGAATAAATCCTAACAGGACATGTTAAAAACTTCCAGTTGTGTCGATGTTTTCCTCGCCTGTAATATATGTAGATTGAAAAAGAAGGAGTTGTATTTCCTAAGACGGGATTAATGCTTTATTTTGTAAATGATCATTTCGGGCACCAGTTGTGCCCTTCTTCAGTACAGATCCATGGATCTGTACTGAAGAAGGGCACAACTGGTGCCCGAAATGATCATTTACAAAATAAAGCATTAATCCCGTCTTAGGAAATACAACTCCTTGTTGTGCCCTTCTTCAGTACAGATCCATGGATCTGTACTGAAGAAGGGCACAACTGGTGCCCGAAATGATCATTTACAAAATAAAGCATTAATCCCGTCTTAGGAAATACCACTCCTTCTTTTTCAATCTACCTAACAGGACAACTGTCAAATTTGTATAGAATAAGCTGATCACACTGCCAAAGGTCCAGTGCTGTACACATATTTGCGGAATTCGGTTTTCAGGCAAATCCTCAGCCATACTATGTCCTCCTCTCTTTCTAAAACATCTCACGAGGCTACCACCATGGCCATAAAATGACCTCGTATTCTTCCTTTCATAACTGATATCGTAAACATAATTGAGAAAGAATAGTAGCCGATATTCTGGTTAATCTGTGGTGAAGCTTGGGGAGGCAAGGTTATACTAAACAGGGAACCCTATAATTTTCAATGTTCTTCTTGAAAAAATCATCAACTGTGAAGCACAAACGTATGTTTTAACACGAAAAGCTATAACAACGAAGAGTACTTGCAATAAGGACAGCCGGTGTGATCTGGCATCTGACTTTTGATGATGCCCGCAAAGTACCTATTTATTTAGGTTAGATAATGGGGCCGCCGGAAGCGAGACCAGCGCACTTAGGTCCATTGTGATACCGCCAATGAGAGCATTGAAAATTCAAATATTTGCTTCGAAGCAGCGTGTGCTGGCAATATATTTATTGATCTGAATTGGGCTCACATCTCTGAGATCATCCAAATCGTAAAAGTACCTACAACTAAGAAACTTTAAACGTTTCTCAGCCAAAGCCGAGCAGTCACAGAGAAGATGGTGTACAATCTCCTCTTCCTCTCCATCCTCACAGCTTCTGCAGTAGTCGTTGTGAGGAATTTTGAGTTTCCTTGCAAGCTCCTTGATAGGACAATGCCCCGTTATAACCCCGACCTATTTATTTAAAAGCATCGTTTCGTTTATTGCAATAGATGAACCTCATTGGACCGTGAATTCTTGAAATCTTCTTTAGTGGCTTGCCAGGCACATTTTCAATGTAGCTATGGAACAGAATCCGAGGAGAACCTCCAGAGCGCTGGAAGGCTGGCTCAGCCTGGTTCCGAGAGTATGTATTCCTCCATGGCTATATTAGTGCCGGTCCCCTTAGCTCGCAAATTTTAACGGATTCGAAGGACATATTATGAGAAAAAATTGATCTAAACCAACCATGCGGAGTCCTTTCTTTAGTACCTATGCATTTTCCCATAGAGGTTGATAGGGGGATCAGATGAAGTACAGATTTTCCATCGTTTTGTCATAGGAAAAATAAAGTAAAATCGCATCTTTCGTCGACTGTAACTTTAGATCCTTGGTAATTTGGGGAGTTATATAGGTTTGTATGGCAGCCTAATTACCCCATTATCCAATTTGATCAATTCTTAGATATGTTTTGTGTCATCAAGAGAAAAACGTTTGTGTGAAATTTGGTTGAAATCGATGCACAAAAAAAAAATTCTCAGAAGAACGTAATTTGGGGGGGTTAGGTTTGTATGGCAGCCCCATGACCCCATGGTCCGATTTTAGCGATTCCAACATACAAACTGCCTGCAGCGAAAAGAAGCGTTTTTGCAAAATTTCAGCTTCATAGCTTTTAAATTAGCCGAGTAAAACGCGTAGCAACAGACGGACAGACGAACAGACAGACAGACGGACATCGCTCAATCGACTCCCCATGTTATGCTGATCATATATGTATACTTATTATTTGGTCGGAGATGCTTCCTTCAATGCGTTACAAACTTCATGACAAAGTTGACTCTACGAGCGAAGGGTATAAAAAAGGAAGGAGATTCCAATCCAGGATATTTATTACCTATTGTTATATTATTATATTAATCTATCTTAATTGATAGTTTTGTTCTTACCTATGTTTTACACGTAACCGCCACGAAGATTGCAAGAGAATAAGGAAAAACACTCACGACGGACCCAATACCAGCGAAACGGATCAAAATACCCACGGCACTCTAATCCACCCCGTCCGATCCGGATCCTTCGTTCGTGTGAACCTACATGGGAGCGATTTGTCTCATATTTTTATTTTGAATTGGTTTAGTACTGACGCGAGATGAATCCAGTCCTCGGGATTGGAATTCATAAGGAAATCGTTAATGTACTTGAAATTAGATAGACCCGGTACTTGTATTCTCATACCATCATATTTGGGACAATCCATAATGATGTGTTGGTTGTATTGTAACGTATTGCATAGGGGGCATTCTTTGGAGGCAATTATTTTATACCTATGGTTTGTCAATAGTCTGTTTGTTTAAATTATTCATCGGGTTTAAAACAAGAGGCAACACAAAAGTTGCATATAAAAACTCAAACCCGGCAAAACAACACGATGTCTCGCAGTCTGTTTGTTGTTTTGATTATTTTAGGATTTAAAGTTTTGAATTACCCTTTGTTGAACCATGGGGATTGCTCCCACATTATTAATTTGTTTTTTGAAAAATATTCCTTTTTGATCATCAGGGTCCGTGTAGAGGAACTGCCATGAGTTGATTATATGTTTTTTTTAATTCTGCACAAAATTTCACTAAGCGAATATGGAATGACGCATTCTGCTCTATTGATTCTTGCATCATTGCATCATTGCTAAGATGTCAGCTTTCTCATTAAAAGTGATTCCTCTGTGAGAGGGAATCCATATAATGTGTAGCATTTCAACCGTAGAGATATTTATCGCTTTTTTAATTAATTGTGCTACTGGATGTGGGCTATCATCGGCAGAAATTATTTCACATGTCACATTGCTGTCTGTGAAGATTTTTATATGTTTGAAGTTGTTTTTTTATACAATATTCTACTGCTTTTTGTATAGCAAATAGCTCCGCTGACACAGTCGGAGCTAACTTTAAATTTTCCATAGTAGTTATTTGATCCATTAATAAAGGCTGCCCCTAATGGTTCACCTTCCTTTTTAGAAGCATCTGTGATAATTCAAGTGGATTCTTTATTGTTTTTTGACAAACGATTTATTAAGTTGCTGGCATTATTAAGGACATCATCATTTTTTATGTTTAATTCAGTGCTCATCATCCAAGTTTTAATTTTGTGGGAAATGCATCTTTCCTTAACCCTGCATGACCAATGTTAGCCGTTTCGACTACCATTGATATGTCCTTTGGTTGCTGCTTTTTGCTCTTCCACTCAATAGTTGTGTCCTTTCACATCCTAGGAGGTGAATCAGTTAAGCATCGATATCATCAACAATTGACCTATTTGCAGCTTTAGTGACGATGTGTGTATCGTTAAACCAAAGTACTGCAGGTCGAAACGACCAAATTTTGTACTGTGCCAGTTATTTTACTACAGTGATAAGGTCAAATGCCTTTAATAAGTAGGCAGTTAGTTTTCTTTAAAATGAAATAAAAAATCAAACACTGATACTTTTTGGTCTAACATTTAGTAAAAATAATGATAGTATTTCTACATAGTTTGAACCGGTTTTAATATATTTTATGCATCGCTAGGTTAAAGAAACGAGTCTTAATATGGTGTTAGTCGAATTGACTAACATTGGTTACAAAGTAGAAAGAATAACGTTGGTTATCTAGGGTTAACAGAGGTAACCTCCTTCAATATTTGTCCAAACTCAATTCAACACGCCGTGTAGCTTTTATCTAAGCTCAGTGCCATGTTGAGATAATTTTTCTTCCAGTGGTCAGCAAACTCATCATCATAGCTCATTCTTTTAGCCATTTCTTTTGCAGTTAGAAAAAGACCTCTAAGTTTCGGTGGAATTTCGTTGGCTAACACATATAGGGAGTTGACCGGTGTTGTTTTTGGCACACCTAGACTTTTGCGTAACGACTTGTTGAAATGAGTCTGTATTTTGAAGATTGTTCCTTTGTTAAGGTTCGCTGACGTTGTTCTTCCATATTCTACTATTGGTCTGATGTGAGACCTGTAGAGTAGCAGTGCTTTGTTAGGATGCAAACCGTCCTTATGTTGATTTATGATACTGAATGTTCTTAAATTTAGGTTATTTTTTTTATCACGTCTTCATAATGGTATGTTAGTTTCAGGTTGCCTTTAATTTGGTAACCAAGGTATTTTAATTTATTCGAATTGGCGATTCTATTGTTGTTTATTACAATGGAGTGTTTGGCTTCTTTGGCTCTTGAGAAGATGAAAAATTGCGTTTTTTTCATTTTTAATTGTTTGATGGTACATTACGCTTTCAGGTCCCCAAGGGAAATTTTTCTTGTTCTTCTTATCGACATTAGCGACACTTATCTTACCGTCCGCCATATAGCGGACACTTAGCGGAAAATATCGGAAAAATCAAAAATTTCCCTTGGGGACCTGAAAGCGTAATATACCAAAGCATCGTTTCGTTTATTGCAATAGATGAACCTCATTGGACCGTAAATTCTTGAAATCTTCTTTAGTGGCTTGCCAGGCACATTTTCAATGTAGCTATGGAACAGAATCCGAGGAGAACCTCCAGAGCGGTGGAACGCTGGCTTAGCCTGGTTCCGAGAGTATGTATTTCTCCATGGCTATATTAGTGCCGGTCCCCTTAGCTCGCAAATTTTGACGGATTCGAAGGACATATTATGAGAAAAAATTGATCTAAACCAACCATGCGGAGTCCTTTCTTTAGTACCTATGCATTTTCCCATAGAGGTTGATAGGGGGATCAGATGAAGTACAGATTTTCCATCGTTTTGTCATAGGAAAAATAAAGTAAAATCGCATCTTTCGTCGACTGTAACTTTAGATCCTTGATAATTTGGGGAGTTATATAGGTTTGTATGGCAGCCTCATTACCCCATTATCCAATTTGATCAATTCTTAGATATGTTTTGTGTCATCAAGAGAAAAACGTTTGTGTGAAATTTGGTTGAAATCGATGCACAAAAAAAAAATTCTCAGAAGAACGTAATTTGGGGGGGTTAGGTTTGTATGGCAGCCCCATGACCCCATGGTCCGATTTTAGCGATTCCAACATACAAACTGCCTGCAGCGAAAAGAAGCGTTTTTGCAAAATTTCAGCTGTTATCATCAGAAAGTTCATGTATACGACTTTTATACAAGTTAAACAATTTTGGGCTTAATACACATCCTTGCGGTAACCCATTGCTGAGTGTGCATTCAACATTGTCTAGTACGAGCCTTCTTTCTGATAATAGATTTATTGTCCATGTGATTATATCCGGAGGAATATGGTGATGTTCTAAAACTCTTCTAAGCACATTGATATCTACATTTTCATATGCACCCTTAAGGTCCAAGACTGCACAAACAGACACATTCTTTAACAATTTGTTAGTCTTGATTTCTACAGCAAGATCATTAATGCATTGGCTGGTGGATTTGTTCGCCCTATATGCATAAGACTGTTTACTGAGAATGTTATGCTCTTCAATGAACTGGTTCAAATGGTTGAGGATTAGGCCATTGAGTATTTTCAGCGGTAGAGCTATTGGTCTGAACCCGTCCGCAATATTATGATTTTTTCCCGGTTTGGGGATGGGTTTGATTCTAGCCATTTTCCATTCCTCAGGAATTTTTCGTTCTAGCCAGATTTTGTTGAGCATGTCCAAGAACTGTTTCTTGTTGTCTTCGTTCAGCCATTTGATGTGATTGGATTTGATACTATCAATACCAGCGGCCGAGTCGGTCGTTTTCTTTTTCAACAGTCTTTCGAGTTCGGGAAGGGTAAATATGTTGCTACAGTGATCTCTTTCTTGTAACAAGGTTTGGTTTAATACAGTGGATGTGTTAGAAGTTGAACCCAATTTACAAAGAAATTTTTCTTTCCAAGTTTTAGTTTTTGCTGTTTTAATTTCTTTACACCAAATTTTTTTAAATTTTCCAACTTCACTGATGTTTCCCGGTGAATAGTTTTGCCTCATTTTCATAACGGCTTTTTTATAATTAAAAAAGTGTTCATTCAGCTCCTGATTCCACCATGTTTTTGGTGTATATACATTTTTGTTTGCGACGAAGGTTGCTTTTTTAATTTGTCTTTTTACATTAGAGCTGAAATCATTTAGATTGTTTCCTATTTCCACTTTATTTATGTTGTCTCTTAATTTAGTGTTGTTTACAATATTATGTCTCAGGGGCTGAACGTGTGTTTTTATCGAAAATATTATGGGTATGTGTCTAGAACCGAACAATTGTCCGCCATAGGTGTGCCAATTGGATATCAGGTCAGATCTGTTTGTACATGTAAGGTCAATTACAGAGTTGTTTCCTGTGTTAGTTATGGAGGTTGGTGATCCATTATTCATGACATGTAAGTCATTAGAAAAAAGAAGATTAAATAGCATGCAGCCCTTTGGGGTGTCTCTGATGCTACCCCAATCTGTTTTGCGTGCATTAAAGTCCCCTGTTAACAGAATGTTATTGTTGCCATTAGGGTTATAGTCATTCAGTATTTTGGACAAGGCTTAGCAGGATAGCAGTTTATTACTTTTGTCCGGACTTGCGTAAATGTTAATTATTATGAAGTTCTCAGGTAAATTATAAGTTTTAATTATCAGGGCATCTAGGTCAGAGTTCGGTACCTCAGCAACACATTTGATTTTTTTGTTAACTAAACATGCTACGCCACCATAGCCATTATTACCTTTGCAAAAGAAAGAATTGTAGCCACTAATTCTAGGATTTTCCTCTTCTTTTAGCCAAATTTCTTGTAGGATGATAACATCTATTTTTTCTAATTTAACAAAAGTCTCCAATGTATTCTGATTGTGGTTGAGTCTTTGTATGTTAACTTGTAATGATTTAATCATTGAAAATATTACTATTATAAGTTGGATCAGTGGAAGAACTGATATTAACGAATTGTCTGCTGAGTACAGTAATGTCTTGAGAGATTTTGGATCTATCCATTTTTGGGTCTATTCCCTTAATGTAGTTAATGAGTGTTTTGCACAACGATTCGTATTCTTTTAACTTCTCATTGTGAGAATGATATACTTTCTCAAAATTGTCAAAAGAGTTGTTAGTTGAATTATTTACCGGCATCGGGCCTTGTATCATTGACAATCGGGCCAGTATCGTTGACAAGTCCAGGTTGCGGTCACCCAATCTTGTTTTTCAGTTTTGGAAACCCAGCATCTGGTGAGCGTCTTTAACTACTGATCGCTCCTATAGCTCTCGGTCGTCCACGCAATCTGGCTCTGTCCACTCGTTGCGCGCTCTTCACCTTCCTTAGCGTGCGATTGTCGCTCATCCTTTGTTCATACGATTTTCGACACATGTCGGACAGCTGATACTCATGGTATCGCAATTCTCCTTGTTCGCGAACGGATCCGCAAATTCTCGAAAGAGCCTTTCGCTCTAATGTGTAAAAAATATTTTCAGATCTTTGGGTTAGGGTCCATGCCTTGCAACCATAGTATAGGTCGGATGATCGTTTTATGCACGTTCCAACTCATTATTGGGAGCAGTTGTCTGACGTTCTTGTTTTTGATAGCATCTTTACTTAGGGTTTACCCTCGTTGATGACCAACTTCTCTTGCATTTGAATTGAGGCTTGAGGCGGATTGAACAAAATACACCGATTTCGAGCCTGTTTCCACACTACCCATGAGGTAAGGCTCTAAGTGCGTTTTTTTTAAAGTGGTTTCCCCTGTAGGCATAGTCCACGGTACAAAGTTGAGCGCCACATCGTGTACGCAAACAACCCTGCAAGAGAAAAATATTGTAAGTAACATATGTAAATATAATGGTATATAGGGTTTTGCGGTAATCAAAGCATTTGATGTTTTGTTTATATTTAATTATTTGGATACATGTATTCAAAATTTACCTATCTGAAATGGAATTCTTCCGAATTATTCGCTAAAATTAATTCCCTCGTTGGGTCAAGTTCCTCGCGACGGCACTTTTTTAAAAAGATGTATTTCGAAAAATATAGCTAGTACACTCGGTTCCTGATACCACACGGTGGCATAAATTGTTTAACGTGCCGCCACTCCGATTCTATTGTGTTGGTGTGGACACCAGTAACTTGGTCCTTAAAATGAATCGAGTGGTTCACCGTATCCGGCACTGCTCAAACAATTATAAGCCTTTAAAAAAATCGAGATATAGATATATTCTTTTATTGTTATTAGTCTTACCTTCCAGCAATCCGAATAAATCGTGGTCCCTGGCTCAATATTATCCTTTATTATTTGTCGGCGTCTCTCCTTGCGACGGGGACAAAAAAGCATCTCCCCGTATCGCGCTCGATCCCGCCCAAAACCCATTGGCCTTCAACATAACGACCACGATGGTACTTTCGGCGACCAAACTTGGACTCGTCCACTTCTACAATTATTCCGGGCCCTAAAAATTTACAATATGAAATCAATATATATTGTGAAACACAGCCAGGTACTTTTTTATACTGCAGATTTTATTTTGAGCATTCAGCATACAACTGTCTCGGCATCCATGTACTTACCCTAATTTTAGGGTTAGTAGACCTGAATGTCAACAACTACATTTACAAAATAACCCGGATAATCCGAAGTTGAAAGGATCAGTAAAAGATTTCGAATTATTCCAAGTTCGATGTTGTGACATTTAAATAAAACAGTTGTATGCAAAAAAAGTTTGACGTCAACTGCAACATATTATAACTTACCACCAATTTTTTCGGTCTTTTTCATCTCTCCCACAGCACTCTAAAGCTTCTTATTCCACCTGGTTGTCGTAGTCTTACTGACATCGATTTCCATACCGATGAAATCTAGTTTTAAGTTGTGGACCCAATAATGAATGAAAAGTAAGATTTTCTTGGCAGGCAACCTACTCTCACTCATTAATGTGTCCGACCTGATGCTTCGGCTGAAAATATTTAAATTTTATAGTTTTCCTATATTTACTAACTTAAACATCGCTTACGAAAAGGTGCACTCACTGCATTTCCATATATAGCCGTCTGGCTTCCTGGACGTCTTTTTAAGGAGCATTAGGGAGGACCATGCAGAACAGTAGAGCTCTGTTGGCACAATTGCCCACTCCTACAGTTGCTCGATTGCCCTTCCTGTGAGGAAGCCCGCCATCCCGGCTCCTTCAAACAAATGCAAAATGAATTCAGTATTGATTGGTCCTAATAAAAAGAAAAACGTATGAAGAAACATATTTATTGCGGAACTTATAGTCATTATTTTAACTTAAAACAGGACCGAGGCTAATTTCAGGCACGCCCGAAATTTGGATATTCTGCACTCTCCTCAGGCCAATAGTTTTTTTCTGGCGTACCCTATGACTTGTGTTTAAGTCTTCCATCCCCTTATTCTTTTCCGTGCGCTTTACAAAAGCTTCGTTACTTCGATAAAACATACTTGTGTTATGTTTGGTTAGAAGGTTAGGTGTTGAAACAAACTCACCCCAAGGGTATGTTTTGTAGTGTGTGCAACCGAAGAATTGGTTCGAAGCCGAAAAGAATAGGCAGCTCGCCTTATATCAAGGAAGATTTGGCCCTCCTACGACTGGAAAAGAACGTCTGAGATTGTGACTAAACCGCGTAGAGATATCGCCAAGCTTACTGCCGTTATCACGGGGCACTGGCGAATGGGGCTCCATGCTGTCAGGCATCCCGATTTCTGTCAATTCAACAACGATAAACCGAATCGTATCACAATGCATGTTTCACCAGCTCGCCTAATTTTCCCATCGCTAGTGCTGGACTTATCAATGACACTACTTTCCCTCCCCCTTACTTGCGCCGCTACAACAACAACAGCCTTCCAATACCCCGGGAAGGTATCGAACTAATTTCCTATGCGGATGATTGCACCGTATTCATCAATTGGAATGATTTAAAAGGTATGTGTACCCGACGTTACCTAGTCATATTGCCGTCTAAATGTACTGCAACACTAATTCTAACCAGCTCGACGCAGGAATTCTCGGTGGAGCTTGTGATTCGTACTGGAAAGAATGATGACGACGTTGTTCCTACTGTTACAAATCCGAAGATCGTTAGTGACTATTTAGACACCATGATGAAGTCGAAAACCATGTCAAGGACGTAGTCGACAAAATGCACAGGAACAAGACAACCACAACAATGTCCTAAAGGCACTGCCCGCCAGCTCCTGGGGCAAGGACAAAGAAACCATGCTGGTCAAAGTGATAGGTAGAGCGATCGCTACCTCTGCACCACCGGTGTGGTCACAAACCAAACCAAGCGATATGAAAGATCAAAGTTGTGGACACCACACGCTTGGAAGAAACAGAGACGAAATGTTATTTGTTTATTTAATTTCCCAATCGCCTCTGTCTCTGACAAGCGTATGTTGTCTACAACGTTGATCTTTTGTACCGCGCGTTTTGGCATACCCTGGACAGTGTGGTTGCGGTCTTACCCAGTCTTACCATAACAACACCGAGGGAAATATACAACCCGCCATTAAAAAACCGTTCCTTGTACATAGCTTTTATCCCTCCAGACCGTATTCAAAATATATGGTAAAAAAATAATGCTTACATCATAAAATTGCAAAGAAAATATACTTACAATGAAAATTTAAGTGAATCATCTAGTTCCATTAGGGCTGCTTGGTTACCACATCGATAACAATAATGCGCTGAGATAATTGTGACGACGTTACGATCATGACACCAATTATAACCTTCCATAACGAGCTGATGAGCACGTGACACCAATGTTAAACCATTTGTGTGATTAAATGTTTCTGATATATCCTGAAAATAAAAAAAGAGAAAACCAATTAACACGTTGGACTTGATTGCATATTTTTTAAAAATACCGGCGTACAGAGGGCTGCGCCCGCAATACGAGGGTTTTTTAGAATTTTGATGCATAGTGAATATTGTTTGTACATATATTTTATAAGCAATAGATAAGAATTGTGCACAGCATTAATTAAATGCTTTCTGTAAATCTATTTTTGGATTGGTCTAAATAAACGCGTTCCAGAATGAAAGGCTAGCCTCTCATTCTGTTCCACCTTTAATTAGACCAATCCAAAAATAGATTTACTATTTATCCAGTTGACATAAAAGTACTCCAAGGCAAATCTACAGGCATTTTCGATTTAAGATTTCTGATATTCTTTGAGCAAAAAGAAACTAAGGCAAATGTAAGGATGGCTTGGCTTTATATATGAACTGAATTATTAGCTGTAAATCTACTGTTACTGTTTTTTTAATCAAGGAAAAGCAACTTATATGAAATTATTCCATTGTGTCCCCTGACATAAGAGCCCATACGCAAGCTTTCCTATAAGTATTGAACAAGTATTCTTGTGCAGCTATTCAGGGACACCCTGTATCTTGGTCCTACAAACTTCAAAAATATTTGTGGCAAACACTATTACCATTCTATGCATTTCCACCAAATTTCATGTTCATTGTTTCATCAAGTTAAAAGATATGCTTTGAAGAAATGCTTAAGAGGCTTCCCTTGCATTGTGAAAGGCCCTTACTAAATACTTACTTGGCTACATTTCCGGTTTGGATACAGTTATACGAATGAAAATTTGTAGACATATTCTATATGTAATTTCCTAAAAACCCTTAGCAGGATTTTCATATTTGAAAACCTAAGATGGGCTACACACGAACGAATTAAAATTTTACAAATTTACTGTTATTTACATTTCCTTAGCAAAAGTCAACAGTCTTAATATTTAACGTATATAAGGCCATACTGACCAATCTTTGTGCAAAGATTCATATCGATCCCTATAACGGTTTAGAAAAACGGAGCTCGAAAAGAAAGTTTAACTTTAAACGCCAATAACTTTTTTACCGTTACTCCAAACTAAAATTTTTTAACTGATATGAGATGTAATCGTTTAGATCTTTGATTTAAATACCCACACGTCAATCTCCGATAAAAACTAAAAAAGTCGACTTTTTTTAAACGTTCGGGACACCCTGTTAACTTCTTCCTACTAACTTCTAAGGTATTTCTGCCAAAGACTGTAACCATTCCTACCAAATTTCATGACAATCAGTTGAGCCGTTCGCGAGTTATTTAGTGAACAGACGGACAGACGGACGGACGGACAAAATCGATTTCATAAGGGTTTTTTGAGGCACGATTTCAGTATCTGTGGCGCCAAATTTTGATGATGCCATTTCATTAATATTGGCCTGAAACGACCAAATCTGCAATCCTTTTTTCCGAAATCGTAACGGTTCTCCGGATATTCAATGTCAAAGTTTGACATTTATATGGGGTAGTTCAGTTTTTAATGGGAAATTGGGGCTATTTTTTACCACAGTTTGATGTGGATCAATAGCCTTGCCCCGAAAATAACACTAGGTGTGTTTTTTTGGTTATCCCGTGCAGGTTTGGGTAACGAAACTCCATATAAAAAAAATGACAGCTGACGCACCTGTCATTTTTTTTTATATGAAGTTTCGTTACCCAAACCTGCACGGGATAACCAAAAAAACACACCTATTTTCAATTTATTTTGCCTCGCTGTGTAGCAAATTTTACAATTCTTGCTCGCAAATATATTTTGACATTTCATATTATTAACATCTTTGCCAAATTGGTAAAACTTACTATTCTAGTGGGACCGATTAAAATTAAAACGTCAATTTTCTTATCAAATTACTTAGCTGGCTTCATAGAAAAGTCAAACTTTGACAATGAATATCTGGAGAACCGTTACGATTTCGCGAAAAAGGATTGCAGATTCGGTCGTTTCAGGCCAATATTAATTAAATGGCATCATCAAAATTTGGCGCCACAGATACTGAAATCTCCCCTTTTTTGAAAAAATATTTTCTAAAAAACCCTAAAAAAGGCAGCTCACTTCAAGCACTTGCTCTCACCTCAAGCAGTTGCACTTGTCCAAATTTTTAATGTTGTCCTACTCCTTGGGCGTCATCGATTTGCACCAATCCTTGGACATAGCTCGTTTTCGGTAATAATTGAATACATTTAATTGGTGGCATCAGCACAAATTCTTATCACTCTACCTATACTCTATTAAAATGTTATAATTTTGGATGAATAAACCGAATAAACACGACAATTTGACAGATGTCGTGTTTATCTGTTTTGTGGAAGGTGTGGATGGTGTGGACCGAAATAATACGGGGTTTATTTTAATTGCGGTACAAGTGGCGCTACAATTGAGTTCGCTCCGTTTCGAGCTGATAGCAGATCAAGCCTCAAAATTCCCCGTAGGAGGTAGAAAAAACCCTAAATTTTGAGGGATTTTTGTCTGACCCCGATTGGGGTCTCCTTTGCATATTTTTTTGTCTTGGGTTACATAGATCTTTGAACAATTATGAATTGTTCGATGGTGTATAGACCCCACTATGTGTCCCAACAATCAAAGTATATAACCGATCCGAAGCCTTTTGGCATCAAATGAAGAAGAAGCACTAATTGTCATATAAACGTCGCAATACATCAAAAAAGAAATCTGCTGCTAGCGATTTCTTCGGATCTTTTTCGCGTTTTTGGGAACAATTCAATCGTCTTATTTAGAAAACGCAATTAGAATTTAAAACGAAATATTTAAAAAGTAGTGTATAATATTCACTTGAGTGAATTTCGAGCTCATTAGAGCGTACACGTTATTTTTTGTTTTTGGTATGTACAGGAGCATTCATTTACGTTTCATCCATTCGTTTTAAATTGCTGAGCTATAATTTTGTGAATCCAAATTTACATATTTCCTGCAGAATTGAGGTAATCTTAAAGCGATAAAAATGGGTCGCGCCGAAGTGGGAACACCAAAATATCTCGCCAACAAGATGAAAGCGAAAGGCCTCCAAAAGTTGCGTTGGTACTGTCAGATGTGCGAAAAACAGTGTCGCGATGAGAACGGCTTCAAATGCCACACAACGAGCGAATCACATCAACGCCAATTGTTGCTGTTCGCCGACAATGCCGGAAAATATATCTACAGCTTCTCCAAGGAATTCTCGGACGGCTATCTGGAAGTGCTCAGACGTCGATTCGGCACCAAGCGCGTCTCTTGCAATAAGGTACGGCTCCGTGTTTGTTTATGCTGATTTGAAATACATAATCCTATTCACATTTTCCCGTAGGTTTATCAAGAATACATTGCCGACAAGAATCATCTACACATGAACGCCACCCGATGGTTGACCCTCACCGACTACGTTAAATGGTTGGGTCGAACCGGCCAGTGTATTGTCGATGAAACGGAGAAAGGCTGGTTCATCACATATATCGATCGTAGTCCAGAAGCAATTGAAGCACAGGAAAAAGTCAAGAAAAAAGAAAAAATGGACAAAGACGACGAGGAGCGAATGCTGGAGTTTATCGGAAAGCAAATTGAAAAGAGCAAGAAAGATGAACCGGAAGTAGAGTACACAGATCTCAAACGAGACGACGAAGAAGCCCCTCTCAAACTGGATATAAAACTAACATCAAAACCACCCGCCACAAAATTGTCCACACTAATTGCCACGAAACGATCAACTGATCAAAGCGATGAGAGTGAATCGATTTTCAAAAAACCAAAACCCTCAACAAGTCGTTCCGCAACGTCCACATCGACCTCGTCGAAAACGGAAAAGAAATCGGCCCTCGACGAAATCATGGAAATGGAAGAAAGAACCAAGGAGAAGAAGAATCGCAAAGATTACTGGTTGTGCGAAGGGATTGTGGTAAAATTCATGAATAAATCCTTTGATGGAAAATATTATAAGCAAAAAGCTGTTGTTCTGGATGTCGTCGACAAATATTGTGGAAAAATTAAATTTCTCGATTCGGGTGTAAAGATCAAGGCGGATCAAGAGCATCTAGAGACAGTGATACCAGCTATTGGAAAGGTGGTTCGAGTTCTTAATGGAGCGTATAGGGGATGTACAGCTATTTTAAAAGAATTGAACGAGAAAAAGTTTTGTGTTACAGTTGAGATAGCAAAGGGTCCGCTTAAGGGTAGAATAGTTAATAATGTAGATTATGAGGATATCAGTAAAATTTTTGATGAATAAATATTATTTAAAGAAATGCGATGGGCTTTTCGATGTTTACTACCAACGACCAGCACTGACGTGCTACATATTGTACAAAGTCATCGAACTAGGCTACAATAAGCTCGTGCCACTGCAGAACATATTTTCTTCTCTGAGAAGCATTTGTTGTTAATTTAAAATTCGTCTTGAAAAAGGGATCACATGCATTTAAGAAACAACACGACAATTTCCAAAAACGTATGAGATTAGCGCTTAACAGACGTGACTACAACCGTGTTAACTGGGACCACCTCAAATCAGACCTAAGCGATTGCATAGATGACTCTTTTCCAGCAAATAGAAACCTGTCAACTACAGAAGTGGATACCTACGACATCACCACTAAAGCGGTACAAGACTGCCTTCAGTGACACGCCCCAATACAAACCCGAAATAAATACAAATATAATCACCTCCAACCCCTGACGCAGCTTCTCATTCAAAGAAGAAGAGACTAAAAAGAATTTTTCATGCAAAGTACAACCGGATTAGTCAGGAATACACCCAATTAAGCCAAGTCAACTGCTTAAACACAATAATTAAACAACGCATAAACTCTGAAACGGACCAATTCTACAAATCATTAGTTCAGACACTTAAACCCTCGCCACAGGTCTTTAAACACATTAATAAGCTATCAGGCAGATTGAACAACCTCGACAGCCTAATAAAAGACCCGATCTCTGTAGGGGGGCAAACAATTTACTCAATTCAGGATAAACTCACTGGAATAGCTAACCACTTCGAATCAATCTACAAGGCCCAGGACCTCCCAGACCCGTCTACGAACGCAGCAGTAAACGATATATGTATCAACTTCACAAACGAGCAGCTAGGATCACCCTCACAAACTTCTTCAATAATAATAATGCAATAAGCCCAACAGTTGCAGGAGAATCAGACCTATTTACGTCAGTAGCCGAAGTAGAAGATATTATTAGAAACACCAATAACAAAAAATCCTCAGGAGTAGACGAAATTTCAAACTACGTAATTCGGAAATGCGCAGAACCCCTGGCTCGCCATTTAACCGTAATTATTAATAACAGTATTAACTTGGGATACTTTCCCCTAAGCTGGAAACAGGGCCTCATTCCTATCCCCAAAAAGAAAAATATCCATTCATTAGACAGCCTACGACCCATTTCTCTACTCCCCAACATGGGGAAAATTCTCGAAAAAGTAATGCTTGAAATAGATTGGATGCGTCAGCATCGGCATCAGCAGAAACATTTCAGTTTAGAACACACGCATTTGCCTTTGATGACCCATGACGTTCGCGCAACGTTACCTTTAATTTCAAATCAACCGGCCGTTACGGATCAGGAACTTCTCACTACAAACAGATTCCCTAAGCGCTTAGGTGATCGTTTATTAGTTTTTGTAATTGACACGCAGAGTCGGTATTGCCATTCCAATTAAAAAAAGTTCGGTTTTCGCGTGCGATTATCTGTAAATCATTATAAAAAGCCTTTTTTGTGGATACTGCATATATCATGACTTTTTTGGCAGCCGTTCGTCTTCCATATAGGCTATCTTTAGTAAATAGTTTACATGTGTTTGCAATGTTTCCAGAAATAGTGCTGCAAGACCCGTTTCCTGCAACAGCATGTAATTTGGCGAAGTCATCGGCAGGTAAAAAACTCTCTTTAAATAAAATCGTTGCAGTTTCTCAACTTCATCATACGGCCTTCCTCCCCACACATCCATAGAACAATATCGACTTGGACACCGGTCTGAATATTTTATATTTGGCTGTGTGGCAAATATCCTGGTTCGTAAAACACTTCTGCCATATTGAATTCATAGCCCATTTTGCTTCACTCAGTTTTTGTTCAAGATGAGGCACCATTGATAGATTGCTAGCTATTTCTATACCGAGGTATTTGTACGTTTTGACTACTTCAATCTCCTGTTGACCGTATGACCACTTTTCGTCGCGAGCTAGTATGTGACGTTGCTTGAACACCATTATTTTTGATTTTTGTAAATTAATTTTTAACTTCCATCTCTCTCTCTTCAATACCGTAACTCCTAGTGGAGCATGGTGCGTTGATAACTACCGTGTGTAGTCATCAACGTTACAAAGACAACTGAATTCGGAGTGTGATATGGTTGTCAGTCATACCACTTCCTAGTCGCATTGTTAGTTTATTATTCTACGATAAGAATATTTCTTATCTTCTTCTGAATAATAAACTTGCGACGAGTCGTGCCGAGTTTGGAAACTCGTTACTCTATGAGTGTCTATTTCACAGAGTGGAACTTCCATAGTAAGCAATAATTCTCAAGGCGATCTATCATTTGTTGTAAATCATACGGTGTCTCAGCGAACAGTACAATATCGTCTGCGTATAGCAAACCCTTCAGCAAAGTATCAAAAGCCTGAGCTCCACCGGGCATATTTTCAAGGATGTCGTTTACATAAACCGAAAAAGCAACTGGACTGAGCTTGCATCCTTGTCGAACGCCTACATTTGTATTGAACGCTTCTGATAACTGGTCACAATTCCATATTCTCGCCTTAGTGTTGCTGTACAGTTTTTCGAACACCATACCGAATTTAGACGACATTCCTCGGTTATATAGCTTGTAGAAAAGCGACTGGCGGTCCACCGTATCGAAAGCAGCTTTAAAGTCGACAAAAAGGGCGTAGAGTTTTCGTTTTTCGTCTAAGTACATTCGGGCCAAATTGTAAAGTATGAAGATGTTATCATTAGTAGAATATCCTTTTCGGAAACCAGCTTGACATTCTGAAATGACATCTTCAGTGCTAAGCCATTGGATGAATCTTTGCTGTAGCAGTGTTGTAAAGATTTTTCCCGATGAGTTTAAGAACGATATAGCACGCCGGGTCATTAGCATCTTCTTTCTTGTAGACAGGGAAAATGATCGCATCTTGAAATTCATCAGGCACGTCACCAGTATCAAATATTCGATTAAACTCCTTAGTTAAGATATCGGCTAGGGGCTCTGTATCATACTTGTAGTATTCAACTGGTACCCTGTCATTTCCCGGTGCTTTACCGTCCTTGCATATGTGCAGAGCATGAAGAATTTCATCTTTAGCAGATTGTAGCATCTAGTATGGGGTGGCTCCATTTTGGTCTCGCATATTGCATCATATTGTCGGTGTTATTATTTTGGAGAATTTGACTGAAATGGGTTTGTAGTAAGTTTACGTTTATACCGCTTCCAATTGTAAATGAGTCGATTCCCTTCAATTTTTTCGCCACTTTCCAGAAGTCCTTCGAGCTAGTGCAATTCTGCAGTAACATTGCTTGCTGTTGGAAATATGTTCGTCTCTTCTCCTTGCATAGAGCCTTGAATTGTTTGTTAGCCTGGACATAGATTTTCCTCGTAAATTCACTATTACATCCCTTAAAATGTTTTAGCCATGCGAATGATCGCGTTCTACTTTTTTTCAGACGCACACTATTTTCAGAAAGCTTTTACATCATATTGAATCGAATTTTTGTTTATTTTGCTTAGTTGTGCCATATTTAGCTTGGTTACACCATTGTATGAAATTGCGTAATGATTCAAGGAGTAATGATGGTTGATGGCAATTGAGAAGGAAGGTGAAGGTTCTGATAGAAGAATGGTTTACTTATCAATACATGCCCCTCGTCTAAAAGTGTTTGACTGTTGTCAGATGAAGTGGTGTTAAGCACCAAATGGGACCTTCATGTGCGGCATTCAATGTCACACTTCCAAACAAAATTCTGTTTGCCAACTTTATCTCCATACCAAAAAATAACTTCTCCCCGGAAGTTTTTATTTCATTTTATACGCTCTTTTCTGACACTCGAGCCAATACAATTTATGCAAATTGCAATAATTCAAGTTTGAGAATAATTGTACTATTCTTTTGTCACACATTTAAACAATTATTTCATGCATCATCATCTTAATAATTAGCCACGTTTAATTTACAATTCACATTTAAGATTTACAATTTACTTCTAGCGCCTTTCGGCTTAATGTCAAGATGCGGTCTTGCTATTGGATACAATTCTCTACTTGATTTAAATGAAGTTAGGTCCGTTATAATGTTGTGACTACAAGTTGTTTTGGGTTGTTGATCTTGATTGTCGATTTCTTCATTGGCTTTCTCTGCATCGTCAACTGCCGAAACAATATAGATCATCAGACCACGCCGAGTGGGCGAATCTTCAGCGATGTATGTCTAGAAAAAATATGTTAGTATAACTTCAAGTTTACAAAAAAAAAAAAAAAAATTTGCGGACACTAACCTTATAGAAGTTAATCACTTCCTCTTTCGTTATCTTCCGCAAAATATCCACTTCGGCGATGTCACGTTCAAAATGATACGAAGCTATTGATATTTCGTTCCAGAATCGCTCAAACAATACGGCCGACTTTTTCGGTTTTTCCAACTTTTTCGAAATCAATGCTTCTTTGTGAGCACTGAAGTCGGTATACGACATTGATTCCAGATCAGACTTAAATGAGGAGTAAGTGTTAATTTAGATCGAATAAGAAAACATTATAGGAGGAATGTGAATATTTACCAGCATCTGTTTAAGGAAATTTTCTATTCTAGTCTCCACATATTCCGGTTGTTTGTCAGATTGTACAATAATTTTAATGCCTGTGGTTCCAGTGGTTTTACGTGACGACAAATGTACTATGTAGCCCAATTGTTCCTAAAAAGAAAATTTCAAAATGGCCAATCGATATTGCTGGTCTGAAGCAAACAAAATTTCCGAAAATTCATACTTACTTTTGTTCGTAACGTATTGTAGCAAGGTTCATTTAAAATTTGCGAGACTAAATCCACAAATACCGAAGTTGTGTCGTTCATAACACCACACTGTAGATACAGTTGGGTACACGATGATTTATGGAATTTATTCTCATTTTTGAATAAGTACGATTCGCCTGTAAATAATTAATATTTCGAATTTACTGTGCAATTTTGATTTGATTTTGAAAAGTTACCTTCAGGCAGTTTACATTCTCTCTTGAGAAGCAGTTGTCGGGAGAGTAATGGCAGTACAGCTGAATTTGTTTGATTGATTTTCTTGTTGATTATGTCCGCAATGTCTGAGGCGCCCTGCTTGTTGATGTTGCCGTAGACGAAACATTCGGCATGGAAGCGCGAAATAAATTCTTTGATGAAGTACTCCAATCGTTCGGGTGTTAAACCTGTAAAGCGAAAAAGGAATGGCTTGTATAAAAATAAATAACAGGCGCGACAATCCAACATTGTACTAAGGCCGCAGGATGTGTTAGTGACATCCTATTTCCAAGATCTTATCTGCTTTTTGATGAGGTAATGAGATCAGCATCACGCTCAGCAGTGTTATTTATCCCCATAAATGGGTACTCGTTTAACATCTGAGTGAGATCATAGTCTGTCACAAGCTCGTGAGTTCGAAAAACACAATGGAAACGGTGAGATTCGAACTCATGAGCCTGTGCACCGAAGGTGCGCGCACTAACCGCTCGACCAGCCAGACTACAATGGCTTGTATACGGAATGAAAAAAGTTGGAGTGACTTAGTTCAGACTGCAAAAAATGTCCCTTGACAATTTGTTCATGCCCTTGTACCTGCAACATTACGATCAACAAGTCTGCGCGCTAATATTCTATCTTGACCAAAAATTGTCTGCCCTTATGACCACTTTTTTTTTAGTTTATATAGTTGTGAGGGGAATCCTTGCACAGATACTCTACGTCTATAGTAGGCGCAGAGTTATGTGAGATTCTTACTAACTCCAAAACACCCCTTCCATGCCGTTGGTACCTGCGGAATCACGTTTGAATTTCACAGACTGCCTGCCAATACCCGCTGGATTGCAACATTAAATCCACGAAGTTGGGACCTAATGTTCTTTCCCAGATTTAACTCGAGTCGGCCCCGCTGCATACCCTTGCACCTGGGGAACTCTAGATTAAAGCGATGCTGTTGTTGTTGTAGCGATTCAAGAGATTTTTTTTTCTCTTGGAATCGAAGGGGGTCTTGGCAGCTCTTGGCCGTTAGCTCCGGGAAGATTTACATCGAAGAACCGGCTGCCGTAGGAGCATTTTTATGGACAACACAAACATCCATGGGCCCCAGTAGGACTCGAGCCCACGCACCGGCAACTCAGAGATAGAGTGACATCTCTGCCACTGAGCCACCGAATGCGATGCTAATACTGCCTACATCCTCCCTGTCTCGCAAAGAATCGGGTAAGTTGTTTAGTTCCCCATGATTTCTGCTTAACCACTTCGATATATCGGGGATTAAAGTGTACGTCCAGCACCCAGCCGAAGCATCTTCCCATCTGAGTTGCCAATTCCTCAGGGACTCCAATCTTTCGAAACCTCTCCAATCTATTGAATTGGGTATGCATTTTGATCGATTAGAGTCGCCATTGCGGAGGCCTTTTTTCAGTGCTTACTAATTAGTGTTGCTTCCGATTTATGCTCCAGCCAGAGTTTCATTACAATGTCGTCCGCAAGTCCAACCACCGCCACTACCTTAGACATGGAGCTCCTGGATGGAATCGTATATTATATTCCACAGAAGGGGACACACCACTGATCCATGTGGAACGCCCGCGATTACCCTGCAATCTTTGGTTCCTTCATTAGTATTATGTTCTAGGATGCGACATGATAGGTAGCGCTTAACTATACCGGCAAAATAACGTAGTCAGGATGCATTCTCAACTGGGGAAGTTAAATCTTTTTTTCACGTCTATCGTCACCATACCACAACATGAACCTTTGCTAAGAGAGTCGGTTGCAATGTGATTGCGTCTACTGTTGAACCGGTAGGCCACACTGTCGGTTTGAGATAGTTTCCCTTCTTCTTCGAGTTCAAACATTTATCCAGCAGACAAATAGGCCGATATGAATTCGGGTCGCCAGTCAGCTTATTGAGTTTTGGAATAAGCACCAGATTTTGCTTTTTCCACCGTCTCGGAAAGATCTGCTTCTCAAAGACTTCGATAAACTTCCCCGGCAGTGTATGAGCTTCGTTTTTAGAGCTTTGTTTGGAATACAATCCGACCCTGATGACTTACCGTCCTCCATCCTGGATGGGGCTTGAAGTGTTTCGCTCTCTGTGATGGCGGAAATGTGGCCCTCCGCTATTTCGGTCTCTGGTCTCCAACTCGTGTTAACACAACTTTTTCCCAACAATACCGGACATTTAAGTGGTGGAGCTTTCTGTCCCACTTCCTTCATTGCAGGACGCCATCCCCCCAAGGATTTGTATCAGCATCCTTGCAGAGCTGTCGTTGAACGTTTGTTCTTCTTAATAGCAAGTTTAAGCAGTTTACGAGCGGTTTGAAACGTATGCAGCAGATTACTCTGCACATCGCCCTTTTGTTATGCCGCGCTTTCAGGCATTTTTGTCGCAGACCCACTGTTACAATTTATTCCAGTAGTTCTCTCGCCGTCCCTTAGCGGAGCCTTTCCTAGGCATAGAGGCATCGCTCTGTGATTTGTGCGGTTTTTTGTTTAGCCGATCCCTCGATGGAACCTGTTTGCAGCTGGACTGCCCTAAATGTCTCCTGATTAAAACGCCTAGCAGATCATCCAAAGAGCGAACTTGCCACGGTTGAACATGTTCTGTCGTCAACCGAAAAAAAGAATCGCCTCATGATTGTTGTTGTTGTAGCGATTCAAGAGATTTTTTTTCTCTTGAATCGAAGGGGGTCTGGTCTTGCCAGCTCTTGGCCGTTTTAACAACGGGTAGCTCCGGGACGATTTACATCGAAGAACCGGCTGCCGTAGGAGCATTTTATGGACAACACAAACATCCATGGGTCACAGTGGGATTCAAACCCACGCACCGGTAACTCGGAGATAGAGTGACATCTCTGCCACTGAGCCACTGAATGCCCCTCATGATTGCTATGTGTGTAGTGTTGACTGACACACTGGCGCTAACGAGCTGGTCAATAATTGACCCCGCATTACGTTTCTAGAGGTGCTGCTACTACCCGTGTTGATGAGAACAATGTCGAGACGCGAAAAATCGTCTAAAAGCATCATCCCACGCTTATTCGTTTCCCGACTGCCCAGCAATTTTCACGTTAACTTGCGACATGCACTATGCCCTTCTTAGGCGAGACCTGTTGTTTAAGTCGGCAGGATGTCCGTCCAACCTAGAGCTTCCCGACGGCTAGGATATTGCTACCAACGCGTTCCTCATTGATGTTATAGCACTGGGTTGTATTTAATCGTCCAATTATTCCAAAAGATTTCCTCTTTCGTTACCACCTCGTCAAAATCGCGGCAATCAATTTTGGCTTCTTCTGTGTGAGCCGAATCCGAGAGACATTCTCGCCCATCTCCTTCAGCATCGGCTCGCATAGTTCATTTCACCGGACTACAATATGACCATCTAATGGAGGTTCTACTGTACTTACATTTGATTGCCGCCTCCAGCTCAGTTTTTGACCATGCATTTTCCACTAAGATCAGCGCCAGATAGTACAAGGAATGTTGATATGGCTGATCAGCAACAAAATTCTTCAACAGTAATCGGAACTCCTCCTTTAAAATCTCAAAACGTTCTTTGTCTATTTTAAAATCAAATAAATGATCTAAAACCTTCTCTATGAGAATTTTCTGTTTGTGACTGTATCCGTTAAAATTTAACTGAAAAGAAAACAAAAGTCAGTCGTACATCTTCGGCACTCACAAACAATTTCAGGCATACCGATATTCCTGACGTTGATGTCGATATATTAAATCCTAGACCGGCTAGTTCAATATTATACAAATACTCATTCAATTGATCCTTAAACAAGGCCACAAGCATATGCGTTAAATCGAAATTTAACGGATCACTACTGACAATTGGACTAGATATTTCAATATTTACAAAATTTTTCGGTTTTAAAAATTCCGTATCTTGTTTATGCCACACTCGTAGTGTCGTCGAATCATGTATAATGACTGGGTGTTTGGTGACATCGGCATCTTCTTGTACTATTGTGAAATCAGTTGGTATGAACGGATTCGGTTCGGGCAGTACGAAATTTTCATTTAGGCCACATTCTTTCCATTTCTAAGAGACAAATAACATTGATCGATTAGAGCACATCTTAATGTAAGTAAGAATCGGTAAAAGAGTTCCTACCTGAAGGGTTTCCGCTGAAATATGTTCCACAGAATATTTTGTGCCATACCACGGCTCCGACTTCATATCGTCCTTACGAAACTTTTGTCCTACAATAATGATTCGACTCTTGTCCGGCACTAAATCGTCCATGAGTCTTGTAATCAACTCTGGTCGCCAGTCGTCGTTGAGCCAAGGTGCGGACAGTACTTCTTGCAGCGGATAATGCTAAAATCAGATTGAATGCATTACCACCGTAATTGTGCACAAATTCATTAACTTACATGCAATGCATCCGAAATATATGTTACCAACTTGGTGGGGTAATCTTTGTCTTTGAAGCGGAAATTTAATTCGTTCAAATTGTATAATTCTTCAAAAATCCATTTCTTGGGCTTGTCACTTTTCAGCATTTTTATATACTAGAAGAAATGCATTAATTTAAATTGTGGATCAGTTAATTTAAAAGCATTTTCTCACCTGGAAAATATATTCAACGATATCATCAATTTTCTCCAGCCCGTTGTCTGTCAATGTTATGCTAATCTCAAAGAATCCGAATCCGCCAATAAAGTCAGAGTTAGAAGAATACAATCTGCGAGGAAATAATAGATTCTTAATCGTTTCATTTCATAAAAAAGCAAAATGCCGGCCTACCCATTGCACCATCCTTTTTTACGCAATTCCGACAAAAGACTACCCTTTCCCTCGTGTCCGATCAAATGGCTTACATAATGTCCAGGCTACAAAATAAAATGATTCTTTTACAAATTTCTACACCTTCGAAACACATTAAACTTACACTCGATTTATAGTGTTTCGAAAAATCATCGGTTGTAAAGCTGATTGTTAGCGTTCTAATATCCTTGTTCGGGACAATGAAAACTTTCGTTCCATATTGTTCATGACTGTACGGAATGCTTTCCCACAGCTGTCGTTTGACATTTTTGTTCTCAATTGATGAGAATTTCGACACTACCATGTTTTCTAATTCGTCCAGTGATTCTGAAAATTAACAAGTAAATTAGAGAGAAAACGTTATAGTACATTGTTCCCTTTGACTTACCCTTGCCTAGCACTGCTAGACACATTATATTCGAAGAGTACCATTTGTCATGGAATTTCATTAATTCATCACGGGTATTAATGCCACTCTCTGTGGGTGATTGTAAAAGTGTTTCCTTATTTCCTGCGTAAATAAAAGAAATTACTATAACCAAACAAAAACACATTTTAAAAAAATCGCCTAACCTGTTCCAAATTTGCTATAAGGGTGATCCTTTCGTGCCAAAGATTTATTGACTTGTCGGGATCTCCATGCATCAACCGGGATGTTTTTCTCATGTTCTGAATTAACCTGTAGAAATGCAAAAACCATTCATGAGATCCGTTGCCAGATGATTTAATAATTTTGTTTTGTGAACCTTACAGCATTAATTTCTCGCAATGTTGCACTCTCAGTAAACAGTGGTGCTATAAAGAACTGAGCGAACCGATCCAAGGCACCGTCCAATTTATCAGGCGTGACATCAAAATGATATCGTGTATTGTCGGAATATGTAGCTGCATTGGAGCTGCCACCATTTTTCGATAAGTACGTGGCATAGTCATTTTCATCGGGATATTTTTCAGTTCCCAAAAACAACATGTGCTCGCAGAAATGTGCCAGGCCGGGAATATAATCAGGATCGCTAATGTATCTGAAAATGATGACGATCATGTTATTTACGAGTATATTTGCTTGATTTCAAAAATTAAAGTTTAATATCATGAGTTGTGTATTCAATTCCGTTTTTCTGCTCACTACAACAGATTTGTTATGTTTTAAATAATATCGTGTTTGCAAATATTTTGTTTATAGTTCTCACATCATTGTTTATTTTGTTTTTGAGTTGTGATGTGTAACCGTGCTATGCAACACGTCATAGTAATGGTATTGGACGTAAAACTTTTCGGATTTAACAAACACCGATGTATTTCCATACACTCCTCATTGTTTTTTGACGTTTGGTACAAAAAAAAGTGCAGTTTAGTTTTTTTTCGAATTGCAAAATAAATCAGACCTGAAGTACACATTTATCTATCTTCAATTGATTGAATAAGAAGTATAAGGGCAGAATTCGTATTTTTCACTTAATACTTAAGGGAACCCTTGTTAAGGGAGTGACGCTATTGGTAGTCACTCAATAAGGAAACGCTTAAGGGTTTTAGGAAACCCCCATTCGTTAAGGTACATATCGAGCAAACTTATTTGGTGGCATATCTTTATCCAAACACTTTGATTTTTTTTTAATTATCCGAACCGGGGACTCGGCTTTTTTCATATGAAATGTATCGAACGAAATGAAAAAACTAGGGGGCTTCGCCCCCTGCTCGCTACGCTCGACAACCCCGGGGGCCGAGGCTAATTCGGGCGCGGCCGAAATTTGGATACCCTTCGCTCTCCTTGGGCTAAAAGTTTTTTCGGGCGTACCTATGACTTGTATTTAACCCCTCCCCCGCCCCAATTGCTTTCCTTCCGTCTTCACAAAAGTTCCGTTGCGTCGATAAAACAATATTTGTGTGGGGTTTGGTTGGAGTAAATGGGCAAATAAAAATACTCAGAAAATTTTACTGGGGGATCCGGGAGCATGGCCCCATAGTTCGATCCCATTTGTTTTGACCTTTTTTGTTGCTTTGATTAAGACACATTTATTCAAGGTTTTGTGAAATTGGTGGAAAAAATGTTTCTTAGAAGAACCAAAATGGGGGTTGGGTTTGTATGGCCACCCCATGACCCCATGGTCCGATTTGATCGATTCTCACATATGTTGTGTGTCATCAATAGAAATACATTTGTGTGGAATTTGGTTGAAATCGGTGCACAAATAAAAAAGTTTTTCTTAGAAGAACCTAATTTGGGGGGTTAGGTTTGTATGGCAGCCCCACGACCCCATGGTTCAATTTTACCGATTCAAACATACAAACTGCCTGCAGCAAAAAGAAGCATTTTTGCAAAATTTCAGCTTCATAGCTTTTAAATTGGCCGAGTAAAACGCGTAGCAACAGACGGACAGACAGACAGACGGACATCGCCCAATCGACTCCCCATGTTATGCTGATCATTTATCTATACTTATTATATGGTCGGAGATGCTTCCTTCAATGCGTTACAAACTTCATTACAAAGGTTATATACCCTTCGTTGACTCTACGTGCGAAGGGTATAATAAAGTGTCTGAAGGAAACAGCCTTTCATCAGCAGCACTCAATCGTTCAGTGCTAGTCATTTGGCACATTTCCAGGTTGTCGCTTATATTAACTTTTAGGCAATATCCAATTTTTCTATAAATAAATAACAGGCGCGACAATCCAACATTGGACTAAGGCCGCAGGATGTGTTAGTGACATCCTATTTCCAAGATCTTATCTGCTTTTTTTGTTGAGGTAATGAGATCAGCATCACGCTCAGCAGTGTTATTTATCCCCATAAATGGGTACTCGTTTAACATCTGAGTGAGATCATAGTCCGTCACAAGCTCGTGAGTTCGAAAAACACCATGGAACACGGTGAGATTTGAACTCATGACCCTGTGCACCGAAGGTGCGCGCACTAACCGCTCGACCAGCCAGACTAATTTTTCTATGAAAACTCGATTAACCGAACTCTCGTTTATCCGAACCGACATTAGTTCGGATAATCGACGTTCTACTGTACTTGATTTTTTTTTGTATTTTATTTGTTATTTTCAATCTTTCTATCTCTCTGGTTCCTTTTACTCCCTAGGGGCATAGGGCTACGCTTCTGGTCCCACGATTTGCATACAGATTTTCCCTCTGCCTCAACAGACCTTCTCATTTCCTCAGTCCAGCTAATTTGTAGGATGCATCGTAGGCACAGGTTCACGAACGTTTGCAGTTTGGTTGTAATGTTTCTAGTCACCTTCCACGTGGAACACCCATATAAAAGCACAGATTTTACATTGCTTTCGAAGATCCAGAGTTTGATATTTCTGGAGATGGTGTGAGATATTTTGCCAGAGAAGAGTCAAACTGAAAAATACTGCTCGGGCTTTATTTATGCGCGATTCTATCCGCTGTCACTACGCTTCCAAGGTAAGTAAAGTTCTCGACTTCTTCTATCGGTTGTTCGGAGATAGAATTCTGATGACAAGCTTATGTATTTTAGTCTTAGCGGCATATTTTTAAAGCAGCTCTTCGACTTTCACGATGCAAAGCATCCGTCATATGAGCCAGATGATCTGGCCTGTTTGAGAGAAGGCAAATGTTGTCGGCGTAGTCCAAGTGCTGAAGGTTATCAAATAATTTCTATCTGATACCCTTACTTTTATGATGAGTGATGGTAATAAGGAAAAGCATTGGTGATAAAATACAGCCTTGTCTAACTCCATTGTTCACCTCAAAAAGACTAGACAATTCGCCCTTGTGCAAGCCATAACATTGGGCTCCGTTATAGGACTCCTCTCCTACGTAAGGCTGTCCAGATATAAGCCCGGTTAACGCTGTCAAATGCCTTCTCGAATTCAATGAACATAAGATGTAACGGAGATCTCCATTCAGCGGATTGTCCAATTATAATTTGGAGGGTGTTGATGTGATCGCTACATGAGAAACCCTCATGAAAACCAGCTTGTTCATTGTTCAGAGTGCGGTCGACCGTTTTCTTGATTCGTTCCAAGATTATTTCGGCCATCAGTTTAGAGACTAAAAGGGAGGAGACAGATTCCGCGAATTATTGCATTCCTTGTGATTTTCTTTCTTAGGGACTTTAATAATGACGCCCTTCTTCTATTCTTGAGGGAGAGTCTCGGTTGTTCAACACTCTTGTATCAGGGAAAGGAGAATGTCCGCTGTAGCGTTGAAATCCGCTTTCGAAATTTCCATAGGGATATCGTCGGCCCCCGGGGCTTTACCAGCTACCAATGATTGAAGGGCCTTAGTTATTTCCAGATTGGATGGTACACCGGTATTAATTCTGGCCATTTGCCGAAGACTTACTGCTTCTGGTGGAGGTGGATTTGAAGGGTAAGAGTTGTTATTAAGGACCTCCATGAAATGCTCTCTCCAATGGCGCAGTTGTATGTATCGCTGATAAATGGTCCCTTACCTTGCTGAAGTCTGCCCACACGCGTTTCACCACACGATATAAAAGCGTCCTTCACGATGTTCCATCTATCATCAATAAAAGGAGCAAGCAAGTGGTATTTGTGCATTGGCTATCTCGTGCAATGCGCTAGAAGCTGCACGTTTTTTCGACGGTTCTGTGAGCTTTTGCACATTGAATCGAGGCAATACCCGCTCGTTTTGTGTGTGAGGACTAGCAGCAGCGGTCCGCAATCGAATTTTTGCGATCAAGTTGGTGATCGCAGCCTACATCAGCACCACGCATTGCCCTGACGTCCATGAGACAATTCCTCCATATTTTGGAGATGGCTATATGGTCAATCTGGTTTTCTGTTCGGCCATCTGGAGATATCCAGGTTGTTAAAGGGTAAGGTTTGTGTTTGAACAGCTAACTCTTGTCAGCTTGTCATTGGCGGCACGAACCACTTACCATTGTCGTTCCTGACAACCATACCGTGATTGCCCATTAGATGTTCCAATGCAACATTGTCAGATCCAATTTTAGCATTGAGATCCCCATAATAATTTTTATGTCACCTCTGGGAGCCTTGTCAAAGGTGTCGCCGGGAACGCTGTGGCATAATTCTAACCCCAACACCACAGGGGTCAATTTATATTAAGCTTCGTTCATATCCACACAATTTAGCACAAACAACGTCGCGCGCAATTGTGGTGATTTGTACGAAGCCCAGGACAGTTTTATTCTCCCCTGCCCCATTAGTCGCCTTCTACGACACGCCGGAGGAAGCGGAGGCATTATTCTTAACCCATGCCACAGGCTGTTGGCTGCTTCTTTTCGTCTTTTGCGGTGACAACAAGAAATCGGTAGGAAAAGACGTTGTGCGTAGGTGAGTACACTGAGCTTGTAGTTGTTTGTATTGTGGTTATACTTATTGTGTGAGATCTTATTTATGGCGGACTAGGTTTTGCTGTAAATTACCTACAGGTATTCTAAGATTCAGTATTGAGTGAGTGTTGTATGGAAAGATTGTGGTTTCCCCCTTTCCGGAAAGTAATGAGAGTTTGAGAGGTTGTGGTGTCTCCCCTCTCAGTGAGTTGTTTAGAGCCGTGGGGGCCCCACCTCGGAATTGGTTCCCTCCGATTGAGTCGTTGAGAGGTTGTAGTCGTCCCGCTCTCAGCGTTGTGTTTGTAGAAAGGTTGTGGTGTCTCCCCTTTCTACTTGTGATAATCACGAGAGGGTGTGGTGTTCCCCCTCTTTGCACAGAGTTTGCGTTTTGGAGAGGTTGTGGTGTCTCCCCTCTCCATAGTGAGTTGACGTTCGTAGAAAGGTTTGGGTGTCTCCCCTTTCCATTGGTGGTAAACTCGAGAGGTTGCGGTGTTCCACCTCTTTGCACAGAGTTTACGTGTTGGAGAGGTTGTGGTGTCTCCCCTCTTCGTGTTGTGTGTTTGAGAGGTTGTGGTGTTCCCCTCTCTGAAATGTGAGTAGAGGCGCGGTGCTCCGCTCCGGAGTTGATTACAGAGGGGTGTAATAGCTAGGTTGTGGTTTCCCCCTCCGCATTCTACCATAGAATACCGAATGAGAATGTTTCCGCCAGAAGTTGTGTGCCTTAGGTAGAAAGGCTTTACTTCTAGATATAGAAGAATGAGGATGGTAGTGAAGAGGGATTGAACCAAGGAGAAGCAGCCAAATCAACCGATACATCCATCCTGCGTCTACCTCGCATTGCCCTTTGAGTACCTGCGCCAGAATCAACCGATACAACGAGAAGCCGATGAACGATGCAGAGACGACGACGCCGACAAGTGGTTCTCCTTCACTCTCCTCTTCTTTCTGTTTGTTGGCCGGGCCAACATGATATTTTAATTATTATTCGTTTCAAAAAACTTAATCTTCAATGCATGTAACTGCAGGCTCATTGGTTGTCTTTTTCTTATTACAGATGGTATTAGGCAGTATGGATCTGGTGAGTATCGTATTTTGTGCATACAAATGTCCAATACGCCATGTTCAATAAAAAAAAATAATTATACATCAAACTAAAGTTTTAGTCTTTTACACTTGTAATATCCAAAACCTGGCTAAATTATTCCTTCAAAAATGAAGAAATCCTTTATTCTAGCTGGACTATATACAGATGTGATCGAAACTACAATTATACTGGCAATTCTAGGGGTGGAGGTGTCCTTATCGCTATTCATAACATTTACTGAAATGATTTAGCTGAAATTTGGTGTGTAGAATCATAGATATTGCTGGATGGGTTAAGAACGCAAAAAGTGCGTGGTCATTTGCGTTCGATGTGATTTGTCAGCCTTGCGGAGTTTTAGCAGTTTCAGATATTTATTACTATTGAAGGCCGGCGCAGACGAGCAGACTGATTCGACGACGAATACAGGGCCTAGATTGAGGCGAAAAATGAGGCCTATCGTTATTACACACAATGCGCATCCCGAGCCAAGAAAGAAAGATACAACGAACTTCGGCCAGTATCTAATAGGTTAATTAGACGTAAGAAATGCTAATATTTTGACGAGCAGTTACAGCGAATAAACCAAAGATTAGCCAGTAAGAATATTAGACAGGCTTACAAACTTATAAATAATATCAAGAACGGATATCAACCCAGGGCAAGGGGAGATTTTAGTATCTGCGGCGCCAAATTTTGAGGATGCCGTTTCATTAATATTGACCTTAAACGACGAAATCTGCAATCCTTTTTCGCGAAATCGTAACGGTTCTACAGATAGGCAATGTCAAAGTTTGACTTTTCTATGAAGCCAGTTATGTAATTTGATAAGAAAAGGGGGACATTTCCGCTTTACACATTGGGGAAAGTGTTCGATGCCATCAAATTGACGTTTTAATTTTAATCAGTCCCACTAGAATAGTAAGTTTTACCAATTTGGCAAAGATGTTAATAATATGAAAAGTCGAAATATATTTGCGAGCTAGAATTGTACAATTTGCTAGACAGGGAGGCAAATGAAATTTAAAATGTTATTTTTGGAGCAATTGATTCACATCAATATACAGGGTGTCCCATTCATGGTGGAGAATATTTTAATGGTAGGTAGTGTGGCTCATTTGGAGAAAATTAATGTACAACGGGACCCCTCTATTTTTAACCGTTACAATGTTATAGCATTTATTGTCAAAATGCACGACTTGCTGAACTAAATCAACATTTGCCACACCATCAATTATTTCATCCGAGATATGACTTCACTTTCTGAAACTACATAAAATTTCCAATAAAACGACACCTCGCCCGTTACGAAGTTGCTCGTATCTTCCGAGATACACCCGTTCAAACTTTAAAGAAATTGTAAAATTGGTTTTTTCATAAAAAATTCAAATAATAAAATCGTATGCAATTTTAAAATTTCTTTAAAGTTTGAACGGGTGGATCTCGGAAGATACGAGCAACTTCGTAACGGGCGAGGTGTCGTTTTATTGGAAATTTTATGTAGTTTCAGAAAGTGAAGTCATATCTCGGATGAAATGATTGGTGGTGTGGCAAATTTTGATTTAGTTCAGCAAGTCGTGCATTTTGACAAAAAATGCTATAACATTGTAACGGTTAAAAATAGAGGGGTCCCGTTGTACATTAATTTTCTCCAAATGAGCCACACTACCTACCATTAAAATATTCTCCACCATGAATGGGACACCCTGTTTAGTAAAAATACCTCCAAATTCCCATTAAAAACTGAACTACCCCATATAAATGTCAAACTTTGACATTGAATATCTGGACAACCGTTACGATTTCCCGAAAATGGATCGCAGATTCGGTCGTTTCAGGCCAATATTAATGAAATGGCATCATCAAAATTTGGCGCCGCAGATACTGAAATCGTGCCCGCATTTTGAAGAGCTCCTCAATGCACCATCAACATCCCCCGCGGAGCCAGCTCTTGAGCAGTTGGCCGAACCTGGCCTTCCCGTTCTACCCCCAACAGTGGTAGAGGAGGTGAGTCTTGCAATATAGTCGCTTCAAAATAATAAAGCGCCCAGCGCTGACGAGATCCCAGCAGAACTCCTGAAGCATGGTGGAACGTACCTGACCAACGCTATACATGTGCTACTGCTGAAAACAAGGAACGACGAGGTAATCCCCGAAGATTGGCGCAAAAGCATAATCTGCCCAATCCACAAAAAGGGTGACAAGCTGAAGTGTGAAAATTACAGGGGCATATCATTAGTTTGTACGGCCTATAAGATTTTATCGAAAATTCTTGAAAAGAGAAATTATCCGTACGCAGAACGAATCATTGGCGAGTATCAAGGCGGCTTCAGACCTGGTCGTTCAACGACCGATCAGCTTTACACAGTGAAGCTACTACTCCAAAAGTGCTGGGAATACAACATCGACGTATACCAAATCTTTGTCGACTTCAAGCAGGCATACGACAGTATCGATCGAAGTGTACTGTACAACATTATGCTTATCCTTGTGCGACTCACAAGGATGACGATGACTAATACCGTCTCGCAGGTCAACGTGCAGAACCGACTCACTGACCTATTTGAAACTCGTACTGGACTCAAGCAGGGCGACGGGCTGGTGCCGACGCTCTTCAACCTGGCTTTGGAGTATGTAATTTGAGCCATGAATACGGACAGCAGCGGAACGCTACTCATCAAGTCGACTCAATTAGTAGCGTACGCCGACGATATCAACATCATGTCTCGAAGGTTGGGTGATGCAGAAAGCCTTCTGCATAACCTCAAAAACGCCGCAAAGGAAGCTGGACTAAATATCAACGAAAGCAAAACAAAGGCCATGATGCAATCGAAAACAAGGACGCCAGCAAATTCAAGCATCACAGTGGGGGACCTTAATATCGAGTATGTAGACAACTTCATCTATCTGGGTTGTAACTTATCAAAGGACGCCAACGAAACCGACGAAATTAAGCGACGGATACAACTAGCCAATAAGACATATTTCTCGGTCTTCCCTATAATTAATTCGAAACTTGCGCACAGAAACACGAAGCTCCGCGTGTACAAAACGATCATCCGACCCATGCTATGTTATGGCTGCGAAACATGGACCCTCACCCAAGCCTCCGAAATTTTGCTAGACCGATTCGAACGAAAGGTCCTTCGGCGAATTTTCGGGGCCGTTCGCGAGCGATATCAATGGCGTATCCGGTACAACCATGAATGAATTGTACGATGAGCTGGAAGTATCGAAAATCGTGAAGCTTCAACGTTTGCAATGGGCGGGGCATGTACAACGGATGGACGATAATCGCATGCCAAAGAAAGTGATGAACGCACAACGAATTGACGGAGCGAGGTTGCGTGGACGACCGAGAGCTCGCTGGGAGAACTCCGTAGGTGAAGACGCCCACCAGCTGCTGGGCTTCCGAAGCTGGAGGACAAGGTCACGTAACCGCGACAATTGGAGGTCAACGATTCAGGCGGCCAAGGCCCGACGTCGGGCTATCGTGCCACATTGATGATTATTGAATTGTCTTAGGAAAGCCTCCATATATCCGCAGTTATTCGTTGTAAGATCCGAATCAACAAAAATTCAGTGATCAATTTTCGAGTGAAAATCTCTAGTGAACAGTAAAGCGATGGATAGCAACTTGTTGGTATTGAGCGCAGAATTGTTGCCTTATATCGTTATTAGATCATTTCTCTAGTTACGCTTCTCTCATTACCGTCCCTCCTTGTGGGGCATGATGTGACGAATCAGCCGCATATGGGTATATCAATTCGATGTTGCATATACACACATAGATAATAATGCAGGTATATTTACTCTTGCCTCTTGAGAAAACCAATTTAAATTAGGTCGATACTATAATACTACACCACTTGGTCAAACTAACAACAAAACATATTTTAAGTTGAACTCACCCCACTCGAACACACATTGAAGCGGCCGAAATATCAGTGGTCGGATCGCTCACCAGTAGCACCTTTAGTCCATTTTCCAATTGCAGTCCCCGATATTCACGAGTATCTTGTTGCGATTTGATAATATTTTCAATTCTGTAAATTACATATGTCTATTGTATTATCTCTGAGTAAATGATACTCTCATCAAACTTATTACCTTTTCAACGTTCCATATTTTTGCACAATTTCCTGTGCAGGAACCCGTTGCAATGATTCGGAATGCATTCTAGCACTCTGCTGAAAACGTCCACCAAACCGAATGTTCGCTATGGTCAAGTTGAAGGTTCTGAAAAGAAGAGCAAGTTCAGTTATTGAACTTGAGCTGGAAGTAAGATGATGAAGCAAATAAAGACAAGGAATCGATCTGTTCACTGTACTCTTCTATGACATATGCGAACTATATTGTGACGAGATGGAGATGACAACACAATCTGAAATGACACTTTGTTTTTCTCGCATCTACAATGCGCAACCTTGGGATGATAGTTAGATTGTATTGGGGGGTAGGGTCGCAGGTGGCAAAAATGTCAATGTAGAAATTTTACAAAAAAGAGGAAAATGCATGTGTCATAATACAATTCACACACTCCACCGACATGCTGATATTTTTCTTGAAACGGACCTGTATAAAGTGTCTCGGTCATAGACGATTGATGTTCTTACTGCACGCCGAATAAACATTAATTTTAGATAAGTCAAGCGATACAAACTACCGAGAAATTGATCCAAAACCTAAAATAATCTCGATTATGCCGATTTGACAGCATATAAAATTCACAAGATACAATTTGACGTTTTAAGCAAACTTCTTGACGATTATGCGATTCGGCAAACGTGAACTTGTGATCCCGTTGGAAGGTATTTTATATCAAATTGAATTCAAGTATTTAATAAAAAATCAACGCGAATTACAAAATCAATTGTCACGATCTTATTCATTTCGTTCAAGTGTCTGCAATAGGACAATAATCTCTCATCTTGTTCGGTTAATTATATTCTTTGAATAAATTAATTCTCCATTTGTCAAAATTCCAGCTGTTGTAGTTCGCCGGCTGCGGCGAATTCAAACAGACCAGAGAAAAAACGGTGACCAAAGCGAAGAAGCAGTTTTGATGTGGTTTTGATGGATAATCGCGATTGACAAATTCCTCACAATTGTCAAGGGATGTAAAATTATTGTACGCGTAAACAAAGTGTCGTCGAATACAAAGTAAAGTTCTTTTTTACGCGACATTAAAATATACAAGAAATTACGCATTTAAAACTGACCAGACATTCCGTACGGGACTAGTAATGCGAATCGTTCGTGCCGTGCTCGCGGATCACAGTCGATGTGAATTTAATCAATAAACACGGACAATTCCGTCTCAAGTGTCGCTAACCCCGGGTCATGCTGAATCACCCAGTGAAATAAAAAAAAAGATTCCGTTCTCGCAAAGTGCTTCCCTTTTTTTGTTGTTGTGAATACTGGTGCCGGGCAAGGACATCACCGCAACTCAGTGAAGTAGTGCAGGCGAATTTTTATCAATCATCATCTGCAAAGGAGCTAGCACAAAGGATTCACGCAACAACTCGTCTCATCTGATTTCCAAAGAAGGTACATATATTTCCAGACCAATCTCACCCATCAAATCTCAAGTGTTAGATCGATGTTTCATCAAAATTCTGCATTATTCCTCGTTGAAGAGTGAAGGCCACGAAACGCATTATCACCATTTAGCCCAACCCAATTTTAAGTGCAATCACTTTATGTCTCTACAAAAATATTCTGCCGCGCATTATTCTTTGAATTTTCTGTTGATAATTCGTTCAAGTTGTTTTTAAAGGAGATTGCGGGGAAGATTATTGCAGTCTTATTGTGTATACATCGCACTATGTGATAAAGAATTGTGCAAACAGACGACAAGTGGCCTCGTCACGATACACGGCGGGCAGGAGGCTAAGCGGTTTTTTAATCCGCGCCAACTATTTTGTAGAACGTCCAGTTTGCTCAAATTGTGGTACACAACGTAAATGAAACATGAATAATTTAATTATATTAACCTTCTGCCTGCTTTGGACCATGCTCCATGCACCGGGGCGCGGACTCTTCCGATTTCGTACGTTACAAGAGGCCACCAACTGATACCGGTGCGGCCAATGCATCGCCAATCTTCGTTGATGTGGTTGCTGCTATCGCATCGGTAAGTGAACGCCAAGAAATTATCATAGGTCAGCACCATCATCCATCACCGTTGCCGCCCGCTTGACGATAATAATTTATTTACATCGGTGATGTCCATTGTGTATGAATTGTTGAATCTCTATTGTGGAGATTCAACTTCAGCTGCCACGCACCCCCGTCATAACTTAGCGAATATTAATTGTATTCGGTTTAGGCGCCTTTATTATTTGCTCTATTCTTAGAGTCTGGTATTTACAATGAATATCCGAGAAATGAGAAAAGAAGATCGAAAAAACCATTAGACGGCGGCTCAATACTGTATTATGAAATAGAGCGCACGTGGTAGTTATGCTAATCTATCTGACTGTTATGTTGTCGACTGATTTGTTGTTGAATTAATTGGCAATTAGCATATTGATCTTTTATTAGAACTAGAATGTAGTCTAAACGTAATTGTATATTTTAAAAGCACAGTAATGGTACCTATACGGGTACAGACTAAGAATTCGGAGTTTGGAAACCGTACGCCAGTCTCCCCCGCCCATTTGCACTTCCTTTGTCAGTAGAAGCACGTGTACGACGTTACTGCGATACTTTCTCAGCAAAAATCCGTCGGATATTTGTTTGATAATTGAGTCCCTACAGGACAAGACTGTCACACAGGGGAATTCCATAAGCTACAATCCGAGAACGGTTCCAAATGTTTTCTCGGTCATTTTATGTATTATTTTTCGATTCCCCGGTCATTAGATATTTTCCACGATGATGAAGGGGGAACCCAAAATATGAGTTTTTTTTTGAGGAGTTTCCCATGAGACCTAAAGGGTGGCCCAATTGAACTGCAACCGAATGTAGGTAACTGTAAATCTGTAACCTCTAATGATAGCGCCCTCATATTTTGTTCCACGACAGTTCACCTTGTTGTGCTTAAGCATCCGCAAGCGTTTGCGCCTCAGTGTTGTGAAAAACGTTTTATCCGTGATGGAAGTAAAACGTAAAAGTGTGCGATTGCACGAACGTCGCCCATTACCAAATATCGTTTTCTCCGATGAGAAAAATTGTCCTATTGAGCAATTTATAAATAAACAAAACGATCTACCTAACAGAAAGGTCGTCCGAGAATTTAGATATCCGTATGGCCACCAAAACTTAATCCCCACCGTTTGTGATGGTTTGGGCAGCCGTGACGGCGAATGGCCGATCTCCGCTGGTGTTTTTGGATCGTGGCAACAAGATGAATGCGAATGTTTACCGAGAAATTGTTTTGGAAGATGCTTTGAAGCCGTGGGCACGCAGACATTTTACTGGAAGAGAATGGACATTTCAGCAAGTCTCTGCACCGTCTCACAAAGTACGCGCAAACCAAGACTGATTAAGAAAACAATGTTCCAAAATTCATTTCGACCGAACAGTGGCCTCCTCATTCACCGGATTCGAATCCGCTGGACTACTCCATATGGGGGATTTCGCAGGCCCATGTCAGCACTAAAAGATACCAGAGTATTGATGCGCTCAAGGCAGCTCTTCGCCCTGAATGGACACAAATACCAGAGGCTCACATTCGTGCAGCGTGCGATTTGTTTGTCAACCGACTCAAACCCATAGTTCGCGCTAATGGTGGTCACATCGAAAATTTGAATTCAATTTTAAAAATATAATTGTATTTCAACAGTATGCCAAAAGTTGCACTTCAATTGAGTCACCCTGTATAAAAGAATTTGCAATCCTTGCAGTATACAGGGTGTCCCGCAACTGGTTAGCCATAGACAAATGGTAGACTCTACAGGATGTTTTAGGAAAAATGTCGCCAAAATTATTTCTCTAGCTTTTACCGTTAAGGAGTAATTGCCTTTTTTGTAATTCTTGTCAAAAAGCACGACTTTTTTGTAAAAACTCCTATTTTCTAGCTTCCATTTTAGCCAAATTAATATTTTTCATTTTCTTCTGAAAGTACACAAAATTTCCAATAAAAGGACATATCGAACGTTTCAACGGTTTCGTATCTTCCGAGATACGACGTTTTGAATTTTGCGGAAATATCAATTTCAACTTTTAATGTCAAAATTAAACCCGAATTTCGTAACGATACATTGAAGTGGCAAATCTGCAAAGGGCACAAAAGTTGGCCCAAATCCTAAGCTTTCGAACGGCATATAAGAAAGAATGAAGCACAGAATCATCCAGTTTGTGAATAATATGTGTAAAAGGGGAAAAAACATAGTCCGTAAGAGGAAGAAATCCTGTTTTTACGTGGAAATAGTTCAGTCATATAAGCAATTCCAATAGAAAAAAAATACAGTAAGGCTATTTTTTTCTTGGTCTTGAATCAGTGGGGTCCCAGGAGTCTTGAACACATTTTGCTAAAATAAATTTGATCGGAAAGGACCCAAAAAGGACACTATTTAATCCTTGACTGGAGGTCGGCATTCGGGATATCATATCAAAGGGGACGCCAAGTATCCGGTGTTTGATTCCTATTTCAAGGACCCTCAACGGAATAAATCGTGTTTGAATAGAAAATTTTCGTGTTTCCCGTAACTTATCATCTGTATCTTTCCAAAGCCCATAACTACGCGAATAATTCAAGTTGCCACTTCCTTTTTAATTTTTGCTAAGGAAAAATTGGATCGGAAAACTCTGAAAAAGGACATAAAAGGACACTAATTAATACCTGACAAATTAAAATGTTTATCCCTTAGACGATGAAAATGAAAAATACTCTCACAATGTTAATATGTACACAGCGAACCTTTGTACAAATAATTCAACACCTAAAACAATTTTTTTATACTTACCGTTATAATTAGTAAAGTAGCATCTACAACAGTAGCGAAAAGTATTTTTCCATAATGCATAACAACCAAGTCTATGCTTGATGTAAAAATGTTACTTCCTTTTCAAGATTGAAGTCGGTTTGGTACATTTGCAGACTATGGTTTTTTTTTTATTTATACGTATTATTCAGAAACTGGATGACTCTGTGCTTTATTCTTATATGCCGTTCGAAAACTAAGATACTACACCAACTTTTGTCAACTTTGCAGATTTGCCACTACAATGTACCGTTACGAAATTCGGGTTTAATTTTGAGATTAAAAATTGAAATTGACATTTTTCCAAAATTCAAAACGTCGTATCTCGGAAGATACGAAACCGTTCGAAACGTTCGATATTCCTTTTATTGGAAATTTTGTGTACATTCAGAAGAATATGAAAAATATTGATTTGGCTAAAGTGGAAGCTAGAAAATAGGAGTTTTTTACAAAAAAGTCGTGCTTTTTGACGAGAATCACAAAAAAGGCAATTACTCCTTAACGGTAAAAGCTAGAGAAATAATTTTGGCGACATTTTTCCTAAAACATCATGTAGAGTTTACCATTGGTCTATGGCTAACCAGTTGCGGGACACCCTGTATAATGTTTAAAAGGTCAGTTTTTCAGTAAACGATATACATATAGGCATTGTACGCAAGATAATTCGTTTAATATTCGGAAGGACTTTCGTCATTTAAAAGGAAATGGTGCCTGAAAGGAAAATGTTCATTTCAACCACTGTTTCCCAACAGGTGGTCCGTTAGATACTATGGGGACTACTTCTGAAAAAGAAGGAGATTAATTAAAATAATAGGCATAAGCTTTGAGAAATACAGTAAAACCTGTGTATGTTGACCACCGCCGGTTCCCGCTCTAGATCGTTGACATAGACAGGTAGCCAACTTATGAAGGGGTACAACAAAATACGATTAAAATATCAGCTGGTATTGAATATATGATGAGAAGTAATTGACATCTCTTGAAAACTTGATTTTTAGGGTGTATAGCGAATCATACAAAATTGTTCGTTTGGTTTCTTTCCTTGGACATGAACCTATAACATAAAGTAAGTAATTGGAATAGAGATGGAACTCCATATAACATAACATTAAAATCTACTGAAAAACATTTTATCTTTGGGTGTGTGCTGTAAGTAACGTGTATATACACGAAGATATCTTCCTGTATGTACACGTTACTTACAGCACACACTCAAAGGTAAAATGTTTTTCAGTAGATTTTAATGTTATATGGAGTTCCATCTCTATTCCAATTACTTACTTTATGCTTATATTCCGTACAGTTTAGGGTAAGTACATAATGTACATACTTGCAAAACAACAATTAACTCGACTACTGGGCAACTGAGTAGGTACATCAGCCTAATGTGATGCATTAGCTCTCTAAAAGTTATGCAATAACCTTAAAGCTGTATCTAAACTGGCTGCTAAATGAAGGCTCGTCAAAAAACTGGCATCGCGAATTGCCATTTGGCAGCTAGCTACTTACCCTAGCTACCAAATGGAGGCTAAAATGACATAACCAAAAATTCATTTTGGAGATTTTTTAATTTATTTATCAAACTCGGACTCTGCGCGTTTAAATTATTACTCGGCCATTAAAGAATCGTTCAATTTCACACAAAAACCAACAAAAGTTGCAAAATTGTCCCTTTGAATTCGACAAGCGTTTGTCAAAGCGTCAGCTGACATATGATTCAGTTGTCATATTGAATATTAAAAGTGGACGGCCAACCAAATGGCTGTCAGTTTGGATGCAATGACAACTGCCAGTTGGCAGCGCGTGCTACCATCAGACAGTCAGTCTGGATGGACCTTAATAAAAAGCATTTTGCCCTACTCTAGAACAGCAAAACGCACCTATTGTTTTTGAAAAATCCATTTAATTAAAAAAATAGAACCGCACATATATATGACGAATCCATGGATTCAACATGGATTTCGTTGGATCAATATCTCAATCCGCCCGTGGGCTCATTTGACTGAACTCTTTGACTGAAATCCATTTTAATACAATGAAATCCATAAATTGCCGTGTAAGTGCGGCCTTATACCTTTCCAAAAAAGTGCATTAACAACCGTTGACCATACTTTTCCAATCCCTAAAATGTCATTTTTTCATTTCATTAAATATTTGTTCACCCATTCATTTTGTTTTAACCTCAATAGAGCAACAACAAAATCGCAAATTAGAACTTCTTAAATAACACGAAATAAAGACAACAAACGAATTGCAGTTTTTATCTGTGAATTCTCAGAGAACTTCTTCGACGGAAATTCCTAAGTGGTCATGTTAGAAGGGTACGTCTACTTGAAGCGTTCTGCTATTAGGACTTGACAAGTTAGGCAGGTGGCCAAGTTATGAGGGTGAAATTCTATGGGAGACGTAATGATCCAGCCAAAATCGGTCAAATTAGGCAGTTGGCCAACTTGTAGAGGTGGTCAAGTTGACAGGTTTTACTGTATTGTAGTATAGATCAAAGTATATACTGAATATTTTCGTTACTAGGTATGTCGTTGATCTGAAAATGCGATTTGTGCATACTAGTCCAGTACAATTGGTTCAAAATAGCCCCAAACCTAAACATCCAAAAAGAAAAGATATTTTTGATGCCAAATTGTTGAATACACTGCCTAATATACGCAGTAAAAAGTTACACTAATTTGCGCCATGGGTTAAGGGGGGAGGGGGTGGCAAAGGGGTGAAAATTCAGTTTTTTGCAAATATCTGGAAAGCTATGAGTCCGAGCTTTAAATGTCCTGAGGACGAAAAAAACTACATAAAATTACCTTTGTAATGATATGTAACACTCTAGACATTTTCTCAGAAAATTATACCCTAGACCCAAAAGTATTATAGTGAATTTGGCTTTTTCGAGTTTTACATTTCGCACTGTAACTCTTGATAGAATAGACCTACTGTCATAAGATCTTGTCCATATATTGATAACAAAATTGATTTGATTCGTACCAAAAATTGGAGTGCTCCGACCATTGACGCCCCCCTCACTCCTCTTAACATTTTTCAAAAAGGCATGCCTGTAGCTTCTTTTTAAACTGAGCCAGGCAGATCAAATTTGGTGGGGTGCCTAGTCTAAGCTCCATTATGCTCCCCACCAAAAATTATTACCATCCGATCAAAACTAAGGGTACCCCCCATACAAAGTGAACGAAAATTCTAACAAATTTAAAATTTTTTTATTTCTAAATTCTATCTAAAACGGAAAAATAAAATTTATCTCTTAGAACGACATTATAACAGTTAATTGTAGTCCTCTGAATGTATGTTCAAAATTTTGCATCAAAGTGTACACTACAAGTATCAACAAATTGTGTTTGAAAATCATTGGTACTAGTTCAAAGGCTAGTTCCGAATAAATCGAGTAACGTGTACTAGCAACCTTCAAACCACATTTTTCGTACTTCTAAGGCACGCTCTGGTACAAACTTTTGAATATACATTTACAAGACTACAATTAACTGTTATAATGACGTTCTAAGAAATAAATGTTATTTTTTCATTTTAGATAGAATTTAGAAGTGAAAAAATGTGATTTTTTTTTTAGAATTTTGGTTTACTTTGTATGGGGAGTACCCTTAGTTTTGATCGGATGGTAACAATTTTTGGTGAGGAGCATAATGGGGCTTAGACTAGGCACCTCACCAAATTTTATCTGCCTGGCTCAATTTGAAAAGAAGCTACAGGCATGCCTTTTTGAAAAATGTTAGGAGGAGTGAGGGAGGCGTCAATGGTCGGAGCACCTCAATTTTTGGTACAAACCAAATAAATTTTGTTTGTAATAGAATGAACAAGATTTTGTCACCCTAGGTTCTTTCTATCAAGAGTTACAGTCCGAAATGTAAAACTCAAAAAATGTAAATTCTCTATAATACTTTTGGGTCTAGGGTATAATTTTCCGAAAAAACGTCTAGAGTGTTATATATCATTACAAAGGAAATTTTGTGTAGTTTGTTTCGTCCTTAGAAGATTTTAAGGTCAGATTCATAGTTTTCCAGTTATTTGTAAAAAAGTAAATTTTCACCCCTTTGGGACCCCCTCCCCCCTTAACCCATGGCGCAAATTGGTGTAACTTTTTATTGCGTATATTGGGCAGTGTATTCAACAAATTGGCATCAAAAATTTCTTTTTCTTTTGGATGTTTGGGTTTTGAGCTATCTGTACTAGACTATACCTTAAGTCAAGTTGCATAAAGCAGTGCATTTTTTCTCACATAAAGTGATGCCCACATCGGCGCTTCAGCGAATGTTCACGGCGAATTTTTCCGCGGCGTCAAAATTGTAACACACTGCGTTGTATGGAGATGCCCACACCAACGCGAATATTCGCCAGTTTTGCAGTATTTTTCCCGGTTCGAATATTTGAATATTTATTTATTTGACAGGTGCAGTGTAGTACAACTTGATGTTGGTGTACCCGAAAAAGATGTAGATTTGGAATGAGTTGTTTAGGTATTGACCGAGCATTTAAGTTTTGACTGTTTTATGGTATCAGTGGATGAGTAAAAGAAGTACCATTTTTGGAAACAAGAATTCCAAGGAAGGAAGGTTTTTAATCGTTGTTGTTACATAAATAAATTGCCCTATTGTGGCAAGTCCGGCGAAACCCCGATCGTATCGCTCGGCCGAAGAATTGCAGAGATATCTAAGATTTTCCAAAGTGCATAGTACGAAGTTGATCGTGAAATTGCTGTGACCGACATCTAGGTTGACAACTAACAAAAGCATACATTTTGTGAATTATTGTACTTATCTCGGTTATCCCCTTGTGAGCTGCGCAGGAAAGATGCTCCGACGCCAACTTAGAGAATTTTGTTGCGAGTCCAGCGAAACCTTGATCGTTTCGCTGGACTCAAGGATTCCAAAGATATCGAAGTAGTACGAAGCTGATTGTGAGATTGCTGTGGCCATCATCCAGGTTGACGGTTATCTCTGACCACCCTGTGCACTGAACAAATTCGTGACGCCTTGGTCTGGACATCACTTAACTTCCCGGACAGAACGTCTATAGACGTCCAATTTTGAGCATTTGACATACAAATCATGTCAAATTTTGGCGTTGTGTCCGGCAATGAGTTAGTGTGATACTATTGTCTATACATACACGCGGCGTCAAAATTATCGGGCCACCCGCAACTTTCTCTTCAATTGCGATTCGCAGCTCTGGAAGGGTTGTTGGAGCAGGAATGCGGGCTCGAATCTGACGTTTCAGCTTTCCCATAAGTGTTCTATTGGATTCAAGTCCGGACTTCGAGTTGGCCAGTCCATCGTATGAATGCCGACGTCCGTACATACTGGGTCACCACATGAGCAATATGAGGCCGTGTATTTTCCTTCATCAACTGGATACCGACAATATCTGCGTAAGGTACTTCGTGGACTGCAAGGATTTCATTGATGTAGCGATGTGAAGTCAATCCACGTGTAAGGTCCGTCCGTTCGATGAAAACTAACATACAGCAGTCCAGTTAGCGAGATGCCGCCCAGACCATTACAGAGACTCTTCCATAAGCAACAGATTCCGCTATGCAACACTGCGAATAACGTTCTCCAGGGTGACGATATACTCTCTGACGTCCATCACTTTGAAAAAGACTCACCCTGGTAGGCCTGTTCGGTACCGAGATTTCAGTACCAGGTTTCGGTTTTTTTCAATACCCGGTACCACAAGCGGTTTCCCTGACTCAGGTTTTTTTTCAGTACCTACGGTTTTTTTTAACCATAAGCCGTTTTTTTTAGTACCGGGTTAAAAACCGACTCAGTTGTGATCACAGGTACGTCTCACAGACGTATATGAGGGAAATTATTTTATTTTATTATTTTTTCTGCTTTATTCAATGTTTTGGTTTGGCAAATGATTAACCATGGTCTTCTCTTTTTTTTAGCAAAGTAAAAAGTAATAAGAAAAACGTAGTTATAATTTTAAAAATCAATGTTTAATTTATAATTAGTTAACTACATATTATGGGTTTCGGCAATTTTTTAAATAATCTTCACAAGAAAAATAACTATTGCTACGGATATAAATGTTTCAGAAATTGTTTCGTAAAAAAAAAATAATGTTTTATAACACAAACCTATTTTTATTTTTTTAAATATTATAATTTTAATGCGCGCTTTTTCGGTTTTTAGAAAAAAAATTGTTTTTTTAATATTTGGCTTTGAAATCTATATCTTAGTTCAATAACTTTAAAATACAAAAATACTTTAGCATCTGTTTTCAATATATTAGGTATTTACGCAGTAATAATTCTAGTACAACGAGTAAAAATCCTTCACCATTTGAATTCCTAGTTGTTGTTGTTGTTTTATGCAGTTACAGCAACAATTTCCAGAAAATCACTTTCCGAAAATCGCATTCATTAGTGCTTTTTAATATTTGTTACAATAAGTAAACAAAATCCACAAAAAATGCTACTCCGAGTAAGAAGAATCTTAGACGAACAGAAAAAAAGTAGTGCGGATCACAGGCTACGTCTGATAGACGAATATGGTTTGCGAAACACAGTTACTCACGCCAGGGGCTAATCCTGATCAAAAAATATTGTTTACCCCGTTATCAGTAACAATTTGCAAACGAATAGAAGAAAACCAGACAGTCGGGGTGGGTAAGGCTTTTAAGTTATAACGTTTTATATACGGAGTATACGTCTACTGGACGTACCTGTGACGCAACGGGTTAAGAAAAAAAATCTTGTCTTACTTTCTGTACGTTCGGCTTTTTTTTCATTGGCGGGCGAACACTCCCGCGTCTCTTCATTCTTTTTTCCATTAAATTTTTACACACATAAATATCCATGATGTTTCTTCAAATATTTACCTTAAGAATAAGTTCAACTTAGTTCCATTATAGTTAAATTATCAACTGTATTTAACTCCAATGTGTTAACTTGTATTTGTGCTCTTTAAATTGCAAATTTGACCATATACTACAACACAGGATTATACTGGTACGAATTGTTAAATTGTAACTTGGTACCGTCAGTCAGTGACGTAAATGGAAGTCAACTACATAACATATTATACGCAAATTTTTCTTACTTTAATTTCAAACATTATGTACATATCTATGGTAAATGACTCCTTAAATTACTCGTTAATTAAAGAAAAAAAATATTTGTAGGAATGTTTTCAAACGTTTGTTATTATAATTTTCTAGATCCGTCCGTCTGCAAGTATATATTGTCGTGATGGCGAGATCACGTGAAATGTATCGTTTAGCGAGTCTGTCGAAAACAATTCGAGTTATGATGAAATCAATTTAGTATGAATAAACAGTTGCTAAAAATATAAATAAATATTGCAGGTTATTAAACTTTAAATTAAACAAAAACTTTTACCTATAGGGTATAATGTTTTAACAAAAGCGGAAAATGTCTTGACCCATTGGAATACCCATACAATTACGACAATATTTAATCAATTGCTCAGAACCCAATTAACTTTTCTTTCAATTATTGTTGACATTTAATTTGTCGAGCTTCTTAGGACTACGGATTTTTAGAGTACCATAGTTTAAAATTCTGAAATTTCATTACAACAGTAAATTTATAATAATTATTTGATTAGTGGGATGAAAACTTTTCTGATGTAATATCCAGACAAGTTTATAACCCAATCCCATACGAACCTATCTGCATTTTGCTTACTATGTACATACTAAATAACTTGTTGCTGTTTTTTTTCACTTTCAAATACAACATGAGGTGTGCAGATAATCTGAAATTATTGTAGAATAAAATCTATTTATAGTAAACGTGTATTTAAATATCTAGGTGACTGGAAATGTAATCACTAAATAATCCAGATTAGGAGAACCATATAAATAAATAATACATGATAAAGATTATGCATGCATCAAAATGTAATATAAAGGCAGTTATGATGATTATGATTACTGTTTACTGTTTTTATGGTGTTTCCAGTTTAAGAAATGTGACAAAGTTCACTGAACTTGTTTTGTAATATGTAGTTTGATTATGAACCTACTTTTCATGTAACATTACAGGAATTGCAATTGGGGGAGCATTTTTTTCATTATGTGATGATGTTGTATTCACCACTTAGTGAACGACAGGATTCGGCAAAACAACGGAATGAGACGCAACTAGCTTAATCGTACCCATTTATCATCTTCTTCTGCCGTGCCCCTTCATTTCAAATCTGGTTGCCAACTCTTCGGTCAACCGAACATGCGTTTTTAAATATCCAGTACAGGACAGAATAGCACAACTTCCATACAATTTTGGCAGTTGTATCTAGAAAAACTCGTAGCCATGTTCATGTACGGATATTGTACTGTTCTGTCTTGTATTCGATAGTTCAAAACGCACCTGGAGATTCGCTAAGTCTAATGCAGTGGTTTTTAACCTTTTGTACATCAGGGACTACTTGTTAGACTGGGAGATGGTTAACACTTTTATTTACTGGAAAGCAACCATTTGACGATACTCTTAATCGATAGTCCGTTTGGTGGTAAAAAATAAATTGCAAGTCTTGCTGTCCAAATCGGTTGCGTTTTTGAGATTTTTTGACGTTAAGGTGTCAAATTTATGGGGTCCATTTAACCGAAAGCTAAACGGCTGAATTTTTTATAAAGTCTCAAGTAGGACGGGATGAGTTAAAATCTACACAGCAAGACGAGCCAGGTTGCGTTTTCAAAACAGACGCGTTCAAACATGTACATTTTTTAAGTTCAATTTAACTGAAAGCTAAATGGATGAAGCTTTTTGAACAAGTCTAAACTGGTCAAGGTGAGTAGGAATCTGGTTCGAAAGACGACCTAGGTATGGTATGTAGGCTATCATATTAAAGGGGACGCCGAGTACCTTACATATCCGGTATTTGTTTCCTGTTTCTAGGACTCTCAACGGAATAAATCGAGCTTAAATTGAAAATTATCGTGTTTTCCGTGTACCTTTCCAAAGCCATAGCTACGAGAATAATTGAAGTTGTCACTACATTTCTCACTTTTCAGAATTAACATAAGATTCTACGATTAAATTTGCTAAGAAAAAAATTGATCGGAAAGCTCTGAAACATATAAGGACACAAATCTTGATCGAACGTGGGCATGCGGGGTGTCATATCAAAAAGGACATCGAGTGCATTGTATTGTGTATTGTATTCGTTTTCTGTTCCAAGGAAACTAAATGGAATAATTCGGGCTTAAGTAGAAAATTACGGATTTGAAAAGATGCTGATACGGGAAACACGAACATTTTTCATTTGAGCCCAATTTTCTCCATTGAGGGTCCTTGAAACAAGTAACAAACGCCGGATATAGAATGTACTCGACGTCCTCTTTGATATGACACCCGCATGCCCACGTTCGATCAAGGTGTGTAATTAGTGTCGTTTTATCCCAAGCAACAATTCGTTTGCTTCAAAGAAGCACTTCACACTGTAGCAATCATATAGTACCACGAAATCTATTTTTTTTTTATAACATCGCTTAAAGAAATTTTTTGATCCGATAAAATATCCTTAAAGCATTTTCCGGAAAGTTTTTATCATCATTATGGAATAAATTTAAAGATGGTGGTATAAAACTAATAAAACTGTCTCTAAACGTTAACCTAGAAAGATACTCCTTTAAATACTCCACTCTTGTGTTTATTGGATGATACAGCACACACATGCAATAGTCTCTCTTAGTTAACTCACACACATGCATATATTCTTCTATAGCACAGTCGGTTTCATTTTTATAGTATGACCATAAAGTAAGAAATTGGAATAGAGATGGAACTCCATATAACATTAAAACCTACTGAACAGCATTTTACCTTTGAGTGTGCGCTGTATGTAACGTGTACAGAAGATATCTTCCTGTATGTACACCTCTCTATTCTCTATTTCAATTTCTTACTTTATGGTATGACATTCGTATATGGTCATCCAATAAATTGTTCACCGTAGTTTTATAGAAGGATGGACTTTGTGATTTTTTAATGAATTGACACTTATGAAGTGCTCTGAAATACATAATTTCTTCAATAGAAATCCTTGAAATCTTGCGTGAAACCCACACTTACTCACTCATTGTTATTTTCGGAACCAATTACTTAAAAAAATTAAAATTTACTTTATTTTATTTATAAATGTATAGATTTAGGGTGCATTGCAGAAGATTCGATAAAGAGTTGTGAAGCATTTCTATAGAATCAACAAACCCTTTGTAGTGTTTACGAGCAAAGCCAACCTAACATATAGTCAATGTGAGGTTGGCTGAGTGGTAGCGTGCGCAAATTTGGTTTTTTTTTTTATTTTGCAAATTTGTTCAATGTCAGAAAATGATGATATAAAGCAAATGACGTACGCCTTTTTTGAAGCATAATTTAGTGGTACAAAAAGGTTCTATTGGACTATTATTCAGTGGTTATACCTTTTTTTTTTAGCAAAATGAGATTTAGATTCCAGGGAGCCCATTGATTTAAAAACAACAAAAATTAGCCTTATTCTATTTTTTCTATTTGAATGCTAATATGACTGGACTAACGTCTGTTTTGAAAACGCAACCACCTAGGTCGTCTTTCGGTCCAGATTCCTACTCACCTTGACCAGTTCAGACTTTTTCAAAAAGCTTCATCCATTTAGCTTTAAATTGAACTTAAAAAATGTACATGTTTGAACGCGTCTGTTTTGAAAACGCAATCACCTGGCTCGTCTTGCTGTGTGGATTTTAACTCATCCCGTCCTACTTGAGACTTTATAAAAAATTCAGCCGTTTAGCTTTCGGTTAAATGGAACTCAAAAAAATTTGACACCTTAACGTCAAAAAAATCTCAAAAACGCAACCGATTTGGACGGCAAGACTTGCAATTTATTTTTAACCACCAAACGGACTATCGATTAAGAGTATCGTCAACCATTTAGCTTTCCAGTAAATAAAAGTGTTAACCATCTCCTAGACTATTGATAAAGCTCAGTCAAAGGTCGCGGACCACCAAATTGCTGAGAGCTATACAAATCATGAAGTACCGAATATCACATGTTGTGGTCATTCCAATGAAGAAACCTATCCCGGCTAATAGAATGTTGAGCGCTACGTATCGCAATCTGTGTCAGTCGAGAGATATTGCCACAATGACTGCGTTTAGTTAGAGCGCATCACGATCTGCTTGATCAAATCTTCTGAACAAAGTTGTGCGCCCCAGGAATTCGAATATTTTAATTTCTTTACTTCTGAACGTTGCAAATTCGGTCAATATGGTGGCAGGTATAAAGAAATCCAAACGAATAGCGGTGGTGTTCGGTATCGGTTTTAGGACAATATCCAATATGATCCCACAACTTAAAATATCGGCATGTTCTGCTATCCGCTCTAATAGGGGGAACTTTTGTGCTTCCGATATTTTCCGCTATATGGCGGACGGTAAGATAAGTGTCGCTAGTGTCGATAACAAGAACACGAAAATTCTTCTTGCGAAGCTGATAGCGTAATGTTCCCAAATCCCTAAACTAAATAACAAACGCAACGGTTATAAATCACTTACATCAAATTTTGGAAAAGTGTATCAAAAGTTCCTTCCCGAAAACAATATACTGTCTCAAAACCAGTTCGGTTTTAGAAACGGGACAAGCACGGAGGATGCTATACTGAAAGTTACTGATTTCGTCAACTCAGAATTAGAAATTGAAAACAAACCTATTGCGAGTTTCAGTGACATTGCAAAAGCTTTTGACACTATACCACATACTCAGGAGTAAACTCCTTAAAATAGGGGTGTGTAGCATGGTGTACAAGCTTTAATCTAGTGATCTAGACACTAGACAATCGTAGGCAATGCGTACAAATCGGTGATACGTATAGTGAATGGATCCATAATTTCGGCCTCCCACAAGGCACTGTACTGTCACCATTTCTATATCTTATATTTGTGAACAACCTGTGCGAAATGACTTTATAATAGCAAGATCATCGCTTTTGCAGATGACACTGTACTCATTACCTCTTCGAAATCTTGGCCGCAAACTTTTCAATTTGCACAACAGAACTTCGAAATGTTAAAAAGTTGGTTCTAATTGTCTACAATTAAATATGAATAAAACCAAGGCTTTAACATTCTTGTTGAACATCTTCGGGCAACCTAATTGTACTTCTTTAAAAATGCATATTAGTGACTGTAGTATGCAAACATATCAACATGGATGCTTATGCAGTTGCCCACACATTGATTGCATGATTGAATCAACAATGTTAAATAAAAAAATCGGAAAACTTTGTAGATTTTTAAAACAATAAGATCTGCTTTTATAGGAAAGCAGTTGAGGGAAGTGTATTTTGCTCTAGTTCAATCTGTTCTCCAATATGCAATAACTGCTTGGGGTGGAACTTATGACAACCATCTAAGAGCCTTAGTAACTACCTAAAAATTAATCATAAAAACTGCATTTTTTCTTCCGATGTTTTTCCCTTCCGAACACGCGAAGAGAATATGGAACCCACTTGAACAATAACGTCTGCTTAGAATTTCAGTAATTTGTGACATACACTCCCAGTGACTTGAATAGGGACAGCCTTTTCGAGGATTGTTTATCCCAAAATATTCTTTTCCTTGCAGCAGAGAGCATAACTCAGTATTTGTTTACGAAGGCTATTATGTCGCTCATAGTTTGCGAGAAAAAAAAAATGAAATATTTAATAACAACAGTTATGTTTCATCAACATTATGCTGATGCACTAATAAATTCTATGCTCAAAATTGGGTCACTTGAATAGGGACAGTTGCGATTCGGCCGTTATTTCGAAAGTCCTGGCGTCACATCCTAACTGTTTTTGTTTAATCCACTCAGATTGTGTTTTGACTTTAATTTTTGTAAGTTTCGGTAATCATGGGTAGAGCAAAAGCATTAAATACCGCCCAAATGGCTCAAAACGATGTTTTGAGAAATGAACAACACAGTTTACGCGAAATTTCGAAAATAGTGAAAAAAAGTAAATCGCTTGTGTTTAATTATTTAAAAAATAAAAGTGGATATGGACGAAACGTGAAAAGCGTACGCGAGGCGCCGAAACCGCCAAAGAGAAAAGGGCAATTCTGCGAGCCGCCTCTAATTTTGCAGTATCAGCGGCTATAATTGGAGCTAAAGTCGGCGTTACAGCTAGTTTATCAACAGTGCAACGTGTAATAAGGAATTCCTCACACTTAAAACGAAAGAAAATTCAGAAAAAAATTCAGAGACAGCTCCCCAAACCATGACGCTACCTTCTCTGCTATGATGCCTTGACAGAAACCGTTTATTTGTACGTAGATCGTGGAAATAGAAATGGAACTCATCTCGGCCATCCAGGTTGACTTTTTTTTTTCATCCAAAAAACTACCCTGTTCCACCCCTGTCGCCATGACATATTTTGGCGAGCAAAATCCAGAGGATAGCTTTTCCTTTTTGCGTCTTAACGGTGTTTTTTTCTGAATTTTCTTTCGTTTTCAGTGTCATTACACGTTGCACTGTAGAAAATTAATTATAGGCGTCTCGCAGAATTGTCCTTTTCTCTTTGGCGGTTTCGGCGCCTCGCGTACGCTTTTCACGTTTCGTCCATATCCACTTTTACTTTTTAAATAATTCAACATTTTCGAAATTTCGCGTAAACTGTGTTGTTCATTTCTCAAAACATCGTTTTGAGCCATTTGGGCGGTATTTAATGCTTTTGCTCTACCGATGATTACCGAAACTTACAAAAATTAAAGTCAAAACACAATCTGAGTGGATTAAAACAAAAACAGTTAGGATGTGACGCTAGGACTTTCGAAATAACGGCCGAATCGCAACTGTCCCTAATCAAGTGACCCAATTTTGAGCATAGAATTTATTTGTACATCAGCATAATGTTGATAAAACATAACTGTTGATTAAATGTTTCATTTTTTTTCTCGCAAACTATGAGCAACATAATAGCCTTTATAAACAAATACTGAGTTATGCTCTCTGCTGCAAGGAAAAGGATATTTAAAAAAACAACTCTCGAAAAGGCTGTCCCTATTCAAGTGACTGGGAGTGTATAAACGACACCATACCATAACTTTCGACAGAATATCGCAAGCGGACTGAAATTTTGGTCAATGCATATTTGTGACATATCCTGATCGATGTATCAACTTTAGATGTGTTTTTTTTTGGTTATCCCGTGTAGGTTTGGGTAACGAAACTCCATATAAAAGCTGACCCACCTGTCATTTTTTTTATATGAAGTTTCGTTACCCAAATCTACACGGGATAACCAAAAAAACTTTTATAAATTACACTGTTTGGCAAAATATATTTTTTTCTGACACCATTTTTTTGGTGATTTTCATGTAAAATGCCCTCCTGAATCATAATATCCGTTTCCCCCCAACACCCACCGTTCCCGAGATACGGCTCTCCTTATTATTAAAAAATAAAATAAGAAAAAGTTTCATAAATAGATTTTGCATTTTTTAAATGACTTTATGTCATTTTTGGGAGTTTTTCCTATCCACTGCAAAAAGGAGAGAGCGTGTATCTCGGAAACGGTCGGTATTGGGGGGGAATCGAACTGATTCGGACATATTCTGATTCAGGAGGCCATTTTGCATAAAAAAAAAAATCAGCCGAAATCGTGTCAAAAAAAAATATATTTTTGCCGTGCAGTGTTATAAATGGGTAATTGTCCAGCAGTGACATGCCCTTATGCAATTTTGAAAATGGACCAAATCGGACCAATCGAGCCCCTCTCCTATAAAAACTGAAAGTTGAATGTTTGGAGTTTTGCATTCTTTTTCCATTTACTAGAGCTTCGACACAAGCTATCTTAGAACAAGTAAAATACTCCTGCTCTCTCTCTAGGTCCTCTCAAACCCTTGTGGAGCATAGGACATTAACTACGCCTACTCTCCACCTCGTTCTGTTTTGCGCCAACGGCGCTAGCTGCGACCATGTTTTCGCCTCGCTAGTTACCGATCTTCTCCATGTGTTTCTTGCTCCGGAATCCTGTGGATTCCAGTTTAGGACCTTTTTGCGACGTTATTGGAAGGTGTGACCTATCCATTGCCACTTAAGTCTTTTGATCGAAGTGTCTATCCTTTCTTGGCCAGTTATAGTGAGGAGATCCTCGTTCGAAATTATCTCCGGCCAACGAATATGTAGGATGCGCCGTAGACACTGATTTACAAAAGTTTGCAACTTATCAGTAATCTCTTTAGTCACCTTCCAGGTTGAACAGCCATATAGCAGCACGGATTTCACTTTGGAATTGAAGACTCGTAGTTTGGTGCGTCTAGAAATATTGTTGTTTAGCCAGAAAGGAGTCAAATTGAAGAAAGCCGCCCTAGCCTGCTATAGGGGATTATTCTATATGACTTTGAATTCATTTATGAAAAAATTTATATTTCTTCTGTTTTCATTATCATTGTGTCCTATCAGATCAGCCCAACATTTTTCCTTGGCAGCATTTAGTGACGACCTTCCTTTCCATTTTTGCGGTTACATGATCTCGTCATTTAGTTTCGGGAGCCCAATAATCCAATCGAGCTGTCGGTCTTCCACGCAATTTGGCTTCGTCCACTTGTTACGCATTCATCACCTTCTAGGGCAAATTGTCGTTCTACCGTTGTAAACGGCCGCCCACTCAAATCCTTGGAGTTTCACGGTTTTCAACATTTCAATTATCTTTTCAGGTTTTTCGTTGGCATGGAACAATGGACAACGAACAACCCCACCAAGAATTGGTGAAGTGTGTTCTAGTTGGCGACACTGCTGTTGGAAAGACTCGTCTTATATGTGCACGTGCTTGTAACAAACATGTTTCATTGTCACAATTGTTATCCACACATGTCCCAACTGTCTGGGCAATCGATCAATATCGCATTTATAAAGACGTAAGTATCAATTATTATGATCAATTTTTAATTGCACTCAAATTATATTTGACGTGCATCTTTCAGGTACTGGAACGATCGTGGGAAGTTGTCGACGGGGTAAATGTATCGCTTCGACTCTGGGACACGTTTGGTGATCATGATAAAGACAGAAGATTTGCATATGGCCGGTAATTGATTCGCTGATTAGTTTTGTCAATTATGTACTAATGAAGACATTTGTAGATCTGACGTCGTTTTACTGTGCTTCTCAATTGCAAGTCCAATATCTTTACGTAATTGTAAAGCAATGTGGTTTCCAGAAATTCGAAGATTTTGTCCAGACACTCCAGTTATACTCGTAGGATGTAAGAATGATTTGAGATACATGTATAGGGATGAGACATATTTGTCGTATTTTGGTGATCGCAGTCCATTTGTTAGGTACATATTTGGTAACATTAAACATTGGCGATTTTAATAATAATATTCTGTCTTCATCAGAGCTGCAATAAAGAGTGATTTAGTTATGCCGGATGAAGCACGAGCTGTGGCCAAAGAGCTGGGAGTAGCATACTATGAAACAAGTGTGTTCACGTACTTTGGCGTTAACGAGGTGTTCGAAAATGCCATACGAGCCGCGCTGATTGCTAGACGGCAACAACGGTTTTGGATAACCAATTTGAAGAAAGTTCAAAGACCCCTGCTTCAGGTATACGTAACATAGCATAGACACGTTTTTTTGGTTTATAATTATTTTTTCGTACATATAGGCACCGTTCCGACCTCCTAAACCGCCACCGCCAGAAGTTACAGTCGTCACAGGAACATACCAAAAGGATATGTTTCATATGTTGCTTTCACAGTGTTACACTGATTTGATTTTAATTGTGGGACCTGCAAAATTTGCCGTGCACAAATTCATGCTTGCAGCTGGTTCAAATCCATTTTATCGTTTGTTAACGACCGAAATGTCAGATATGGGCGGAAGGAGTAGCAGCGAATCTAGTATGGTGAGTGATGGGTTTCAAGGAACTTTTTTAATATACATATCACGCTTCCTACTATCCGCTTTCGCTTTAATGAATATTTTTCTTCTTAGGTAAGTTCAACGTTTGGCGAAGCCACTGCAGCAGATTTCAACGACGATACCGAATATCTCATACGAAACGAAACCAAATCGTCACGGTAAGCTCTTCGTAGATAAACTTACTTTTTTAAGGTCATATGTAAGTACAATTTGTGGTGATTTTTTTCACTACAGTATGTGGGAACATCTGAAACGACGGTCCAGCTACCAAGCATTGCCATTAGTCGAAACAAAGAAGCCAACAGATTTTTACAAGGATCTTCATCATCCCATTTTTCAAAATATTCGAGTATCACAGGTTATATCTATCCATCTATGCAACTCAAATAATTTCCATAATTTGTGACAATGTTCATATCACAGATCGACACGGGCCGTGGGTTAAACATAACACAAACGGTCGTCACATTAACGAAACTCATAACGGCACAAGCAATGAATCAATGTTTAAAATTCATTTATACCGGAACTATTGAAAGGGAGTTTCAACATTTTCAGGTAATTTCTGTAAATTCTGATAACAACGAACAAAATGAAATGCTAACGTTTGTACTAATACACTTCGCAGACAGCTCCTATCGGATTGCTTCTGGTAAATGAGTGTTTTGATTTTTTTATATGTTTTTTTTACTGTTTAGATCACATTGTAATCATGCACGTCAAGCATTCTAAATTCGACTTACACTAAACAAATTGGCTTATTATCGCATTGTCTTTTTCATGAATTAAATACATAACATACATACAAGTTACTCACTGAAAACATTACCCATCTACATCACCTTTTTTAATTTACTCACTGCAAATAACATAAGTTGTAAATGATCGGGTGGTATAGCTAACTTTTATTTCGTTCTCAGGAAATCAAACAAGCTGCCGAATTTCTGGAATTGCCACAACTGATATTGCTCTTGTCACAACCGCAAAATTGCATCACAACAAATTCGGAGGAACCTGCTCAACACTATTCTATGGTGAGAATAATGTTTCAAGTAACTGTGACGACGACGGTGACGACTATTTATATTTGCAGTTTGTTAGGCAAAATTTGGAAAAGTATTGTATCGATAGCGGTCTTTTTGGCGATGTCACGTTTGAATTGGACGACGGTCATTTGAAATCGCACCGATCCGTACTAATTGCTAGATGTGATGTTATGCGAGCAATGCTCAGTGGGGACTTCCGCGAAGCACACTCCAGCCTGGTAATATACTTCGTTCTCGTTACCTTACTGAATATTGTATTGACATTTTTTTTTTGTATTTTGCATTAGATTGTATTTCCAGGTGTTACCATATACACATTCCACAAATTACTGTGTTATTTGTACACAGATGAGATTCCCCCAATCTCAGCCGATAAATGTCTGAATTTATTAGAGTTAGCGAATAGATTATGTTTACCTAGGTTATTGAATCTTGTAGAGTGTCGTGTTATAGAAGACTTAACAAGAATCTCACAAAACGAAACAAACGAAACAGTTGACCATTGCTTGAAGCTGTTGGAACCAGTGAAGGTAACAAATCCCTTCAATTCATATCAAATCGTTGAAATATTCAAAGAATCATTTCCGTATTTCAGTTACACAATGCACATCAGCTGGCTGAATGGTGCATGTCGTATTTATGCGTAAACTACAATGTCATATGTAAATTTTCGCTGAAAGGATTGAAATCATTGCACCAGGAAAATCAAGAATATTTACGTGAACATCGTTGGCCGCCTGTGTGGTATTTGAAGGATTACGACTACTATCAGAGATCCACAAACGAAATTAACAAACAACTGAAGGATGGGAAACGCGAATCGCCCAGTGACGATGAGGGTTGTCTCTGCTTTTCCGGAGGTAAGGCCATTCAAATGTGAACGTGATAACGATGCGCGTTTTGTAAGAGTTATCAAAAATGATGGGTTTGTCTCGAATTTTTTTGCATGTTTTTGTTCATCATATAGGCGTAGTTCATAGTTTGATTTGTTTCATTTGGTTTCATTTTTTGAGGTCGTTTTAATATTATTGTGTAGAGAGCACTATTTGTAGAGCACATTAAAAAATTTCCAACAAACCTAATGTAATGAAAGTATTGACCAATCGTTCGTGGGGGATACTAGTTAGGTATGCCCTACATTTTAAGAGACTATTCCATTCGACTGTGCGTGTGTTCGATATGCAAACGATTTGGCTGAAACTTGGTGTGTAGGATCCTTGATATTGCGGAATAGTTTTAGTAATGGAAGATACATGTAGAAGGTCATGGAGTTGCCATAAAAACCCAAACTCAAAAAGCAAATTCTTATAAGAGAAGCTAATCTAGAAACCCATAAGGGGGAAGATAAAGGTTGAAAGGCTCCGGCTGATTCCTATATCTTCTTCAGTTGTGACATAACTGCGGACCCTTAGCTATGCAGGAGGAGTTTAATAGGGTGAATGGCTTCGGCCAATTCCTATGTCTCTCTACGGGGCGTTACTGAGTGCTGTATTAACATCTGCAGAGTCTCAGGTTACTTAACGTGATAGGTGACCGAAAACATTTAATTCAACCACTAAAGCAGCATCTTCGAGGCATGCCCATAATGGCCTTTACTCAACGATTAAATCCTATCATGGTTCTGCAATGTGCCGACAACTCATCCTAAGAAAAACTTCAAGTCAAGAAACCTGAAACAAAAGCCTCCGATTGGACGAATACAAAACAACGACGACCCCGCAAACGAACAACTGATTACTCTTCCGGATCCTGGAATGTACGCTCCCTGAATAGACCGGGGGCCTTAAGGGCCCTCCTGGATCAGGTAGAACAATACAAGCTGAGCATAGTTGCAATCCAGGAAACTAAATGGCTCGAAAGCGAGATTAACGAGCTCAATTCGCACACTATTTTTACAAGTGGCAAAGAGGAGGGCAACAAGGAGTTTGGAGTAGCTTTCATCGTGAGTAAGCAGCTCAAGGACCACGTTATCGGCTTCAAACCCATCAACGAGCGGCTATGTGCGATCCGCATTAAGACCCGTTTCGCTAATCTCTGGCTCATTAATGCGCATGCCCCTACAGAAGTAAAAGAAGACGCGATTAAGGACGTGTTCTACAACGACCTAGAAACACTCTTCGACTCACATCCATCAAACGACGTCAAGCTGCTGCTAGGAGACTTTAACGCCAAAGTCGGAAACGAAAGCTGGCATAGGGGAACTACTGGAGGTCATAGCATCCACGATGAAAACAACAACAACGGTCAGCGACTTATCGACTTCGCGAGCGGCAGAAACCTGGTCATAAGCTCTACATGCTTCCCTCATCGACGAATCCATAAGCAGACCTGGAAGTCTCCAGATGAATACACCGTGAACCAGATCGACCACGTACTGATCTGCAAGAGATGGGCTTCTAATGTCTTAGATGTTCGATCCTATCGAGGAGCCAACTGCAACTCCGATCACTATTTGGTGAAGACGACCCTACAGGTGCAGAATATCTTCGGTGCACCTAACGAGAATCAACCCTGCCAAGATCTTCGAGGTTGACAATCTGATTGATGATGCCACGGCGGCTGCGTGCGTACAATACAGCGCTTGAGGAAAAACTGTCGCCCATGCTTGATAACATCAACAATTTAGGCATCCATAAGTTCTGGGAGGAGCTCAAAGACAGCATCAAAGGAGTCGCAGAAGAGGTCGTGGGCTATAAAGGCCGGCGCAGACGTGCAGACTGGTTCGACGACGAATGCAGGGCCTCGATTGAGGCGAAAAATGAAGCCTATCGCCAATACACACAACGCGCATCCCGAGCCAAGAAAGAAAGATACAACGAAATTCGGCGAGTATCTAATAGGTTAATTAGACGTAAGAAACGCAAACATTTTGACGAGCAGTTACAGCAAATAAACCAAAGATTAGCCAGTAAGAACATTAGACAGGCGTACAAACTTATAAATAATATCAAGAACGGATATCAACCCAGGACAAGCCTATGTAAGGACATGGATGGTAACATCATCAGCGACATCGAAAGCGTAAACAAACGATGGGATTCGCATTTTGAAGAGCTCCTCAATGCACCATCAACATCGCCCGCGGGTCAGCTCTTGAGCAGTTAGCCGAACCAAACCCTCCCGTTCTACCCCCAACAGTAGAGGAGGTGAGTCTTGCCATACAGTCGCTTCAAAATAATAAAGCGCCCGGCGCTGACGAGATCCCAGCAGAACTGCTGAAGCATGGTGGAACGTGCCTGACCAACGCTATACATGTGCTACTGCTGAAAATATGGATCGACGAGGTAATCCCCGAAGATCGGCGCAAAAGCATAATCTGCCCAATCCACAAAAAGGGTGACAAGCTGAAGTGTGAGAATTACAGACCTATAAGATTTTATCCAAAATTCTGGAAAAGAGAATTAATCCGTACGCAGAACGAATCATTGGCGAGTATCAAGGCGGCTTCAGACCTGGTCGTTCAACGACCGATCAGCTTTTTACAGTGAAGCTACTACTCCAAAAGTGCTGGGGGTATAACATCGACGTATACCAAATCTTTGTCGACTTCAAGCAGGCATACGACAGTATCGATCGAAGTGTACTGTACAACATTATGCTGACCTATTTGAAACTCGTACTGGACTCAAGTAGGGCGACGGGCTGGCGCCGACGCTCTTCAACCTTGCTTTGGAGTATGTACTTCGAGCCATGAATATGGACAGCAGCGGAACGCTACTCATCAAGTCGACTCAATTAGTAGCGTACGCCGACGATATCAACATCATGTCTCGAAGATTGGGTGATGCAGAAAGCCTTCTGCATAACTTCAATAATGCCGCAAAGGAAGTTGGACTACATATAAACGAAACCAAAACAAAGGCCATGATGCAATCGAAAACAAGGACGCCAGTAAATTCAAGCATCACAGTGGGGGACCTTAATATCGAGTATGTAGACAACTTCAACTATCTGGGTTGTAACTTATCAAAGGACGCCACCGAAACCGACGGATACGACCAGCCAATAAGACATATTTCTCGGTCCTCCCTATAATTAATTCGAAACTTGCGCCCAGGAACACGAAGCTCCGCGTGTACAAAACGATCATCCGACCTGTGCTATATTATGGCTGCGAAACATGGACCCTCCCCCAAACCTCCGAAATTTTGCTAGACCGATTCGAACGAAAGGTCATTCGGCGAATTTTCGGGGCCGTTCGCGAGCGATATCAATGGCGTATCCGGTACAACCATGAGTTGTATCAATTGTACGATGAGCTGGAAGTATCGAAAATCGTGAAGCTTTATCGTTTGCAATGGGCGGGGCATGTACAACGGATGGACGATAATTGCTAGACCGATTCGAACGAAAGGTCATTCGGCGAATTTTCGGGGCCGTTCGCGAGCGATATCAATGGCGTATCCGGTACAACCATGAGTTGTATCAATTGTACGATGAGCTGGAAGTATCGAAAATCGTGAAGCTTTATCGTTTGCAATGGGCGGGGCATGTACAACGGATGGACGATAATTGCATGCCACAGAAAGTGATGAACGCACAACGAATTGACGGAGCGAGGTTGCGTGGACGACCGAGAGCTCGCTGGGAGAACTCCGTAGGTGAAGACGCCCACAAGCTGTTGGGCTTCCGAAACTGGAGGACAAGGTCACGTAACCGCGACAATTGGAGGTCAACGATTCAGGCGGCCAAGGCCCGACGTCGGGCTATCGTGCCACATTGATGATGAACCTAGAAACGGACGAAATCGAATCATTTGTCCATGGGGCTGCAATGAAGCCTGACCCACAAAAGTTGGTTCTTCTGAGAAAAACTTGCCTTTATGTCATAACAATTTTTCTTTTTGATTAATAAAAGCGGATGAAATCGGAATGCAACCCATACATCACCGAAAATTTAATTGTTCTGAAAAAATCTCTTTCTTAAATAGCTAACTTAACAACATGTCGAATCCAAACAACTCGACACCAAATGAATGGAATTCTCTCTCGAGCATTAGCTTACCGAAATTACCGTTTTTAGTTCTGGTTGGGAACTCGTCCCATATTACAATTTCCGGAAGAGAGCTTTACCTGAAGAACGAGGGTGAACCCAATGGGTAGTCTTTTCCCCTGGGTTCTCCCTCGTTCTCCCGGCAAAGTCTCTCCAATCCTCCCCCGGACACTGTAATTTCGGTCCTGTTTACTACAGTACTAACTAGGGGGCTTCGCCCCCTGCTCGCTTCGCTCGCCAACCCCCGGGGGCGGAGGCTAATTTCGGTCGCGGCCGAAATTTGGATACCCTTCGCTTGGGCTAAAAGTTTTTTCGGGCGTATCTATGACTTGTATTTAATCCCCCTCCTCATTCTTTTTCTTCCGTCTTGACAAAAGTTTTGTACTTGGTTGAAATAAGTGCGGGCAAATAAAAATATTTACTCGGAAAATTTTATTGGGGTTGCGGGAGCATGATCCCAAAGTACGATTCTATTCGTTTTTAACTTTTTTGTTGCTTTGGTAAAGACACATTAATTCAAGGTTTTGTGAAATTGGTGCAAAAAATGTTTCTTAGAAGAACCAGAATGGGCGTTGGGTTTGTATGGCCACCCCATGATCCCATGGTCAGATTTGATCAATTCATAGATATGTATTGTGTCATCAAGAGAAACACGTTTGTGTGTAATTTGGTTGAAATTGGTACACAAATAAAAAAGTTTTTCTTAGAAGAACCTAATTTGGGGGGTTAGGTTTGTATGGTAGCCCCATGACCCCACTCTCCGATTTTATTAATTCTTAGACATGTTTTGTGTCATCAAGAGAAACACATTTGTGTGAAATTTAGGTAAAATTGGTGTACAAATAAAAAAGTTTTTCTTAGAAGAACCTAATTTGGGAGGTTAGGTTTGTATGGCAGCCCCATGACTCCATGGTCCGATTTGATCCATTCTTACATATGTTTTGTGTTATCAATAGAAACACATTTGTGTGAAATTTTGTTGAAATTGGTGCACAAATAAAAAAGTTTTTCTTAGAAGAACCTAATTTGGGTAGTTGGGTTTGTATGGCAGCCCCATTGTCCGATTTTGCCGATTCAAACATACAAACTGCCTGCAGCAAAAAGAAGCATTTGTGCAAAATTTCAGCTTCATAGCTTTTAAATTGGCCGAGTAAAGCGCGTCGCAACAGACAGACAGACGGACATCGCCCAATCGACTCCCCAAGTCATGCTGATCATATATGTATACTTTTTATATGGTCGGAGATGCTTCCTTCAATGCGTTACAAACTTCATGACAAAGTTAATATACCCTTTCACTCAATGAGCGAAGGGTATAAAAATTTGAAGTACTGCTATGGGGAACCAATGAAAAGATCTGCAGTTAATTCTCCTGGGTTCACCCTCGTTCTACTGGCCCCTGCACTGCTCCCTGATAATATTTTGGAGAAAAGGACCTCAGACGCATTCCTTGGGACTCAAGACCGATAAGTGCCTAAGCAGTTAAGAGCCGATTTTCGTTTCATCCCCTTAAAACGTAATTTTTGAATGAGTTTTCTTTTCGAATTTTGAAGCAAGAGCCCAAAAGTTCCTTCTGTACGTGTGCCGTTACCGAACAAGCAAAGTGTCAAAAGGGTTCCATCAATTGGCACTCCCTTAATGGTGTCAGGAGCCAAACAATGTTTTTAGTTAGGTGTAACAAAATATCAAAATTGCAAAAAGTACAGTAAAATTTATTTTCGGGAGCTCTCGTAAAAATCTTCATAACGGTAACGTACTTTTAAAGGTAATGGCAAATTTGTATCTTTATCGGTGCGTGTCTCGAAGGGGAACTACGGTTGGCCAAACTTTTAAATTATCTGATTTTCTTTAAGAATTTTTGGAAATATCTCTATAACTGTTCTTTGAACGAAATAGTCGTCTGTGAAGAATTTGAAGCTATTACGGCATTAAATAAATGCCAATCTCCGTCGATGCGTGCCTCGTAAAGAGGCCTATGCTTGGTCAAACATGTAAACGAACAGATTTTTGAAAACAGATTTATAGCGGTACATTTTACAAGCAGACCAGGCAGTCGAAAAAGTTGACGAATTTTCCTACCTCGGAAGCATAGTCACAGTCAGTGGCGCAACCATGGGAAGGGATAAGGGGGCTAAAGCCCCTCCCAGACCCAGAAATTGGAAAATGAAAAATTTCAAAGTGAAATTTGAAGAAATGCATTTAATTGCAGAAATTAAAAAAAAATCTTTCGATGGTACATGCAAGTAGAAACATCCCTACCAGTCGAAAAAAAATATAACATTTGATCGGCAAAAATCATATATCTCTTAATTTTTACTGGTTTATTTGGGACGGCCTCTGAGTATGGAAAAAAAAACTCCAGACCGCTTGACCCTGGCACAAATATACAAATATACTAGAAAATTAGTTTTGAGACTGCAGCCTTGGAGACTAAAACATTCGGAATTTTCAAAACTTTTCCGGGACGGGGAACTCACGTGGGAGTATCAATAATCGATAACATAATCAAATCCTGCAATCTCTCGTTTCCTCTAGTCTTCCTTTTTACTATGATACTCTATTATCTACGTTTGATCAGTTCCTGGCTTAAATGGAACACTTATAACATTTTTGCTGATCGGAAAGTTTAACCATTAGAATAAAGGATATGTGACAGAAAGGTCTCTCTGAGAAGATAATGAAATTTAACATAATTAATTAAGTTTGGTTTTCCGATTTACCTCTGATACGTTTTCCAAACATTTTAAACCCACCACTGCAAGCGTATTAATTAGTCAAATAAAATGGAATAAAAAATTTTTCATGATGACTGAACCACGTTAATCATTTTCCTGGGCTACATTTCCCCCAAACCTTGACCCTCTCTAGCACTAAGTACAACGCCAGTGGGCTAAACAAAATCGAAATTTCGCGAGTTGGTTGTAATCAAGAGTAAAAGTTAAACACATGCAGGTGCCACTTATCGTTAAAAGGCGAACAAGCTCATTCCCAATTTCGATTAACAATCTTAATTTTTTTTAAGCTTGCCAACCCAAAAGCCGAAATTATAGAAACCCTAACGATTTTTTTTGGGAATGACGATTATGGAATTGCTTGGTGTGCATATGGAGTAGCGCACTTCCTCTCCGTCCTCATATGTACTTTTGTCATAGCATTTTCTAGGTCCAGAAAGTTCCGTTAGAATTAACCACATGACAAAAAAAGTGTAGTTAATTCTGATCGTCTGCACAAAAGTCATATTTAATCAAATGTAACGTTTTTGTTTTACAAATTGCCCAATTGCCATTCCCAAGGGTGATTCAGAAATGGCCTCTTATTTTTAAACCTTTTGGTAAATCATCCTCCCGACTGGTAGCCGGCGGCCAGCCGGCATATACGAAAAGCTATCAAATGACTGCCGGCGGTATAAATAGCAATTTGGTAATATGTAGTTGGTGGAAACAGTTCGGCAGCCAAAGTGACAACAGAAAGAACGTGCCGATTACGAAACATTTGGCTTGCGGTTTTAAAGACGATATAAGTTACGAAAAAAGGTATATTTAAAGTAAGCTTGAAACACCACTGTATAGCATCATTACTGATTTATGAGCACCATCACCCAGCTTGCGGAGGCAAATTCTAATGTCCAGTAATGTGGATAGACTTAGCCCTCTCCAAGACAAGATCCTGGTTGCGCCACTGGTCACAGTAGATGGCGGCGCGGACGCTAATGTGCAATCGCGTATCAACAAGGCTAGGGCAGCGAAAAGTTGAAATTATGAATATTTCGGTCTTAGAACTTTTACCTGAATGTTCTACCATTTTTTAAATAATCGCCAAAAACTGAAAAAAAAACTCTTTCCTCAATTTTCGGGCACCCCTATCAGTCAGAATTTTTTCCCCATAATCGGGGGACCATCCCTAACGAATCATTCAGATTCATGATTTTTACTGATTAAACGTTTCAATTTTCCTGCCCCAAAAACGCGATCTAATTTTTACATAATTTTATGCATGCACAAACTGAAATCCACTTCCAATCCCGAAGTGATCACTCATGTATTCTTCTTTTCGCACTCGACACCAAATAAATTACCCCAAATTCAAAGCACGTCGTTTCACAGGCACATCATACTTTTGTTGTGTTTCTGGTGTTTCAATGGATTGTTTTTTTGTTTGTTTTGTAATTGTAATTAATCGATAGAAAACGTGTAAGCAAAATTAATTATCTAAAACGAATGTGATATTTTTTATTGGTAAGTGAATTCACAAACTAAATTTTGCCAAAAACGTTTTTTTAGTATGAAAATATTTGGAATAGAAATATTTCCTAGGTTAAGAAAACTTCAATTGAACAACATGCAAAGTACATACATTTACATTCATTTTTCCTTCGTCTTCCAAATCACATGCCATCATTTGGTACACAACCAACCACCGTCATTTTTGTAATGTACAATTCGCACAACATTTTCACTATGAGCCGAGTTCATAAAATGGAAAAATTTGAGAACCATACACGTTTTCCTCCGTTCCGTTTTTTATGAACTCACATCTCTATATGTAAATGAAACATACACACACATATTTGACACAACACGCACACATTGATCGTATTTAATATCTTCAATATTTGGAAAGTATTTTCTTGGATATTAGGTAAAACGCGTCGTATACAGGCGAATGGAAATAAGACGGGTGATATGGACCACGGTACACCGGATACACAAATGTTCAATAGCAATGCAAATTCAATTAATCAAATTGATATGGAGCAGGAGGTGGATTTGAATCTTTGACATCCGATGATCGGGCATAGAAGGTAAATTAATTATTGTTTTATTAAGTACTAAATATATGCATATGTAGTCCATTTGGTGTTGTGGTTAGTGCGCACACCTTCCGTGCACAGGGTCGTTGGTTCGAGTCTCACCGTGAACCAATTTAGTATGGTGTTTTTCGAAAACACGACGTGGCGGATTATGATCTCACTCAGATGTTAAACGAGTACCCATTTATGGGGATAAATAACACTGTTGAGCGTGATGTTGATCTCAACACCTTAACAAAAAAGATCTTGGAAATTGGAAGTAACTAACACATCTGCGGTCTAAGTCCAATGTTTGACTGTCGCTCCTGTTATTTATTTTCAAGTACTAAATAATCAAAGACGAGACCGAGGCTAATTTCGGGCGCGGCCGAAATTTGGATACCCTTCGCTCCCCTCGGGCTAAAAGTTTTTTCGGGCGTTCCTATGACTTGTGTTTAATTCTCCCCGCTTCCATGCTTTACCTTGAATTTTCACATAAGTGCCGTGGCGAAGATTTATTGGAGAAGCGGGGGTCGTGGGTTTCTTAGAAGAACCAAAAGGGGGGATGTATGTATGTTTGTGGTATCAATTAAAACATATTTCTATAAGATTTGGTTGAAATTGGTGGACAAATAAAAAAGTTTTTCTTCAAAGAACCTAATTTGGGGGTTGGGTTTATATGCCAGCCTCATGACCCCAATGGTCCGATTTAATTCATTTTTGCATATGTTTTGTAACATCAATAAAAACGCCTTTCCATGAGGTTTGGTTGAAATTCGTGTACAAATAAAATGGTTTTTCTTAGAGAAATTTGATTTGGGGGGATAGGTTTGTATGGTAGCCCCATGACCACATGGTCCGACTCCATCTATTAATATACATGTTTTATGTCATTAATAGAAACACACTTGTGTGAAGTTTCGTTGAAATTGGTGTATAAATAAAAAAAAATTTCTCAGAAGAACTTAATTTGGGGAGTTAGGTTTGTATGACAGCCCCATGACCCCATGGTCCCATTTGGTCTATTTTAACATATGTTTTGTTGTGTCACTAGAAACACATTTGCACGAAAATTGATTGCAATCGATGAGAAAATAAAAAAGTTTTTCTTAGAAGAACCTAATTTGGGGACTAGGTTGGATGGCAGCCCCACGACGCCATTGTCCGATTTGGTCGATTTTTACATATGTTGTGTGTCACCAACGAAAACACATGTGTGTGAAATTTTATTGAATTTGGTACATAAATAAAAAAGTTTTTCTAAGAAGAACCTAATTTTGGGGAGTAGGTTTGTATGACAGCCCCACGACCCCCTTGTCGGATTTTACCGATTCAAACATACAAACTGCCTGCAATAAAAAGAAGCAAGTGTGCAAAATTTCGGCTCCATAACTTTTAAACTGGCTGAACAAAACGCGTCGCAACAGACAGACAGACAGACAGACGGACATCGTCCAATCGACTCAGCTCGTCACCAGTGTTGCCAACTGGAAATTCAGAAAACGGCTAAATTTAGCCGGAAAACCGGCTATATTTTTTTCAAAAACGGCTAAAAATCCGGCTAAATAAATTTCAGTCAGAAAAACGGCCAAAAAATCGGCTAATCATACAAAACAGTCACATTACGAAAAAAATATAGTATAAAACACGGATTTTAATAATTATTCATTTTTCTTTTCTGGAGTACTACCCGTAAACTATGCTATATGCAGATTTCTTAGTTTTTTACATGCTCCAATCGCTGGCATTACAGTCAAAATCTTTTGTTCGGAGTAAGATATGTAGCTCAACTAGTCAAAATTGTTGTATACAGTTACAATCGGTAAAGTCCATAACCACATTAGGTTCGAAATTGTGGAACATACAATTCGTAAAAAGGAACGTCCAATGCGTAACTATGGGCAAGGGCAACCGCATTTATGTATGGATATCTTACCATCATCGCACCTGAATAATTTTATATTTTGTTCAAAATTTAATCATTTTAGGCCCAAGACACATATCCAAATCGATGAAAGCTCGAAATTGGGGTGATACATATATGCTTTCGTCATTAGAATTCGTCATTTATTTTTGACGTTTGTGTAAATGGTGAAAATGCCCCTCACAATTGCGATATTTTGATGAATATTCAGATCAATTATTTGAGGACACACTTTTCTTAAAGAATTTGAATAGAAATGTGTAAAGTCATTATTGACCAAATGCTAATGATGATAAATTTGCGTCATTCGAAAATATGTGTGTCAAGCTTGTTATTCATTTTCGAATTTGAGCCCTCCAAATTTTATTTTCCATAGTTACGAAATTGATGTTCCATTGTCCGCAATTACGAATTTGATGCTCCAAAGATACGAAATTGATGTTCCAAAATTATGAGCTTGGCCGGAAAATGGTATAGATTTTTGATAAATTTGTTGCTACAAACCCCACAACAAAATATAATGCCTCTACGAAAATGTGTAGTTTCTATGAATCGTCAGACGTTGTGAAAGTAGCTTGACCAGTAAACTACAAAAATTAGATTTAAGTGCGTATATATTTCGCGGCCAACTTACCTCCTTCTTCAGCACTTAGCTTTTGTGCTGAAGAAGGGGGTTAGTTGCCCCCGAAATATATACACAGTTAAGTTTAATTTTTGTAGTTTACTGATACTGAGCAAGCTACTTGCACACCGTTAGTGTTGAACACTACAAAGTTTTGACGATATTATCAATATCTTAAAAAAAACTGTCTTTTAATTTTTCCATAATAGTAACCACAATCAATCTATGAATCGCGCTAAAAGGTTTTCACCCTTGTACTTAATCTGGCATGATTACATTATCAGTGGTAAAGAATTGACACTGTGAAAAATGGAAAAATGTTCAGGTACCTCCATGGTCCAAGAATTGCTCAGTAAAGAATTTTATCCAAGAAACTGTCTTCCATTTTGCAAATTATTCTGCATATTGGTGGTTAGTAAATTACATGCTTAGACTAGGTACTAATATCGTCAGTTTACGTGAAACCCATTACCCTAAATTTATTGAAAAAAGGCAAGTATCCGCAGAAGATTTGTCCCAGGAGACATTAAATGCAAGTTTTCCTCTAGGTGGACATATTAGTAATACACGATAATAAGAAATGTATGTAGAAATAATTTCACGGCGATTAATTATTTTGTTTGTGAATATTGAAAAACTGATTCTAGTTTCAAAGTAAAAAAAAAATCATAAAATAATTTTAGCCGGAAAAACGGCCGAAGAAAGTCAATTCCGGCTAAAAATCCGGCTGGCCGGAATTAGAAATTTCTTCCGGCTAAACAGCACGGTTTCCGGCTAAATTTGGCCGGAAAACGGCTAAATTGGCAACACTGCTCGTCACGCTGATCATATATATACATATTTTATATGGTCGGAGATGCTTCCTTCAATGCGTTACAAACTTCATGACAAAGTTAATATACCCTTTTCGCTTAATAAGCGAAGGGTATAAAAATTAATAACAGAATATTCATTCGCGGAAGGTAATAATTTACATTTCGTCCGAGAACTGTTTGCCCAACTGCAGATATATTTTGACAAAAAAAAACTTGTTACTTTCCGCAAGCTATAATTTAAGATAAATAATATATTTGATACATTATTTACCACACAAAACGACTCTAATGGAAGTTTTTACCACAAAAATTAATTGAAAACATGCGTGCGCTTCGATTAGCCCGAGAAATGCGCACAAAACCCCAGACTTACGTGGAGTATACATGATACCATGTACGCTGTAATTTGAAATAAAAAATTTCACGCTGCCACATCTTGTGGTTGATCAATGTAGAGAACAACGCCGTTCTTATCTCTATCATGCTACTGCAGTGTAGTTTTATTACAAAGTAATGAAACAAATGTGGATTGGGCAATTATAGAAATACAGAATTAAAATCAGTGCGCTATGTAACATTTACAAACGTCAGTCACAGACAATATGCAATTTCTTTGGGTGGCTTCTCAGTTGAGAGTGATCCATGTGAAGACCGTATATTTATTCTAATGCAGTTGCCTATATTAAGTTCTAGAGTTCGTAGAATTTTGTAGACCCTTATAAAATGGTTCGCTTACCGCAAGCTTGGGACGATTTCCTAAAACGAAGTGGGTGTAGGAGTAGTGTTATTCATCTGTTAACTAAAACTAAACTAATAAATAATAAAACTAAATAACTAAACACTTTGAGAATGCGTACAACCATTGTTTGTACTGTGAATTCATTGAAAAAATAGGCTCCCTGTGCCATTATTAAATTATAAATAGAGCTGACTTTGTACAGGGTGTCCCATAAGTGAAGGCGGAAGTAGATGGTAGCGCACAAGTTGCCCGCTACGAACAAAAATCAAAAAATTTCAGTCACGCGTTTTTACAATTACAGTAGAGCCTCGGTTTGCGTCAGTAATTGGTTCCTAAAAAACGCAACGCGAATGTTTGGTTAGCAAAATGTAAAGCCGGCCCCAACCGACCGGAGTGAGGCACACACCGCACAAAATATCGGCCCAAGAATTATACCTTGGAGTCGCCCAACCACACTGCTGCTTCACGATTTTTCGTATCAATCTTTTGTGCGGTGTTTACCACACTCCGGTCGGTGTGGGGCCGGCTTAAGAGTTTTGTAAGAAAGGGCCAGTTAAATAACGACGCAAATCGAATTTTCAAAATGCAAATTTGGTTAAATAACGTCATTTTGCTTAAAACTGGAACTTTATAGATTCCCAGGGGCACATTTTGAGTGTTGCAATCACTTAGCTAAAAATATATACATAAATATGCAAATGGAATCTGGTCTTTGGAAAAATATTCAGATTGAAATTAAGAAAATGTGATACCGTTATAGAATGTAGACAAAATTCGCAAACTTTTAAAAATACATGCCGCAGCATTGCAATTATTTGAACTTTGATGAATCAATGATTTTCCCTTTTGGTCTCACGAAGAAGCTCAGATTTCTCTCCGTTTTAGTGGAAATGAATTTGAAAGACCTTGAGATTTACAGTTACTGTACGTAAACAATTACAACAAGGTTTGCATTTTTTAGACTTTTTTTGTTGACTACGTATAACTGTTAAAGTAGGTGACTGACTTTTTTCGTAGCCACCATGTGCGCTATCATCTACTTTCGGCTTGACGTTGACTTATGGGACACCCTGTTTACTGAATTATGACTTTGATCAGTATAAAAAAGGTGTACTGGTCGAGTTAACCATCGCTCTCTCCGATCTCCGTGTTTTGATCACTCCGGCAAAATTGTGAGGCTGGATGAGATATAGGGTGGCCATTTCGACCACGTTCCTCGTCCGGCTTCAAGATGATGGATGAAGTAGTTTTTTTCAGGGATGGTTCCTATAATAACCCTAGTTAGTTAGTTAGTTAGTACAGTTAGTCTCCCAGCAACAATTTACACGGTCGAGCGGTTGGTACACGAGTTGAATGGACTAAATAGGCCTTGAAATTTTCGCTGTTTTTATCGGTGCATGACTGAAAGTATGTACATACATATGTATTATGCAGGAGCGTGCATTGAAAAAAATTTCAGGAGGCATTTGGCCACGGAATCGCATTTCTACGGATTACAAAAATTAATTGTAATAGCCATGCTTTAATGGCACTGGATAACGGGATCCACCAAGTGCGCTGTTCTCTTCGAAGATAGGATACTAGAGTATTCCACGAAAGCTGAATGTATCAATGACACTCTCGCAAACACCAAACCTAAAGAGAGTACTGAAATTTGTTCGGACTTCGGATTTAATTTCAAAGACTTCCTGCCTTGAAAATAGAAAATGCACATCGTCTGTCCTTCGTGCGTTGGCTGAACAGAAACTGCTGCATATCATTATCTAAGAATTCGCCAGCTCCCAATGCTGTTCGTATGAATCATATAGATGCTTTCTGCTGCATCAAGTTTTCTCACTTTGTCTACCTGTTTTACTACTTTCTTACTTTTAGATCGTCGAACCTAATGACATGCCCTTCTACCATTGACCTCAGCTATTGGGGTTCTTTTTTCCTAATTTCCTATATTCGTCAAATCGATGTGTTTGACCTACGTAGACCTTCTCGCATGTAATCGAGTATATTCCGCTTTTTGCCTTCTTATTAAGCTATTAGGAAGCGGGAAGGACTAACTTAATAATAACATTTCCCGATGAAGGTGTGGGTTGACATATCATATAGAGGTTGAAAAGGGTAGGAGATAATACTCCTCCCTGGGGAACGCCTTGTCGGATTTGTCGAAGCTTAGATTTCCCGTTTCTAAACTCTTTGCAGGACTGACGACCAGAAAGATAATATGCAATCCATTTGTAAACTTGAGGCGGAGTGGAGTTAACGAAGATCTATCAGTAGTAGCGTCAAACGCTTAAAAGCCACGTGCGTTTGCAGGGCTTCTGCTGGTTATGTCGGAAAAAGATTGTTGTGGTAGGTAACGGTGACTCTAGCAGGATACCATGTGGTCAAAATCGTCCCTACAAAGGATTTGGCCCCTCGATATTTTCTCCAGAATATCATTTTTTCCACGGATGGCAGGGTTTGTTGGTATAATGTACAAACTAGTGACAGTAGTTTTGCATTTTTGTATTTACAATAAGATCCCATTGATATTGGATCAGACAGTAAGCTTTCAAGATTTACAACTTTCACGTTAATTGTACCATCCTTAGCCGGAAGAAGGATCCTCCGCTCGAGGTTAAGAGTAAGGCTTCATTCAAACGACGCGAAAACGGCTCGCGACCTCGAGACATACAAATGCATTGGCTTATAGCAGCACTCGAGGAATGAGAGCCGTGACGATGTCAAAACGCGGCTCGCGAGACGTTTTTTTCACATCTCGTGCACCACGATTCGCAAATTCACGGCTCGGGAGCCGTGCTTTGACAGCATCACGGCTCTCGCTTATCGTGTGCTTCCCATATATCCCAAGATAAAAGTCTGTGCGAGCCAACCACATACTCATTGAAGAAGATCCTCATCTAGCATGACATTTTTTCCATTTTTCGTTCGCAGGTACAACTCAATAATTTAATATGAATAGTATTTGCAATTTATGTATTTATAATCTCATTTATATTTCTTTTCAGATCATTACGATTTATCGTGATCTTGCCCGTTCTAATATGCTTCATTTGTACAATTTTGAGCATACTAATACTATTTCAAATCTACACATAACATCACATAAAAACATACCGAGTGATACTGATTTCAACCGATCGTGATTGATATAATTTTGCCAAAAACAAAAATGTGGATATAGCGGAAATATACAAAAAGCAAAAATTCTCGAACAAATTGTAGAGTTAATACTAATAGAATTCATCTGTCTGATAAATATTTTCCTTATACAATATAAAGTAATATCCATTTAGAGATACTATTCATCTTCCACTTCCAAAAATAGATTTTGGAATCAATGTGTAATCTTATTTTCCATTTAAAATAGATACGTACGTATGATGTATGTATGACTATCCTGTGTTGTTTTGTTTGTCTCGTATGAAACAACAATAGATTTATACTTTTATATTGTTTTTGCAAATAAGTTTTAAAAAACTAATACACTAAGGGTATTGCACAATGCAACTACGTATATTTACGTGAATTTCATGAAAACAACAAATAGATAAAATTAAACCTGTAGGAAAGACAAAAAAAAAATGAAGTAAAAATATTTCATAAAATGAAATTTCGACACATTTAGGAAAATGTGGGGAACGTGTGTTTAATCATTCTAGACAACTTGCATGTGTACGCGAAAACATTGAATATACTGATTGTTCATTTTGCTCAACTAATGAAAGTACATTACTTTGAACTACTCAAAAATGACGAGCTTCAAATCATTTACTGGATGGCATTTATTGTTTCGATGGTGTCGAAAATTAAATCTTTCTATATTACATATAAACGTTTGTAAGTGCGCATATTTCATATGCATGCATTTAATTGTATCGCCAATATATTTTCCAAATGTCGCTCGACATACATATAAACATTTATGTGTATCATTGATTGAATATGATACGAATATTTATTGCCATAATGCTCTTTGTAATTGCTTAAGGCGAACGTACCCGAACGAGTTTTGTTTTGAATTGACTAGCGCATTATAATACTCATATACCAAGTTAACAACTCGTAATTGCTCTTTTCCATTTTATATGCAACAACTAATCAATTGGAACATATGTACGTTTTTTTTTCTATTCTTTGCAATAAAATTGTTAATTATACAATTCACCGGAAAGGGTTTCTCCCAAATCCATAACATATAGTTAGCAGGAAGCGTATGTTCTATGCCTTAGTGGATCCATCTTAATATTATATGTATGTACTCGTATATGTAAACCAGTTATAAATTAGATACATTTTTGTACTTTTAACAAAAACAACTAAAAGAAAAGATTAAACCAAAAATTCAATCAATTATTGAAGTATTATAAAGTATAAACTCGTATTTAAATAAGAAGAGAATAAATTAGTGGTAGCCGAGTAATGATAAAACCTAAACAACAATTGACTACGTCCCAGACAATCTGTCTACAGTGTGTACAATTTATCAAAATAACGTTCGTCGTATATATATATAATATAATAATCGTATAAACAAACTGCCTCTTTTAATTCTTAACAATGAGAAAAGCATTACATTAAGACAACAACAACAAAATTTCAAACGTAACACAGGTCAACATCAGTCAATAAAAAAAAATTGTATGGTGTATGTCTCAAGATGTGTTGCTAGTAAACGGAAAGAAAAAAGCATTTAACTGAAGGATGAAGGATACATTGCTGAATGTACTTTCATTTGGGCAGACTAGATAAATTTATATTTTTAGTATAACGTATTTTTGATAGTTTCAAATTAGCAAATGGCAAACGCTCATATCTTGAAGTATACATCGTACAATGGAAATTATATTTTTCCAAAAAACTATGTCGAGAATACACATTAAACAGAACAAAAAAAAAAGAATAGAACCTTGTAAATTCATCAAGAAGATCGATATGTATAGGTTTTAATACACTGTGATATAATTGCAATTTGTTTTTCAATAATTCTTTTAACTTCGTTTTATTTCAATAATCCTTGGAATATTTAAAATATGTAAAACGATTTGCGAAATACTATAAAACAATAAAAGCAGCTTGATAAGAATATTAGTGAAAAATTAGTTTTATGGTGTTTTATTCTTTTTGTTTGCAATTTCAGCTTTTATAATATAAAATATGTACTACGAAAATAAAAAAGAAATTCCTCTCTCTGTCCATACGACATCAACCCCTCAAAATGTATCTTAACGTATACTTAAGACTACCTACTTTTAATTAAAATTATGTTACATATTTTAATGTCAAAGTAATTCATACATACGAACATACTAAGTTTTGCGAAAATGACTTCTTCTTCTTATTTTAGCGGTGCAGAAAGGTGTGAAACCGCTGTGCATCTATGTGGATTCGAGTTATGGTTCGTCGATGCTTTCGTCCGTGATGTCAACGGACAAAAACATGCTGCGATAGGGTTTTCCCACAGTGAGATAGGGGTTAAGTCAGTGGGCGCAGCTGGGCATTGAAACAAGTGACCCACATCGTGTGGAGCGCCAGCGCAGTTAAGACAGATGCTTTGAATGTCCGGGTTAATGCGAGAAAGGTACGAATTGAGGCGTGAACAAAAGCCCGACCGAAGATGAGCTAATGTCACTCTGGTGGCTCTCGGGAGCCTAATCTCCTCAGGCGAAATGGGTGGAGGGCGCACTGAAAGGACTCTATTCGCATCTAATCTCGCAATAGACCGACTCACTTCTGCAGTGTGAATCTCAGCGATGGCAGCTCGGTATGCATCATCGTCGTAAGGGTCCCTCTTGTATCCCTGGACCTCTCTCTCTAGGCCTCGGTCGTGGTGGAGGAATTCGGTCCATGAGACTGTTGTTGGGATGATTCTCACGGTAGCAACCAACAAGATATTGTTTGGACAGTAGGAGATTGTGGTCACGTATTGGCATCAATTTTGTCTCTTGATGTAAGTGATCCTGGGCAGACATCAAGAGGCAACCTGTGGCTGTGCGTAGAGCAGCATTTTGGCAGACCTGAATTTTGGTCCAGTTTGTATCACATAGACTATGTGACCAAACTGGGGCTGCATAATCAGCAGCTGCTCGACCCACCGCTTTGTATGTGACTAGCATGGTTTCTTTATCCTTGCCCCAGGTGCTACCAGCTAGTGCTTTTAGGATTTTATTCCTACTGCGCATCTTTCCGCAAATGGATGCTGCGTGATGAGCTGACGTCATCATGCTCTCTAAATGGAGCCCGAGAATTTTAGGATTTGCAACAGTAGGAATTGGATTGTTGCCAATACGTACATCAACCTCCCACCGACAATCCACCGACCAGGTGGTAAGAAATGTCGCAGAAGATTTAGACGCGGAGATGGTGAGGTTTCGGCTTTGGAAGAAAGCTTGTAATCGTCCGAGATAGCGATTAATTTGGAGGCGCGTTTCATCCTTATCCTCCCCTGTGGCGAGCACGGTGCAATCGTCTGCATAGGAAATCACCTCGATTCCTTCCGGTGGTGTAGGAAGGCCGGACATGTAGATGTTGAACAGAGTGGGGGAGAGTACCCCACCCTGTGGAACTCCTAATTTGATTTTCCTCAGCTTAGAACGTTTGCCACGAAACTCAGTGAAGGAATGCCGACCAGCTAGATAGTTGGCAATCCAACGGATCTCTTGAGCAGGGATATGCATATTCAGTAGGTTAGCAAGAAGCATCGAGTGATTGACATTGTCAAATGCACTCGTTAGGTCAATTGCCACAAGAATCGTTCTGTGGCAAGGACGTCTGTGGTTTAGCCCATTACGGATGCGTGTAGTGATCGCATCGAGGGCTGTGGTGGTACTATGCATTTTCTTGAAGCCATGCTGGTGAGGTTCTAGCTTAGCATGCTTAACAAGAGTGGGGTGAATAAGGGCCTCTAGCGTCTTTGCGACAGGTGAAAGTATTGTTATGGGTCAGTAGGATTCACCGAGACCAGCGCTCTTTCCCGGTTTGAGACAGGGGACAATCCGTCCTGTTTTCCAGATTTCAGGGATGGCAAGCTTAGAGATCGACAAGTTAAAGGCCGCCGTGAGATACTCAATGGCTGGAAGGTCGAGATGTTTCAACATGGCCATCGAAATGCCATCGGGTCCGAGGGCCTTTGAGTTTTTAGCATTCTCAATGACTTTTTTAACCTGGTCCGCAGTATACGATGGTATAGTGTCAACATTTCTACTGCGAATCCGTCTTCTAATTTTACGCTTTAAGCCATCGGACTTGGGATGTTCAATAAATTGCTTATTGGACAGGCTTGCGCACTGAAGGGGATCGCTGGTGCTCTTATGGCCAAATTTGATGGCATTATTGCCCTTTCCTTTCCTAGGATTGGATAGGGCGCGGACAGTAGACCATAGTTTACTGACACCTTCATTGAGGTGCTCGTTCCATTTCGCCTTCCGATAGTCTTTTACTTGTCGATTGATTTCGGAGTTAAGCTCCTGAATTCTGGAATCACCTGGGTGAGCGCGTCTGATGTTGTCTCGTTCATCGGCTAATCTGGCGGCACTGGTAGGGAAATTAGGTCGAACTTTCGGGATACGTCCAGCAGGAATATAACGTGCCGCTGCTTTGGCAATGACGTTCCTAATATTTCGTTCGGCCTTATAAACGTTAGTTGGTGTAGTTAGCTCGATGAACTTCGCCGACGAGTATGCTTTGACACCCTCCCAACCGGCTTTCTTGTGATTGACAAACGTTCGCTTCTCAGACTTAGTCAGGTTTGCTGGTTTGTCAATTCTTATTATGATTGGGAGGTGATCGGACGAGAGAGCAGTGTGCGTCTCCCATCGAGTAGCACTGATTAGGCTGGCACTTACAATAGTTAAGTCAGGAGAGCTACTGCAAGTGTCTGTGACTCGAGTCGGCGAGTCTTCATTGAGTGGAAAGAAATCTATAGGCGTCTAGAGATTCGGCAATAGTTATACCCCTGACATCGTTGTTGAGGTCAGAATGCCAGAGCTCATGGTGCGCGTTAAAGTCACCAAGAATGATCCTGTGCTCTCCAGATAGGAGAGGACCAATTTCGAAACGATAGCCAGAAGGGCAACTAAAGTGTGGTGGAACATATACATTAAAAATTTCGATATTAGTACTCCCTGGTGAAACTGAGATGGCTTGCATTTCCGCCGTACCGTCGACATCTACATCTAATACACAGTAATGTACGGACTTGTGTATTAGGAAGGCAAGTCCACCTCCAGGGTGAGAATCATTCCTGGCGGCTGGTCTATCTTTGCGCAGTATAACGTAATTGCCATGGACGCTAAGAGACGAGTTCGAATGGAGCAAAGTCTCCTGGATAGCAGAAATCAGAATTCTATTTACACTCATGAAGTGAGTGATCTCGGTAATTTTTTGGTGAATGCCGTTGCAGTTAAACTGCAATAAGGACAGTGGAGTGAAAACCGCTAGAGGAGGAGCAGAGGTTAAACTAGGTCTAGCATTCCTGATCATATTGTTTGGTGGTGCTGGGGGCTGAGGAGGAGGTGGAGGGCTAGGAGCAGCCCGTGGTCGCCCTGTGTTTATGCATCCCGGTGTTGATGTGGAGTGCTGAACAACCCTTCTCAAGCCAGAACACCTGAGATGTACCCTTTCCAAGCAGCAATTACACTGCACTGACCTGGCATTCAAACCAATTCGTTGGCCGCAAACAATACAAAACCATACCTCTGGGCCTGGATTTGTTTCAATGCCGGCGCGAATTAATAAAATTGAGAGCAGCCGCGCCGAGATGTAATGCTCCCAATATGACGAAAAAACACATAACTCGAATCCGCACATATACACAGACAAACACAACCTTCCTGCATCGAACCTTCAAGGCTCTTGCCAGGGGGGTATATTGGCAACTTTTGGCCGTTTCCACGTAGAAAACGGGTGCGGTCCGCCCCGTAGAGGCAGTTTCCGTAGGACCACGCGAAAATGACTTCCTCAAACCTGTTTCCATCCTGTATTCCTGCATCTCGTTGTAACTGCGAACAAAAATCTAAATTTTATAACTAAACTAGCTAGTGCTAGTGCTCGCTTTGCTCACAACTTGACACTAATTTGAATGCCAATCAATCGACCTATCGATGGTGAAACCAAAGTGTGTATGGAAACAACGGGGGGTTAATCGATCAAGGCAGTACAACAACAACATACTCAACCCCCTGACTGATTGATGAGACTGCACTTGCCCTTCAACTACATTAGGAGTGTTATATATGTCAGCACACTAATTTACTCAGTTTTCGCCAAGTGCACTAAAATGTGCGCGCGCCACCTGCCAGTTCATACTAACCCAGAAACCATAATACATCCAGGTCGACGGTTGTCTCTGACCACTCTGTGGTCCGAATATGGTTCCAACATTTTTTTCGGCCATTTTATGTATTATTTTTCGATTCCCCGGTCATTTCACCGTAGAAAATATTTAATGACGATGGAATCGAAAAATAATACATAAAATGGCCGAGAAAAATGTTGGAACCATATTCGGATTGTAGCTTATGGAATTCCCCATAATTTCCGACATGTTCCACGACAGTAAGCATGCATTTTCATTGAAAAAATCGCAGCGGACAAAAATTTCATTTTCATTCCGCCCGAGGTCTATTCAGGCCTTTACCTTCATATTGGCGTATCCAGACCGCAGAGTTCGCATAACAACTTCGAATTTCGATCTTGAATTTAAGGACGAGATGCGCAAAGAAGCGGCAGTCTGCTGTCGAAATTGGGAATGCCAGCGCCAAATTGTTTGTTAGACGATGCAATTAATCGCGACTTGCAACGGGAGCAAGATTATGATCGAGAAGAGCTGACCGAGCGAGCAGTTACTTACTGCCTTCTTCAGTGGTTAATTCCACAATTGAACTTCACATCAGTCTAGAGATGCTCACGTCAGTGTTCTGATGGTATTTGGTAGTACCTATAGGTTGCAGTCACATAATCTTCTCCATTAGGATCACGTTTTAGATTTATCGGGTTCAACAAGATGGGTCAAGATCATGGCTCCTGAGGTTCGCATTTCGCATTTACACATTAGTGGAAATTTGGTACTTTCGAGCGACTGCTCTAATAGGCATGTAACTTCTGATGTGAAGTCAATTGGGTGTTCTTACACATTCTGAGATGAACAAATTGGTTTGATCTTTCATTCAGTTTGTTGATTCACTGTCGCTACCATTGCATGTGTACAATGATATACAGGTTAAAATTCTAGTCAACCATCTTGGGTTTTTTTCCTGCCTTGCTCTATTCACTCATATAAGTCTTGTAACAACTGAGGTTTCTGAATTTTGGCAGAGAGATGTAGAAGTTTTTGAAACATTAGCATTAATAAAGTATGATCATAGCCGTAGGGCTAAATTTCCCGCAATTTCGGCGAATTTTAAGAGCATATTCTAAAATTTTGTGCTGCATAAGTAATTTTTATATTTTCATCCAATCAAATGAAATGAAATTCATAGTTACATAATTAATTTTTAGCCAGAAACCACTGCGTAAATTTTGAGTTTTTTTCATGCTTCATGTAATAATAAATTCAACTCTGGAGAAAAGACTACTGGAAAAGAAAAAGCAGCAGATGAGAACAATTGTGAGTGATACTTTCAGGGCTAAGAGATATATAGGGTTTTCCAATTAGAGCGAGTAGATGTGTGCAGCCTGTTTGTTTTGGCGGCGTCGCACAGTGGGGCGAAAAACCCGAATTTCGAAAAAAATTATAAAAACAGGTCAATCTTAATGAATTTGGCCATTCTAAATCGAATGGAATTGGTTTCATGCAGATAGGATCAGCCGTTTTGAAGTTATATCGATTTTAAGGGGAGAGAGGGGATTATTTTTCAGTTTTTGCTAATTATTTGAAAAACTATAAAAGTTACAGCAAAATGGTTCTAGGACACATGAAACTACTCAAAATTACCTTTGCAATGACATATAATACAATTAACTTATTTTGATAAATTATACCCTAAACCAAAAAATAAAATTGGATATTATAATTTTTTGACATTTACATTTTTTACTTTAACTCTGCAAGAAATGCTAGTTGAGCCAGCATAATTTAGGGAAATATTCTTAATAAAATGAAGTTGATGTTTGCTAAAAATTGAGTTGCTCCGACCAAAGACACGCCTGATTCGCCTACTAGAACTTGTTCAAGTCAAAACGTCCATAGCTCTTCTCCAGGGGGAAGGGAGGTGGTAAATTTTGGCTGAACGTCAAGACAGAGTCCCTTTATACTCTCCACCAATAACTAGTTCAATAGGATGGAAACTACGGTTATCTCCGGTTCAAAGGACTCAACATATTTTACAGTAGATATTCAAAAATCGTGACTAAAACAGTCAACATGACATAACACAATGGGTTATAAAAGTAGCCTGGGGTTCTATGGGGTTATGATTCTTACATATTAGTAATCTTTAGACTTTCTGGAATAATGTAGCATAAATAGACGCTTGGAGGCACGTGGAGGTAGTTGTTAAAACTCAATGTGAAAAACCCAGTTAGGGTCAATTTGACCTTCAATGATTAAAATTAAATAAAAAAATTTTCCAATATTTTTTTTTACTTTTTTTATGCTAACATATTAATTATAACCTAAATATTGAAAATAAAATCATAAAACAAAGTTTTATCCTAATTTATAGTCAGGGTTTTCATTGAAACTTGATTATGGAAAAATGTGCAAAAACTGCAAAATCAATTCTCTACACTTTGAGAGCCGCTGATTTCTTACTGTGACAGATATCGGTCCGAAATTTTTTGTAGAAGGAAACTTCAAAATGTTCAATATGCGATGAATCATTCACAGAAGCTCTCCAATAGTATACATTTTTATACCCTTCACTCGTAGAGTAAAGGGTATATTAACTTTGTCATGAAGTTTGTAACGCATTGAAGGAAGCATCTCCGACCATATAAAATATGTATATATATGATCAGCATGACGAGCTGAGTCGATTGGGCTATGTCCGTCTGTCTGTCTGCCCGTCTGTCCGTCTGTTGCTACGCGTTTTACTCGGCCAGTTTAAAAGCTATCGAGCTGAAATTTTGCACACATGCTTCTTTTTATTGCAGGCAGTTTGTATGTTCGAATCGCTAAAATCGGACCGTGGGGTCATGGGGCTGCCATACAAACCTAACACCCCCAATTTGGTTTTTCTAAGAAAAACTTTTTCATGCGTGCACCAATTTCAACCAAATTTCACACAAATGTGTTTCTATTGATAAGACAAAACATATGTAAGAATGGTTGGAATGGTTGACTGTGGAATCATGGGGCTGTCATACAAACCCAACCCCCAAAATTGAGTTTTTCTAAGAAAAACTTTTTGATTTGTGCACCAATTTCAATCAAACCTCATAAATGTGCATTTCAATTGATGCCACAAAACATGTAAAAATGAATGGAATCGGACAATGGGGTCATGGGGCTTTCATATAAACCCAACCCCCCAAATTGAGTTCTTCTACGAAAAACTTTTTTATTTGTGCATCACTTTCAACCAAAACTCGTAAAAGTGCATCTCTATTGATGCCATAAGACATGTGTGAAAATGAATGGAATCGGGCTATGGGGTCATGGGGCTACCATACAAACCCAACCCCCCATTTTAGATCTTCTAAGAAACATTTTTTCCACACCAATTTCAAAAAAACTTAATGCGTCCTTGTCAAAAAAAAAATTAAAACGAATGGAATCATACTATGGGACCATGCTCCTGCATCCCCCCAATAAAATTTTCTGTGTAATTTTTATTTTATTTATTTATTTTCCCACTTAACCAAAAACACACAAATATTGTTTTATCGACGCCACAGAAGGAAAAGAATGGGGAAGGATTGAACACAAGTCATATGTTCGCCAAAAAAAAACTTTTAGCCGGGGAGAGTGAAGGGTATTCAAATTTCGGTCGCGCCCGAAATTAGCCTCGGTCTCGTTTTAATTTCTACATCTACCGCCCCACTGTGCGTCGGTCTAATCTGTTGTTTACTTTTCAGTCACTCATGCCGAATCACCATGTCAAGTTACACGGCGCTACGTGCCACACAGGAGATGCCACGATGCACATTCTGCATAAACGATTTGACGGTAAGGCTATTTCTCGCAGAGGTGACGTGGATTGGCTACCAAGATCGTGCGATTTGATCCTTAAAGTCAATATCAACCAAGCCCTCGCATAAATTCAGCGGGATCTATCCGGCAGAGTGATTGAAAATTAGACCACTCGGATCGGTGCCACTGTGACAGGCCGCGGCGGACATTTGAATGATGTTATATTCCATACATAATGGCATATATGGGTCTTTAAAATAAAATAAAAAAAATCGTTTATACCTCATACACAGCATGCTCTATTCCATTTTAACATCTACCCGACCTTATTGGTAAACCCTATAGTACGTGCACGATGCAGATACGTTTAAACTTAAACCCAAACATAAAACAAAAAGAGGGAAGGTTTGATGCTGTTTTGTTACATACGCTTGCTTGTCCTGTTTCGCATTGGCAGTTCCAGAAGGTGATACCATACGAAGTATCCAATCGACGTTCACATCGACACACTCTCCGAAGAGGGCTCAAGGACATTGCTAAGAGGGTTCTAAATTGTCCTTCTGGCTTGGTCTGGCGTTGCCACAGTACAGGGCGGTGTTGAAATTTAAAAAAAAAGTATCTTTAAGGCCTTAAGTCGGAGATTAGCTAATATTCCTCCCATATACATATCTTGAAATAATAATAAAAAAGGAGTCGTTTTGTATCAAGAAAATAAAAACAGCTACCACATTTCCATATAAAAATTATACTTTATTTGCAAGTACATACATAGAAAGAACGTCAAAAGTAAAAGTTTACGGATCTACAAATGACACCATTATATAACGGACACCTTGTGTTGTCTCTAAACCTTCATGGAAATGTGTTAAACGACCCGGATGCAAAAGCATCCATCCCATTTCGGTTGCTTTTATTGAACAATTGTAGCGAATGAATCGACAACCGCCGCCTTCATAATCGATACCCACCCGATTCAGAGCAATGTTTACGGTATATGTGGAAGAATCATGATGTGGCCGAAGAGACGGTTGTTCGTCGGGCTTGTAGCGTACAACGAAATTCATTAGGGCACGAGGAGGCTGACGATGAAAACGGAAATTCATGCGTTAAATGCAATAATTACAAAAATAGAAACATAATGACTTACATTGTGATAATAACCGACAAAAATAAGTTCTTGTAGGGGACGAACATACAGTTCAAGGAACTTGAGCCAAATCTTTTCTAATCCCACTTGATTCATGTGAATGTCTCGAGTTGGTACAGCTTCATAGCCGCCATCCAATCTTCTGTCCTAAATGAGAAAAAAAAATATTCAATTTATAGGGATTGACCGCTGTAACAATGGATTTGCTCTGATTTGCAAATCGTAGAACGGGCTGTAATTGGAACGTTTTTATAAAGACAACTTTCAGTCATTTTCCAGCAGTAGAGACAGCTAGAATAACCTCTAACACTGAGCTACTAAACGTCCAAAATAAGTAAAACGAACGACAACTTACTTGATTGGATCCATCAGACCACTTTCCAAACGCCTCCATAATAGCAACCAGATCGTTACAGAATGCCTCCGATACAATCGGGATCCAGTAGACATCAGTACAAGGCTACAAACAAAAGATATTAAATTAAAACAACATAATCCAACATCAATTTCGCGATTATCTATACCTGTTTATGTTTAAAGTCTGGATTGAATTGTTCCACATATTCCGGATGAATGTAACGTTGTTCCCAATCGCGTGGATTCGAAAGCATTGTATACATTTCAGGTCGAGTATTTTCAATATTGAAATTTTCATCGTCCACCAAATGACCGTACGTTTTTGTATTGAAGACATACATGAAAATACCCTGAAAAAAAATTACGAGATCGAGACAATGTATTTACAATGAAATTGGTATAATTATGTTTTTACGTTCTACCTCGTTCCTTAATTTTTCACACATTGCCATGTCAGGATCCAATGATTTATGATCGAATTCCAGCTTATTAAGAACTTGTTTCTTGATTAGGTAGCAATTGCTGACGAATGGAACGTTCCACATGCCTCTGAAAAAAAAGTTTTCATTAATATTGAAGTATGAAATCTGTAATCTGAAGTAATCACTGAAAATATAAGAAGCATGTATACATGGTACATATTTTCCTGAGTTGCAGTGAGAGAATTTATCTGTCACCCGATTTCAACCAACTTTAAGACGTAATTTTCTAGAGGTCTATGGGACTATGGTACACAAAGTTCTTAAATTTCTACGGATTATAGGCGCACAGCGTAGATTTTGAAGTCACCCTGGCAACATCGTCGAGGAAATGAAGACATGAGACCGAGCGAGATGATAAGTTGTAAACTATACACGCACGAGATGAGTCGTAATAAAGAATATCAGTCGTATCAATTTGTTCATATTGCTATTTTTCGAGTCACCTCTTCTATCCTGATAGGATATTGTTGCGTTCCATGCACTCTAATACTTTTGTCACAATTACCGAATTATGTATTTTCTAGGCGAAATAATGGGAAATAGTTAGCTTTAATAAAATCAATGTTAAGTGTCAAAAGTTTATATTTTTGCAATATGGGAGGTCTCCATTAAAAACCATTTGCAGGACAGTACCCGGGGAAGGGGGTCCATGAGGTCCGAACCAATCCCGAAACTATGGCAAGGGCCATCGATATTGCAAGTTGAATCGTAGTTTTGTCTAAATGCAAATATTAACTTTTGTACTCATAAAATGTTTTGACGTTATTGGTTTCGTTGGAGTTGCTAACAGGCAAGCCTACACACTAAAGCAAGTTGCTCGAATTATCTGCGCAGAGCCTGGAAAACACTATTATACTATCACACCTTTGATCCCAGACAGCGTTGCTACGTAGGCAATGTGATCCTAAAGTAAACTTGATTTTCCTGTGTAGCAGTAGGTCTAAGGCTTTGTTCAAACGACGAGCCTCTCTTGTTTCCACATCCCGTGCAGCACGAGCCGTGTTTTGACAGCGTCACGACTCTCTTCCGTCGTGTGCTGCCCATATAAATTAATGCATTTTTATGTATTGAGCTTGCGAATCGTACGGAAAGCACATACCTAGAATAAGCCGCAAAATACAAGGGTTCGGAAAATTTAAATAGAGTTGTCAACAGCCAGCACAAATGCTCCTGACGATGAACACCAGCCTTCTATACCGTGACGTCCTTAACTATACCCATAAACTGGCATGTCAGCGTATTTCCTTGATCTCTATTAGATTTGTAGATATTAAGTGAATGAATTGGTCAACGAAACAGCATTTGTGGAAAT